>OX438975.1:15110886-15746860 GCA_949316085.1 Hypercompe scribonia
TGAAGAACAACTAGATTGCAATATTTAGATTTTAACGTATTCTTAATATTAAACAGATTTTGCCTAAGATGAAAAGTTTTAATCTACATATGCTGCGTAGTCGGGTATGTGTTATAAAAACAATCAAATGATGATAAATTCGAAGTGAATATGAAATGACAATGGTATTTCCCAAGCGATATAAAAAATAAATCATCTTTTTTCATATTTTTAACAACTTAATCTTTTTATACAGAAGTTTGTATAGTATTTGGTATAAAATGCCTTGAGGAAACTAACGTTCTTAAACAAGTTTAAAGAAAACTTGTTAATAGTAATCAAAACAAATAACTAAGTACTGACTACTTAGTTTGTTTAAGGTTTACACGCTTAATAAGGGAATTAATTATAGCAGTATACCAATACTGGAAATGAGAGTTCGTAGTATTAGCGTTACTTAAAAGTCTTGTTGAAAGTGAACCAACGTTGGACTTTCTAACAACGCGTAAGAAAAGCTTGTTAATAGTGAGATTTGGAAACTACAGTTAATTTACCTTCGACATTGTAGTTCAGTTGAAAAATGACTGTAAGTTCTCTGTGAAAGGAAACTCAAACTTTTGTAAGAGTCCTAGAAGCAAGTATTCCATAAAATGAAAATACTTCACTTTCATCATAAACATATATCTATAGGTCTTAAAGTTTCTGTTAAAACTCGCTAGGAGATCCTTTACCTACCTACTATTTACCTACATACTATATCTTCGAATACTTTTTATTGTCTTAACCTTCTGCGTCTCTGAAATTAACCTTCTAAATAGTTGTCTTTCTTAGTGTATTTTTATATTATACGATGCTTTAAAATTGGTATTGTGGTCGAGTGCTCATTACACATTAAATGAACTATAATGTGGAATGAAATGTATCTACGTGGTGAAATACTGTGATTATTAGAGCTTTATGCAATGCAGTATCAAGTGACACCGTTAAGAAATTATGTATTAAGCACTGATGAGATTCGTTTTTTTCTTCTCTGTTCATATGTTTTTGAACACCCTTCAAGGTACTACGCCTCATTTAAGTATCCTCATCTAACTGAATGCATGACATATATCGACTAAAACCACACGAGTTTTAAATCGGCTATTTGTAGTCGGAAGCTCAGGTATAACCTCTAAATCTAAATGTCCATAAAACCGATTAGAATGGTAGGAATCAAATTTATTCGTTACAAGGCTATGAAAAATATTAATATGAAAAAATAATTGTGACGAATACCATGTTAAAAATAGAATTTTAAACAAGTCTGTTAATAAATTAGCAACAACTAAACTATATGGGTGATAGTTAATTGTAAATCTAGGCTTATTATCATTCCAAATATTTTTATTGCCGGTTTATTTTTAAACTGTGTTTCTCTAAGTATGTGTTAATAACAATGTTTACGAGCTTGTATTGTAAGAGGACAATAGAATATTAGAATTAATTTTGTTTTATCACAATTTGACAAGTATTTGATAAAGTTTCGCTACATGTTTTGAAAGGCCAACTTATTTTGCTTAAACATATTAAAAAGAAGTGGGTTGCCAATATAAAGAAGTGGCTAGATTTATGTTGGTATGTTTTTTTTTTGGAAAACGTAACAAGTTAATGTGTATTTAATTATATTAAGCTCATAGTGTGATGGACCCTCCTTGAACCCCAGTGCGAGTATAGCAATTTTTCGGCTATTTAATGAGGCATTATTATACAAGCCAGCACCCTCCAATGTGGAGGGAGGTCTAACGCTCCTCCAGAATCCGCGTTAGACTGTAGAACTCGACACCAGACTGGACATTCTCCCACTGGCTTATAACGATTCAAATAAATAATAAGAAACCGCGATAAGAGGGAATCAAAATGAGAGATTATGAAACAATTAAATACATTTCTGTTGGTTGTGCTTATCACTCTTCCATCCGTTGTGCACTTAAGATTTAGGTGAATTAACTGACTTTAACTCGAGGGGGTCAGGAACGCTAAGTCCAAACCTATAACTCGCTTTGACAGGTGTATTCAGCTGTATACGACCGAAGCTAAACGCTTTCGCGCCTCCGCCCCGACGTGGGACTCCAACCCATCGGTTTCCTGTGTACTCAACCCGCTATATGAGTTAACCCGCCTACTGACCCCCGTGCATCCGCCCCTTAAGACTCCTAGAACTCAAGCACACGGCACACACCCTTACACGCTGTAACTACAATATAAACACACCACAGCGACAGATCACCAAGATATAATCGTGTAACGGAACCGCTCCGGCGATCAATCCGGATGGCTCCGTCTCGATCTATACCTTAGCTCTCCACACCGCAGCGACTTACAAAGAGTTCTACTCATTATCTCTATCAAAGGTACCGATAAACCAACAGTAATGCTCAGCGAGAAATAATAGAGAGACATCATCTAATTATTCAACGATTATTACTATACTCAGACCGGCATATAAATCCATATAAATCATTATCCTACGAAATAATAGGCAACAAGGACTTACCTAGCTACTGCAGTGTTATATATGCTAACTTACTCAACGTCATGGTAACCCACACGACCGGCTATGCCCAGCTTTCATGAACGTCCTGCCTTCACCCTGCACCCTCACTGACTCCTCACCGACCACCTCAAACCCTGTCTTTTTATCTCACCCCGCGCCCCGCTTCCTACCGCTTTTTTGTTAACAGTTCTATCAAACTCTAAGGCATTCATCACTCACGTAAATGTATACCAGATGTCGCGAGTACCGAAGTCCAAAAAGGTCTGTTAAGAGCCCTTTCCAAGGAATTCATGTAAGGAGTGCAATAGATCCTTTGTCCATACTTGCACAAGTGTCGCTTAAGAATCTGTTCGTTAAGTTTCGCCCTTTTTATGTTGTCTAAACACATGCACGTGTTGCCAACGGCTAAGAATATATTGTTGCATTGATGTAACAATAATTGTAAATTCTAAATAACGTAACATGATCATACTATCACATTAGATAGTTAGTTAATCATAACCAACAGTAAAGTAACTGAACCTTCTTTTACATACTGAAGTGGTTGTGCTCATCATATAATTAGTTGATGTGGACGGGAATCGAATCCACGACTAGATACAAGTTCAAAACAAAATAAAGAGAAACAAATGTAAAAAAAAACAGTAGTAATGTAAAATAATTTTAATTCGATCTGGTGCTTAATTAAGTCATGATTATGTCGCTGTCCAGTACTGAACGAAGATTTCTTCCAAAGAGCTCCATTCGCGGTCTTGGGCAGTCCGCGTCCTAACAGCTACTTTCGTAAGTCATCCTCATTTATATAAGTCATATAAATAGTAAAGTCAGATACAGTCGTACAAAAGTAATAGAGCCATGCTGATTTCATTACGAGCGGGCCTTCGCAACCTGGGCAGTACTACCCTACCACAGAAGACCAACCTAAAGCGCCAGCATCCGTGAATTGCATTGGTGAATGCGAGACCGGAGGCCCATTGATGCAGGAGTGACAGTTATCGTGATAACTATGTGAGGCTTACACTGCCACTGTGACTGTCATGCCTTGTACCTCCCAAAGCGTGGCGTGAAAAAGCATCTCACTAGGCCGCCATAGTATGGGTCATCACACTGCATTGTCTGCATTTGTAATGAGTATGGTGACCACAACTCTTTGGATTCTATTCATGCTATCCATCAGGTAGAGTAGAGTCACTTTGGCAGGCTCTTCATGTAGTAAAAAAAAGTCAATATTAGAAATTCAAACTGCAAAAATTCAGATGGAAGGATTTAAAAAAATTAAAAAACAAGAACCAAGCATAAATGACGACCTAACATGCAACATTTTCTTAAGGACTATTAGTTCTGTACATATGTATGTCATGTGGACTTACACTAATCAGTAAGAAGTAATAAGAGATGATGGGTAAGCTTGGATGATCATCATCTTAGCAGCACTTAAGCAAACATTCACTATGAAACAAATAATCATCTGCAAAGGCAAAGTGCTGGAACACTGATATCATTGTATCGTGCATAATCTAGGAACCACACCACCGTCATGTCATGAGCACAGCAATAAACAACTGCAACAATAACCTACTATAGATTCTGCTGTTCGTTACAGTTACAAGATGTAACTCAAGATATAACAGTTACAAGGTGCTTAGTAATATGTAAATATATATAATATGTACGACTTTTCACATAACATAGGCCTTAGATAATTCATATGCGAGATTCAATCCTATCTCAAAAAGTTTAAATTGAGACCTAGAATCAGGGATTTGCGTTATCAAATGTTTTTTCTGTTTCCCTGAATTCAAGTGTGGGGACATTATCTCAATTAAATAATAATACTATACACCAAATGGAATGGAGTAAATCTGACTAAAACATTCCCTTCTTAAAGTACAGGGTACATTCCTAATGCTACAATAAATGACTACCAGCTTTTGAACAAGTAAAGCAAACTCTTCTATTTCCAAAACTGGCAAAGGCACAGTACTCCGTCGAGTTGATTTTTAATTATCATAAAGAACTCAGAACAAATTATATTTTCTGCGGACAGCTGTAAAAAAATAATTGAAATACTATGAAGTCATGTAAAAATAAAATGTTAGGAATAATAGTATTTATTAAAGCAGATAAAACAACAATGTAATGAGCTGAATCAATCATGTTAAAGTATATCTTTTGACTTGATTCTTGACTTGACTTTTTTGATTCGACGTCAAGAAACAAGCCAGTCTCTTATGAATTAGAGAGTCATGAGATGTGGTGTCCTGTGTAGGATTTATCCAAAAGTACACGTTGATCATCAGCGTAGTTATAAGGAGGATCAACGTATGTATATATTACATATTCACGTATAGAATACTTTTCACTTATATGACCACCCATAACTTTTACTCGCCTACAAGGTTTGCCCTTATCTCAAACGAGTTAGGTGGGTAAAGGCTCAAATCAAAATACTCGTTCCATTAAATAAGCATAGATTAAAACAAAACACGTACCTTAATTAGAACCGAAGATATACTCGTAGAGAGAGAATCTTAACCAAGAAATATATTGAAACTTTAGTAATAACATGCAAAATCGTGTTGCATTTAACTTAGATCACTACCTGCCAGAGTCAATCAGTAGTCGCGACTTGCTAAATTGATGAGCCTTGTAAAAATACCAAGCAATCATACTCCTTATTCTTTAAAGTCACGTGTGTATTCTATTTACTGAAACGTGCCCAGTATAACAGTTAAATCATATATAATATGGATAATAAAAATGACACAACAAAAACAAAGTGAAAAGGAGAAAAAGATAACTGAAAGGCGGAAGATATGAAACTTATTTGGATCACAATACATTATTTTATGTCTTTGTTGTACGATATTGTGCAGCTCGAGGACTACGGTTAGTTATACTATTTTAGACTGCTATCTCAACTAGAAGAGATTGTCATTCACGTTAAGTAGGTAGATAATAAGTAGCAAATAAAACTTTTTATTGCACGTATTCAAATCGAAGTTACCCTACAACGCAAGGCACTTACAAACTTCAGAAGCACTCAGGCAGGTATATTATGTGGATTACATTACACATCGTCAATACTACACATACCTTTATTCCATGCAAGAAGCTTTTATTTTATGTTGTATGTAAATTTTATCAAATTGCAAGAGGTCAGTTTCGCCACTTGCTGTTAAAGTCCCTGATGGATTAATGTCAATTTATCTGAAAAATAACCTCAAATTTCGGTTCCACAAATCTTGGATGGAGACATATAAGGAACTTTTATTTTTTTCTATGGCTATTTACTATCTAAAACTTTATCCAGAACTACTGAAACTGATTCTTGGACGTATATTCAAAATTGTTTGGTGGTTGCGTTCATACTTGAATTTAAATTGACAAATAGTCAGCGGTTTTCGAAGTAATTTGGATACAACAATATTTTATTGGACGTCTATCTCATACATACTCTAGATATTCATCTGAAATATTAAATAAATGTTGCCCAGTTTCACTAATAACATTACACTATATTCCGAAATGTAATATAAATCTTATATTTCTAATTCTACAAATTTAGATTTTTTACGTGAGTTTATACAGATATACAATTTTAATTTGTGTCATGCTCATGTGCAATTTAGTAGAAAGCGCTCACACTATTAACCCCGCTCCGTGATATTGTACGGGTCATTAAGTTTAGATGTGACCTCTCGTACTTAGCAAGGACTTTTGATATTGTAAGCTCTCTTTTTAATGTATAAAAATATTGTAATAGATATAAAAATGTAATCAATATACAGGGTGGACCACGAATTAGTTAACATTTGAAAAAAATCGTATTAAAAATCGATTTGATACATTATAAAAATTGTTAATTTACAAGAAAGTTAATTAGTAGGAATTTATTTTTTAAAAATTATATCGTCCAAATCGTTTTGACGTGTGCACACTTTTAAACGAGCACCAAAATTTTCGAATATTCGTCGGCAAAGAGACTCCGAGACCACCGATATCTCTTCGCTGATTTTTCTTTTAGTTGACGTAGTTTGTTTGGTTTATTGATGTAGTCACGATTCTTTAAATAATCCCATAAAAAAGTCTGCTGGGGATAGATCTGGACTTCTCGGTTGCCATGGAATGTCGCCTCGTCTAGAAATCAGTTTTTCCGAAAACTTGTGGCTCCATTTTGTTGAAACCATGTGTTGCGATTGTAACCAGCAAATTCCAGTAGCATCGGTCTCAAGAACTTGCGTAACGTTTTCACATATTTAGCAGAATTAACAGTAACTTTAGTTACTAGTCCCGCTCACGGTCGCGAGAATCTTCGTAAAAGTAAGGTCCAATGATTCCTTTTGCTGGAATCGCAGTCCAGTTACCTTGATAAAATGAAATGGCCTCTCGTGTTTAGCTTTGGGATTTTCACTGCTCCAATACTTGCAATTTTGTTTAGTTACATGTCTATTAAAGTGAAAATGGGCTTTGTCAGAAAATAAGATGATGTCAAAATTACTCAATCGTTCTAACCTTGTTTTGGCATACTTGCGTAAATTTAAACCATTAGGTTTTAGTTCCTGCACTATCTGGATCTTATAGGACGTAATTTCAAATATAATTCAAAATACGGCGTAATGATGTGCAGGTAATCCCAACTCAGCCGAACGTTTACGCGTCTATAATTCTGGATTACGTGGAACAGAAGCGAAGAAAGCGTCTCACAGTAATAAGTGAACTGTTGTTTAAATAAAATTGTTTCACATAGTAAGCGCGCTACGGCCTCGTAAAGCGATCCATTGCAACAAAATTACCGAGATATGAGCTAGTGGTCAGATGCCTCTCCATGCCACGTACGGCATTTATTTGCGCGGGATGTTAGATTCAAACATTAACGAATTCTTGGCCCACTCTGTAGAAAATATATTATGTTAGCGAAACTTTGATTATTTCGAAAGAGCTTGAAAGTACCAGCTATTCAGTTTTATTGGTAATATTTTATTTCATTTTTGCCTAACCTGACTATAAGACTTTAAGAATAACTTAAAGTATGTCAAAGCTTACATAGGTAACAAGATAGTAAATAATAAGTATAATATAATTTATGTATTTGTCGTTTCTTCTAAGGGTAAATAGGTTTGCTTTTTATTGTAAAGTGGTATTGAAGAACAATTTGTACTTGCAAACTAAAACTGCTAATTATTTTGTAAATTATAAGTACCACTTTTCAAATCTTGTGAATTTTATACTAAAATTGAAAATTGTATTTTACTTAGGAGCTTTGCTTTTCTAAGGCACAAATAAATCTTTGGTTAGTTCCTTTCCGAGTGTTGCATGACAAACAAACATAACTGGTATCATTATTGTTTTCCACATTTAGCTAAAACATATCTTTACGAGTCGTGTGAGTGATGTAGCACCCTATTAGAGTGTTACTCTGTTTATGTGTACGGAAATAACTCATTAATATAGAACGACGTGTCGTTGAGTTACATGGTAAAAGTGTTACAAGCGTGGGCTGTTTAGAGCTGGGCAATAATATTGTAGTATTAGTGTAGGTACCATGTCTTAGGATTTATTTTTTGAGTAGAACTGGAGCCTAATGGTCTTCAAATGATGGTTACCAGCAAATGTATTATATATTTGTTAGTTCTTTTTGACGTAGTCTAACTTGACTTAAATAGTTTTTCTGTTCTTCTTGAAGAGTTTTTATGATTAAAAGCGTAATGTTGTAGCTTTAATGTACTCTTGAAAATATGAATTCAATATGAAAGTAATATTATGATTCATAGAATTGAGGTGTAAAAAAAATTTATTGCGTATTTAGTGGAATTAACATAATATGATTTTAACCTGACTCCAAAATAACTCTTATAGGTTTTACATACCTTTGAAAAAGGATGGAGTTTTCAATAGATAAACTTATGCTACGGGTTATTGAATTATAATCTGGTTTTCGCTCGCAGTAATCTCGTTATCTATACATCCATATATTTGTTCTGTTATATTCTGAATTTAACCCTATCCGTTTACTACTCATTAAGGAGTGGTAAATACACTGACCCAAATACACATAGTAACAAATATTAAAAGCTATAACATATTACATTTTATTTCTCTCTTTTTTTTTATCTGTTTAAATATAGTAAGAAAATCGTTAAAAAAATAACTATGTTGATGTGCTAAAAGGGATGGTGAATCATTTTGTCATATATTTTTTATGATTACTAGAATTTTTAACACCAAAATTTATATATAATCCTCTTTCGTTTGAATTCAAACCCCGCAAACCCCGCTACTTAGACGGTACGAATAACACAATTTGTGTTTAGTGTTGCGCTATTGAGGTCCGGATAAGTATCCATAATAGATAGACATTAATAAGAACAAATACTATAAGAACCTTCATTTGAGAATCAATATTTGAAGCTCACTTTCTTTTTATACGTATTTTGTTTTATCAAATACAATCGTATCGTACATATTATTTTAATGAGCCCATATTACCATGTTTGTTGTTGTTTCTTTTCTTTACCGTTTTATCTAAGAAGATAAACAATGTTACCTTTATTTAATTATTACAGACTTCAAGACAGGTTATTTATTGAGTGTATTAGTGTATTGGAGTGTATTAGGTGTATTTGTAGTTCATTGTAGTAGTTTCTTGAGTATAAGTCGAAACAGTCAATATATATATATATATATGTATTCGTTTATCTTTCTCAATGAAATATTTATTAAGGCATTCAAGGGTTGCTATAGACACAAATAGCACATAAAAAATGTAAATAGAAATGTCAGTATTTTAACTCAATGGTAAAAAATATTTTTTCTTCTTCTACGAGAAAATACGAATATTCATTACTTTAGTGCACCTATTGATTTCTTCCATGTAAGACATTCCAATAAGACTAGTCTCGTAACCGATAAGGTTTAAATTATAAAGCTTTCTGAGAAGAAAGAAGAAGTAGTTTAAATAAATAATAACTATTCCGAACATTTGACACACAACGTCATCTAGTTTCAAACTAAGCGGAGCTTGTGCTATGATAATAAGACTGACTGATAGAATACTTGTATACTTTTTTGTAAATACATACATATTATATACATAGACCACATAGAATACATATTATATACATATAATATACACACATAGGAAATATCCAAACTTCGAAACAAATATTTGCAGATCATATAAACATTTGGTCCGACCCGGGAATTGAACCCGAGACATCAAGCACAGGAGTCGCATTCACCACCGGGGCAGTTGAACTCATATAAGTTAACCTAAAATATTTTTTCTAATTGGATTAAAAGTATGAGCTTTGAAGCATTCGTTCAAAAATGTACAAATATGAATATATACTATGTAGTCAGTTCTTTTTCTAAAATGTATGACTGTTATGCTTGCCTAGAAAATAAGTGGTATATATGGAGACATGAATAACATTAAACACGACTTTCGTGTAATAATATTTGCCACTTTTGTACGCTTCGATAAACTTTGCGGTTAGACTGTCAACATTTTATTATTTTCATACAGTAACTTATTATACGTTTAGTAGTTAAACTGAGTACACTTGATGTTTATATATCGAAGAAGTACAGATCCTAACAAGTTTTCTGAATCAGGTTTTAAGATCATTAATCTTTACAAGAGTAGGCCTCCAAATATACACTAATGGAAAAAATTAAGGGATCAAAAGAAAATTCCAAATTTTTGGGCAGTTTTCAACAGGCCGTAACTTCGAGAGAAATGGTCGTACAGGAAATCAAAAAAAAGAAAATTATAGCTCCAAGTGTCTAGTTTTTGGATTCGAACTTAAAAATTTTATAGCCTCCGCGGTTTTTGAGTAATCGTAGAAAAACCAGCAACAAAAAAATTTTTAAAATTTTTTTAGTTTTTTTTTTGGTCTACGGACGTGGAAAAAATTGTTTTAGCTTAACCACTATAAGTATCGGATACCTTGTTTATTTAGCTTTAATTTGCTTTTTTATACACCCTGATTTGCCCACTTCTCGCCGAGATA
The DNA here is from genome assembly GCA_949316085.1 of Hypercompe scribonia. Lineage (NCBI taxonomy): Eukaryota > Metazoa > Arthropoda > Insecta > Lepidoptera > Erebidae > Hypercompe > Hypercompe scribonia. The sequence goes on from OX438975.1 coordinate 15,121,414, forward strand.
TCGGTTTTGAAATGGAAAAGGATCCTTTTGTCTTTGATTATAGATATTTCAGCAACCAATGATTCCATAGAAATATAAAGGTGGGTTTCAAGAATTTGAATAAATTTTCCTTATCGACTGGCTATAGTTTATCTGAAAAAAAAATTTTTCTTTCTGTCACATGAATTTGAAAATGCAACAAAAAAAGGGCTTTTGGTAGTTTTTTGGAAAATCAAGCACTGGATCGAAAATATTGAGGAAACCACTAATGTTAAGTGTGCCTTTTACAGTTCAATATGTCCACAAAAACTCTACAAATAACCAAATTAATCTAGCCAGCCGTTTTTTTGTTTCACTCGATCGAATTTTTGAAAAATTAAAGAATCACGTTTTTTGCTCTGAAAAGGTCATAATTTTTAAAAATGAGAAAAAAATGTTTTTTCCGAGCTTTCCCACAATTTTGTTCCAGAAAGTGCTTAAATTAAAAAAAAAGAAGGATTCAAAAAAAAAAAATTTTTCTCAACAATTTAAGGAAATTCAAAAAACCAAACTAGACACTTGGAACTATAGTTTTCTTTTTTTTTGATTTCCTGTACGACCATTTCTCTCGAAGTTACGGCCTGTTGAAAACTGCCCAAAAATTTAGAATTTCTTTTTGATCCCTTAATTTTTTCCATTAGTGTATTTCTGTTACGGTACAACACTTTGTGTCATCCACAAATTGTTGTTCTGAGTGTATGTTTGTAAAATCCCCTGTGACACAGGATTTATTCTTAGAGCGGGCGTTGTTTTTTTTCTAGAAAAAAAGGTTCACCAGAAAACAGCAAATGCGATTGCCTCATAATGTTAAAGACAAGAGCATTTCTTATCGCGACGGAAACAGATATTAGAGCTGTCGCTTAGGAAGTCGAGGAAAATTACATTTTAAGTGATATACATCTCTCCAAGTAAGATTAGGGAGACTTATAACAACAAACCGATGACCAAGGCGTAACAGTTTTGAGAGCAAGCGTTTTACTTGATGTCCTTTTTATTATCTCTTATTGCAGCATATTTATCTACTATATACAAATATAAATTGTTCTGTTCGTTTGCCCACACTGTCATACTACATGTGTATACATTTCCGTAAGTCCTAAATATAATATACATGTTATGGTATTATGTATGGTATGTATGGTATATACGGTATATTATATTTAGAATTTAAGTTTCACATCACATCAACTAGCTTTACAAGTCCATATAGACAAAGGCTTTGTGTAGAAGTGAGTTTTTGGTAATATTAAGTTTATTTTGATATAATTCTATATATTTTAATTGATACTCTTGCTTAATGTTAATTAAATTAATAAACAAATGATTAAAGGCAGATTTCTTAATAGATTTTCCTACTACCATACTTTAAAAATAGAACCGTCATCTGCTAATAATTCAATTATGTTGGCGTCTTTGTATAATTAATAAAGCTTTAGTTTAGTTTTTATCAAGCATGACAATAGTACCTATTCTAACAGCGTCTTAAATATAAAAATATGAATAATCAGTGGTATTTCTTAACAATTTTGAAGTTTTTTTTAAGAGAAGTTATTTAAATCATAAGTTTTTAAATTTAAATGATTTAACTTAAAATGTTTATGTCTTATCCATATTTAGATAAGGTGGTCCCACAAGGTAACCCGACAACCTGGTGAAGGTCGCGAGAAGCTGACGTTCATGGAAACACTAATTAAATGAAGACTATATTGCAATTGCTTGTTCAAATAATTATTATCGATAATATTTATCCGTTTCTGATTGTATAATAAACATATATAAGTGTGTCGTAAGGGTATACATTCTAAAGCAGAAATAAAAGCTACCGTTTTCGGCATAAGCTGCAATTCTGTCAGGCACGACCTTTCCTCAGGATCAAAGATATTTCATGTAAATTTGAAATGTGTAGATCGGTCACGGTCCTTTAGAGTATCAAAATAACAATAAATAAAAAAAATGTGAATATGTGTAATCCACGACACATGTAATTTCAACTACTCGAGTTGTCTTTTTAATTACAAAAGGATTTTAAATAATTAAAATATGTTATAAAACGCTTTGTTATGTCGATACTTAACTTTGCCTTTTCTTTGTTGTTCATTTGAATTTCATCCAAACTCGGTTCTGCTAAGCAAAATAAAAGGAAATGTGAAAGAAACATTTCAATTTATTTTTTATTTAAAGAAAATATAAAATTATCTGTATCTCTGGTATAAAAGTATTCATAATGTATGGTTTACACTGTTCTTGTTCTACTCTGTATATCATTGTACACATAAAGGTCCTACCTGTATTATTGTCTGACTTCATAGATATTTGCGAATGCCGCAATTCATATAAGGAATTGAACTTTATTTTTGTTATTAAGATTATCTGTATTGATAAAAAAATCTGTATATTCGATCACTAATCAACTTTTTTTAACGTGTGGGGACCCCCTCGGGCCGTCACTCCACCGAGGTTTACGGTGGGGTGGTATTTTGGAATCGGACCGACTAAAACCACACGGTGTGCCACTCTGCGCCTGATATACGAGGGATCCGGGAACAGCTGTTATTGCGACATCCAGATCCCTCCTAGCGCCTGCTCGCTAACGCGGGCGGATAAACTCTCCATTTAGGTGACGTACGGCACACACGGACGTCACCTCCTCGCGGCTGGCCACTATAGCAGATGAAGGGGAAAACCCGACCCGTCCACACTCAAGGTGGCATGAGGCTTTGGTACGCGCGCCTCCGCCGCGCGGTACGCCGGCGGCAAATTGGGTCCGAGTGGAGGTCGTCCTTCTCCGCCGAAATTATGTCTTCGCAGAAGGTTGCGACCGCGGTAAAACAACTGTTGCTACCGACCATGGAGCATATGACGGCCGGTAACGAGAGATCTCCTTCAATAACTGCAATGAAGACCCCACGCTGCACCGCCCAAGTGGAACCGCCTCACTGCAGTCGCAGTGGTGACAGGCGGGGCTCAATTCCCTCCTGGTATTCGGTACTTCCCGAAGCAACTGTGCCCGGAAAGGATCTGCGTCAGTCGGAAGGAAAGGGTCCCGTGTTGTCGCCTTGTCCACTCGGCTATGAGCGGCTGGAGAGTCTCCACGGCGGCAAAGCCAGCACGTGGAGTCTTCAGCCGGCACGACCAACGAGCCGTAGCCGAGGAAGTACCGTAAAGGACCAAATTGAGTACGATGGAGGCGCCGGAGGGTGGACCACGACGGGGCCCATGGAACAAAAGGGCCTGCGTCTTGTCCAGGGCACCCGTATTCCACAGGAATGGCCCGGGAACAGACCCCTGTGTAACACTGCACGACATGAGCCGTCGCCTCAGAACACCGTCTCGGTCCTCGTACATGACAGTACGCTCCTGTAGATAGTTTGCCACAAGCCGCCTCAGGTACTCTAGCACCCCGTGATATGTGGATGCAGCTAAATGGCAGACTATTAAATGAGTTGACGATATCCAACGAGACCGCCAACAGCACGCCGTCACAACCCACGGCTTTTTCTATAACGGCCCTCAGGCGCAACACAGCATCGACTGTCGAACGCCCTGCTCGAAAACCGAATTAGTCGTCCGACAGATCGGGGCCCACCTCGCAGAGGTGCCGGACGATGCGGGCAGAGTGTATCCTCTCAAACAGTTTACCGCCTCGTCTAACAACACGATGGGCCTATAAGCCGAATAGGACCAGTTTCCCGCTTTTCCAGCACTCAGGGGAGCGTCCGAACGCCAAGCTAGCGTCCTGGACCTCCCTGAGGTGGTCCGACATATCACTAATCAACTTCTTGTAACGATACCTAACCCTTATTGAGTAGTGTAACGTAACGTAGTGTTTAAGACGGATTGATCGAAACGTTATTATAACACGAGTGAGGGTCGCTATAATAAGGCATTGTATACGCTGTCTCCAGTCACCTAAGAGCGTCGACCTAACAAGCTCTGTCGAAGGCGATATACGATACAGGTAAACGTAGTTTATAAATAAAGTTTCAAAGAAGGGTATAAAAGGGTACTAAGTAGGTTACCAAGTATTGAGAAAATAAGCAGGGAATGGTACTGAAAAATTTATTTAATTTTTCTTGTCCCATAAGTACGTTTTCTCTATTCTAATTAATTTTGTTCCATTGTCTGAAAACAGTTACTATGCCAAAGTATAGCCAGATTCAGATTCTAATTATGAATATTACAAAAAAACACATGAGCCTTAACATGACCTATATATCATTTTGCGACGCTAGCAACCGTCTAGACTAGACTAGACTTGACTAAATAATTACAGAAGAATATTTGAAAAATTAGAATATGTTCAATGGAAAAGTGAAATAACATCACAAAGGTAAAATGACTTAGTAATTTATTAGTTCTTATATATAGTTGGCTACGAATTAGTTAACATTGGAAAAAATCGTATAAAAATAGATCTGGGTTTCTGGGTGGCCATGGAATGTCACCTCGTCTGGAAATCAGCTTTTCTGGAAATATGTCTTTGACCACCATCAGGGACTCATTGGATGAGTGACAAGTGGCTCCATCTTGTTGCAATTATGTGTTACTATTGTAGTGAGCAAATTCCAGTAGCATCGGTTTCAAGAACTCCCGTAACAAGTTTGAACGAGATGTTAAATTCAAATGTTAACGAATTTTTGACCCTACCTATATTAGTTTTCAGTACAATTGAAACTACAATTCTTTAGACCAAAGTACCTCACATATATGTATCTCAGTTTTATGTAGTGTTAAGTTTGTCCAATAAATCAGATCTATCCTGCTTCTAAACTATGTTATATAAAATACTCATACCCTGTAAATAATTCACGAGAATGTTCAGTTCTTTTATGAGATGTCGCGGTTCTGTATGTAAACGAACAAAATCGATCGTTTTTGTGTGAAATTATAAAAAACGTTTCTACTATTTTATCTCAATGTGATCTCGACTTACAATGGTTGCTTGTCTTGAGGCAATCGTGTAAAAAACCTTTGTGTATGAATCTCTGAGAGTTTATTTATTTCAACATTACTTAATAGATTTTGAGGTAGGTATTTTGAGTATCGTTATAATCTCAGCACAGTCGCGAGTGATGCAACCTTTTAATTTTTTTAAAAATTATTACAAATTAACACGTAATTTAATCTTGGAACGGGTATTTTATTTGGTTAAAATAAAAAAATATACTATTTTCCAATTATTTGTGTTTCTTTAACACTTTAATGGTACATTTGTTACGATAACGATAACGTCTTATATTAAGAGAAATCGAATGTTAAACTTAGTAGTTATAACGTAATAGATAAGTTGTATGTTTTCTCTCTTTAAAGTTACTCCTAGGAAAAATCCTGTGACAAGGGGCTTTTACAAACATACATGAAACGGACACAAAGAGCATCTAAACTCAAAACAACAATTAGTGGATTACACAAAGTGTTGTCCCATGTGAGATTTGAGCCCACAACACTTAGCGCAGTAGAAAACGGTGTAGCGACGCTTAAACCTCTATGGTATCCGTGCAATCACGTTGTGGAGTGCATATTGAATATTTGAAAAATGTGAATATCCATTAACCAAGACACTACTTGGCCTAACACTTTCACCGCAACCACTTAATCATAACCTACTAATTCATCGAACTTTTTGTAATACTCTATTTTTGTAAGAGACGAAGTCAACATTATCGCCTCTTTGCTTTGATGCATTGTAGAATGAATATTTTATTAAGAATTCCATCACATACTGGTACTATTATAATGATTTACTTAATATAAATTCTCAAAGTTATCCGTACGGTAATCAGAGACCACAACGTCTAGTTATAAACGAAGGAGAAAGTTATTTGTTCTCTTCATTATTATCCTCTAGACTATTCTTAATACTTCAAAGGAATCTACGTTCTTCCCAAATTAAGTACAAGTTGTTCTGGGAACAGTACACTTCGTTAACAGCCTCTGTAAATGTGCGGCATATTTACCGAGACGAAAACATCATTTTAGGATTTCACAAAGACGTAGTTTTTATTCAAGAACCCATTTGTAATTTTGGTGCTCATTTTCTCGTTCCTTTTTCACAGATTAAAATTTAATACTTATTTATAGAAAGAGTGGGGTGTTACGTATATTTAGGAGTCAAGTGAAACAAGTGAGCATACTGTTTAGAATACATGTAGTGGACGCAGCCACTTATACGTAGATGTGAGTCCATATAGAGCATTCGTTCTACTTAATTGACATTAAACAAAATACAACAATATTTTTGTTATTAAAACCTTATAAAAAGGATTTGTAATGGTCCCTCGGAATATTACGTGGAAGTCCATTACCTAGAAATGGGAGACGATTGTGAGGGAGATGAGCTTGTCTGATTGTCTCTGTCCCTACCACTATCTCGATGGCATATGATTAAGATTCTGTATACTCTGAATTCCCTTATTGATCTTTATTCGTCATTTGTTTTTTTCGTTATTCTTCAATCGTGTTAAAAACAAGAAAATTAATTTGTACTTTTTCAATCAGATTTTTGTGTGTTATAGGATCGAAAGAAGATATATGAACCTTAGTTAGGTATTATACTTTACCCAGTCTTTTAATAATGGTGCCTTTGTACCACTGATAGCTACAATTAATCAAATACTTTTTAAACAAAATATGTTTATTGGTTCGTACATCGTCGTCATACGACGTCGTTACGTGGTTCATACACTTCTTGATTACCGCCTCCTTGGTACTCAATTTGTGAGTACTGTTTTAATTTAATATTACTCTCTTAAGTATATTATTTCAATAGCATATCATTAGTCCAAGTTTTTACCTAAAAACTAACTCAGCGGATCAAGAACCCGTGACGGAACGTTTATGTTCAAAACTTTTCATATAAAACTCTATCAATTTATCAAATCTGTCAAATCAAACGGTATCTATTCTATTCTAGTGTTTCTAAGTAAGAAACACTAAAAAGTCAAAAATAAACTAAATTATATATTTATTTTTACTAAAATCAAAAGTTTACTTAGTAACTTTAATTTAGCAATCATCGTTAAAATTCTAAATAAACGTAAATGTAAAATTATTACATTTCAGTTAGCAATCAAGCTATTTGTGTGTGTGATAATGTTATATGTGATAAGTACCTAAAATCTATTTAAAGTCGGTGCTATGCCAGTTATGACATGAACAAAATTCCATAATGTAAAGACGAGTAACTTAGCGAGTGAAGCGAATATTAGCTTAATCTCCTCTGTTGTTGAACATGAAACGTACGAAAACCACCACCTTCAAATGTTACTTTCAATGTTAACAATTAGTAGTAGCAAATATTTGTTTGGTTGGATTTGAAGTACGTATTGAAACTGGATATAGGCTCCAGAATTATGTTAAGATACAATGTTTCTATTTCTGAAAACCCGGTCGACGGAGCAAGAAGGATCATGTGTAATAAGGAGCATCAAAAGAGGACAAAATTGTAATACTTTTCATTTTTTTATAACTAATTTGGAAATGTGAGTAACTCGTTGCCACTGTTAAGTACGTTGTAGGAGGCAAGTGAAACAAACGATTGCTATTAGCACACCATTTTAATAGCTTTACATTTTAATAGTTTACACTGATAGATGACGCTGCCACTTATGCATAGAAGCGCAATCAGTTATTAAGGATAATATCTTGAAATCAGTTTTAGTAGGTAATGACTGATTCTACTCATAATTAATGCCAAGACAATAGTAGAAAATAGAGTATCTGCGAATTATAAAGTGATAATAAAAAATCAAATGACATGAGCATGTTAGACTTCAATGAAAAAATACATAATCGACCAAAATAATCAGTAGAAAATCACTTTGATCATTAATGCTAAAGGTCTGAAAATATTTTTCAAGAAAAAATAAAATGGATTAAAGTGAGATAGCATTACGATATCTTCGAAAAAAGTGAACGTCGGCAATCAGTTACCTAATGGAGCAAATACTTCAGTCGGTTAAATGCTGACTGTTGCAAAATCTCATGTATTAGCACTCTTATATTAGGGATTATACGACTAACTCTTACCATACGCGTATATAACTTGGGTTTAATCTGAAGAGGGATTATGCAACAGGTCTAAACAGGTGATGGAATCTATCAATCTGGTCCAGTTATATTTCGTTAACAATTCCAATTTTCAGTTACAATAAAGAGATACGGTAGAGTTTATTCATTAATTAACTCGATTCTATTAATAACAAATTCTTAAAACACTGACAGCGAATTTCATATTGTACAATAATGATAATTTATCAGATATGGTAATTACTGTCATATGTATATAATGTGAATGTTGTAACATGTGTAGAATACTGTAATTGAAAAACCCAGTGTAATGTAGTTTAGTTATTAAAGGTATAAGAATTTATTGAACTGATATAGTAACATTTATTTATGAATTCAGTCGTAATTCTGAAAATTATTGTAAATATATATATATACGACTATATCTATATACGTTCGAAATGAAAAATCTGTTCCTATTCTGAAGTATGTTAATATAAAAGTATGTAGTGGATCATTTTCTTTCTTTCAAAGGTTTTTGACATTGATCAATTTTAACAATTGTCTAAGTATTTCGGCGTTGAAAGGTAATCACTAATATTTTTGATATAATGTCTTTAGACTTACTACCGCACGAAATAAAACAATAGTCAGATATAAATTTACAATGAATATTAGCAACTTTTAATATGAATAGTTCTCATATATATGTGTGCGTGTGCATAGGAATGTGGGCGAGCTATGAAGGTTACTCCTGTCACTTCCGTACAACAGTATAGCTCTTAGACAATAGAAAGTTATATTAGTTTCTTGGTAGATTTAATGTTTAATGTAAATTAAATGTGGGCTTTAACAGAATCAAACAAATTTTTAGAGAATACCACCGGTAGCTCTCGTTAGGCAATACCCACTTAAGATATGCGGGCAGCGTAACGTTTTGCGTAAGATCAATCGCACATGTATTATCTGCTTAATGAACCGTTCAATGGCAGTCTTCCATCGGAGATAATACTTTGTAATACACAACTAACAAGAAAAGATCTCGTATGACTAAGCGAGTGAGCCGGGGTTGTGTTAGGCTTGCCGGTAAGCCTTTTATCAAGTTTGTTCACGTACTGTAGCAAAACAAAGCCAGATCAGTTCTAAACCAAATCATCTACAGATAAATAAAGCAAATCTAATAAATATTTTTTCATTAAAATATTTTAACATTGTATACCACCACTCGGAGCGATAACATCATGAATATTGTATGTGCGTAACACACTAAGCGTTGGATATGCTCTAGAAAGAACACCCACCAAGCTTGGCCTGAACGTTGACAGATTATTTTAAATAAAATAAATTATAAATAAATATTCTAAAGTATTTAATAAATGATGGTCACAATCCAATAGTAGTATAATAACACATATTAAAAATATTTTTCATTGGATTTTTTTTATTTACGATAGTACTAGTCGTTAGTATTGCTACGTAAATAAATAATAAAATACAGTAGGGAAAACTATTGGAGGATAAGAAGCGAAACAATTTATTAAAATGTTTCCAAAAACTACGAAAGTGTTACATGAACAAACTTTTCTTCAAATTTCTCTCCTTTTTTTTAAATAAACAACGTACTAATTGTAAAATAAAATAAAATGGACGTGTAAATATTTTTTTTCCCATCCGTCTATCCGTTCGTACTGTGGATATGGTTTTGTGTTTGCTTTTCTGTTTTGAACTATTTTATCATCTTTATAATTGACTTGATACTCAAACTTCATAAGATTATGTTTTCTATTTACCACTGAAAATAATATTGTTATTTTAATAAATTGTCCACATCTAAGCTAGGAACCCACACAAATTAGTCGATGTCCATTTTAATATTTATAGTAAGTTAGCTATCATTTGCAGTTATTCTGAAATACATTTTGCATCGTATAATGTCATGTTTTGCTTTTTATCATAGAGTTCACTAGATTTTGTAGTAAAATGGGTACAATACAATTAGCTTTAAAGTTTAATACATAAACAGTTTCGTGAGTATTAACAAGAACTTTGCGCTTAATACGTAATTTGTTATAATACTTACATAATTGAGTGTGTAAACTTATACAAAGTAGTCATATTAAGTTATTTTCTCTTTGAATATTATATTTCTAAAGTTAAGTGAACATTTTATGTTATAGTATGTTATTTTAATCCTTCTTTATGATATGTTAACATTGTCGGAGACACAGAGGGCTTCGCCGTTTTATTTGTGTTATTATTTTTGTTCAACGTTGTCTGTTTCAGTGTTTTATTATAAGTTGATAAACACTACTAAGGTTGAAATGCAAGTTTATTTCACAGGTACTCGATCGTCACTGTGACCGCATTCGGTGTCGTAATTTGCCCTCTACTAAAACCTTCACCAATCGTAACATCACAAGAGCGAGTCGAAGTGAAATAAACTTGCATTAACACCTCTGGTGATGACTGATCAATCATGACGTTACTTTTTAACTAACAACTTAAGGTCCATAATCTTAAGTATTATATTTATTACACAGTGTTAGTATTATGTTATAACACTTAAAATACGACTGCCAAAAATATACCTCACCAAATAGCATAGTTAATTATCGTAAAGTAATTCATTAGGAAATGACATGGCATCAGATACACGAGGAACTTTAAGATCGTTCAGTACGAATGAGAATTAACGTACAAAAAGGCTATTGCTCACGTTTACAGTAATCGAAAGAGAGAATCAAAATAACTCTACTAACAGACATCGCTTTTGATGTGAAAGTTACTTTAAACAGAACTATTCAATGAAGCTTGCAAAACTAGTGTATTTAAATTGTTATTTAAGCTTAATACATTCATTTATGTATGTATTCAAGTCGCTACTGTTGAGAATATACTGAATTGTTTCAATGTAAAAGAATTTCAAGGCCCTACTTTGAGGAAAAAGTAATGAACTTCATTTGGTTATAAGTATATTAATCATAAGATGACAACAAAACTTTCAGTTCAACACGTAAGACATTCAGTTTGTAAGTAATGATCTTGGTATTTTTCTTTTATAAAAGTAACTGAAGTACGAATTCCTTTTTAAGGTTATATAATAAAAGTCAGAGTAGATTTTGTACGTATTTGCCTGACTATAAAATTGCACAATAATTGATATCATTTGTCGTAAAGAGCACAACTCAAAATTTTACGAAAAAGACACTTTGTATTTCATTCCTAAGGCAAATTTATTTACTTGATTGAATTTGACAACATATTAAGTGTCAACGTATATTTTTGTATGAGCTTTTTGAATCAAAATAAAACTTGCCTGATACACAATAGAGGTTAAAATCGTGCGCGTTACTTCCTGATACACAGTTCCCAAGAGTGTGTTGAAGGGTGAAGGAATGTTTGTGTGTCCACCGTCTGATAAGCAGTAATCACCACAATAAATACTTTAAATACTCCCACTACCAATAGTGTTTACTAAAACTCCATTTTAGGCAAAGCCCTCATTACGAACTAACCAGCCCATGGTCGAAATGCTGTACCATTCAACTATAACTACTTGTTAAAACTTTCTTTTGTTCGAGTATACTTCGCTGTCAGGTGGATGAAATTCCAATAAAATTAGTAGTAACTTTGCATTTACTTATTATTTTCACAGTTTTATTATTTCTTAAGTTAAGTAATTCTGTGTTCTGTTAAATTAGAACATAAAAATATATATAATACGGAGTTATCGTAGTCTTCTAACAGGTATTGAATATCTTTGAATTATCTGGAGTCTCAATAGTGAATGATCGTAATCACACCATGAAACGCATGAATTCGAATGAATCTGTATGAATCTAAGACTATAGGTTTGTAATGATGTTTTTCTAACCGATTTCAGGCACGATTGCCAGTCTCAACGCAGACCAGCTAAATATACAGGAAATATTCTATTATACAAATATGTGCGCAGACACAGGTGCACTCTCTGTCCCCTCACTTCACAATCCGATGAGTCGGTTATTTGGGATGGGATGAAATCTATAACCATCAAATATCAATAACAATGTTTGACCCGACCTGAGAAGAAATAACCGAAGCCTAACTTTTTTTTCTAAGAAGTGGCCCTTTGTAATTTGTTGTAACTAGATACACCCATGGTGTTGACCGTAACGAAACTTCGGGGATAAAAAGTATCTCATAATGGGCCAACAGCATTGTACTAGTGGAACAAACCCAATATTTTAGCTAGTAAACTCAATATTTCGTTGATATATAGTATATCTAAATATTGACTTCCTAATATTTTGTTACGAAAACGTTTTCAGTGCTAAAGTAAAAAGGTTTTCCTGGCATTCTGTATTTCAAACATTGTTTCCAAAACCTTCATTCGTGATAAATCTAAACTCATCTATTGGGATCGTGTGTCTGGACCAAAATATTTCTGTAACACAGCTGTTTCACGTTAAGTCTGCTGATTCAATTTATTTGAAATACGTGTATAACGTGGTGTCGTTTACCGATTGAAAGGGATTATTGATTAACTAATTATAGTCAATAACCTCTTTCAGGTGGATAACTTTATGCAATAACGTAAAGTTGCTCATTTTAAAGATGGTATTAAAGTTTCTAAAATATTTTAACCACAATTATAACTAAGTTTCTATTAAATTGTATATTTATATTTAAAAAATATATATATTCTTATTCTTTTTTCATTTCCATATCTCCCCTGAATAGAGCAGAGTTTGAGATGATTATCTTTATTTCACGTCTTGCCAATTATATAGCCAATCCCGTTTCATTTGCAATATTTGATATACTCGTTGGTCGCTATTTTGTTAGCGTTCCAACAGTTGTTGTTTTAAGATATTCACGGACTTTACAGAATTGAAGACGTACACATTAAAGAAAATACTTTTCGTAGTACGACGGAGTTCAGAATGAAAAGTAAAAAGATTAACAAACTCAAAAACTGAAAATATTAAGTAGGAGGAGATAAATTAGTTGAATTGAGATCCAACTAGTTTTATAGTAATAATTATGTTTTAATTGGCATTGTAGATTGTTACTTCTAATATAAGTGTTAGTAGTTCTTTAGAAAAGACCTCGAAACGTTTGCCCAAACTGCACAGTGTAACAGTCTTTCAGTAATTGCTTCAGATAATGCGTATTTTGGCACCCGTTTTGAATCTTCATTCAGTAAATTTGGCAAAGACAAAGCACTAAGTGACAAAACTATCGCTAGTTAAGTTCACACTGGGTAGCAGAAAAATTTAGTTTAGGTTTAGAATTTTTTTTTAATCATTATTATTATCATCAGACTATCACGGTCCACTTTTAAACATGGTCCTCTCCCATTGCACGCCACTTTAATCGATCTTGGGTTTTTGCTTCCAACTTCTATCACTCGACCTGGCCCGTGGGCGTTCTACACTACGAGACACAATCTCCACTCTAGAAATTTTTACCCCAATGGTTTCTTGAAATATTTGTAATAAATTTGATAAGCGTTTTATACTCATAAGATAGACGTTTAGTGTATTTAAAACAATAAATAAGAATCATAGATAATTGTCCCTTGGATACTAATTTGCGAAATACCAAGCGCCATAATGCTACATACCTATATGATGATTATTGCAAATTATATTATAGAAATGTATTATTTACTCCTGACTATGAGATTAAATTCATATAGTACAAATTATGTTGATTATTTGTAACTGTTCACAAACATAAATTTTATTAAATAATTTCATATCAAATACTATTTAAAATTCAATCTATCAAAGAATAAAATAGAGTCCAGTGTTAATATAACTATTATATAATATTAATCATTTTGGTCTCATCGAAATCAAAACGAGCATTTCTAAAAATTTGTCCTTAGAAACGCTATTTCTGCAAAAATGAAATTTCTTGTACCACTTTGTATTTGAAAATATTGAGTGAATTTTCTTGACGATTAGGGGTGTTATACGATCCACTTATGGCAGATTAGCATCGTTCACGGGTTTTCTAACATTCGCTACGCTGCGACTGTTTGAATAAAGAACGTAACAACATATCCTTCTTAAAAATATATATTTGAGTATGTTTTCTACCCCGTAGGGCATTTATTCAGTAACACATTGAAACCATATACTTCTACTGATATAAAAATCATATAGTTTGAAATACCACAGAGTTTCTGGTAGTAGAGCGTGGTTTTTGATACAAACTAGATATTGCAAAGCATCATGAAGATCACCGGTCGGCCTACACACACTTATATATATATATATGTATGTCTGTGTATAATGTCTATAACTATACTAAATTACACCTAATTCGGTTCCTCAGTTTAGGTGTGAATAGGGTGCTTAACATAAGTCTCTTTGAAAGATTTTGTTGTTTTTCTAGAACTCGTTGAGTAGCTACAGGAAAGTAACCACGTCAATGTCAACATCTAGTTTGGGAAATTCCAAGAACAAATGTAAGAAGCCATCAGGTTCAGTTTTCATAACTTCATGTACGTTATTATTATATTTAAAAGTCTTAAACCTTTATATATAATAATAATCGACCTAGAATACTGGCAATCTCATTTTTAGTAGCCGGTAAAAGTTTTACCAAAATTGTACCATATTTGCAACGCTTCTAGTTTTTAATTTTTCAGACCCGGATAAACTGTAAACATTAACTTAGATAAGCCTTTATAGGGTAAGAAAGTAAATAAATAGCAAAGTTTTCTTTACTGATTAAATATCTTAGTCTGACTAAAGGTCTGTATACAAAGGAGATATCCGAGATCGCGCGTATTGTCGAAAATGTTTCAAATTATTGGGGTCGTTACACTGGGGAATAGAAATGCTGTGCGAAACCTTCTCATTCGGTATAATTTATTGTATCTAGATTGTGAAATTACAGAAATAAACATTAATCTTCAAAAGCGCATTATGTAACTTTGTACTGTGAAGCAGATAAGGGTGAGTAAATATCGAGAGCATTGACATATTTTTTAAATTGTTTTCTCTGAGTACCATTTTTTTTGTTGTTGGAGTGGAAATCCCTTCGCATCTCCGGCACGCAGAAACCAGGAGTATGGGATGTTTCCAGTAAAAATCACCCCGGCGGTCAGTCTCAGGCGTCCTTCTCTAAAGGACAATGTTATTTCAGGTCTCCTTTAGAATCAACACCACGCCTAACCAGGCCCTATCCTAGGGAAACTAAGAAGGCTTCCCACCTATCAATCTGGTTGTTATAATTTGATGCGGCCCGATTGCAATTTTACGACCAGGTCGCAACAAATTATCCTATCGCCGATCGCAGGAACTAATCTTCGCTTGAGATCGGCCCTCTCTCGATCCCGTTCAGCAGTCTCTTTCTTTTTAGAATAGCTTAGCAGAAAGAGACTACTGCGGCCCAGTTCTCCTCACCCGCCAGCATGGCAGTAACGATTGCTGGCGGGGACGGGTCTCGTCCTATTTTATCGAATAGGACTCCGTGTTCAAATGCCTACGCGGGGCAGTCCTCCAGCGTATGCTGGGCGGAATCCCAGTCGACTACGTAGTGGTGACAGTGTGTCGTCTCCTCGCGTCCGATCTTATTCAGATACACACCGAAGCAACCATACCTGGTGAGTATCTGTGTCAGTTGATAGGTGACGCGAGCTCCCTCCCTATCTACCCAAGCCTCGAGGTTGGGAAGAATGGTACCGATAGCGCGTTGGCACGAATTTAGTCGCTATTCCAACCGCACGCGCCATTGTGGCAACGCTGTACGTTCCACCACATGTCAAGCTCGTCGCTATCCTGGTCTTGTCCGTTTTCACCCCGACGGATAAGCGTGAATGTATTGATAGACTCTCGCATCCATATCCGCCAGGATAACAAAAAGTGGGAAACATGCCAGGACTGTTACCACCTCTGATGAGATGGAGCGGTATCCTCGTACGATCCAAATGGCCGCTACCCTTTGTGTTCAATTAAGCTTAACTCGGCAGCAAGAGGCCGATAGGAGCTTGGCCTATATCGGCGCTCCATAGAGTGCCATGCACCGTAGCACCGCACAGTATAAGTGGTACACTTCCTTACGCGGACCCCCTATGTTAAGCAACAGTCTCTGTAGGAAGCCCGCCACCCCCCAAACTCGTAGGATTATCCGCTCTAAATGCTCCTCGAAGCTCCAGCGACTATCTAATGTGAAGCCGAGGTACTTGATGTGTCGATCGACCTCGACCTCCGTTCCTTCTACTCTTATGAACGAGCTGATAGGAACGGCACCTCCGTGTTTCCTGTGGAACCACAGGGCTTTCGTCTTATGAGGTGCAACCCGTATGCCGTTTCTGTAAGTACCTAGTCAAGTTTTTACTGTAAGTACAAAGAACCTCGGCATACTAAAAGAGCATAGGATGGAAGAAAGAGGAGTAATTCAGTACAAGAAGAGGTTGCTTGTAGTGAATTTCTATCTTTATTTATTTGTTTGGCTCATAAACAATTGTAAACACCATTTAATGGTTAAAAGACATTTTACAAGAGTATGAAATGGCATATTGTTATAATTACTTATAGGTAAGCGTCACGTGCACTATAAACAGCAATTAGCATAGGCATACTATGCTAAAAATATGTACAATACAGGCTTTGGCGAAAACAGATATCCGCTCGCTTGCCCGTGTGGACTAGTAGTCCACAAAAAAAAAGCATACATTGCCCGTGCTGACTAGGAGTCCACATGTACCCTGCCACAGAAAAATGTAAATATACCCTATATTTATTGAACTAGAGCTTAGTTTGTATTATTTTTTCGATTATATGATATATTGTCTATCGTATAAATCCCAGTCGAGTTCGTCCCAGTTTGTGTACGATATGCCATGTTAAGTTTGACATAAATTACGCCGCGCGGCGGCAGATAATGGTATGGATTCAGAGGCCTGTAAAATAATAAATTTATATGAACGAGTGTATGTTTTTATTTCTTATCATATTAACTACTATCTAAATAACATAATTAAACATTAAAAACTATAGGTCATCGCTTTAATTTTTCAGGTATGAGCTTTTAAGTGCAACACGAGCTTACAAAACCGTTATCTCAATTTCAACACAATATAACTCGACACCAGAGAAATAATCTGATAACTTAAAGATAACATTGTATAGCTAGTTTCATAGTAAACTAAAAAAATACAACACTTGACAACCTTTCAAAACAAAATGAGTCACAAGAACAGATTATGTGTAATACTACCCGCGCGCTGATAACTTAAACAACAGTGGGGCACTTCATGGGTGTTAAGTATTTATTGACGGACATTCTGAGCTGCCTTTGCGCGGGGAGCCCGGGCATTTGACGGGGTGCGCGTTTTCGAGCGGGGCAAGCGAGCGGATAACAAGCAAATTCACTACTTTTTTTTAATATTTATACTTTTTTTTTGATATTGAGGCATTTGGTAAGCAAGTCAATGTGTATATCGACCAAGGAGGTGCAACCACTAGCATTTTAAAAGTCGTGGAATTATAAATATTTTTACAATTTGTTTAATTCAGTTAATATTTAATCATTATTTGTGACAAACTAACATGTGTCAAGGATAGGCAAACTAGTTATTTTATTTAGCGTAAGCAATTAATTTACGTATATGAAAAAGAGAAAAATAAAGTTTTTTATAATCATTGCATTGCAAAGTAGGGAAAAAAAGTAATACTACTTAGACACCTAGTTGTTATTCAAAGACGATTACAAATGAATAACAGTACTATCATGAATATAAATATATACACATTACAAATAAGTGTAAATACTTATTTACAACTACCCACCTGATTTTGGTAAAGTATTTAGAAAAGTACTTTAATGTCTACCAAAGTCTAATACGTCTGTGGTAGTGAATTATGGGCCATTGTTCGTAATGTATATCTACTGTCGTATATTTTTGATAATAATTGTAATTAGTGTAGATCTTTTACTTTTTAACATACAATTTTCAGTTGTTATGTTTATGACGAAAGCTTATTTTATATTCGGTGAGTACAGTTATGTTAGAATTTTTCTCCATATTTAGTAAAATCAGCTTCACACCGTACTTCCGCCGTCCTCTTATAAAATTGGTATTCACCAAACATCACAGATTTTATTATGTTACGTCTAGGACGCAGGTGTAACTTTTTAAGGTGTGAGGGTAACGAAAGCAAAATTTTGTTGTGTGCTATATGTATATATTTTGTGTGTTAAAGTTTATAGCAGAGATTTCTTATACAATAACAATGAAAGTTTAATATATAAAGAGGGACATTTAAGGCTAGTTAAAATCTGTAGTCTTTTGTTCTAATAATTAAAAACATTCAAAGAACTGATACAAATTACAATTAAACTTGTATTAATCATGTCTAACCTTTTAGACTAATCGACAGTGATCTTGACTGCTCAGACAGAGGTCGTTTACGTTCGATTATTACTGAGTATTTTAAAGTTATTGTGTAATGAGTACTCTCATTTATTCTGTGTCTGAGTGTAATTTATGTACAATATTTCATACATTTAGAAATATCTAAGCATAGTTTTGAACATTGCAGTACTTCTTAGTACTAGTACCTCTATAATAGGAAAATAAATAGAAAAGTAAAACTTTAGGTTGTTTTCTTTCCTAGTAATAGGTAAAATTATGACATAATGCTAACAGTATGTTATTTTGAGCATGAAATAAAATTCAACAAATATTTGCAGTAATGTTGCCGTATACTGAAACGACACCTTTATGGTAATAATGAGACTATTCCATTGTGTTAGAGTTCTTTTACGCACGACTAAGAGCCGAATTACCGTGTCACCTATTTTTAGGCAGCTACAATTAGATGCAAGTAGTTAAACTAAGACAAATCCAATTCATGCAGAATTAAAATCAGGTGTAGTCAGTTGCAGTCGGATGAAACGTGGTCTAGCCTACTTTATACTATATACATCTTTGTTAAAACTCACTCTCCTAGCCACACAAACACAGATAAAATATTATTCAGATTCAAGAGCTGATGCCAATCATACCTAGGTCTAAGCACTTAAAACTATATGTGACCGTTCACTGCTATAATATCAGTATGTACGTCGTAGCTTAGCGTAGCAGTCTACGTAAAGCTACGGTTTATACGTAGTAAGTGATTTTATATTATTCGTGGCAAATATGACTATGATAAAGTTTTATTAAATATACTCTAGAAGCTTAAATGGTTTGGGAGTATGTGATATAGATATGGAAGAAAAGCGATTTTGGTTAGTGTTATTTACATTAACGCTCTATAAATGTCAATGTTCAAATTATATCAATATCAGCATCCGTAATAGAGTTCGTAAGTTACTGAAAATATTACAAAAAGTGATGAGTTTACATAAAAACATTAAATTAACTTGTATTTTTATATATACAGTTTAACATCTAACTGAAGTTAACACACGAAAGTCATGTAAGCACACGTAATAATAAAAAATTTGCTTTTATAATATTAAACATTATATTATGCAAAAAAATCTGTATTTAATTGAAAAACTTACAGACTCAGTGTTCATTCTGTAAAGTTAAATTTAAGATAACATTAAATTATATTTTGCAAACTTTTACAAGTTCGTCCTGAAAACTTACTCTTTAGTTCTTCACGATAAGATGACTGCTCTCTAAAATGTGAGTCTCGTACTTAACTAAAAACGTAAATTAAATTGTGCCTCTAAACTAGGAGTTAGTAAACACTGAACACTATATTTGTTGACGATCGGTGACGAAAAAAGGCAACAACCTTTAATTATGTAAACGTAAGTAAAGAAATGAATTTGAATATCTCTTATTTATAATGAAGTGAAATATTTTCCTTTTTCTGATCTGCAAAATGTGAGTTAAAATAGTTTTAATTTTTCAGTTTTAGAATAGAGTAGAATATGTTTCATTGTATATGCACTCCAATTGTAACATTTACAATTGAATGTTTTAAAAAAATATGGACAATGGGCGGCATTATTGCAAAAAGCATTCCGTTTCTGGTGATCTTTGGATTGAAAAATCGACAGGAGAAAAGTACTAGAGAGTAGTTTAGGTATTTTGTATTAAAATAAATATATAAAAAATATCTAATGTCCGCACTAATCCGTTTGAACCCTTTGCCCTGGCTATGGGCAGTTTCATCTACTTGAAACTTTCGGATATCTGGAAGGCTTATACATACTATAATCATTAATTTAAGTACTTCAACTTCGTTAACTATATTATATTATATCCTATTTTCGTAACGGTATGTTCAGGTCTATAGAAGCGGAAAGGTTCTAGGGCATTTTATGTTTATATGTACGCTCATATAAAACACAATATATAAATTAGTTTGAGAGTTCCGTAACTCGTCTATATTTACATTGCCTTACTATGTTGTGTACCGACTGATACTGAGTACCATTGGTACGCATTATATTCCTAGAAGTTAGCGGCCAGATATAGTATCCTATCCGCTCGCTTGCCCCGCTCAAAAACGCGCACCCCGTCAAATGCCCGGGCTCCCCGCGCAATGACACCACAAAATGTCCGTCAATAAATACTTAACACCCATGAAGTGCCCCACTGTCGTGTACGTCATCGGCGCGCGGGTCGTATTACACATAATCTGTTCTTGTGACTCATTTTTTTTTGAAAGGTTGTCAAGTGTTGTATTTTTTTAGTTTACTATGAAACTAGCTATACAATGTTATCTTTAAGTTATCAGATTATTTCTCTGGTGTCGAGTTATATTGTGTTGAAATTGAGACAACGGCTTTTTAAGCTCGTGTTGCACTTAAAAGCTCATACCTGAAAAATTAAAGCGATGACCTATAGTTTTTAATGTTTAATTATGTTATTTAGATAGTAGATAATATGATAAGAAATAAAAACATACACTCGTCTATATATATATTTATTATTTTACAGGCCTTTGAATCCATACCATTATCAGCCGCCGCGCGGCGTAATTTATGTCAAACTTAACATGGCATATCGTACACAAACTGGGACGAACTCGACTGGGATTAATACGATAGACAATATATCATAGAATCGAAAAAATAATACAAACTAAGCTCTATTTCAATAAATATAGTGTATATTTACATTTTTCTGTGGCAGGGGACATGTGGACTCCTAGTCACCACGGGCAATGTATGCTTTTTTTTTTGTTGACTACTAGTCTACACGGGCATTTTAGAGTGAAATTCGATGTGGACTCCTAGTTACCACGGACAATGTATGCTTTTTTTTTTGTGGACTACTAGTCCACACGGGCAAGCGAGCGGCTATGTAACTAGCGCTACGTGACTTGGTATTCAAATATATCCACTGTTTGTATTCCAGTAAGCGTTTAGAGCCTAAGCTTTATAATTTAAAACGCTTTTCGAATTGCGCAGGAAATACAAACAGCTGATGCCGCAAGCATTTTTATTTGTAACATTACGATGAGAATCGATTTCCCTATTATCGAGAAGAAAATGATAATTTGCACTTGAAATATTGTCAAAATTACTTATTTAGATCCCTAAATAAGTAATTTAAAAGTATTTTGTCCATCCGGACATAAAACTTTCTCAGTCTTTGGTATGCAGGAAATATTATTTAAATTCTTATATTCGCATAAGTAAATCGTAACAAAAGTGAATTATAATGCGATACCATAATATGCCAATGTTAAATAAATAAATGAACTGTGGTAATTGATTTTATTTTTCTGAAACAGTATGCCTAAATTTATTTGTCTATACGTTAGTCGTTATATTGACAGCTTATTTTATTATTAGCTGACGTCTGTATGTGTATCAAAGATATCAAGTGATTAAGAGTATTAATCTAAGGTTTTATTGTATGTTTTTCTGAGTATCTGAAAGTGTTAGTACTTGGTCTAGTCTCACTGTAAGCTTTTGTATCTTATAAAACTTTTTTTGTTCTTTTTAGCACGTTTAAATAAACCTTGTTTTTAAAAAAGTTTTTTGTTTTTAATTTAATCACTCTATAAGTTGAAACTAAGATTTGTAAATATGAATTTCATTTCTTACATTACGAGGTAGAATAAACTTTTTGAAGTAGAACAATTTACTATAGACCCATTAGTATTATTATATTTTTATTTCTTGATTAAAATGATAGTGTTCAAACTTTTTATTCTTTACTACTTTAATATAAATAGAAGACATGAAAAATATTTCAACAGATACACTAGAGAAAAATAGTTTGAAATCCTCAGAGATTCAGAAAGTCTATGGAATCACAACAGTAAAAGATCAAGCTTCAAAGGATTTTACGCATGGTTGCATCTATTGTATATCTCTTGTTATCTTATTGAAATGGAAATTCAGCAGCCACTACTGTTCAATTACTTCAAAATTGTTGATAGGGTAACTGTAGTGTACAATTACTTCAAAATTGTTGATAGGGTAACCTTTTACTGTCTGTCCAATTATGAAACTTAACTCAGTCATTTGGCATTTTCTGCAGATGAAATTGATAAATTTAAAAGTGACATGAATGAATATTTCTCTAGAATATTTTAATCAACAATGAGGTGTATACAAAAACTGGAAGATTCATAAGTGGAAGGCTTTTTGAACTTTACTTTGTAAATTTACTTGGCCTTTAAAAATTATTTTATAATAACAAAAATATTTGTAAGATCGTTAATTTATTTATTATCACTTTTCAAGCCCAAAACACAATGCTACTGCTGTGCAATGTTGTTTAACACAATGCGTTTATAATATATTTTAACTTTATTACAGTTTGGACTTTTATTAAGTCATAATGTTATGCCATTACACGTCTTAGTTTATAATGAGAATGTATGAGGTCATACTTCGTTATATTTATGCATAGACTGATCTGTTTTATTTAGACGTTGCACTCTGTAGGGACTGCTTCGATATAAGCCTTAAGTAGTAACATCATCTTTTCAATTTCCATGGCAAAAAGCATGCATTAATTTACTATTTTTTTATAGAAGCAACAGGTAAAGTAGTATACACTACTTCTCTTTTTATACATTTTTAAAGTTAATGACAAGCATACTTTTATATACATATTTCTGTCACAATTTGTCACAACCTATAACACTTATAAAAATTTCAAATATCTCACGCATAAGGCAATCTGGTCTCAAACTAGACAACCAATAATATGGTAACCATTCTGATAATTACCATACTTCTTATATATATTTCTTAATACATTATGTATGTATATGCGTATTATAAATAAATTACACAAAATTAATCCTGGGTGGGAATCGAACTCACGACCTCTGGGTTAGCAATCAGGGTCACTCGTCACTAGACCAACAAGCCAGTCTTATTAATTACTAAAATTGTTATTAATTTAGCACCTGACCAACACGGCCGACTGATTAGGGGCCCAATTTGGTGTAAAATATTGATATCTTCAGTAAATCTTGAATAACTAATTTAATATTGTCTGCCATGTCAGTATACTTATAGTATATTATATTTTTATGTTCTATATTATATATAACTGTGTCTGGGTGAATTTTATCTAAAATAAGAAATATTTAAGTATGTTTATCAGCAGTCTGGCTACCATAGCACAGGCTCTGTCTAACTTGGATTAAGATAGTTGTATGTGAGATGTGTAAGGCTATTTGTTTATATATTGTTTAATAAATTAAGTATACATGTATATGTGCATGTAATGTATAATTCATATTTAATTTTTTATGAGTTTCTAATAAAAGATGCAAAATGTTACGATTTTTAACTTGATTATTTACTTTTTCACAATCGAGTCTTAGCCTTAAAATTTAAAAGTTATAAAGAAAGTTTATGAAGTAATCAAAAATCATTTATAGTTTTATGTTGCAATAAACGTGTTTTTTTCGAAAAACGTGACATAATCTCAAAACAAGGCAATCAAATTAAGCTTACAGCTAGTTAGGTAATCATTATCCCTAGTAAATAGATGGGATAAATCATTACCTTCCTTTATATACTGAAAGGATTGTGCTCATCATACAATGAAATAAAAAAATATTTGACCTGGAACCCACTACTCACAAGTTAACAAATAAAAAAAAAACAATTAGAATGGAAACGGAATGGATATTTATTTTAATATCGTGTTTATTAAGTAAGCATATCGCCTTCTACTGCGGACTACAAATGAAAATCGGTTCCAAACAGCGCCATCCGTCCCGGTCTTGGGCAGTCCGTATCCATCCGCTGCATTCTGTTAGTTATTTTCATTAAGCCATCCTCATCAATATGAATAGGTGTTAGAAATCCAGACTTTATTTAGATGGAATAATTGAAACAAAACAGGAAGAAAACTTTGTAACATAAATTTAATAGAATAAATGGCGTCCACGCATGCAACATTTGAATCAGGTCTATTAGTGTTAAAATTCTGTTCATATGTTATATGGAGACTAACAGTAAATAGTAAGACGTAACAAGGGATGATGATGGATAAGCTTGGATGATCATTATCATCATGATCAACATCATCATTATCATCATCATCATCATCATCATAAGTACTAGTGGTTAAGTAGATAAACGTTTTGTAACAAACAATCACCTAAGCAATAATCTAAGAACCGTTCCAACGTCCTGACATAAGCATAGCAGCGAATAGTTATCTTCCCAACAAAGTACTTGCAATAATATCTACCGTGGCTTCTTGTATGTTTGTCACAGTAATCTCTGCTTAGTAATAAATATGTTTAACAGTCTACTGTTGGACATAGCCATCTCCTTAGACTGTTCACAGACCTTTTTTTTTTTTTTTATTTTAACGTGTGGAAACCCCCTCGAGCCGTCACCCCACCGGGGTTTACGGCGGGGTGGTGTGTCGGAATCGGATCGACTAAAACCACACGGTGTGCCACTCTACGCCTGATACGAGGGATCCGGGAACAACTGTTATTACGACATCCAGATCCCTTCTAGCGCCTGCCCGCTTCCGCGGGCACCATCTGCTTATAAACTCTCTATTTAGGCGACGTACGGCACACGCGCATGTCACCTCCTCGCGGCTGGCCACAATAGCGGATGGAGGGGAAAACCCGTCCCGTCCACACGCAGCCACACTCAAGGCGGCATGAGGCGCTGGTACGCGCGCCTCCGCCGCCCGGTTCGCCGGCGGCGAATTGGGTCCGAGTGGACGTCGTCCTCCCGAGCCTTCTCCGCCGCCTCCTTTCGCGAAATCACGTCTTCGCAGAAGGTTGCGACCGCGGTAAAACAACTGTCGCTACCGAGCATGGAGCGTATGACGGCCGGTAGCGACAGATCTCCTCCAATAACTGCAGTTAGGACCCCACGCTGCGCAGCCCAAGCGGAACAAACCGCCAGCGTGTGCTGAGCCAAGTCCTCACTGCAGTCGCAGTGGTGACAGGCGGGACTCAATTCTCTCCTGGCGACCGAGTGCAGATTCTTCCCGAAGCAACCGTGCCCGGAAAGGATCTGCGTCAGTCGGAAGGAAAGAGTCCCGTGCTGTTGCCCTGCCCACTCAGCAATGACCGGCTGGAGAGCCTCCACGGCAGCAAAGCCAGCACGTGGAGCCTCCAGCTAGGACGACCAACGAACCATCGTGGCTCGACGAGCGGCCTCTCGCCACTCGCGTATCTCTTTGGGCGGGGGCGGGGTGCCGCTACCCGCCCGGAAGTCGGCCCTTCGCCGATAAACTTCAGCGAGCACTTCCGCCTCCAAATCCCACGGGTGAGTTCCGGCCAAGGCGCAAGCCGCCTCCGTCGATACAGTGCGGTAACCGCGTATGGCTCTAACCGCCAATATCCTCTGAGGGCGCCAGAGGCGAGCCCTATTCTGGGCGGTCAGAGCCGCCGCCCACACCGGTGCACCATACAGCGCCATTGACCGGACAACCCCCGTGTTTAGCCGTCTCGTCGCGATGCTGGCTCCACCCAAATTGGGCAAAAGTCGCCCAAGGGCAGAAGCAGCGCCGACCAGCTTTGGTGAAATCTTGCCGAAATTCTGGAAACTTCCGACAGCTTTCTCCAAAGAAAGCTGTCGGAAGTGCTCGTCGAAGAGCCACCTGCCGTCGAGGATCAGGCCCAGATACTTCATCTGGGCCTGAACCGGTACGAGGACCGAATTGACTACGATGGAGGCGCCGGAGGGTGGACCACGACGGGGCCCATGGAACAAAAGGGCCTCCGTCTTGTCCAAGGCCACCCGCAAACCCAGCGCCTCAATACGCCCGACCACCAGAGAGACTCCCGTGGTCGCTAGGCACGCCGCCTCTTGAAAGTTCGGGCCCCGGGCCGTGACCAATGTGTCATCGGCGTAACAAATTACGCCCAGCCCGGGGGGGAGGCGACCTCGAAGGGCCCAATCGTAACCCATATTCCACAGGAGTGGTCCGAGGACAGACCACTGTGGAACACCGCACGACATGAGCCGCCGCCTCAGAACACCGTCTCGGTCCTCGTACATGACAGTACGCTCCTGTAGATAGTCTGCCACAAGCCGCCTCAGGTACTCTGGCACCCCGTGGTAGTGGAGTGCTTCCCTGATGCAGCTAAATGGCAGACTATTAAATGCGTTGGCGATGTCCAACGACACCGCCAACAGCACGCCGCCACAGCCCACCGCCTCTTCGGTAACGGCCCTCAGGTTCAACATAGCATCGACTGTCGAACGCCCTGCTCGAAAACCGAATTGGGTGTCCGACAGATCGGGGCCCACCTCGCAGAGGTGCCGGACGATGCAGGCAGAGAGTATCCTCTCAAACAGTTTACCCGCCTCGTCCAGCAACACGATGGGCCTATTGGCCGCTACCGATTCGACTGGCCGTCCCGGTTTCCTTAATAGGACCAGCTTCCCGCTTTTCCAGCACTCAGGGAAGCGTCCGGACGCCAAGCTAGCATCCAGGACCTTCCTGAGGTGGTCCGACATGTGTTCAAGGGCTCGGGTCAGCACTCGGGCAGGTATCCCGTCCGGCCCGGGGGCGGTGTCCTTAGAACGTATTCGTAGAACAACCGCCCCTATCTCCGATTCCCTGACGGGCGGAACATTGTCCTCGTTGTCCCCGTCGTCTCCGACCATGAAGGCCATCGACGGGGATGTGTGTTCCACCCGCTGCGGGAAAAGGCCCTCGACCACTTCCTGCAGGAAGCTGGGCTGGAGTGTTTCTGTAATGGGGGGCCCGACGTGCGGAGCTTTTGTCGCGCCGCGCGATAAGGGCGATCCCAGGGGTCACGATCGAGACCCTCCAGCATCTCCTTTCTTTTAATTTCTTTGGGGCAGCTGATGGCCAGCTTCAGAGTTTTCCGCGCCTCTCAGTACTCCTCATGAAGTTGGTCCTCCTAGCCTTCTTCGCGGTGTCGCCGCCGACTGCGACTATAGGACCTCCGGGCACGTGTACAGGTCGCGCGGAAGTCCGCCAAGTCTTGGGAGCACCAGTAAACCTCCTGCCGTGGAGGCCGACAGCCTCGGATGCGGGGCATGTCTGCATCGCAGATCTGCGTAATCGCATCGCGGAAGCGACCAGCCCCCATGTCAACCTCCTAGGTCGGGGCCTGCGGAGACAGCCAAGAGTGAACGATGGCCGCCTCCTCTAGTAGGTCCCTATTTAGTTTGGCTGCGGCCCACCGCGGAAAGCGAGAAGAACGCTGCGCCGCGTGACCCCTAGGGCAGGGGTAGCGAACGAAAGGTCCACTATCGACCCTCCCTGCCGTCGCACGCACGTGTTGGTGGAGCCCCTGTTTAGTAAACAGAGGCCCACCGAGGCTGCCCACTCCTCTACAGCCTCGCCTCTAGCGTCCGTCCTGGGAGAACCTCGAGAAAACCTCGAAGTCACTCACAATCCGGTTGGGGGAGAAGTAGATACCACATATGGTAATCCCCCCCCACTCAGCAGCAACATATCCAGTGCCCTTGTCTCTTAGCGACAAGGGCGGGGAATGAGCCGCCGTGGAGGCAACGACTGCCACGGAGCCGTCCCAGTCACCCAACCAATTTGGACAGGGAGGAACGTAGTAGGGCTCCGCGACTACGGCAACACCGATCGACCACTGTGCCATGATTTGCAGGAAAAGGTCCTGCGCCGCGGCACAGTGGTTCAGATTCGTCTGGACGAGGAGCTCGTCTTCTCGCTAATTGCAACGCGGATGTCCTCGATCGTTACGGAGTCATCCAGTCTCGAAATGGGCAACTCCGCGCACTTCGTAGGCCTGGTGATCTTTACACCATCCGTGGCTGCAAAGATTCCCCTCAATTTCTCGGCGAAAGTGTCCGCCACTTTTGCACCTTCAACCCCGGGGAACTCGAGGACCTGAGCTCCCGTCTGGGCGAGGCGCAACCTGACCCCTACCGTCCCGAAATCAGTGGCGAGACTGTCCCGGGCCCTTTTAAATAAGTACGCATAGGACAATCCGCCATTGGTCGCTTCCGGTGACACCGTGACCACTACAGCCGCAGTTTTTGGGGGCTGTAGTTTCCGTGGCTTCTTCTTGCTGGTGATTATCACCGATAATGACTGCGGGGTAGGAGCTGCGTTTTGAGCAGCCTTTTTGTTCCGCTTTCGAGACTTCTTCTTAGCCCCTCCGACAACCTGCCAACCGTTATTGGAGGGGGCAGATGTGGAAGTGCCAGGTACAGGTGTTGGAGCGGGGAGCGGAGGGAACTCTGCTCTAGGCTTTACCGCCATTCTAGGCCCTGCCACCGATGCAGCTGTCTTTGTTGCTGCCTTGGTCATCTGTCGTGTTCTCGTGGTAACCGCAGATGCAGACACCGAGACCGCTGTCGCATACGATTTGCGCTCATTTGCTACAGAAAGCGGAATCGGTGTTGATGCAGCCTTTCGCCTGTCTGCAGCGAGTGGTGGTCGAATAACAGGAGCTGGAGGTAGACTTGCTTCCAGGCTCGCAAGACGCCTGTCTAGCATACGTCCCACTGCGTCCAAAATTTGGCGCAACTGGGCATCGCTGACGTCACCGGAACCAGGAGTAGAGGTAGGTTGCCTCGAAGCCGGAACATTTATCTGCGACCGAAACTGCGCAAACTGGGCACTTAGTTCCGCCACCTGCCCTGTCAGGCATTCGTTAGCAGCCTGGAGGCGAGCAACATCCCCAACGAGGGTCTCAACGACCCCAGCAATGGCAGAGGAGGAGTCCTTTAGAGCCCTTACAAAAGAGCTCTTAAGGTTCTGAGATTTGGTAGCCACCTTTTGGATAATGGCCACCCCCGCATTTGCTGTCTCCTGCAAAGTTACTGTTGTTATGTTATGTTATGTTGGGACAGAACCCCCTTCCGCTGGTTCTCGAATTTTTTGCAGGAGATCCGCAATCTCCTCCTCCGCTGTACTTTCACCTTCCGCTCTAACTCGTCTATAGGCTTCTGCCTTGCAAAAGACAGAGCCTGACGGGGCCGAGGTCGACGTTCGTGACTTACCTCTACGGCTACTACCCACTTTAGGGGGTAGCATTTCCTGGGACGTATCACTCTCATCGTCCCGACCGCGTTTCCTGTTTTCACAGGGTTCCATTTCTGTTGATCCCAGTACGTCCAGATTTGTACTGGAGTTACCACCATCCGATGTAATAACAGACCTGGAAAATAATCGTTGCGATATTCGACGGCTCCCAGCTGTCAATATGACTTCTGGGAGCCCGATCGAGGTAGGTATCCCAAGTGTGACTTCCTCATCGTTGGACGAAAAGTCTTCTGCTTTTTTAGACTTTCCCTTCCTTGTCCTCTCCTGTCCTTTCTTTTATTATTTTCTGTGTTATTTTTATAATGAGATTCCATATTAGACCCACGAGTGGGGGAGAACTAAAAGCCCACCCGGGCAGAGATCCCCCAATACCCGGGCAAGCGTAAATTTGTACCCAACTGAGGGGTCCACAGGTGCCTCGGCTGGGAGTGCGCTTACGACTGAACTACCCATCAGCCATGCATCCCCTGGTCACCCACCAGAACACGGGATTCGGGGTAATTTTTTAAAGAGGTTTTCTTCCTCGCAGTCCGGGCGGCTAAGCCAAGACCCTCGCCCCCGATTGGTGTCGCGAGACATAACCACGACACTCCTTTCGGGATTACGATGTGACAACGGTGGCAGGAAGATTAAATCTTTCAATGCCTGCTCGGCGGCCGTGTGAGTACACACCGAGCCCGTTCTCCTTTCTCCACCATTGACAGTGGAGAAACGCCGACCCATGAAAGGGTCCCACCATCATAATTTTTTATCGAGGTTTTCCTCCTCATTGCTCCGAAGAGCGAAGAGCCAACAGAGGAATCGACAAAAATGCCCGCTCTGTTGGACCAAGCCTCAACCGAATGACCGAAGAAAATGGCGTCCTCTTCTTCGTGCTAGAATATTAGCCGTTGGCGGTGATGTTCTCTTCCAAATGGCACAGAAAGGAACAGTGCCGTCGCCAACGTTACCAGGGTGCACTACGTGGAGGTTTTCTAGCCCAGCACCCCAGACTGTTCACAGACCTAATTTAATCCTACTTCTTAAGAGATTATTATTGACACCTCGATTCAGAGGTTTAGGTTATGTAATATGGTTTCTGTTTGCATGAATTCTTATTTAAGGATATTATCTTCATAAATTAAATAGTAATATATTTGCCAAGTGGAGTGGAACAGATCACATTATAACATTCCTCTCTTGCCACACAGGCTAAGTTCTTGATGCTGGTATAAAAGGTTTTTAATTATCTGAAAATACTCAGAACGAAATATATTTTCTGTAAACACCTGTAAGAAAAGTTTATTAAACCGGCAAAACAACAATGAAATAGGCTGCATTATAAAGCTATATTTTTGTATATTCTAAGCTGACTGGGGACATAACATAGTGAGATTTATTTAACTCTTTCTGAACACATAAAAGTAAACACTAAACACACTTATGTAAGAACACATACGCTCACGCAAACACACACATAAAACTGGCATGTAAAAAATGAAAGTATAAGTGATACATAATAAAATCACTGGTTTAAAGTTACTTCGTCGGTTTCGTAGCCATCTGTATCGGAGTTCAAGCTATATTTAAAGACTGTAGTTCCTCATTAATGAACAAGTTTGGATCTTAAAAGACCGAAGTAAAGTACAATATAAAAGAAAACATAACATCAATATTAAGTAAACAAATAGATATTATATATTATCGTACACATTTTATTGTTATTTACTTTCTAGTATTTTATTTAGGTATTGGTTTTACATACATGCTGTATGATTTCTTAAATAAATGTAAATTAGAGTAAAATAAAATCAAATCATAAGTATGTGTAGTAATTAAGTAATGTTAGATCATGTAAAAACAAATGAAAGCCAAACAGCTACTTAATAATATTAAAACTAAAAATTAGCTAGTTTACTTTCTTTAGTTTTGTACACTTTACTTGGTTCAATCGATATCGATCGGTATCTATCGATTTGTTATTATTAAAAGTCAGATAAACTGCAATTTAAAATAAAATCAAATCAATTCAAGGCCAGCCTTTTGTTAGTCAAAGCTTAAAATAAAGAAAATAATTTTGAAATTGTATTCATTTCTGCGCATGAGAAAAGCCTGTACTACTCATAGGCATTCTTCGTAACATTTGGTACGCATCTTATGTAATGTTTTCGTAAGTTATTATGCTACATAAATACTTGTTTAACTGCGGAGAAGCTGGCCGCTACAAAACTAGCACGTTTTATCAATTCTAAGAAACAATTTACCTCGTTTTACTGTATAACAGGTATTGTAAGAGAAACTTGTGTTATAGTCATAACTGCGTCTATTATTCAGTAATATGTAACAAAACCAGCTATTGGATCCTTACAAGTACATTGTGCAATAAAAATTGCCACGTTGATAATTTAGTGTGCGCATTTTTAATAAAACTTTCAGTCCTATTATCGGAAGTCCGAAAATGTTTTTGGCGAACGAATTTTACCTTATAATGATTATTCTTCATAAAATACTAAATATTAAAAATTGGAACTAATATACTATCACTACTAATATCACTAGCACTAATATTTGTTTCCATATATTTTCCTATTTCTATATTCATGCATCATTTATAAATTTATTTTATACTTATATTTATTTTCATATAGTTTTTAATCATAACTTAAATGAAGCTGGATAAGTAACATTCAAAACATTTGGTGACAAACGATTCGCTGCAAAACCGAGTCCATGTAGAGTTATCTGCCTAACCGTAATCTAATTTTCGCCGCCGCGGTTGAGGTTGGACGAAGCTGCAGCTGTAGTAGTTAAGGCGTCTTCTCACTTTAGGCGCCTCGAAAAAAGGCTACTTTTGCGATTTTTTTTCGAGGATTTTTGCTTAAAATTATGGGATAAAATGGATCCTATGTAATAAACACATCTTTCAAGTACATGAAAAGTTTTTATTTTTATTTTTTTGAACAATTATTATATATTAATACAACAGTAGCATCGAAAAACCCATCGAAAAATGTTATGGTCGTGGCTTGTTGATGGTATCTCTGAGACGGGTCATGTGAAACAAAAAAATAAAACTGTTTTAGATTCAGTATGTCAGTGGCTATAGTGCCTATTATCAGATTTTTGATATTCGCAAAAATAACAAAATGCCGCACGTTTTTCGAAAAAGTAAAACAAAAATGCGATATATTTGTAGTTTTTTGTAAAAAAAAATTCTTAAAATCGAAATTTCAACTTCAAATCTGATGATATGCGCTATAGCCTTAACTATGAAGAATATGTCATTTAAATTTCATGACAATCGGCTGGATACTTTCCAAAATTTCATCAACAAGGCTCCGAAAAATCTTGTTTTGAGATAAACGTGTAAAAGTTTTGGTAGCAGAAAAATCATGAAAAAAACCTTACCTCGGGTTAATCAGCGATGCCTGCTCCATACAATGGACCTACCGATTCTTAAAAAATCAATTTAATTAAAAAAAAATCGATTTTTTTTAAATTTCCAAAGTGAGAAGACGCCTTAAATTGTCTGTGACGATAAGTTCGCTTGTGATCGCCGTGTACCCGGTAGGTACTGCGGGGCTGCCGCAGCGCGGGAGGCGTGACAATTTCATTCCTGCCTCATGGTGCACGCTCAATGTGGTAAAAATTATGAGTTAAAATATGTTTTTGGTAACGGTATTATCAATAAAAAAATGATGATAACCGTCTATTATGAGTTCCAATGGCTTTAACAAAAATTTATGAATAATAAAGGATAAGGAAAAAAAAATGAAGAGTGATTGTTATGAGCCCAAATCGGTAGTAAATCAAATCAAAATAGGAATAAGATTTTCATGTGACCCGATATGGGCCTAATTAGTAATACAACTTCGCGCATTCTATTGTGGGCATCGCGACTAACTCTTCCGCTTGCTGGGTCACAGGATTCTTGATATAATATGAATAAAGAAAGAAGTTCAAGACTATCACCGAACATACTCTTGCAATCTTTTTAGTGATTTAATATTGAAAATATGTTAAGCTAATGGAATTAAGTCAAATTATTTCTTAAAGATAAGGATCTCAGTTTCTCTGTATTACAAGACACGTATACGAGTAAGTAGGTCAAAATGTTTGTATATTAATCTATAACTAGTGGTCGCCCAGTGGTCGAAATTCGACCATAATAAATTTAAATTGTAAGTGACTTAATATACATTATTAAAATATAATATTCAAACATTATTAAGGTTCTACTGTCGAAAACTAAACTACTATAACCACAGATTTGACCGAGACTGTTATTCGCCCATCTCTTTTTTGAACAAATTATATGAAATTAAAAAGAAGTAAAATAAAGAATACCTATTTAAAAAAATGTTTATTAAAACAAAACATGCTGTAAGAAGATGCAAAACAAAAAAATCATGAATAAAAAATATTATCCATTTAGAGCATTTTTTATCGCATATTGCAATAATTTAATTAATGATTTAAAACTTCTCTGAAAACAATGTGTTTTGTAAAAACTCTTTCATCGTTTGCTAAATGTCTTGGGCCGTTATATTTGGATATATAAAACCTTAAACCATCGAATGAACGAACTCTACTTGCTGCGACATACAATTGCCCATGTGTAAAAACTGGCCAATTTAATAAAACTTCAATTATTTGGAATGTTTTGTCCAATTCCAGTGAAATTTTACGCATTATGTTGTTGTTACATGTTTGATTAATACGTTCTTGTAACCTATAATTAATAGCAGTGTCAACATCATAAAAATATAATTGTGCATAACATGGTGAGTGATTATAAGCGGCAGTCATTGGGCCTGATCTGTGATAAAAAACATCATGTATTTTGAAATGATACACTCCCCTTGTCTCAGCAACTTTGGCTTCTGAGCTAACCATAGCTAAACATGAATTATTTCAAAATAATTTTTTGATTTACTTTTTATTGAAGGTTCATTTGAAGTAAGTCCATTATACAATGATTTAAAATATTCATTTTATTTTAAAATATTCATTAAGGGTGGTAATAATGCTTTACCTTTGTGACAACATGAAGTGAATGCAGTTCGGTCGCCTAAAGTCACTTCAGATTCAAAATGTTTCGCATTGCAAAACCAGCACTCTAAATCCATTAAATGACATTTAGAGCACATTTAAATGTATCTCTCAAAATCATATTACTATCGAATACTACTGATGGGGAATTATTCCTTCCTCTTAGAGAAATATTCCTTCTTTGTCTCTCACTCCGAGCCGTTAATGTTCTATGTTGAGGCATAATTAAAGTTCTTTCATTAAGAACCAGCAATAGCAAATTATATTTTTTTTGTACCTGAATGTTGTTATTGCCGATTGCTGCTACAGAACTTTCTTTATGCATATAATGATAGTCCGTGTACATTTAAATGTATGTTGCTGCTACACAACTTATATATATTACATAAATTTGTATAAGCACTCAGTATTTCACGTAGTATTCGTCAAATAAAACTTTTCTGTTTGACATTCAACTATGTCTATAATGAACAAAAGAAACAATTTGACCACAGAGTATGTATACGTGTACAAATACTTGTGTATGCGTGTGTCAAATGTATTCTGGTTTGTGTAATGTTTTATTTATTAATTTATTGTACTTATTATGCATTATTATTAAAATATTTTTTTATATTAAATGAGGCAAATAAAACTTTTCTTTTTGATATGTCTATGTCAGTACTCTATGTCTATGGACAAAATGAAAGTATGCGTGTACAAATACTGGTGTATGTATGTGTGTGTGAAATGTATGGTAGTGTGTGTAATGTTTTATTCATTGATTTAATGTACTTTATAAGCATTATTATTGAAAAATATTAGCGTTCTGCACTTCTCCAACGCATAAACAATAAGTGTGCCAAATTTTATGCTCCTGCGTCCGCGCAATTTTCGTAAAAAGAGGATTAAAGTTTTTGCATCACGTATCACGACGTAAGTCTATTGACATATTTCCAAGTATTTGAAAATGTTTATTTTCTAATCTCTCTCCTTAAGTTTCTTAACAATAAATAATAAATAAACGGTATAATTTAAAACCTTCTTCATGTATTTCTTTTAACTCTTTAATTAGGAAAAGATATAAATTACAATAGGAGAGAGATTAGAAAATAAACATTTTCAAATACTTGGAAATATGTCAATAGACTTACAGTCGCCTGGCAGTAGGCCAGATGAATGGCCAATTTTGAATATAAAACTATTATCGGAAATCCCGTATAATTTATGAAACGAAGAAATAAACTTGTATTCAACTAAATTAGCTACTTTTAAGTAGATTTTTCCATATAATTCGATAAATTGCACTTAGAATACTATAATGTACTCTTTTTGTGTTGTGTGTTGTGTTAAAGGTGTTAAAAGCATTAACAAAAAGTGCAACATATTTGCAAACTATTCCTTTTGGTACTGTCATTTGGTAGACATTTAGTATACACCTTTTGTTCTGATAACGATATAAATTAATATATTCTGGACCATTATGAAACCAAGATGGCCGCCGCTACAAAATGGTGGACTATACATTTTTTCCCAACAATTCCAATATTTATATCAGATGAAAGGGCTGAGCTAGTAGAAAATTAAATTAAATTTAGTAGGTGTAAATCGAGAGAAATTAAAAAATCAACTTAATTTTCTTACTAGAAGGGTGTTACTGGTATGTGTTAGGGAATGTGTCACCTTTGTATTCCCGTTTTTATCTTCTACAAAACGTCTGCTTGCAGAGCTCAATAGAAAACTTAGTCTGAGTCATTAGTATACGAGTCCGTTTTACAGTGCACTTCTAATAAAATAAATTGTTTTATTTGTGAAAATTCACTTAATGATAGTTAAGTAACTGAAGTGAAGGAAAAAAGTTTAGAGAATTTTCGTAACACAAGTGTTAAAAGAAAGTAAGCTTTTGGATGGACTCACATCTGTAGTGGTTGATGAAAATGTCGAAAATTATATAATAATTAGTAGTATAAACAAAATGTAATTAGAGTAAAAACAATAAGAACAATAAATATTGGACATCTGAAACATAACGCCATCTAGCTTCAAAATAAACAAACAAATGGATAGATATCCTTAGTTATTAAATAGATAGACCTTAGATATATTAAATAGATAGACCTTATTTGTACACCATGGTTTACAAACATTATACAGCAATAAAACTAACAACAATGGTGATGTACAAAGGTTGGCCTTATTGCTTATAGCAATTTCCTCAACTACTAATTTACTAATTTAATTTCAAGCTGGTGCTAGGTATGTATGAGTAAAAGTTTGAGTAACAAATAAGGTCTTTAGCTATGCAATATTTATATTTATCATACATAAATTCTACTAATCTAATAAATAAATATACGAAATATTCATTAGGAGAAAATAAATAGAATATCAAAAGTTCATGCAGTAATAATAAACTCCTTACATACATACGTTAATTTCCCATTATGAGAGACAGATAACGCTATATGTATTATATATAAGGTAGTTACCAATTGGGCACGTCTGATAGAAATCGATAAGGCATTCCGAAAACACCCAGCTTCTATAAAAAATGAGTGTACAAAAACTTGTAGAAGGTTTGGATATTTTCAATCTCAGATTTTCAAAAGATCTCATGCATTGTTTTATATTTTAAGAGCCTGCCAAAGTGATTTTACTTTGCCTGATGGAAAGCATAAACAGAATCCAAGAGTTGTGGTCACCATACTCATTGCGAATGCAAACAATGTAGTATAGTAACCCACACTATGGCGGCCTAGTAAGATGCTTTTTTACGTCTCGTTTGAGCACATGAAAGGCATAACATCCATCATCATCGACACGACCCGGGAATCGAACCCAAAACCTCATGCACAGTAGTCATATACGCTACCACTGCACCACTGAGGCAGTCAAACATACTCATATTATTTATTTCTATACACTATATTACTATTCATTATTATCACATAAGTTAATTTACAACAGGACCAACGGATCAGTCAAATTAAACAACTGTTTGAGGCAGAGCTTATTTTTACGGCTTGGCAAAAATTTTTAATGTCTTTGCTGACTTTTTAAATACGGTCCCTTGAGTACAGTCCTTTTAAACATAAAAGAGCAAGAATTCCAGTAATGAGTACACGTTGTTTTGATGTATTGAATAAGATTTCCGGGTAGGATTCTACTTTGGAGCGTAATTTATCCGTTACATTTGTAAAGTGACCCTACTTTTTCCATTTATTATTACTGTGTTATTTATTAGAACGCATAAATTGTCGCTTGAATTGTGATTACGACTTTTACTGCCCTACCTTTTAGATTGTGTTTTGATTGAGTACGATAACATACATATATGACCTAATTAAAAACAGTAGTTTCTTTTATATACATATAGATCTTCAAACCTAGATTTTGTCATAAGCATCATTTATGTAAAATTGTCAATACTACTGTAGTAATTTACATAATCTATACTATTAATACGTCTATATATTAATACGTGATGCAAAAACTTTAATCCTCTTTTTACGAAAATTGCGCGGACGCAGGAGCATAAAATTTGGCACACTTATTGTTTATGCGTTGGAGAAGTGCAGAACGCTAATATTTTTCAATAATAATGCTTATAAAGTACATTAAATCAATGAATAAAACATTACACACACTACCATACATTTCACACACACATACATACACCAGTATTTGTACACGCATACTTTCATTTTGTCCATAGACATAGAGTACTGACATAGACATATCAAAAAGAAAAGTTTTATTTGCCTCATTTAATATAAAAAAATATTTTAATAATAATGCATAATAAGTACAATAAATTAATAAATAAAACATTACACAAACCAGAATACATTTGACACACGCATACACAAGTATTTGTACACGTATACATACTCTGTGGTCAAATTGTTTCTTTTGTTCATTATAGACATAGTTGAATGTCAAACAGAAAAGTTTTATTTGACGAATACTACGTGAAATACTGAGTGCTTATACAAATTTATGTAATATATATAAGTTGTGTAGCAGCAACATACATTTAAATGTACACGGACTATCATTATATGCATAAAGAAAGTTCTGTAGCAGCAATCGGCAATAACAACATTCAGGTACAAAAAAAATATAATTTGCTATTGCTGGTTCTTAATGAAAGAACTTTAATTATGCCTCAACATAGAACATTAACGGCTCGGAGTGAGAGACAAAGAAGGAATATTTCTCTAAGAGGAAGGAATAATTCCCCATCAGTAGTATTCGATAGTAATATGATTTTGAGAGATACATTTAAATGTGCTCTAAATGTCATTTAATGGATTTAGAGTGCTGGTTTTGCAATGCGAAACATTTTGAATCTGAAGTGACTTTAGGCGACCGAACTGCATTCACTTCATGTTGTCACAAAGGTAAAGCATTATTACCACCCTTAATGAATATTTTAAAATAAAATGAATATTTTAAATCATTGTATAATGGACTTACTTCAAATGAACCTTCAATAAAAAGTAAATCAAAAAATTATTTTGAAATAATTCATGTTTAGCTATGGTTAGCTCAGAAGCCAAAGTTGCTGAGACAAGGGGAGTGTATCATTTCAAAATACATGATGTTTTTTATCACAGATCAGGCCCAATGACTGCCGCTTATAATCACTCACCATGTTATGCACAATTATATTTTTATGATGTTGACACTGCTATTAATTATAGGTTACAAGAACGTATTAATCAAACATGTAACAACAACATAATGCGTAAAATTTCACTGGAATTGGACAAAACATTCCAAATAATTGAAGTTTTATTAAATTGGCCAGTTTTTACACATGGGCAATTGTATGTCGCAGCAAGTAGAGTTCGTTCATTCGATGGTTTAAGGTTTTATATATCCAAATATAACGGCCCAAGACATTTAGCAAACGATGAAAGAGTTTTTACAAAACACATTGTTTTCAGAGAAGTTTTAAATCATTAATTAAATTATTGCAATATACGATAAAAAATGCTCTAAATGGATAATATTTTTTATTCATGATTTTTTTGTTTTGCATCTTCTTACAGCATGTTTTGTTTTAATAAACATTTTTTTAAATAGGTATTCTTTATTTTACTTCTTTTTAATTTCATATAATTTGTTCAAAAAAGAGATGGGCGAATAACAGTCTCGGTCAAATCTGTGGTTATAGTAGTTTAGTTTTCGACAGTAGAACCTTAATAATGTTTGAATATTATATTTTAATAATGTATATTAAGTCACTTACAATTTAAATTTATTATGGTCGAATTTCGACCACTGGGCGACCACTAGTTATAGATTAATATACAAACATTTTGACCTACTTACTCGTATACGTGTCTTGTAATACAGAGAAACTGAGATCCTTATCTTTAAGAAATAATTTGACTTAATTCCATTAGCTTAACATATTTTCAATATTAAATCACTAAAAAGATTGCAAGAGTATGTTCGGTGATAGTCTTGAACTTCTTTCTTTATTCATATTATATCAAGAATCCTGTGACCCAGCAAGCGGAAGAGTTAGTCGCGATGCCCACAATAGAATGCGCGAAGTTGTATTACTAATTAGGCCCATATCGGGTCACATGAAAATCTTATTCCTATTTTGATTTGATTTACTACCGATTTGGGCTCATAACAATCACTCTTCATTTTTTTTTCCTTATCCTTTATTATTCATAAATTTTTGTTAAAGCCATTGGAACTCATAATAGACGGTTATCATCATTTTTTTATTGATAATACCGTTACCAAAAACATATTTTAACTCATAATTTTTACCACATTGAGCGTGCACCATGAGGCAGGAATGAAATTGTCACGCCTCCCGCGCTGCGGCAGCCCCGCAGTACCTACCGGGTACACGGCGATCACAAGCGAACTTATCGTCACAGACAATTTAAGGCGTCTTCTCACTTTGGAAATTTAAAAAAAATCGATTTTTTTTTAATTAAATTGATTTTTTAAGAATCGGTAGGTCCATTGTATGGAGCAGGCATCGCTGATTAACCCGAGGTAAGGTTTTTTTCATGATTTTTCTGCTACCAAAACTTTTACACGTTTATCTCAAAACAAGATTTTTCGGAGCCTTGTTGATGAAATTTTGGAAAGTATCCAGCCGATTGTCATGAAATTTAAATGACATATTCTTCATAGTTAAGGCTATAGCGCATATCATCAGATTTGAAGTTGAAATTTCGATTTTAAGAATTTTTTTTTACAAAAAACTACAAATATATCGCATTTTTGTTTTACTTTTTCGAAAAACGTGCGGCATTTTGTTATTTTTGCGAATATCAAAAATCTGATAATAGGCACTATAGCCACTGACATACTGAATCTAAAACAGTTTTATTTTTTTGTTTCACATGACCCGTCTCAGAGATACCATCAACAAGCCACGACCATAACATTTTTCGATGGGTTTTTCGATGCTACTGTTGTATTATTATATAATAATTGTTCAAAAAAATAAAAATAAAAACTTTTCATGTACTTGAAAGATGTGTTTATTACATAGGATCCATTTTATCCCATAATTTTAAGCAAAAATCCTCGAAAAAAATCGCAAAAGTAGCCTTTTTTCGAGGCGCCTAAAGTGAGAAGACGCCTTAACTACTACAGCTGCAGCTTCGTCCAACCTCAACTGCGGCGGCGAAAATTAGATTACGGTTAGGCAGATAACTCTACATGGACTCGGTTTTGCAGCGAATCGTTTGTCACCAAATGTTTTGAATGTTACTTATCCAGCTTCATTTAAGTTATGATTAAAAACTATATGAAAATAAATATAAGTATAAAATAAATTTATAAATGATGCATGAATATAGAAATAGGAAAATATATGGAAACAAATATTAGTGCTAGTGATATTAGTAGTGATAGTATATTAGTTCCAATTTTTAATATTTAGTATTTTATGAAGAATAATCATTATAAGGTAAAATTCGTTCGCCAAAAACATTTTCGGACTTCCGATAATAGGACTGAAAGTTTTATTAAAAATGCGCACACTAAATTATCAACGTGGCAATTTTTATTGCACAATGTACTTGTAAGGATCCAATAGCTGGTTTTGTTACATATTACTGAATAATAGACGCAGTTATGACTATAACACAAGTTTCTCTTACAATACCTGTTATACAGTAAAACGAGGTAAATTGTTTCTTAGAATTGATAAAACGTGCTAGTTTTGTAGCGGCCAGCTTCTCCGCAGTTAAACAAGTATTTATGTAGCATAATAACTTACGAAAACATTACATAAGATGCGTACCAAATGTTACGAAGAATGCCTATGAGTAGTACAGGCTTTTCTCATGCGCAGAAATGAATACAATTTCAAAATTATTTTCTTTATTTTAAGCTTTGACTAACAAAAGGCTGGCCTTGAATTGATTTGATTTTATTTTAAATTGCAGTTTATCTGACTTTTAATAATAACAAATCGATAGATACCGATCGATATCGATTGAACCAAGTAAAGTGTACAAAACTAAAGAAAGTAAACTAGCTAATTTTTAGTTTTAATATTATTAAGTAGCTGTTTGGCTTTCATTTGTTTTTACATGATCTAACATTACTTAATTACTACACATACTTATGATTTGATTTTATTTTACTCTAATTTACATTTATTTAAGAAATCATACAGCATGTATGTAAAACCAATACCTAAATAAAATACTAGAAAGTAAATAACAATAAAATGTGTACGATAATATATAATATCTATTTGTTTACTTAATATTGATGTTATGTTTTCTTTTATATTGTACTTTACTTCGGTCTTTTAAGATCCAAACTTGTTCATTAATGAGGAACTACAGTCTTTAAATATAGCTTGAACTCCGATACAGATGGCTACGAAACCGACGAAGTAACTTTAAACCAGTGATTTTATTATGTATCACTTATACTTTCATTTTTTACATGCCAGTTTTATGTGTGTGTTTGCGTGAGCGTATGTGTTCTTACATAAGTGTGTTTAGTGTTTACTTTTATGTGTTCAGAAAGAGTTAAATAAATCTCACTATGTTATGTCCCCAGTCAGCTTAGAATATACAAAAATATAGCTTTATAATGCAGCCTATTTCATTGTTGTTTTGCCGGTTTAATAAACTTTTCTTACAGGTGTTTACAGAAAATATATTTCGTTCTGAGTATTTTCAGATAATTAAAAACCTTTTATACCAGCATCAAGAACTTAGCCTGTGTGGCAAGAGAGGAATGTTATAATGTGATCTGTTCCACTCCACTTGGCAAATATATTACTATTTAATTTATGAAGATAATATCCTTAAATAAGAATTCATGCAAACAGAAACCATATTACATAACCTAAACCTCTGAATCGAGGTGTCAATAATAATCTCTTAAGAAGTAGGATTAAATTAGGTCTGTGAACAGTCTGGGGTGCTGGGCTAGAAAACCTCCACGTAGTGCACCCTGGTAACGTTGGCGACGGCACTGTTCCTTTCTGTGCCATTTGGAAGAGAACATCACCGCCAACGGCTAATATTCTAGCACGAAGAAGAGGACGCCATTTTCTTCGGTCATTCGGTTGAGGCTTGGTCCAACAGAGCGGGCATTTTTGTCGATTCCTCTGTTGGCTCTTCGCTCTTCGGAGCAATGAGGAGGAAAACCTCGATAAAAAATCATGATGGTGGGACCCTTTCATGGGTCGGCGTTTCTCCACTGTCAATGGTGGAGAAAGGAGAACGGGCTCGGTGTGTACTCACACGGCCGCCGAGCAGGCATTGAAAGATTTAATCTTCCTGCCACCGTTGTCACATCGTAATCCCGAAAGGAGTGTCGTGGTTATGTCTCGCGACACCAATCGGGGGCGAGGGTCTTGGCTTAGCCGCCCGGACTGCGAGGAAGAAAACCTCTTTAAAAAATTACCCCGAATCCCGTGTTCTGGTGGGTGACCAGGGGATGCATGGCTGATGGGTAGTTCAGTCGTAAGCGCACTCCCAGCCGAGGCACCTGTGGACCCCTCAGTTGGGTACAAATTTACGCTTGCCCGGGTATTGGGGGATCTCTGCCCGGGTGGGCTTTTAGTTCTCCCCCACTCGTGGGTCTAATATGGAATCTCATTATAAAAATAACACAGAAAATAATAAAAGAAAGGACAGGAGAGGACAAGGAAGGGAAAGTCTAAAAAAGCAGAAGACTTTTCGTCCAACGATGAGGAAGTCACACTTGGGATACCTACCTCGATCGGGCTCCCAGAAGTCATATTGACAGCTGGGAGCCGTCGAATATCGCAACGATTATTTTCCAGGTCTGTTATTACATCGGATGGTGGTAACTCCAGTACAAATCTGGACGTACTGGGATCAACAGAAATGGAACCCTGTGAAAACAGGAAACGCGGTCGGGACGATGAGAGTGATACGTCCCAGGAAATGCTACCCCCTAAAGTGGGTAGTAGCCGTAGAGGTAAGTCACGAACGTCGACCTCGGCCCCGTCAGGCTCTGTCTTTTGCAAGGCAGAAGCCTATAGACGAGTTAGAGCGGAAGGTGAAAGTACAGCGGAGGAGGAGATTGCGGATCTCCTGCAAAAAATTCGAGAACCAGCGGAAGGGGGTTCTGTCCCAACATAACATAACATAACAACAGTAACTTTGCAGGAGACAGCAAATGCGGGGGTGGCCATTATCCAAAAGGTGGCTACCAAATCTCAGAACCTTAAGAGCTCTTTTGTAAGGGCTCTAAAGGACTCCTCCTCTGCCATTGCTGGGGTCGTTGAGACCCTCGTTGGGGATGTTGCTCGCCTCCAGGCTGCTAACGAATGCCTGACAGGGCAGGTGGCGGAACTAAGTGCCCAGTTTGCGCAGTTTCGGTCGCAGATAAATGTTCCGGCTTCGAGGCAACCTACCTCTACTCCTGGTTCCGGTGACGTCAGCGATGCCCAGTTGCGCCAAATTTTGGACGCAGTGGGACGTATGCTAGACAGGCGTCTTGCGAGCCTGGAAGCAAGTCTACCTCCAGCTCCTGTTAT
Source organism: Hypercompe scribonia (assembly GCA_949316085.1). NCBI lineage: Eukaryota > Metazoa > Arthropoda > Insecta > Lepidoptera > Erebidae > Hypercompe > Hypercompe scribonia. The sequence continues at coordinate 15,165,894 of OX438975.1, forward strand.
TCGACCACCACTCGCTGCAGACAGGCGAAAGGCTGCATCAACACCGATTCCGCTTTCTGTAGCAAATGAGCGCAAATCGTATGCGACAGCGGTCTCGGTGTCTGCATCTGCGGTTACCACGAGAACACGACAGATGACCAAGGCAGCAACAAAGACAGCTGCATCGGTGGCAGGGCCTAGAATGGCGGTAAAGCCTAGAGCAGAGTTCCCTCCGCTCCCCGCTCCAACACCTGTACCTGGCACTTCCACATCTGCCCCCTCCAATAACGGTTGGCAGGTTGTCGGAGGGGCTAAGAAGAAGTCTCGAAAGCGGAACAAAAAGGCTGCTCAAAACGCAGCTCCTACCCCGCAGTCATTATCGGTGATAATCACCAGCAAGAAGAAGCCACGGAAACTACAGCCCCCAAAAACTGCGGCTGTAGTGGTCACGGTGTCACCGGAAGCGACCAATGGCGGATTGTCCTATGCGTACTTATTTAAAAGGGCCCGGGACAGTCTCGCCACTGATTTCGGGACGGTAGGGGTCAGGTTGCGCCTCGCCCAGACGGGAGCTCAGGTCCTCGAGTTCCCCGGGGTTGAAGGTGCAAAAGTGGCGGACACTTTCGCCGAGAAATTGAGGGGAATCTTTGCAGCCACGGATGGTGTAAAGATCACCAGGCCTACGAAGTGCGCGGAGTTGCCCATTTCGGGCCTGGATGACTCCGTAACGATCGAGGACCTTGTCGCTAAGAGACAAGGGCACTGGATATGTTGCTGCTGAGTGGGGGGGGGATTACCATATGTGGTATCTACTTCTCCCCCAACCGGATTGTGAGTGACTTCGAGGTTTTCCTTAACAACTTGGAAACCTCGATGCGGCGACAAACGTCTGGGCACGTCTTAGTGCTGGGGGACTTCAACGCAAAATCCATTGCGTGGGGTTCTCCCAGGACGGACGCTAGAGGCGAGGCTGTAGAGGAGTGGGCGGCCTCGGTGCGCCTCTGTTTACTAAACAGGGGCTCCACCAACACGTGCGTGCGACGGCAGGGAGGGTCGATAGTGGACCTTTCGTTCGCTACCCCTGCCCTAGGGGTCACGCGGCGCAGCGTTCTTCTCGCTTTCCGCGGTGGGCCGCAGCCAAACTAAATAGGGACCTACTAGAGGAGGCGGCCATCGTTCACTCTTGGCTGTCTCCGCAGGCCCCGACCTAGGAGGTTGACATGGGGGCTGGTCGCTTCCGCGATGCGATTACGCAGATCTGCGATGCAGACATGCCCCGCATCCGAGGCTGTCGGCCTCCACGGCAGGAGGTTTACTGGTGGTCCCAAGACTTGGCGGACTTCCGCGCGACCTGTACACGTGCCCGGAGGTCCTATAGTCGCAGTCGGCGGCGACACCGCGAAGAAGGCTAGGAGGACCAACTTCATGAGGAGTACTGAGAGGCGCGGAAAACTCTGAAGCTGGCCATCAGCTGCCCCAAAGAAATTAAAAGAAAGGAGATGCTGGAGGGTCTCGATCGTGACCCCTGGGATCGCCCTTATCGCGCGGCGCGACAAAAGCTCCGCACGTCGGGCCCCCCCTTACAGAAACACTCCAGCCCAGCTTCCTGCAGGAAGTGGTCGAGGGCCTTTTCCCGCAGCGGGTGGAACACACATCCCCGTCGATGGCCTTCATGGTCGGAGACGACGGGGACAACGAGGACAATGTTCCGCCCGTCAGGGAATCGGAGATAGGGGCGGTTGTTCTACGAATACGTTCTAAGGACACCGCCCCCGGGCCGGACGGGATTTTCTGTCAGAGATTAGTACTGCCTCGGTCGAGTAGACCAGTTCATGCTGAAATCAACATGGTTCTACTACCTTAACAATTTATTTAGTGTTTCTTGATATACTTATTAAGTTAAACAAGTCTTAGAGCTTATCATATAGCTGTAACATTTTTAATAACTTATGTAATAAAAATCTTAGAGCTATGATATATAGAACTTAGTTACAAGAAAATGGTCTCAAACATATGAGCAACCTCTTTGACTTATTATAAATAAAGATAGAAACTGAATCTTGATATACCTTTCATCATAAATGTAGGTCACTCGACAACATTAGTTCCATGCCAACGAATAAAGTAACAAACACTGGTTGATGTTGTTCATAAGAGTCACATTCCATGTTGCTACTGTTTAGAAACATAAAACATTCCAGTTAGAATGTTACGTGATTGTCTCACAAACGCGTTTTTCATGTCAATCTCATTCCATTCTACGCACGTGGGATGTCAAGATTAGAGGTGATTTAAGATGAATTCGTTGGTTTATGTCTGAGCGTGGTTTGTTATACATCATTCTTTTAAAAAATGAAATTAAAGAATAAAACTCGAAAACATAATTAATTTTATAGAGATTACAAATTGAGGTTTTAATTTCGTTATGTAAAATTTTGATAAAGTTTATATATCACAATCTATTTTACCCTCGCCATTATTAAGAAGACGCTACGTTGGAACGCATTTACATAGACTGGTTAAAACTATCACTTTTTCTTTTAGCTTCGTCGTAATCGTGCAAAAATATAAATTACTAATAATATATTCATTATTTTAATTATAATTAAAAATATTAATTAATATAATTTATTTGGGTTTGTATTTTTACAAAAAGATCAACAGAGATTTAATTTCTTAACAAAACCTTTTTACAAATTAAAGTAATTGTTGGATGAAATCTGCTCGCTAGTATTAGAAAAAGTAGGGGCAGCAGTAGTATAAATGCTAACTGTCGCTTTTGAGTAAATACACTACCAACCTTATTAAAATTAGAATGTAAATTTGAAACATAACTTTAAAACACCATAAACTTTCAAAACGATTATAATTGCTCAAATTACAAGGCAAAGAGTTCCTTATAGCCCATAGAGGGTTCTGATATCTTGCGGAGCGAAATAAGGTAAGCTTTCATCGAAATAAGGTATTGATTTTTAATTAGGGGACTCCACTGGTTACCTTATATCGATTTATATATATTAGAGAGACTTCTTTAGTAGTAGGGCACATTGAGGCACTAGGCTTGTGGTTGGTCCCTAGATAAGACGGAGAACCTCTTATTCTATCGGCTTCGTCGTAGTCCACCCTCTGGTGCCTCACTCGTGACCAATTCGGTTCTCGTACCTGAGGTGCTAATATTACGATATTTAGACACCTCGTCTGGATATTGTAATAATACCTATTCTGGGATCCTTCCTATTTCAAGCGCACAATGGTACGTAGTGTCATCCCGTTAACTTGTCATAAACGGTGGAGTGATAGTCTGAGAGGGCTTCCACACGTTAAAAAAAGCCTATTGTAGTAAGTACTTACCCATAATAAAGTTAATTGTTTGTAAATGCGGATTTAATGGTAATTTTAAAGTTACTGCCTGATCAACAAGTATATCTGAAATTTGTAACTGTGAAAATTTATTAATACAATCATCTAACATCCAAAGATCATAAATTTGATGTTAGTTTCAAACTGATGTTTAACAATTTCGAATTCTTAGTGTTTAATAAATTAATAAAGCACACCAACGGAATTCATACATTAAATAGTTTGAAGTTGTGATAATCTCTTTTCACCCTAAGTTTGTATACCCCAATGAGGGCAATAGATATGGATTAACCTCAGTCATAGAGAGGATATATTCAATCTACAGTGAAATATGTTTATCAGGCGAGGTAGATTTCTAAAGTCGCAAGATAAGTTAACAAAATTCACCTCACATGAAATAATATTTCAATGTATTATATTATTTTAATACATACATACAATTTGTTTCTTTGCAAAACATCCTCAGAACCTATTCACTACTAAATGAAATGTTGTTTGCTCTTTTTACCCGAATGCCGAAAGTTTGGTTATGTATTTTAGCCGTATTTTGAAAGTTAATTTGTAAATTTCTTTGTTATCACGCATCTTCTAAAGGCTGGATGAATTTCCACAGTCACGGTATTATTTTACCCGTGTCAAACACTCAAGAGGTGTTCAAGAAACTATCTGACTTTTTAAAAGAAAACCAAAATGATAGAATGCTAAATTTAATATTTAAAAAACCTATCGACTAGAGAGTATCAAAATTACAAAAATTTAAGAGAAGCTACAAAAGTATAAATAAATTTAATAAGGAATAATATATTATATATATATATATATATTCATAAAGTTCTTATTAGTATAAAAATGGACCATGTTTTCGTTGACCCTCATGCTGTTCTTTTTACTTCCTTACTTTTTAATTGCCTTTCTGCGCTTGGGTGTTTGGTTTTATAAGTCATTATTTGTTTCATCGTTGTTTTTACAATTAACGGGCAAGGCGGGGCCTTTCCTGCCTCAATCATTTATTGATGGGTGTGTTTATTTTAGTCTTAATTATAGATATTTTGAACTTCTAAACGAACCTTAACATAACTTCGTGAGCGGTAATGTATTTATTAACAAGATACAACTTTATTTTTCTGAAGCTGTTACTTACAGAAGCTTCTGTCCAAATTATAACTAAAGTTTTAAAACACAGGCAGCAATATTCATGTAATTAAATACTTATAGATTACATTTAACATGTATGTAATATCTAATTACTTCTAAGGTTTCCTTGTAAGACCCTAGAAATTTTATTTCTTGACGAATCTTGCATGAATTTTGAAGAACAACTAAATTGCAATATTTAGATTTTAACGTATACTTCTATTGTAGTCAAAATAACAAATAGATTTTGCCTAAGATCAAAAGTTTTAATCTACATATGCTGCGTAGTCAGGTATGTGTTATAAAACAAACAAATGATGATAAGCTCGGGGTGAATATGAAATGACAATGGCATTTCTGAAGCGGTATAAAAAAGAAATCATCTTTTTTCATATTTTAAACAACCTAATCCTTTTATACAAATGTTTGTTTAGTATTTGGTATAAAATGGCTTGAGGAAACTAACGTTCTTAAACAAGTTTACAGAAAACTTATTAAAAGTAATGAAAATTAATAACTGTCAGTACTTAGTTTGTTTAAGGTTAACGCGCTTAACAAGGGAATTAATTACAGCAGTATACCAATACTGGAAATGAGAGTTCGTAATATTAGCATTACTTAAAAGTCTTGTTAAAAGTGAACCAACGTTGGACTTTCTAACAACGCGTAAGAAAAACTTGTTAATAATGAGATTTAGAAATTACAGTGAATTTGCCTTCGACATTGTAGTTAAGTTGAAAAATGACTATAAGTTTTCTGTGAAAGGAAACTGAAACTTTTGCAAGAATCCTAGAAGCAAGTATTCCATAAAATGAAAATACTTAACTTTGATCATAAACATATATCTATAGGTCTTAAAGTTTCTATTAAAACTCACTAGAAGATCCTTTACCTACCTACTATTTACCTATATACTACATTTTTGAATATTTTTTATTATCTTAACCTTCTGCGTCTCTGAAGTTAACCTTCTAAATAGTTATATTTCTTAGTATGTTTTTATGTTCTGCGATGCTTTAAAATTAATATTGTTGACGAGTACTCATTATGAAATGAAATGTATCTACGTGGTGAAATACTGTAATTATTAGAGCTCTATGCAATGCAGCATCAAGTGACACCGTTAAGAAATTATAATTTAAACACTGATGAGATTCGTCTTTTTCTTCTCTCTTCATATGGTTTTAAACACCCTTCAAGCTACTACACCTTTTTTTTTTTTTTTTTTTTTTAACCTGTGGAAACCCCCTCGGGCCGTCACCCCACTGGGATTTACGGCGGGGTGGTGTGTCGGAATCGGACCGATTAAAACCACACGGTGTGCCACTCTGCGCCTGAGATAGGAGGGATCCGGGAACCGCTGCTATTACGACATCCAGATCCCTCCTAGCGCCTGCCCGCTAATGCGGGCACCATCTATGGGTAAATTCTCTATTTTAGGCGACGTACGGCACACGCGGACGTCGCCTCCTCGCGGCTGGCCATTGTAGCGGATGGAGGGGAAAACCCGTCCCGTCCACCCGCGGCCACACTCAATGCGGCATGAGGCGCTGGTATGCGCGCCTCCGCCGCTCGGCTCGCCGGCGGCGAATTGGGTCCGAGTGGATATTGTCCTCCCGGGCCTTCTCCGCCGCCTCCTTCCCCGAAATTACGTCTTCGCAGAAGGTTGTGACCGCGGTAAAACAACTATCGCTACCGGCCATGGAGCGTATGACGGCCGGTAGCGAGAGATCTTCTCCAATAACTGCAGTGAGGACCCCATGCTGCGCCGCCCAGGCGGAACAAACCGCCAGCGTGTGCTGAGCCGAGTCCTCACTGCAGTCGCAGTGGTGACAGGCGGGACTCAATTCCCTCCTGGCGACCGAGTGCAGATATTTCCCGAAGCAACCATGCCCGGAAAGAATCTGCGTCAGTCGAAACGAAAGGGTGCCGTGCTGCCGCCCAGCCCACTCGGCGATGACCGGCTGGAGAGCCTCTACGGCGGCAAAGCCAGCACATGGAGCCTCCAGCCGAGACGACCAACGAACCATCGTGGCTCGACGAGCGGCCTCTCGCCACTCGCGTATCTCTTCGGGTGGGGGCCGAATGCCGGTACCCACCCGGAAGTCTGCCGTTCGCCGATAAACTTCAGTGAGCACTTCCGCCTCCAAATCCCACGGAGGAGTACCGGCTAAGGCGCACGCCGCCTCCGTCGATACGGTGCGGTAACCACGTATGGCTCTAACCGCCAATATCCTCTGAGGGCGCCAGAGGCGAGCCCTATTCTGGGCGGTCAGAGCCGTCGTCTACACCGGTGCACCATACAGTGCCATTGACCGGACAACCCCCGTGTATAGCCGTCTTGTCGCGACGCTAGCTCCACCCAAATTCGGCAAAAGTCGCCCAAGGGCAGAAGCAGCGCCGACCAGCTTTGGAGAAAGCTGTCGAAAGTGCTCGTCGAAGAGCCACCTGCCGTCGAGGATCAGGCCCAGATACTTCATCTGGGCCTGAACCGGTACGAGGACCGAATTGACTACGATAGAGGCGCCGGGTGGCGGACCACGACGGGGCCCATGGAATAAAAGGGCCTCCGCCTTATTTAGGGCCACCCGTAAACCCAGCGCCTCAATACGCCCGACCACAAAAGAGACTCCCGTGGTAGCCAGGCGCGCCGCCTCTTGAAAGTTCGCTCCCCGGGCCGTAACTAACGTATCATCAGCGTAACAAATTACACCCAGCACGGGAGGAAGATGACCTCGAAGGGCCCAGTCGTATCCCATGTTCCACAGAAGTGGTCCGAGGACAGACCCCTGTGGAACACCGCACAACATGGGCCGCTGCCTCAGAATACCATCTCGGTCCTCGTACATGACGGTACGCTCCTCAAGATAGTCTGCCACAAGCCGCCTCAGGTACTCTGGCACCCTGTAGTAGTGGAGTGCTTCCCTGATGCAGCTAAATGGCAGACTATTAAATGCGTTGGCAATGTCCAACGACACCGCCAACAACACGCCGCCACGGCTCACCGCCTCTTCGGTAACGGCCCTCAGGCGCAACACAGCATCAACTGTCGAACGCCCCGCTCGAAAACCGAATTGGGCGTCCGACAGATCGGGGCCCACCTCACAGAGGTGTTGGACAATGCGAGCAGAGAGTATCCTCTCAAAAAGTTTACCCGCCTCGTCCAGCAACACGATGGGCCTATAGGCCGCTACCGAATCGGCAGGCCGTCTCGGCTTTCTTAAAAGGACCAGCTTCCCGCTTTTCCAGCACTCAGGGAAGCGTCCGGACGCCAGACAAGAGTCCAGGACTTCCCTGAGGCGGTCCGACATGTGTTCGAGGGCTCGGGCCAGCACTCGGGCAGGTATCCTGTCCGGCCCGGGGGCGGTGTTCTTAGAGCGAATCCGTAGAACAACCGCCCCTACCTCCGATTCCCTGACGAGTGGAACATTGTCCTCGTTCCCCCCGTCGTCTCCGACCATGAAAGCCATCGACGGGGGTGTGTGTTCCACCCGCTTCGGGAAAAGGCCCTCGATCACTTCCCGCAGGAAGCTGGGGTGGAGAGTCTCTGTAAGGGGGGGGGGAGCAACGTGCGGAGCATCTCCTTACGCTTAACTTCTTTGGCGCGGCTGATGGCCAGCTTCAGAGTTTTCCGCGCCTCTCGGTACTCCTCATGAAGCTGGTCCTCTCCGCCTTCTTCGCAGTATCGCCGCCGACTACGGGTGTAGGACCTCCGGGCACGAGTACAGGCCGCACGGAGGTCCGCCATCTCCTGGGACCACCAGTAAACCTCCTTCCGTGGAGGCCGACCACCTCGTATGCGGGGCATTTTAGTAAACAGAGGCCCACCGAGGCCGCCCACTCCTCTACGGCCTCGCCCCTAGCGTCCGTCCTGGGGGAACCCCACGCAATGGATTTTGCGTTGAAGTCCCCCAGCACTAGGACGTGCCCAGACGCTAATCACCGCATCGAGGTCTCCAAACTATTGAGGAAAACCTCGAAGTCGCTCAAACTCTGGTTGGGGGAGAAATATATACCATATACGGTAATCCCCCCCCACTCAGCAGCAACATATCCAGAGCCCTTGTCTCTTAGCGACAAGGGCGGGGAATGAGCCGCCATGGAGCCGACGACTGCCACGGAGCCGTCCCGGTCACCCAACCAGTTTGGACGGGGAGGAACATAATAGGGCTCCGCAGCTACAGCGACACCAATCGACCACTGCGCCATGGTTTGCAGGAAGAGGTCCTGCGCCGCGGCACAGTGGTTCAGGTTCGTCTGGACAAGGAGGCTGGAGACCTGATCCATTAAAGCATCATTTCTACAGCCCCCTCCATAGGCGACAAGGTTGACGCACGAACTACGTCGGAGGCAGCCTGGGCCGACTGGCTAGCCTCCGACGTTTGCCGAAAACTGCGGCAAGGCTTGCAGCCCCCCTGTCCCATCTGGTGATTGGCAGGCCTATTGCCCGCCGCACACGTTGGGCAGTGAGGGGCGGCAGAGCACTCCGCTGCCTTGTGCCCCGGTCGACCGCAGCGGAAACACAATCCGCTGCAGTCGAAAGAACTATCGCACTTGATGCGAGTGTGTCCCGTAGCCAGGCATTTGAAGCACCTCATCGGTCTCGCCGCCAGAACTGTGACTCTGGCGTTCACGAAACCGACGAGGATCTTGCCGACATCGCCTAAAATCTTGGCTGACGCTACGGGACCGCTTATCCACGTCGCACCAATGCCTCCTGGACCGGGACGGATGGTGCCAACCCTGATGCTGTCCACGCTGCACCCGGTTTTCTCCCGAATCGCAACGCGGACATCCTCAACCGTCACGGAGTCGTCCAGGCCCGAAATACGCAATTCCGCACATTTGGTGGGTCTGGCGATCTTTACACCATCCGTATCTGAAAATATTGTCCGCAGCTTTTCGGCAAAGGTATCAGCTGTCTTTATACCTTCAGCCCCAGGGAACTCTAAAACTCGAGCTCCTGTTTGGGCAAGCCGCATCTTGACACCTACAGTCCCAAATTGATTGGCGAGACTATCCCGAGCCTTCTTGAATACGGCCGCATAGGATAGCCCGCCATTTGCCGCCTCCGGTGACACAGTGATCACCACAGCCACAGTCTTTGGCGTCTGTAGTTTCCGCGGCTTCTTTTGGGTGGCCACTGCCACCGATGACGACTGTGGGGAAGAGGCTACTTTTTGCGTAGCCTTCTTACCTCGCTTTTGGGACTTCTTGACCGACCCGACTACCTGCCACCCATCATTTGAGGGGGCAGAAGTAGAGGGGCCAGATATAGGTGTCGGAGTGGGAAGCGGAGGGAACTCAGCTCTCGTCTGTGCTGTAACCTTTAGGCCAGTCTTGGGAGCAGCCGTCTTTGCCACAGCCGCATTTGTCGCCACTTTTGTCGCTTTAGCTGTCTTCGCAGCAGCAACAGGGGCGGACGTAAGTGTTGCCGCCGCATACGATACACGACCGCCCGCAACGGGAAGCGGAGCCGGCGGTGACGTCTTCAATCGGTTGACCTTCGCCCCATCCGCTGCGAGTGGCGGCCGAATTACGGGGGCTGGAGGTAGCCTCGCCTCAAGGCCCGCGAGACGTCCGTCCAACAGACGCCCCACTGCGTCAAGTACTTGACGCAGATGGGCATCAAAGACGTCACCAGAATCGTGACTGTGGGCAGGTCGCTCTGAAACCCGGCCCTGTCGCTCAGGGTGTTCCGTCTGGGCCCGAAAGTGAGCAAATTGAGTGCTCAGCTCAGCCACCTGGCCCGTCAGGCGGTTGTTAGCTGCCTGCAGGCGAGCTACATCCCCAATGAGGGTAGTAACAACCCCTGCAATGGTGGAGGAGGAGTCCTTAAGGGCCCTAATAAATGAACCTTAAGGTTTGTAGATTTCGTGGCCACCTTGTTAATGATGGCCACAGCTACATTCGCCCTCTCCTGCAAAGACACCGGTGCCTGGGCTGCCAATTCTTCCACTGCCGGCGTCCGAATTTTATTGCAGGAGATCAGCGATTTCCTCCTCCACAACATATTCGCCCTCCACTCTGACGCGTCTGTAGGCTGCCGCCTTAGTGAATACGGAGCCTGAGGGAACCGAAACTGGAGTGCGTGATCTCCCTCTGCGGCTACTAGCCACTTTGGGAGGCAGCCACTCCTGAGAAGTATCTCCTTCATCGTCTGTGGAGCGTCCGCGTTTTCGGTTGTCCTGAATCTCCACCACCATTGCTCCCAGCGTCTCAGTTGTTGCGCTAGAGTCACCTCTGTCTGTTGGAATAGCGGATCTCGAACGTAGTCGATCCGATCTTCTACGGCTCTCTGAAGCGAGATTAGCTTCTGAGAGCGAGACAGGCGTCACACGTTCCGTCTCATTGGTCGAGAAGTCGACCGTATTCCTGGACTTTCCCGTTTTATTTATGTCTTTCTTTTCTTCGTCTTTTTTATTAAAATTTTTGTTTATTTGCATATTCATAACTATTCCCACGCGTGAGGGAGAAATAAAAGTCGACCCGGGCAGAGATCCCCCAATACCCGGGCAAGTGTAAGTTTGTACCCAACCGAGGGGTCCGCAGGTGCCTCGGCTGGGAGTGCGCTTGCGACTGAACTACCCATCAGCCATGCATCCCCTGGTCACGCACCAGAACACGGGATTCGGGGTAATTTTTTAAAGAGGTTTTCTTCCTCGCAGTCCGGGCGGCTAAGCCAAGACCCTCACCCCCGATTGGAGTCGCGAGACGCCAACTCGGGACTACGATATATCGACGGCGGCAGGGAGACTACGTCTCCTGATGCCTGCTCGGTGGCAGTGTAAGTGCACACCGAGCCCGTCCTACCTTTTCCACTGCTGAGCGGAGGAACTCCGACCCCAAATCGGGTCCCACCATCGTGATTTTTTACCGACGTTTTCCTCCTCAATGCTCCGAAGAGCGAAGAATCAACAGAGGATTCGACAGACACGCCCGCTCTGTTGGACCAAGTCTCGGCCGAATTGCCGAAGAAAATGGCTTCCTCTTCGTGCTAGAATATTAGCCGTTGGCAGTGATGAACAGCACCATCGCCAACGTTTCCAGGGTGCACCACGTGGAGGTTTTCTAGCTCAGCACCCCAAGTTTTACATCTTTTTTTTTTTTTTTTTTTTTAACGTGTGGAAACCCCCTCGAGCCGTCACCCCACCGGGGTTTACGGCGGGGTGGTGTGTCGGAATCGGACCGACTAAAACCACACGGTGTGCCACTCTGCGCCTGAGATAGGAGGGAACCGGGAACCGCTGCTGTTACGACATCCAATTCCCTCCTAGCGCCTGCCCGCTAAAGCGGGCACCATCTGCGGATAAACTCTCTATTTAGGTAACGTACGGCACACGTGCACATCACCTCCTCGCGGCTGGCCACTATAGCGGATGGAGGGGAAAACCCGTCCCGTCCACCCGCGGCCACACTCAAGGCGGCATGAGGCGCTGGTATGCGCGCCTCCGCCGCCCGGCTCGCCGGCGGCGAATTGGGTCCGAGTGGATATCGTCCTCCCGGGCCCTCTCCGCCGCCTCCTTCCGCGAAATTACGTCTTCGCAGAAGGTTGCGACCGCGGTAAAACAACTGTCGCTACCGGCCATGGAGCGTATGACGGCCGGTAGCGAGAGATCACCTCCAATAACTGCAGTGAGGACCCCACGCTGCGCCGCCCAAGCGGAACAAACTGCTAGCGTGTGCTGAGCCGAGTCCTCACTGCAGTCGCAGTGGTGACAGGCGGGACTCAATTCCCTGCTGACGACCGAGTGCAGATACTTCCCGAAGCAACCGTGCCCGGAAAGGACCTGCGTCAGTCGGAAGGAAAGGGTCCCGTGCTGCCGCCCCGCCCACTCGGCGATGACCGGCTGGAGAGCCTCTACGGCGGCAAAGCCAGCACGTGGAGCCTCCAGCCGGGACGACCAACGAGCCATCGTGGCTCGACGAGCGGCCTCTCGCCACTCGCGTATCTCTTCGGGCGGGGGCCGTATGCCGGTACTCGCCCGGAAGTCAGCCGTCCGCCGATAAACTTCGGCGAGCACTTCCGCCTCCAAATCCCACGGGGGAGTTCCGGCCAAGGCGCACGCCGCCTCCGTCGATACGGTGCGGTAACCGCGTATGGCTCTAACCGCCAATATCCTCTGAGGGCGCCAGAGGCGAGCCCTATTCTGGGCGGTCAGAGCCGCCGCCCACACCGGTGCACCATACAGCGCCATTGACCGGACAACCCCCGTGTATAGCCGTCTCGTTGCGACGCTGGCTCCACCCAAATTGGGCAAAAGTCGCCCAAGGGCAGAAGCAGCGCCGACCAGCTTTGGAGTAAGCTGTCGGAAGTGCTCGTCGAAGAGCCACCTGCCGTCTAGGATCAGGCCCAGATACTTCATCTGGGCCTTAATCGGTACGAGGACCGAATTGACAACGATAGAGGCGCCGGGGGGTGGACCACGACGGGGCCCATGAAACAAAAGGGCCTCCGTCTTATCTAGGGCCACCCGTAAACCCAGCGCCTCAATGCGCCCGACCACCAAAGAGACTCCCACGGTGGCCAGGCGCGCCGCCTCTTGAAAGTTCGCCCCCCGGGCCGTGACCAATGTGTCATCGGCGTAACAAATTACGCCCAGCCCGGGGGGAAGACGACCTCGAAGGGCCCAGTCGTATCCCATATTCCACAGGAGTGGTCCGAGGACAGACTCCTGTGGAACACCGCACGACATGGGCCGCCGCCTCAAAATACCATCTCGGTCCTCGTACATGACGGTACGCTCCTCAAGATAGTCTGCCACAAGCCGCCTCAGGTACTCTGGCACCCCGTGGTAGTGGAGTGCTTCCCTGATGCAGCTAAATGGCAGACTATTAAATGCGTTGGCGATGTCCAACGACACCGCCAGCAGCACGCCGCCACAGCTCACCGCCTCTTCGGTCACGGCCCTCAGGCGCAACACAGCATCGACCGTCGAACGCCCGGCTCGAAATCCGTATTGGGCGTCCGACAGATCGGGGCCCACCTCGCAGAGGTGCCGGACGATGCGGGCAGAGATTATCCTCTCAAACAATTTACCCGCCTCGTCCAGCAACACGATGGGCCTATAAGCCGCGACCGAATCGGCCGGCCGTCCCGGCTTCCGTAGTAGGACCAGCTTCCCGCTCTTCCAGCCCTCAGGGAAGCGCCCGGACGCCAAGCTGGCGTTTAGGACTTCCCCGAGGTGATCCGACATGTGGTCGAGGGTTCGCGCCAACACTCGGGCAGGTATCCCATCTGGCCCAGGGGCGGTGTTCTTAGAGCGAATCCGTAGAACGACCGCCCCTATCTCCGATTCCCTGACGGGCGGAACATTATCTTCGTTCCGTCCCCCGTCGTCTTCGACCATGAAGGCCATCGACGGGGGTGTGTGCTCCGCCCGCTGCGGGAAAAGACCCTCGACCACTTCCCGCAGGAAGCTGGGCTGGAGTGTCTCTGTAAGGGGGGGGCCCGACGTGCGGAGCTTTTGTCGCACCGCACGATAAGGGCGACCCCAGGGGTCACGATCGAGACCCTCCAGCATCTCCTTCCTCTTCACTTCTTTGGCGCGGCTAATGGCCAGCTTCAGAGTTTTCCGCGCCTCTCGGTACTCCTCATGAAGCTGGTCCTCCTCGCCGTCTACGCAGTGTCGCCGCCGACTACGGGTGTAGGACCTCCGGGCACGAGTACAGGCCGCGCGGAGGTCCGCCAACTCTTGGGACCACCAGTAAACCTCCTTCCGTGGAGGCCGGCAACCTCGGATGCGGGGCATGGCCGCATCACATATCTGCGCAATGGCATCGCGGAAGCGACCAGCCCCCATGTCGACCTCCTCGGTCGGGGCCTGCGGAGACAGCCAAGAGTGAATAATGGCCGCCTCCTCTAGTAGGTCCCTATTTAATTTGGCTACAGCCCACCGCGGAAAGCGAGAAGAACGCCGCGCCGCGTGACCCCTTCTGGCGTCCTGGGACCGGGAGAGCTCAAATCGGATATAGAGATGGTCCGAGAGCGTCTCAACCTCTTCCAGGACACGCCAGTTCCTTACTCGTGCGGCGAGGGCAGGGGTAGCGAACGAAAGGTCCACTATCGACCCTCCCTGCTGTCGCACACACGTGTTGGTGGAGCCCCTGTTTAGTAAACAGAGGCCCACCGAGGCCGCCCACTCCTTTACGGCCTCGCCCCTAGCGTCCGTCCTGGGGGAACCCTACGCAATGGACTTTGCGTTGAAGTCCCCCAGCACTAAGACGTGCCCAGACGCTAGACGCCGCATCGAGGTTTCCAAGTTGTTAAGGAAAACCTCGAAGTCGTTCAAACTCCGGTTGGGGGAGAAGTATACACCATATACAGTTATCCCCCCCCACTCGGCAGCAACATATCCAGTGCCCTTGTCTCTTAGCGACAAGGGCGGGGAATGAGCCGCCGTGGAGCCGACGACTGCCACGGAACAGTCCCGGTCACCCAACCAGTTTGGTCGGAGAGGAACATAATAGGGTTCCGCGGCTACGGCAACACCGATCGACCACTGTGCCATGGTTTGCAGGAAAAGGTCCTGCGCCGCGGCACAGTGGTTCAGGTTCGTCTGGACCAGGAGGTTGGAGACTTGGGCCATTACTCGACCGTCTCTACAACCTCCTCCATGGGCAACGATGCCGACATGCGAACGACATCAGAGGCAGCCTGGGTCGATTGGCTAGCCCCCGACGCTTGCCGAGAATTGTAGGGAGGTTTGCAGCCTCTCTGCCCAATTTGGTGATTGGCGGGCTTGTTACCCGCCGCACACGCCGGGCAGTGAGGGGCGGCAGAGCATTCAGCTGCCTTGTGCCCCGATCGACCGCAGCGGAAACATAGCCCGCTGCAGTCGAAACAACTGACGCACTTGGCGCGTGTGTGCCCCGATGCCAGGCATTTGTAACACCTCATCGGTCTCGCCGCCAGGACTGTGATCCTAGCGCTCACGAAACCGATGAGGAGCCTGCCGGCGTCGCCCAACATTTTGGCCGACGCTACGGGACAGCTGACCCACACTGCGCCAAGCCCTCCTGGACCGGGGCGGATGGTGCCGACCCTAATGTTGTCCGCGTTGCAACCCGTCCTCTCTCTTACTGCAACGCGGACATCCTCGGTTGTTATGGAGTCGTCCAGGCCCGAAATGCGCAATTCTGCGCACTTGGTGGGCCTGGCGATCTTGACACCATCCGTAGCCGTAAACATACCTCGCAACTTCTCGGCAATTGTGTCCGCCGTCTTAGCACCTTCAGCCCCAGGGAACTCGAGGACTCGAGCTCCCGTTTGGGCGAGGCGCACTCTGACACCTACTGTCCCGAAATCGTGTGCGAGACTGTCCCGGGCCCTTTTGAAAATTGCCGCGTAGGACAGCCCGCTGCTAGCTGCCTCCGGTGACACGGTGACTACCACGGCCGCGCTTTTAGGCGCCTGTAGTTTGCGCGGCGTCTTTGTGGCAGCCACTGCAGCCGATGGCGCCTGCGGGGTAGAGGCTGCTATCTGTGCAGCCTTCTTACCCCGCTTTCGGGACTTCTTAGCCCCCCTGACTACCTGCTAACCATCCGTAGAAGGGGCAGATGTGGAGGGAGCACTTGTTGAGGTGCCAGATACAGCGGCTGGAGTGGGGAGCGGAGGGAACTCCGCCCCAGACTTTGCCGCCCTAGCTAGACGCCCGTCCATCATGCGCCATACTGCATCGGTTATTTGGCGCAGATGGGCATCAGGAATGCCACCGAGGCTGGAAGAGGGGGCAGACTGAGACGGGGACGTGACCGGATCCTCTGTCGGGCGATGCGCCCGGAATTGGGCGAACTGAGGGCTGAGCTCAGCCACTTGCCCCGTCAGACGATCGTTGGCCGCCTGGAGCCGAGCCACGTCCCCGATGAGGGTATCCACGACCCCCGCAATAGCGGAAGAGGAGTCCTTAAGGGCTTTCACAAAGGAACCCTTAAGGTTACTCGACTTGGTGGCCACTTTGTGAATGATGGCCACCGCCGTATTCGCTCTCTCCTGCATGGACGATGGTGTTTGAGGAACTGAATCCCCCACCATCGGCTCCTTTATTTTCAGCAGGAGATTCGCAATCTCCTCCTCCGCCAAGATTTCGCCGTCTGCCCTGACCCGTCTATAGGCTTCCGCCTTGCAAAAGACGGAGCCTGACGGGGCCGAGATCGGAGTTCGTGTCCTCCCTCTACGGCTGCTGGTGACTTTAGGAGGCAACATGTCCTCGGACATGTCACTCTCATCATCCCTGGAGCGTCCGCGTTTCCGGCTTTCGTACAACTCCATTTCCGTAAGCCCCAATGCATCCATATTTGCACTAGAGTTACCGCCCGCAGTGGATCTGGAACGCAATCGTTCCGATGTTCTTCGGCTCCCAGTAGCCAAAATGACTTCTGGGAGCCCCACCGAGATAGGTGTTCCAGCCATTACATCCTCTACGTCAGACGAGAGGTCGCCCGCTCTTGTATCCTTCTTTTTCGCACTCCTCTTCTTCTCTTTCTTTTCTGCTATATTTTCATTATTTGTGTTTTTATTTTCATCCATGAACCCACGAGATGGGGAGAAGAAAGGTCGACCCGGGCAGAGATCCCCAATACCCGGGCAAGCGTAAATTTGTGCCCAACCGAGGGGTCCGCAGGTGCCCCGGCTGGGGGTGCGCTTACGACTGAACTACCCATCAGCCATGCATCCCCTGGTCACGCACCAGAACACGGGATTCGGGGTAATTTTTTAGAGAGGTTTTCTTCCTCGCAGTCCAGGCGGTTAAGCCAAGACCCTCGCCCCCGATTGGAGTCGCGAGACTCCAACTCGGGACTACGATATGCCGACGGCGGCAGGGAGACTACGTCTCCTGATGCCTGCTCGGTGGCAGTGTAAGTGCACACCGAGCCCGTCCTACCTTTTCAACCGCTGAGCGGAGGATTTCCGACCCTAGAAAGGGTCCCAACATCGTGATTTTTTACCGAGGTTTTCCTCCTCAATGCTCCGAAGAGCGAAGAGCCAACAGAGGATCCGACAGACACGCCCGCTCTGTTGGACCAAGTCTCGGCCGAATTGCCGAAGAAATGGCTTCCTCTTCATGCTAGAATATTAGCCGTTGGCAGTGATGAACAACACCAAGTTTTACATCTTAATCCAACCAAAGTACGGTATATGAAAATATAAAATTATTATTAAGTACAACAAAATTCAATCATTTTAAATAGTGCATGTAATAATTAATTATTATGTAATTATTAAGAAAAGAGTTACCTAATATTAAAAAAAAAAAAAAAAAAACTGAAATGTAGCTGGTTCGCTTTCGTTACTTTTTCACTATTTTCTTAGTTTAATATATATCGATTGATGTCTATCGATTTATAATCGTTGATAACAACAAGACTCCAACATATTTTCTTATTTTGGTTATGCCAATACTTTGGATGGTTATGACAGGCAAAGTTCAATAATAGAAAAACAATTTCGTATCTTATTTATTTTAAAATAAAACCCCATATTAAATTTAACCTTCTGATGACAAAGTGACTTAAAAAATAAAGAAAATAACATTGAAATTATTTTCGTATCTGCGCAAGAGAAAAATGAATACCACTAATAAGCATTCTCCCTTTAAACTTTAAACTGAATATGTTCATGCCGTAAGGGTTGCTTCTTAATTTGTAATTTAAAAATAAAAATGGACACAATGTTTTGACAACAATAGATTGCCTTGTAAAAAGTAAAACTATTATAACAACAAACAAGGAGAATCTTAGCAGAATCAAATTTTGGTTAAATATTCACGCATGGAATACTTTATCCACTTATATGGCCACCCATAACTTTTACTCGCTTAAAAGGTTTGCCCTCCTCTCATCTCAAATGAGTTAGGTGGGTAAAGGCTCAAATCAAAGTGCTCGTTCCACTAAATAGCATAGATTAAAACAAGAAAACGTACCTTAATTAGAACCGAAGATATATAGAGAATCTTAACTAAGAAACATATAAAAGAAGAAATCAATTTTTAGTATCACTTCAAAAAGTAAAATTTATGATGATTTCCAAAATTTTATTATAAACATGTAAACATTTACGATATGTTTTTGTTATTAATAATTTTTTTTCTCTGGTTTCGAAAAATAAAATAAATTTTTTCGAGACTGGAGGCCCATTGATGCACGGGTGACTGTTACCGTGGTAACTGTGTAAGCCTTACACTGTCACGATAACTGTCATGCCTTTTACGTCTCCAAGCGGAGTGTGAAAAAGCATCTCACAAGGCCGCCATAGTATGGGTCACCATACTGTATTGTTTGCATTTGCAATGAGTATGGTATGGTAACCACAACTCTTGGATTCTATTTATGCTTTCCATCAGGCAGAATAGAGTCACTTTGGCAGGCTCTTAAAATAGAAAGAAAAAAATAAAAAAATAAAACTTTAGTAATAAAATATAAAATTGTGTTACATATAACTAAGATCGCTACCTGCCAGAGTCAATCAGTCACTCACTGCACTAACTTCTCTTTTTTCTTTCTTCAACTCTCCATTGCTACCTGAATATCTTGTTCCCCACTTCCGCCTCTTATGTTACACCCATGATCGAAACCTTCGGTCAAAAAACAACACGCTTTTTCTATGCCCCCCTCACACCTCCAACTTAATAAATTCCTCCTTCTTTGTGCAGTCAGTTCTTCTGTGGAATGCACATAACACCGATATCAGGATATCCACAAATCACCACACATTTAAGGCAAAAGTACGTGATCTACTTCAAGATAATTTGGTAGAATCGTCGTAACGATAGTACCCGAGTAAGCATTTACATGGAATATTGTATTAATTTTATATACATGTATGTTAATGTATTGTGTATGTATTGTTTATATAAAATAATATTTTATTATTAAGGTATGTCAACTTCTTTATTTTACCTTTGCACCTACCGCATCGTATTTCTACATTACCTGAAAGTTGACTCGGAGAGAATGCCCCATGTAATTAAGTCCGCCTTTGTACAACATGTGTGTTAAGTATAAATAAATAAATAAATTAGTAGTCGCGACTTGCTAAATTGATGAGCTTTTTAAAAATACCAAGCAAACATACTACTTACTCTATAAAGTGACGTGTGTATTCTATTTACTGAAACGTGCCCAGTATAACAGTTAAATCATATATAATGTGGATACTAAAAATGACACAATAAAAACAAAGTGGAAAGGAGAAAAAGATAACTGAAAGACGAAAGATATGACTTATTCGGATCACAACACATTCTTTTATTTCTTTGTTATACGATATTGTGCAGCTCGAGGATTACGATTAGTTATACTATTTTAGACTGCTATCTCAACTAGAAAAGAATATCATTCACGTTAAGTAGGTAGGTAATAAGTAGCAAATAAAACTTTTTATTGCACGTATTCAAGTCGAAGTTACTCTACGACGCAAGGCACTTGTAAACTTCAGAAGCACTCAGGCCGATATATTATGTGGATCACATTACACATCGTCAATACTACACAGACCCTTATTCCATGCAAAAAGCTTTGATTTTATGTTGTATATAAATTTTATCAAATAGGTCCAGTTTCACTACTTGCTGATAAAGTCCCTGATGGATTAATGTCAACTTATCTGTTAAATTACCACATATTTCAGTTCCTTGTTACATAGTGTTATGTGGCTAATTAATATCTAAAACTTTATCCGGAACTGGTGAAACTGGTTTTTGGACTTATATTCAAAATTGTTTGGTGGTTGCGTTCACAATTGAATTCAAATTGATAAATAGTCAGCGGTTTCCGAAGTAATTTGAATACAAAAATATTTTATTGATCGTCTATCTCATTGCCTGAATCATAAAATTAAGATATATATATTAAGCTGAAGCCCATAATACATAAACGTACATTTCACACAAAATTATGTCTTCTAATTTTGGAGACGTGGTTTTGTAACTTTGTTTTAGTCACGTAATACGGTAGCGAAACGATAAACTCATTAGTGCTAACCATCACGTTTTAAACATATCGCGGCCGGCCGGTCTATTACGTTTACATTTGAAGATTAAATCAACAACTAGCACAATGAATATGTCGCATATTAAAATTGCTTAAACGCTCAAAATGCCATTTCTCGTAAATAGAGGATTCTCGTTCAAAACAGAAAATATTTCTAATTCTACAAATTTAGATTTTTTATGTGAGTTTATACAGATATACAATTTTCATTTGTGTCATGCTCATGTGCAATTTAGTAGAAAGCGCTCACACTATTAATCCCGCCCCGTGATATTGTACGGGCCATTACGTTTAGATGTAACCTCGTACTTAGCCAGGACTTTGATATTGTAAGCTCTCTTTTTAATGTATAAAAATATTGTAGTAGATATAAAAAATGTAATCAATATACAGGGTGGGCCACGAATTAGTTAACATTTGAAAAAAATCATATTAAAAATCGATTTGATACATTATAAAAACTGTTAATTTACAAGAAAGTTAATTAGTAGGATTTTTTTTTAAAAAAATCTCGTCTAAATCGTTTTGACGTTTGCACTCTTTTAAACGAGCACCGAAATTTTCGAATATTCATCGGCAAAGAGACTCCGAGACCACCGATATCTCTTCGCTGATTTTCCTTTTAGTTGACGTAGTTTGTTTGGTTTATTGATGTAGTCACAATTCTTCAAATAATCCTATAAAAAAGTCTGCTGGGGATTGATCTAGACTTCTTGGTTGCCATGGAATGTCGCCTCGTCTGGAAATCAGTTTTTCCGGCAACTTGTGGCTCCGTTTTTTTCAAACCATGTGTTGCGATTGTAGCCAGCAAATTCCAGTAGCATCAGTCCCAAGAACTGCCGTAACATTTTCACATATTTAGCACAATAACCAGTAACTTTAGTTACTAATCCCGCTCACGGTGGCAAGAATCTTCGAAAAGTAGGGTCCAATGATTCCTTTTGCTGAAATCGCAGTCCAGTTACCTTGGCAAAATGAAGTGGCCTCTCGTGTTTAGCTTCGGGATTTTCACTGGTCCAATACTTGCAATTTTATTTGTTTACATGTCCGTTTAGGTGAAAATGGGCTTTGTCAGAAAATAAAATGTTGTCCAAATTACTGAATCGTTCTAACCTTGTTTTGGCATATGACTTACGCAAATTTAAACCAATTAGGTTTTAGTACCTGCACTATCTGGATCTTAAAGGACGTAATTTCAAATACCATATAATTCAAAATACGGCATAATGATATGCGGGGTAATCCTAATTCAGCTGAACGTTTGCGCGTCTATAATTCTGGATTACGTGGAGCAGAAGCGAAATAAGCGTCTCACAGTGAACTGTGAAATAAGTGAACTGTTATTTAAATAAAATTGTTTCACACAGTAAGCGCGCTGCGGCCCCGTAAAGCGATCCATTGCAACAAAATTGCCGAGATATGAGCTAGTGGTCAGATGTCACTCCATGCCACGTGCGGCATTTATTCGTGCGGGATGTTAGATTCAAACATTAACGAATTCTTGGCCCACTCCGTAGAAAATATATTGTGATAGCGAAACTTTGATTTCTTCGAAAGAGCTTGAAAGTACCAGCTATTCACTTTTATTGGTATTATTTCATTTCATTCTTGCCTGAACTGACTATAAGACTTTAAGAATAACTTAAAGTATGTCAAGACTTACATAGGTAACAAGATAGTAAATAATAAAGATAGTATAATTTATGTATTTGTCGTTTCTTCTAAGGGTAAATAGGTTTTCTTTTTATTGTAAAGTGTTATTGAAGAAAAATGTGTACTTGCAAACTAAAACTGCTATTTTTTTTTTTTAATTAAAAGTACTGCTTCTCAAATCTTGTGAATTTTATAATAAAATTGAAAATTCTACTTTACTCAGGATTTTTGCTTTTCTAACTAAGGCACAAATATATCTTTGGTTAGTTTATTTCCGAGTGTTGCATGACAAACAAACATAACTGGTAGCATTATTGTTTTCCACACTGAGCTAAAACATTATCTTTACGAGTCGCGTGAGTGATATAGCACCCTATTAGAGTGTTACTCTGTTTACGTGTACGGAAACAACTCATTAATATAGAATGACGTGTCGTTGGGTTATATGGTAAAAGTGTTAGGAGCGTGGGGTATTTAGAGCTGGGCAATAATATTATAGTATTAGTGTAGGTACCATGTCTTGGGAATTATTTTTTTGAGTAGAACTGGAGCTTAATGGTCTTCAAATGGCTACCAGCAAATGTATTATATATTTGTTAGTTCATTTTACCGTAGCCTTTTTTTTTTTTTTTTAACGTGTGGAAACCCCCACGGGCCGTCACCCCACCGGGGTTTACGGCGGGGCGGTGTGTCGGAATCGGACCGACTAAAACCACACGGTGTGCCACTCTGCGCCTGAGAGAGGAGGGATTCGGGAACAGCTGTTATTACGACATCCTAATCCCTCCTAGCGCCTGCCCGCTTTCGTGGGCGCCATCTGCGGATAAACTCTCCATTTAGGTGACGTCCGGCACACGCACACGTCACCTCCTCGCGGCTGGCCACTATAGCGGATGGAGGGGAAAACCCGTCCCGTCCATCCGCGGCCACACTCAAGGCGGCATGAGGCGCTGGTATGCGCGTCTCCGCCGCCCGGCTCGCCGGCGGCGAATTGGGTCCGAGTGGATATCGTCCTCCCGGGCCTTCTCCGCCGCCTCCTTCCGCGAAATTACGTCTTCGCAGAAGGTTGCGACCGCGGTAAAACAACTGTCGCTACCGGCCATGGAGCGTATGACGGCCGGTAGCGAGAGATCTCCTCCAATAACTGCAGTGAGGACCCCACGCTGCGCCGCCCAAGCGGAACAAACCGCTAGCGTGTGCTGAGCCGAGTCCTCACTGCAGTCGCAGTGGTGACAGGCGGGACTCAATTCCCTCCTGGCGACCGAGTGCAGATACTTGCCGAAGCAACCGTGCCCGGAAAGGACCTGCGTCAGTCGGAAGGAAAGGGTCCCGTGCTGCCGCCCTGCCCACTCGGCGATGACCGGCTGGAGAGCCTCCACGGCGGCAAAACCAGCACGTGGAGCCTCCAGCCGGGACGACCAACGAGCCATTGTGGCTCGACGAGCGGCCTCTCGCCACTCGCGTATCTCTTCGGGCGGGGGCCGTATGCCGCTACGCGCCCAGAAGTCAGCCGTCCGCCGATAAACTTCGGCGAGCACTTCCGCCTCCAAATCCCACGGGGGAGTTCCGGCTAAGGCGCACGCCGCCTCCGTCGATACGGTGCGGTAACCACGTATGGCTCTAACCACCAATATCCTCTGAGGGCGCCAGAGGCGAGCCCTATTCTGGGCGGTCAGAGCCACCGCCCACACCGGTGCACCATACAGCGCCATTGACCGGACAACCCCCGTGTATAGCCGTCTCGTCGCGACGCTAGCTCCACCCAGATTGGGCAAAAGTCGCCCAAGGGCAGAAGCAGCGCCGACCAGCTTTGGAGAAAGCTGTCGGAAGTGCTCGTCGAAGAGCCACCTGCCGTCGAGGATCAGGCCCAGATACTTCATCTGGGCCTGAACCGGTACGAGGACCGAATTGACCACGATGGAGGCGCCGGAGGGTGGACCACGACGGGGCCCATGGAACAAAAGGGCTTCCGTCTTGTCCAGGGCCACCCGCAAACCCAGCGCCTCAATTCGCCCGACCACCAGTGAGACACCGGTGGTGGCCAGGCGCGCCGCCTCTTGAAAGTTCATCCCCCGGGCCGTGACCAATGTGTCATCTGCGTAACAAAGTACGCCCAGCCCGGGGGGAAGACGACCTCGAAGGGCCCAGTCGTATCCCATGTTCCACAGGAGTGGTCCGAGTACAGACCCCTGCGGAACACCGCACGACATGAGCCGCCGCCTTAGAACACCGTCTCGGTCCTCGTACATGACGGTACGCTCCTCAAGATAGTCTGCCACAAGCCGCCTCAGGTACTTTGGCACCCCGTGGTAGTGGAGTGCTTCCCTGATGCAGCTAAATGGCAGACTATTAAATGCGTTGGCGATGTCCAACGACACCGCCAACAGCACGCCGCCACAGCTCACCGCCTCTTCGGTAACGGCCCTCAGGCGCAGCACAGCATCGACCGTCGAACGCCCCGCCCGAAAACCAAATTGGGCGTCCGACAGATCGGGGCCCACCTCGCGGAGGTGCCGGACGATGCGGGCAGAGAGTATCCTCTCAAACAGTTTACCCGCCTCGTCCAGCAGCACGATGGGCCTATAGGCCGCTACCGATTCGGCTGGCCGTCCCGGCTTCCTCAATAGGACCAGCTTCCCGCTTTTCCAGCACTCAGAGAAGCGTCCGGACGCCAAGCTAGCGTTCAGGACCTCCCTGAGGCGGTCCGACATGTGTTCGAGGGCTCGGGCCAGCACTCGGGCAGGTATCCCGTCCGGCCCGGGGGCGGTGTTCTTGGAGCGGATCCGTAGAACAACCGCCCCTACCTCCGATTCCCTGACGGGCGGAACATCGTCCTCGTTCCCCCCGTCGTCTCCGACCATGAAGGCCATCGACGGGGGTGTGTGCTCCACCCGCTGCGGGAAAAGGCCCTCGACCACTTCCCGCAGGAAGCTGGGCTGGAGTGTCTCTGTAAGGGGGGGGCCCGACGTGCGGAGCTTCTGTCGCGCCGCACGATAAGGGCGACCCCAGGGATCACGATCGAGACCCTCCAGCATCTCCTTTCTCTTAATTTCTTTGGCGCGGCTTATGGCCAGCTTCAGAGTTTTCCGCGCCTCTCGGTACTCCTCATGAAGCTGGTCCTCCCCGCCTTCTTCGCGGTGTCGCCGCCGACTACGGGTGTAGGACCTCCGGGCACGAGTACAGGCCGCACGGAGGTCCGCCAACTCCTGGGACCACCAGTAAACCTCCTTCCGTGGAGGCCGGCAACCTCGGATGCGGGGCATGGCCGCATCACAGATTTGTGTAATCTCTTCGCAGAAGCGACCAGCCCCCATGTCGACCTCCTCGGTCGGGGCCTGCGGAGACAGCCAAGAGTGAATAATGGCCGCCTCCTCTAGTAAGTCCCTATTTAATTTGGCTACAGCCCACCGCGGAAAGCGAGAAGAACGCCGCGCCGCGTGACCCCTACTGGCGTCCTGGGTCTGGGAGAGCTCAAATCGGATGTAGAGATGATCCGAGAGCGTCTCAACCTCTTCCAGGACACGCCAGTTCCTTACTCGTGCGGCGAGGGCAGGGGTAGCGAACGAAAGGTCCACTATCGACCCTCCCTGCTGTCGCACGCACGTGTTGGTTGAGCCCCTGTTTAGTAAACAGAGGCCCACCGAGGCCGCCCACTCCTCTACGGCCTCGTCCCTAGCGTCCGTCCTGGGGGAACCCCACGCAATGGACTTTGCGTTGAAGTCCCCCAGCACTAAGACGTGCCCAGACGTTTGTCGCCGCATCGAGGTTTCCAAGTTGTTAAGGAAAACCTCGAAGTCGTTCAAACTCCGGTTGGGGGAGAAGTATACACCATACACAGTGATCCCCCCCCACTCGGCAGCAACATATCCAGTGCCCTTGTCTCTTAGCGACAAGGGCGGGGAATGAGCCGCCGTGGAGCCGACGACTGCCACGGAACCGTCCCGGTCACCCAACCAGTTTGGACGGGGAGGAACATAATAGGGTTCCGCGGCTACGGCAACACCGATCGACCACTGTGCCATGGTTTGCAGGAAAAGGTCCTGCGCCGCGGCACAGTGGTTCAGGTTCGTCTGGACCAGGAGGTTGGAGACTTGGGCCATTACTCGACCGTCTCTACAACCTCCTCCATGGGCAACGATGCCGACATGCGAACGACATCAGAGGCAGCCTGGGTCGATTGGCTAGCCCCCGACGCTTGCCGAGAATTGTAGGGAGGTTTACAGTCTCTCTGCCCAATCTGATGATCGGCGGGCTTGTTACCCGCCGCACACGCTGGGCAGTGTGGGGCGGCAGAGCATTCTGCCGCCTTGTGCCCCGGTCGACCGCAGCGGAAACATAGTCCGCTACAGTCGAAACAGCTAACACACTTGGCGCGTGTGTGTCCCGATGCCAGACACTTAAAACACCTCATCGGTCTCGCCGCCAGGACTGTGATCCTAGCGCTGACGAGACCGATGAGCAATCTACCGGCGTCGCCTAAAATTTTGGCTGACGCTACGGGACAGCTGACCCACACCGCGCCAAGCCCTCCTGGACCGGGGCGGATGGTGCCGACCCTAATGTTGTCCACGTTGCACTCTGTCTTCTCTCTTATTGCAACGCGGACATCTTCGGCCGTTATAGAGTCGTCCAGGCCCGAAATGCGCAACTCTGCACACTTAGTAGGCCTGGCGATCTTAACACCATCCGTGGCCGCAAACATGCCCCGCATCTTCTCGGCAAAGGCATCTGCAGTCTTTGCGCCTTCGGCTCCCGGGAACTCGAGGACTCGAGCTCCCGTCTGAGCGAGGCGCAACCTGACTCCATCCGTCCCGATGTCATTGGCGAGACTAGCCCGGGCCCTCTGGAAGATGGCCGCGTAAGACAGTCCGCCGTTAACCGCTTCCGGTGACACGGTGACCACTACCGCCGCGGTTTTGGGTACCTGCAGCTTGCGCGGCCTCTTCGTAGTGGCCACTGCCACCGACAGCGACTGCGGGGTAGAGGCTGCTTTTTGAGCAGCCTTTTTACCCCGCTTTCGGGACTTCTTAGTCCCCCCGACTATCTGCCAACCATCTGTGGAAGGGGCAGATGTGGGGGGAGCAGGCGTGGAGGTGCCAGGTACAGCGGCTGGAGTGGAGAGCGTAGGGAATTCCGCTCTAGGCTTGGCCGCCGTTTTGGGCCCTGACCTCGGTGCACTTGTCTTGGCTGTTGCTTTAGCCGCCTGTCGTGCCCTCGGAGCAACCGCAGGAGCGGCAGACACAGACGCCACCGCCGCATAGGACACATGACCGCCCGCAACGGTAGACGTTGATGGCACCGATACGGTCTTCAGTCTATTTGCCGCGAGCGGCGGTCGGACAACAGGAGCCGGAGGCAGCCTCGCCTCTAGGCCAGCGAGACGCCCGTCCATCATGCGCCACACTGCGTCCGTGATTTGGCGCAGGTGGGCATCAGGAATACCCCCGAGGTTGGAAGAGGGGGTAAGTTGTGACGGAGGCGAGCCCTCTCGTTCCGGGCGATCTGCCCGGAATTGAGCAAACTGAGCACTGAGCTCAGTCACCTGCCCCGTCAGACGCTCGTTGGCTGCCTGGTGACGAGCCATGTCTCCGATAAGGCTCTCCACGACCCCCGCAATAGCGGCAGAGGAGTCCTTAAGGGCCTTCACAAAACAGCCCTTAAGATTGCTAGACTTGGTGGCCACTTTGTGGATGATGGCCACCGCCGCATTTGCTCTCTCCTGCATCGATGATGGTGTTTGGAGAACAGAACTCCCTTCCATCGGCTCCTTAATTTTAAGCAGGAGATCTGCGACCTCCTCTTCCGCTAATGCTTCGCCGTCCGCCCTGACTCTTCTGTAGGCTCCTGCCTTGCAGAAAACGGAGCCTAACGGAACCGAGGCCGGAGTTCGTGATCTCCCCCTACGACTGCTTGCAACCTTGGGAGGCAACATCTCCTGAGACGTATCGCTGCCGTCATCCCTGGAGCGTACGCGTTTCCGGCTGTCACAAAGTTCCGTTGCCATAAGCTCCAGTGTGTCCTTCTTCACACTAGAGTTACCACCCGCGGCGGATTTGGAACGTAATCGTTCCGATGTTCTACGGCTCCCAGCAGCCATAATGACTTCTGGGAGCCCCACCGAGATAGGCGTGCTAACCAATGTCTCCTCTTCGTTGGAAGAGAAGTCGTCCGTTCTTGCACTCTTTTCCCCTCTGCTTTTCTTCTCCTTCTTTTCGTCTGTAGTTTGGTTTTTATTCATTAATGATTCCATATTTGAACCCACGAGATGGGGAGAACAAAGGTCGACCCGGGCAGAGATCCCCAATACCCGGGCAAGCGTATATTTATGCCCAACCGAGGGGTCCGCAGGTGCCTCGGCTGGGAGTGCGCTTACGACTGAACTACCCATCAGCCATGCATCCCCTGGTCACGCACCAGAACACGGGATTCGGGGTAATTTTTTAAAGAGGTTTTCTTCCTCGCAGTCCGGGCGGCTAAGCCAAGACCCTCGCCCCCGATTGGTGTCGCGAGACATAACCACGACACTCCTTTCGGGATTACGATGTGACAACGGTGGCAGGAAGATTAAATCTTCCAATGCCTGCTCGGCGGCAGTGTGAGTACACACCGAGCCCGTTCTCCTTTCTCCACCATTGACAGTGGAGAAACGCCGACCCATGAAAGGGTCCCACCATAGTGATTTTTTACCGAGGTTTTCCTCCTCAATGCTCCGAAGAGCGAAGAACCAACAGAGGAATCGACAAAAATGCCCGCTCTGTTGGACCAAGTCTCGGCCGATTTGCCGAAGAAAATGGCTTCCTCTTTGTGCTAGAATATTAGCCGTTGGCGTGATGTCCTCTTCCAAATGGCACAGGAAGAAACAGTGCCGTCGCCAACGTTACCAGGGTGCACCACGTGGAGGTTTTCTAGCCCAGCACCCCATTTTACCGTAGCCTAACTTAACTTAAATAGTTTTTCTGTTCTTCTTGAAGAGTTTTATGATTAAAGGTGTAATATTATAGCTTTAATGTACTTTGAAAATATGAATTTAATATGAAAGTAATATTATGATTAATAGAATTGAGGTGTAAAGAAAAATTATTGCGTATTTAGTGGAATTAACATAATATGATTTTAACCTGACTGCAAAATAGCTTTTATAGATTTTACAAACCTTTGAACAATAATGGAGTTTTGAACAGATAAACTTATGCAACGGGTTATTGAATTAGAAGCTGGCTTTCGCTCGCACTAATCTCGTTATCTATACATCCATATATTTGTTCTGTTGTATTCTGAATTTCAACCCTATCCGTTTAGTTACACGCATGAAGGAGTGGTAAATACACTGACCCAAATACACATAGTAACAAATATTAAAAGCTTTAACATATTACATTTTATTTCTCTCTTTTTTTAAACGGCTATCTGTTTAAATATAGTAAGAAAATCAATAAAAAAATAACTGTATTGATGTGCTAAAAGGGATGGTGAATCATTTTGTCATATATTTTTTATGATTACTAGAATTTTTAACACCAAAATCTGTATACATAATTATACTCTTTCGTTTGAATTGAAACCCCGCAAACCCCGCTACTCAGAAGGTAAAAATATAACACGATTTGGTTGTAGTGTTGCGCTATCGAGGTCCGGATAAGCATCCATAATAGATAGACATTAATCTGAACAAATACTATAAGAACCTAGATTTGAGAATCAATTCTTAACGCTCACTTTCTTTTTACACGGATTTTGTTTTATCAAATACAATCGTATCGTACATTATATTTTAATGAGCCCATATTACCATGTTTATTGTTGTTTCCTTTCTTTAGCGTTTTATTTAAGAAGATAAACAATATTACCATTATTAAATTATGACAGACTCCAAGACAGGTTATTTATTCTTTCAACTCGTCGAGTGTCCCTGTGGTATTAGGTGTATTTGTTGTTCATTCTAGTAGTTTCTTGAGTATAAGTCAAAACAGTCAATACATACATATTTATGTATTCGTTTATCTTTCTCAAAGAAATATTTATTAAGGCATTCAAGGGTTGCTATAGACACAAATACCACCACCAAAGGACAATAAAAATTCCAAATAGAAATGTGAGTATTTTAACTTAATGGTAAAAAATAATCTTTCTTCTTCTAAGAGAAAATACGAATATTCATTACTTTAGTGCACCTATTGATTTCTTGTATGTAATACGCATAAGACTAGTCTCGTAACCGATAAGGTATATAATATAAAGGTTTCTGAGAAGAAGTAGTTAAAATAGTAATAATAAATAAGTAATCAATATTCCAGACGTTTGACACACAACGTCATCTAGTTTCAAACTAAGCAGAGCTTGTGCTATGATAATTAGACTGACGGATAGAATACTTGTATACTTTTTTGTAAATACATACATATTATATACATAGAACACATAGAATACACATTCTATACATAGAATATATGTACAAAGAAAACATCCAAACTTCAAAACAAATATTTGCAGATCATACAAACATTTGGTCCGACCCTGGAATCGAACCCGAGACATCAAGTACAGGAGTCGAATTTACTACCGCTGCGCCACCGAGGCAGTTGTACTCATATAAGTTCTAAATAATTTTTCGAATTGGATTAAAAGTATCAGCTTTGAAGTTATATTAAGCATTCGTTCAAAAATGTACAAATATAAATAAATACTAGGTAGTCAGTTCTTTTTCTAAAATGTATGACTATTATGCTTGCCTAGAAAATAAGTGGTATATATGGAGATATGAATAACATCAAACACGACTTTCGTGATATAATATTTGCCACTTTTGTACGCTTTGATAAACTTTGCGGTTAGACTGTCAACATTTTATTATTTTCATACAGTAACTTATTATACGTATAGTAGTTAAAATGAGTACACTTGATGTTTATATATCGAAGAAGTACAGATCCTAACAAGTTTTCTGAATCAAGTTTTAAGATCATTAATCTTTACAAGAGTAGACCTGCCAATATATTTCAGTTACGGGACAACACTTTACGTCATCCACAAATTGTTGTTCTGAGTGTATGTTTGTAAAATCCTCTGTGACACAGGATTTATCCTTTGAGCGGGCGTTGTTTTTTTTTCTAAAAAAAAAGGTTTACCAGAAAACAGCAAATGCGATTGCCTCATAATGTTAAAGACAAGAGCATTTCTTATCGCGACGGAAACAGATATTAGAGCGGTCGCTTAGGAAGTCGAGGAAAATTACATTTTAAGTGATATACATCTCTTCAAGTAAGATTAGGGAGACTTATAACAACAAACTGATGACCAAGGCGTAACAGTTTTGAGAGCAAGCCTTTTACTTAATGTCCTTTTTATTATCTCTTATTGCAGCATATTTATCTACTATATACAAATATAAATTGTTCTGTTCGTTTGCCCACACTGTCATACTACATGTGTATACATTTCCGTAAGTCCTAAATATAATATACATGTTATGGTATTATGTATGGTATGTATGGTATATACGGTATATTATATTTAGAATTTAAGTTTCACATCACATCAACTAGCTTTACAAGTCCATATAGTCATAGGCCTTTGTTTAGAAATGAGTTTTTGGTAACATTAAGTTTATTTTGATATAATTTTATATATTTTAATTGATACTCTTGCTTAATGTTAATGAAATTAATAAACAAATGATTAAAGGCAGATTTCTTAATAGATTTTCCAACTACCATACTTTAAAAATAGAACTGTCATCTGCTAATAATTCAATTATGTTGCCGTCTTTGTATAGTTAATAAAACTTTAGTTTAGTTTTTATCAAGCATGACAATAGGTACTCTATTCCAACAGCGTCTTAAATATAAAAATATGAATAATCAGTGGTATTTCTTAACAATGTTGAAGTTTTTTTTAAGAGAAGTTATTTAAATCATAAGCTTTTAAATTTAAATGATTTAACTTGAAATGTTTATGTCTTATCCATATTAAGATAAGGTGGTCCCACAAGGTGATCCGACAACCTGGTGAAGGTCGCGAGAAGCTGACGTTCATGCAAACACTAATTAAATGAAGACTATATTGCAATTGCTTGTTCCAATAATTATTATCGATAATATTTATCCGTTTCTGATTGCATAATAAACATATATAAGTGTGTCGTAAGGGTATACATTCTAAAGCAGATATAAAAGCTACCGTTTTCAGCATAAGCTGCAATTCTGTCAGTCACGACCTTTCCTCAGGATCAAAGATATTTCCTGTAAATTTTAAATGTGTATATCGGTCACGGTCCTTTAGAGTATCAACAAAATAACAATAAATAAAAAAAATGTAAATATGTGTAATTCACGACACATGTAATTTCAACTACTCGAGTTCTCTTTTTAATTACAAAAGGATTTTAAATAATTAAAATATGTTATAAAACGATTTGTTATTTCGATACTTAACTTTGCCTTTTCTTTGTTGTTCATTTGAATTTCATCCAAACTCGGTTCTGCTAAGCTAAATAAAAGGAAATGTGAAAGAAACATTTCAATATATTTTTTATTTAAAGAAAATATAAAATTATCTGTATCTCTGGTATAAAAGTATTCATAATGTATGGTTTACACTGTTCTTGTTCTACTCTGTATATCATTGTACACATAAAGGTCCTACCTGTATTATTGTCTAACTTCATAGATATTTGCGAATGCCGCAATTCGTATAAGGAATTGAACTTTATTTTTGTTATTAAGATTATCTGTATTGATAAAAAAATCTGTATATTCGATCACTAATCAACTTTTCTTAACGTGTGGGGACCCCCTCGGGCCGTCACTCCACGGAGGTTTACGGTGGGGTGGTATTTCGGAATCGGACCGACTAAAACCACACGGTGTGCCACTCTGCGCCTGATATAGGAGGTATCCGGGAACAGCTGTTATTACGACATCCAGATCCCTCCTAGCGCCTGCTCGCTAACGCGGGCACCATCTGTGGATAAACTCTCCATTTAGGCGACGTACGGCACACACGGACGTCACCTCCTCACGGCTGGCCACTATAGCAGATGAAGGGGAAAACCCGTCCCGTCCACACTCAAGGTGGCATGAGGCTTTGGTACGCGCGCCTCAGCCGCGCGGTGCGCCGGCGGCAAATTGGGTCCGAGTGGAGGTCGTCCTTCTCCGCCGAAATTACGTCTTCGCAGAAGGTTGCGACCGCGGTAAAACAACTGTTGCCACCGACCATGGAGCATATGACGGCCGGTAACGAGAGATCTCCTTCAATAACTGTAATGAAGACTCCACGCTGCGCCGCCCAAGCGGAACCGCCTCACTGCAGTCGCAGTGGTGACAGGCGGGGCTCAATTCCCTCCTGGTACTCGGTACTTCCCGAAGCAACTGTGCCCGGAAAGGATCTGCGTCAGTCGGAAGGAAAGAGTCCCGTGTTGTCGCCTTGTCCACTCGGCGATGAGCGGCTGGAGAGCCTCCGCGGAGGCAAAGGCAGCACGTGGAGTTTTCTGCCGGCACGACCAACGAGCTGTAGCCGAGGAAGTACCGTAAAGGACCCAATTGATTACGATGGAGGCGCCGGAGGGTGGACCACAACGGGGCCCATGGAACAAAAGGGCCTGCGTCTTGTCCAGGGCCACCCGTATTCCACAGGAGTGGCCCGGGGACAGACCCCTGTGTAACACTGCACGACATGAACCGTCGCCTCAGAACACCGTCTCGGTCCTCGTACATGACAGTATGCTCCTGTAGATAGTCTGCCACAAGCCACCTCAGGTACTCTAGCACCCCGTGGTAGTGGAGGGCTTCCCTGATGCAGCTAAATGGCAGACTATTAATGCGTTGGCGATGTCCAACGACACCGCCAACAGCACGCCGTCACAACCTACGGCTTTTTCTGTAACGGCCCTCAGGCGCAACACATCATCGACTGTCGAACGCCCCGCTCGAAAACCGAATTAGTCGTCCGACAGATCGGGGCCCACCTCACAGAGGTGCAGGACGATGCGGGCGAGCGTATCCTCTCAAACAGTTTACTGCCTCGTCTAACAACACGATGGGTCTATAAGCCGAATAGGACCAGTTTCCCGCTTTTCCAGCACTCAGAGGAACGTCCGAACGCCAAGCTAGCGTCCTGGACGACATATCGCTAATCAACTTCTTGTAAAGATACCTAACCCTTATTGAGTAGTGTAACGTAACGAAGTGTTTAAGACGGATTGATCGAAACGTTATCATAACACGAGTGAGGGTCGCTATAATAAGGCATTGTATATGCTGCCTCCAGTCACCTAAGAGCGTCGACCTAACAAGCTCTGTCGAAGGCGATATACGTTACAGGTAAACGTAGTTTATAAATAAAGTTCCAAAGAAGGGTATAAAAGGGTACCAAGTAGGTTACCAAGTATTGAGAAAATAAGCAGGGTTGGTATTGAAAAATTTATTCAATTTTTCTTGTCCCATAAGTACGTTTTCTCTATTCTAATTTATTTTGTTCCATTGTCTGAAAGCAGTTACTATGCCAAAGTATAGCCAGATTCAGATTTTAATTATGAATATTACAAAACAACACATGAGCCTTAACATTTTGCGACGCTAGCAACCGTCTAGACTAGACTAGACTAGACTAAATAATTACAGAAGAATATTTGAAAAATGGGAATATGTTCAATGGAAGAGTGAAATAACATCACAAAGGTAAAATGACTTAGTAATTTATTAGTTCTTGTATATGGCCACGAATTAGTTAACATTGGAGAAATCGTAAAAAAATAGATCTGGGCTTCTGGGTGGCCACGGAATGTCACCTCGCCTGGAAATCAGCTTTTCCGGAACCATATCTTTGACCACGGGCAGGGACTCATTGGAGATGCGATAAGTGGCTCCATCTTGTTGAAACCATGTGTTATGATTGTAGCCAGCAAATTCCAGTAGCAACGGTCCCAAGAACTCCCGTTACATGTTTGCGTGAGATGTTAGATTCGAATGTTAACGAATTCTTGGCCCTCCATGTGTTACATAGCTTTGAATACAATTGAAACTATAATTCCTTAGGCCAAAGTACCTCACATATATGTACCTCAGTTTTATGTAGTGTTAAATTTCTCAAATAAATCAGATCTATCCTGCTTCTAAACTATGTTATATAAAATACCCATACCCTGTAAATAATTCACGAAAATGTTTAGTTCTTTTATGAGATGTTATCGCGGTTCTGTATATAAACGAAAAATATCAATCGTTTTTGTGCGAAGTTATAAAAAAGGTTTGTTACTACTTTATCTCAATGTGATTTGGACATGCAATGGTTGCTTGTCTTGAGGCAAGCGTGTAAAAACGTTCGTGTATGAATCTCTGAGAGTTTCTTTATTTCAACATTACTAAATAGATTTTGATGTAGGTATAGGGTATCATTATAATCACAGCACAGTCGCGAGTGATGTAACCTTTTATTTTTTCAAAATGGCTACCAAATAGTGGCATTTTATTTCGTTAAAATTAAAAAAAATATAGTATTTTTCCAATTTTTGTGTTTCTTTAACATTTAAACGTTAGAAATATTACGATAACGAGTGCACAACACTTTACGCAGTAAAAAACGGTGTGGCGACGCTTAAACCTCTATGGCATCCGTGCAATCATGTTATCGAGTGCATATTGAATATTTGAAAAAATGTAAATATCCATAAACCAAGACACTATTTGACCTAACACTTCCACCGCAGCCACTTAATCATAACTCACACATAACTCACTAATTCATCGAAATTTTGTAATACTCTGTTTTTGTAAGAGATGAAGTCAACGCTATCACTTCTTTGCTTTGATGCATTGTAGAATGAATATTTTATTAAGAATTCTATCACATACTGCTACGATTTCATTATAATAATTTACTTTATATAAATTCTCAAAGTTACCCGTACGATAACCAGAGACCACAACGTCTAGTTATAAACGAAGGATAAAGTTATTTGTTCTCTTCATTATTATCCTCTAGACTATTCTTAATACTTCAAAGGGATCAACGTTCTTCCCAAATTAAGTACAAGTTGTTCTGGGAACAGTAGACTTCGTTAACAGCCTCTGTAAATGTGCGGCATTCTTACCGAGACGAAAACATCATTTTAGGATTTCATAGAGACGTAGTTTTTATTCAAGAACCCATTTATAATTTTGGTCCTCATTTTCTCGTTCCCCTTTTACAGATTAAGATTACTTATTTATAGAAAAAATAGGGTGTTACGTACATTTAGGAGCCAAGTGAAACAAGTGAGCATACTGTTTGGAACATAGTTTTATACGTAGATGTGCTTCCATATAGAGCATTCCTTCTACTTGATTAATATTATACAAAATACAACAATAAAAAAATATATTAAAACCGTATAGTAAAGGATTTCTAATCGATCCTCGGCATATCACGTAAAAGTTAATTAGGGCACCTGGAAATGAGAGACGATTGTGAGGGAGATGAGCTCGTCTGATTGTCTCTGTCCCTACCACTATCTCGGTGGCATATGATTAAGACACAGTCACGATCAGATGTAACACCATCACTGTACTAGTATACTGTGAAATTCCTTATTGATATTTATTCGTCATTTGTGTTTTTTCGTTATTCCTTAGTCGTGTTAAAAAACAGACAAATCAGATTTTATTTTCTCAATCAGAGTTTTGTGTATTTTAACATCGGAAGAAGATATATAAACATTAATTAGATATTTTACTTTACCCAGTCTTTTAACAATGGTGCCTTTATACCACTGATAGTTACAATTATTAAATACTTTTTAAACAAAATATCATCTCGTCATTCATACACTTCTTGATTACTGCCCCCGTAGTACTCAATTTGTGAGTACTGTTTTAATTTAATATTACTCTCTTAAGTATATTATTTCTATAGCATATCATTAGTCCCAAGTTTTTGCCGAAATACTAACTTAGCGGGTCAAGAACCCGTGACGAAACGAACCAAGTTTCTATGTTCAAAATTTTTTTGTATAACACTCAATCAATTTCAGAAAAAATCAAACGGTATCTGTTCTATTTTAGTGTTTCTAAGTAAAAACACTAAAAAGTGAAAAATAAACTGAATTATCTATTTATTTTTCCTAAAATCAAAAGTTTACATAGTAATTTTAATTTAGCTAATGTCATCAAAATTCTAAATAAACGTAAATGTAAAATTATTATATTTTAATTAGTAATCAAACTATTTGTGTCCATAAGTTGTTATGACGTATTTATAAAAATACTAATTGACAATTCTTGTCAAATGTTACCATTCTTGTGATGTACTTAAAATCTGTTTAAAGTCAGTGCTAAGCCAGTTGTAGAACAAAATTCCATAACAAAAAGACAAGTGACTAAGTGACTAAAGCGAATATGAACTAGATATCCTCTGTTGTTGTGAATGAAATCTACGAAAAACGACCACCTTCAAATGCAATATTAACAATTAGTAGTAGCGAATGACTGTGGTGGCTGGATTTGAAGTACTATTGTAGTAGTAAGTATTGAAACTGGATATAAGCTCCGGAATTATGTTGAGATACAATGTTTCTATTTCTGACGGCCTGCTCGATGGAGGAATAAGAATCATGTATAATAAGGAACATCGAAAGAGGACAAACTGCCAATACTTTTCATTTTCTCTAACTAATTTTAAAATAAGCAAGTGAAACAAACGACTGTCATTAGCACACTGTTTTATGTAATAGCTGTTTACACAGATAGATTACGCAACCACTTATACATAGAAGCGAAATCAGTTAAGTAGAGGGTGGCATTGTACAAGTTAAGTATAATATTTTGCCATCAGTCTCAGTAGGTTATGATTGATTCTACTTATAATTAATGCCAAGACAATAGTAGAAAATGAAGTATCACCGAATTGTAAAATAATAATAAAATATCAAATGACATGAGCATGTTAGACTTGAATGAAAATATATAATCGACCAACATAATCAGTATAAAATCACTTTGATCATTAATGCTAAAGATCTGAAAATATTTTTCAAGAAAAACAAAATGGATTAAAGTGAGGGTGGCATTACGATATCTTGGAAAAAAGTGAACGTCGGCAATCAGTTACCTAATGGAGCAAACACTTCATTTGGTTTAAAGCTGACTGTTGCAAAATCTCATGTATTAGCACAGTTATGTTAGGGATTATACGACTTATACTCACCATACTCGTATATAACTTGGGTTTACTCTGCAGAGGGATTATGCAACAGGTCTAAACAGGAGATGAAATCTATCAATCTGGTCCAGTTATATTTCGTTAACAATTCCAATTTGCGGTTACAATGAAGAGATATGGTAGAGTTTATTCATTAATCAACTCGATTCTATTAATAACGAATTTTTAAAACACTGTCAGTGAATTTCGTATTGTACAATAATTATAATTTATCAGATATTGTAAGCACTGTCATATGTATATAATGTGACTGTTGTAACATGTGTAGACTACTGTAATTGACAAAACCAGTATATGTAGTTTAGTTATCGTAGACATAAGAATTTGTTGAACTGATATACAGTGGACCCTTGGTAATCTGGCCCCTGTCTAATCCGGACCCCCCAGTAATCCGACATCAATCAAACAATTTTCGCTAATGTAGATCGTGCATGATTGAACAGGTTACAACTTGTGCTCGACGCGTAGGTATTGATTGAATTCCGATTGCATAATTTGAATTTGACTACGTGTAATAGCGGTGCAGCTAAGCGTTTTTTCATTGTGCATACGTCACAAGCCCAGAAGACAACATATAGAATTTTATCATTTGTTTGTAATTTGTCGGATTACAAGATACTCTTTTGTAAAAAAATCCGGACCCCCTATAATCCGACAAATTCGATAGTCCGACACTGCCCTGCAAAACGTTTGTCGAATTACCGGGGGTCCATTGTAGTTACATTTATTGATGAATTCAATCGTAATTCTGAAAATTATTGTAAATATATATATATATATATATATACGAGTATTTATATACGTTGAAAATGAGAATTTTCTTCCTAGTGGATCATTTTCTTTCTTTCAAAGGTTTTTGACATATTAGTAATTTTAACAATTTTGTCCCAAGCACCTCGACGTTAAAAGGCAATCACTAATATTTCTGATATAATGTCTTAAGCTTACAACCGCATGAAATAAAACAATAGTCAGATATAAATCTACAATTATATTATTAATAGCAACTTTTAATACGAATAGTTCTCATATATATATATATGTGTGCGTGTGCATAGGTATGTGGGCGAGCTATGAAGATTACTCCTGTCACTTCCGTACAACAGTATAGCTCTTAGACAATAGAAAGTCATATTAATTTTTTCGTAGATTTAATGTTTAATGTAAATTAAATATGGGCCTTAACAGAATCAAACAAATTTTTAGAGAATACCACCGGTAGCTCTCGTTAGGCAATACCCACTTAAGATATGCGGGCAGCGTAACATTTTGCATAAGATCAATCGCACACGTATTATCTGCTTAATGAACCGTTCAATGGCAGTCTTCCATCGGAGATAATACTTTGTAATACGTAACTAACAAGAAAAGGTCTCGTATGACTAAGCGACTGAGCCGGGGCTGTGTTAGGCTTGCCGGTAAGCTTTTTGTACTGTTTGTTCACGCAATGTAGCAAAACAAAGCCAGATCAGTTCTAAACCAAATCACTTACAGATAAATAAAGCAAATCTGGTAAATATTTTTTCATTAAAACATTTTTACATTGTATACCACCACTCGGAGCGATAACATCATGAATATTGTGTGCGTAACACACTAAACGTTGGATATGTTCTAGAAAGAACACCCACTAAACTTGGCCTGAACGTTGACAGATTTTTTTTAAAGAAAATCAATTATAAATAGTTATTTTAAAATATTTAATAAATGATGGTCACAATACAATAGTAGTAAAACAACACATATTAAAAATATTTTTCATAAGATTCTTTTACATTTACGGTAGTACTAGTCGTTAGTATTGCCACGTAAATCAATAATCAGAAGATTATGTTTTCTATTGGCCACTGAAACTAATATTGTTATTTTAATAAATTATCCACATCTAAGCCAGGAACCCACACAAATTGGTCGATGTCCATTTTAATATTTATAGTAAGTTAACTATCATTTGCAGTTATTCTGAAATACATTTTGCAACGTATAATATCATGTTTTGCTTTTTATCACACAGTTCACTAGATTTTGTAGTAAAATGGCTCAATACAATTAGCTTTAAAGTTTAATAGGTAAACTGTTTCGTGAGTATTAACAAGAACTTTGCGCTTAATACATAATTTGTTATAATACTTATATAATTGAGTGTGTAAACTTATACAAAGTAGTCATATAAAGTTATTTTCTCTTTAAATATTATATTTCTAAAGTTAAGTGAACATTTTATGTTATATTATGTTATTTTAATATTTCTTTATGATATGTTAACATTTTCAGAGACACAGAGGGCTTCGCCTTTCTATTTTTGTTATTATTTTTGTTCAATGTTGTGTGTTTCAGTGTTTTATTATAAGTTGATAAACACTACTAAGGATTAAATGTGAGTTTATTTCACAGGTACTCGATCGTCACTGTGACCGCATTCGGTGTCATAATTTGCCCTTTACTAAAATCTTCACCAATCGCAACATCAAAAGAGCGAGTCGAAGTGAAATAAACTTGCATTAACACCTCTGGTGATGAGTGATCAATCATGACGTTACTTTTTAACTAACAACTTAAGGTCCGTAATCTTAAGTATTACATTTATTACACGGTGTTAGAATTGTGTTATAACACTTGAAATACGACTGCCAAAAATATACCTCACCAAATAGCACAGTTAATTATCGTAAAGTAGTTCATTAGGAAATGACATGGCATCAGATACACGAGCAACTTTAAGATCGTTGAGCACGAAATGAGTTGAGAATTAACGTATAAAAAGGCTCTTGCTCACATTTACAGTAATCTAAATAGAGAAACGAAACAACTCTACTAACAGACATCGCTTTTGATGTGAAAGTTACTTTAAACGGTCCTTACACTTTCAGCTTTTACATAAAGTAACTAAACCTAGACGTATCTCTAATAAAGAAACAAGGTATTGAGAATAAAGCTCTTGAAGTTCAATTTTCCTACTTTTCATTAATTTACAATCACAAGTGCTTTAAGACTACTAATTGTCTGTCGTAGA
Source organism: Hypercompe scribonia (assembly GCA_949316085.1). Lineage (NCBI taxonomy): Eukaryota > Metazoa > Arthropoda > Insecta > Lepidoptera > Erebidae > Hypercompe > Hypercompe scribonia. The sequence continues at coordinate 15,207,214 of OX438975.1, forward strand.
AGAACAATGTTTTGGTACATACGGAGAAACCCCTCTAGTTAAGTTGACACTCTACGAACGTAAACGTTATTAGAAAATGAAAATGAACGGGAATGGTATCATCTCAATGCAAAATCTTACGGTCAAAACAAAACAATAGAAGAGAAAAGAGGTATTAGCGCAGTAGAAAAAGATTTAACGCGAAGTACTTGTATCTAGGCTAGGCGTCGTCAAAACAAAATACTAACTAATAATACAAGAGAATAGTGACGTTAGCGATTGTAGAAAGAGAATTCACGCGAAACACTCGCATTATGGTCTTAATTTACAGTTAAAAATAATTTAAGTGTTAAAAATAATTTCAAAAAAATAGGATTGATAACATAACCATAAAGTAAATTCAAAATCCCAACTTTAGTAGCTAAACACGATTTAACAAATTACAATATGAGTAATATTTCCCTTTTAAATAATACCAGCGTAAAATTATTCTCAGTCACATAAAATTGAAATTCAGAACTATTCAATGAACCTTACAAAACTAGTGTATTTAAATTGTTATATAAGTTAAATATATTCATTTATGTATGTATTCAAGGTGCTACTATTGAGAATATACTGAATTGTTTCAATGTTGAACAATTTCGAGGCCCTTCTTTTAATAAAAAAGTTATGAACTTCATCCGGCTATAAACATATTAATCATAAAATGACAATAAAACTTTCAGTTCAATACGTAACACATTCGGTTTGTAAGTAATAATCCTGGTATTTTTCTTTTATAAAAGTAACTGAAGTACGAATTCCTTTTTAAGGTTATATACTAAAAGTCAAAGTAGATTTTGTAGGTATTTGCCTGACTATAAAATTGTCCAATAATTGATATCATTTGTCGTAAAGGGCACAAATCATTTTTTACGATAAAAGACACTCTCCTAAGGCAAATTTATTTTCTTGATTGAATTTGACAACGTATTAAGTGTAAATGTAGACTAACGTAATTCAGGACAAATTAAAATAATGTGTACTCGTATACTTTTGTATGAGCTTTTTGAATCAAAGTAAAATTTGCCTGATACACAATAGAGGCTAAAATCGTGCGCGTTACTTCCTGAAACACAGTTCCCAAGAGTGTGTTGAAGGGTGGAGGAATGTTTGTATGTCCACCGTCTAATAAGCAGTAATCACCACAATAAATATTTTAAATACTCCCAATACCCACAGACATTAATGTGGTTCTGTTTACTAAAACTCCATTTCGGGAAGAACCTCCCATTACGAACTAAATAGTCCATAGCCGAAATGCTGTACCATTCAACTTTAACTACTTATTTCAACTTTCCTATGTTTAAATATACTTAACTATCAGGTGAATCTAATACAAATACAATTTGTAATAACTTTGCATTTACTTATTATTTTCACCACTTCATTATTCCCAAATTTCAGTGGTTCTGTATTCTGATAAATTTAAACATAAATATATATAATACGAAGATATCGTAGTCCTATAACAGCTATTGAAAATCTTTGAATTAGCTGGAGTCTCAATAGTGAATGGTCGTAATCACAACTTGGAACTCATAAGTCTGAGACAATAGGTATATAATGATGTTCTCCTAACCGATTTTCGGCACGATGGCCAGTCCCAAAGCAGACCAGCCAAATATACAGGAAATATTCTAATATTTACACAAGTATGTGCGCAGTCACAGGTGCACTCTCTGTGCCTTCACTTCACAATCTGATGAGTCGGTTATTTGGGACGGAATGAAATCTATAACCACCACATATTAATACAAAATTTTGACCCGACCTGGGAAGGAATTACCAAAACCTAATTTTTTTTCTAAAAGGTAGCCCTTTGTAATTTGTTATAACAAGATATATCCATATAGTGTTGACAGTAACGGAACTTCGGGGATAAAAAGTATCTCATCATGGGCCAACAGCATTGTACTAGTGGTACAAACCCAATATTTTAGCTAGTAGACTCAATATTTCGTTGATATAGTATATCTAAATATTGACTTCCTAATATCTTGTTACGAAAGCGTTTTCAGTGCTAAAGTAAAAAGATTTTTATGGCATTTTGTATTTCAAACATTGTTTCCAAAACCTTCATTCGTGATAAATCTAAACTCATCCATTGGGATCGTGTGTTTGGACCAAAATATTTCTGTAACACAGCTGTTTCACGTTAAGTCTGCTGATACAATTTATTTGAAATACGTTTATAACGTGGTGTCGTTTACCGATTGAAAGGGATTATCGATTAGCTAATTATAGCCAATAACCTCTTTCAGGTGAATAATTTTATGCAATAACGTATGAGCAACTTGCTCATTTGAAAGCCGATATTAAAGTTTCTAAAAATATTTTAACCACTATTATAACTAAGTTTATATTAAATTGTATATATACTTTCTTAAAAGATATAAATATTCTTATTCTTTTTTTATAGCCATACCTCCTCTGAATAGAGCAGAGTCTGAAATGATTACTTTTGTTCCACGTCTTGCCAATTATGTAGCCAATCCCGTTTCATTTGTAATATTTGATATACTCGTCGGTCGCACTATTTTGTCAGCGTTCCAACAGTTATTGTTCTGAGATATTCTCGAACTTTACAGGATTGAAGCCGTATACATTAAAGAAAATTCTTTGTGTAGTATGATGGAGTTTAGAACGAAAGTAAAAAGATTAACAGTATAGTATACAAACACTCAAAAAATTAAAATATTAAGTAGGAGGAGATAAATTAGTTGAATTGAGATCCAACTAGTTTTACAGTAATAATTATGTTTTGATTGGCATTGTAGATTGTTACTTCTAATATAAGTGTTAGTAGTTCTTAGAAAAAGACTTCGGGGCGTTTGTCCAAACTGCACTGCCTATCAGCCTTTCAGTAATAGCTTCAGATAATGCATATTTTGGCAACCGTTTTGAATCTTCGTTCAGTAAATTTGGCCAAGACAAAGCACTAAGCGATTTGTCGCTCGATAGTTTTGATTATCACTAGTTAAGTTCACACAGAACAGCAGAAAAGCAGCAGCAGAAAAAAAATATTATAGTTTACGTTTAGAACATTTGTTTAATCATCATTATTATTATCAGACTATCACAGTCCACTGTTACCGCTACTCTAATCGATCTTGGTTTTTTTGCATCCAACTTCTGTCACTCCACCTGGCCTGTGGGTGTTCTACACTACGTTTGCCGAGACGCAATCTCCACTCTAGAACTTTTTTACCCTAATGGTTTCTAGAAATATTTGTAGTAAATTTGAAAAGCGTTTTATACTTATAAAATAGACGTATAGTGTATTTAAAACTATAAATAAGAATCATAGCTAATTGTCCCTTGGATACCAATTTGCGACATACCAAGCGCCATAACGCTACATATATCATTATTATTGGAAATTATATTCTACATTTGACTTAAATCGTATTGTCAGACACGTATTATTTACTCCTAACTATAAGATTAAATTCGTATAGTACAAATTATGTTAATTATTTGTAACTGTTCACAAACATAAATTTTATTAAATAATTTCATATCAAATGCTATTTTAAATTCAATCTATCAAAGAATAAAATAGAGTCCAGTGTTAATATAACTAAATTAATCATTTTGATCTCATCGAAATCAAAACGAGCACTTTAAAAAATTTATCCTTGGAAACACTATTTCTGCAAAAACGGCATTTCTTGTACCACTTTGTATTTGAAAATCTTGAGTGAGTTTTCTCGACGATCAGGGTTATTATACGCTCCACTTATGGCAGATTAGCATCGTTCACGGATTTTCTAACACTCGGTACGCTGCGACAGTTTGAATGAAGAATATGACAACACATCCTTCTTAAAAATATATTTTTGAGTATGTTTCCTACCCCGTCTGGCATTTATTCAGTGACACATTGAAGCCATATACTGATACTGATATAAAAATCATATAGTTTGAAATACCACACAGTTTCTAGTAGCAGAGCATGGTTTTTGATACAAACTGGATATTGCAAAGCATTATAAAGGTCACCGGCCAACCTACACTTATATGCATGTATATGTTCACTGATTCGCTGCTTCACACTGGTTCAACGATTTCCCAACACTCGCTAGGCTGTCGCTACGTTACCGGTCAAGTGTGTAGAAAAACTGTGCAGTTTGTAGGACGGCCTAAACACACATATATATATATACATGTAGGTCTGTGTATGATGTTTATCACAATATTAAATTTCATATAAATCGGTTCTTCAGTTTAAGCGTATATAGGTTACAGAAAAGCAGCTTAATATAGGTCTCATAGAAAGACGTGGTCGGGCGTATTGAGGCACTGGGTTTACGGGTGGCCCTGGACAAGACGGAGGCCCTTTTGTTCTATGGGCCCCGTCGTGGTCCACCCTACGGCGCCTCTATCGTAGTCAATTCGGTCCTCGTACCGGTTCAGGTCCAGATCAAGTATCTGGGCCTGATCCTCGACGGTATGTGGCTCTTCGACGAGCAGTTCCGACAGCTTTCTCCAAAGCTGGTCGGCGCTGCTTCTGCTCTTGGGCGACTTTTGCCCAATTTGTGTGGAGCAAGCGTTGGGACGAGACAGCTATACACGGGGGGTGTCCAGGTAATGGTGTTGTATGGTGCACCGGTGTGGATGGTAGCTCTGACCGCCTAGAATAGGGTTCGCCTCTGGCGCCCTCAGAGGATATTGGCGGTTAGAGCCATACGTGGTTACCGCACCGTATCGACGGAGGCGGTGTGCGCCTTGGCCAGAACTCCTCCGTGGGATTTAGAGGCGGAAGTGCTCGCCAAAGTTTATTGGCCAACGGTTGACTTCTGGGCGGGTAGCGGCATACGGCCCCCGCCCGAATATATATGCGAGTGGCGAAAGGCCGCTTATCGAGCCACGATGGCTCGTTGGTCGTCCCAGCTGGAGGCTCCACGTGCTGGTTTTGCCGCCGTGGAGGTTCTCTAGGCGGTCATCGCCGAGTAGTAAGGGCGACAGCACAGGACCCGACTGCCGCAGATACTTACCGGGCACAGTTGCTTCGGAAAGTATCTGCACTCGGTCGCCTGGAGGGAATGGAGTCCCGCCTGTCACTACTGTGACTGCAGTGAGGTCTCACTAGCGGTTTGTTCCGCCTGGGCGACACAGCGTGGGGTCCTCACTGAAGTTATTGGAAGAAATTTCTCGCTACCAGCCGTCATACGCTCCATGGTCGGTAGCGACAATTGTATTACCGCGGTCGCAAACTTCTGCGTAGATGTAATTTCTGTCTTTTTGAAAGACATCAGATTTTGTTGTTGTTACTAAAACTCGTCGAATCTAGTTTGGGAAATTCCAAGAACAAATGTAATAAGCCGTCAGGTTCAGTTTTCAAATTTTTTTAAACGTTGTGTGTGTTCATGTACGTTATTATTGTATTTAAAAGTTTCAAAGCTTTATATATAATAATAATCGACCTAGAATACTGTCAATCTCATTTTTAGTAGACGATAAAAGTTTCAACAAAATTGTATCATATTTGCAATGCTTCTAGTTTTTGTTTTTCAGATCTGGATAAACTGTAAATATTAACTTTGATAAACCTTTATAGGGTAAGAAAGTAAATAAATGGCAAGGCTTTCTTTACTGATTAGATATCTTAGTCTTACTAAATTTCTGTACATAAAGAAGATATCCGAGATCGTACGTATTATCGAAAATGGTTGAAGTTATTGGGGTCGTTACACCGGGGAATAGAAATGCTGTGCGAAACCTTCTCATTCGATATAATTTATTGTATCTAGATTGTGAAATTACAGGAATAAACATTAATCTTCAAAAGCGCATTATGTAACTTTGTACTGTGAAGCAGATAAGGGTGAGTAAATATCGAGAGCTGTGACATATTTTTAAAAAGAGACCACTGCGGCCCAGTTCTCCTCACCCACCAGCATGGCAGCAACGATTGCTGACGGGGACGGATCTCATCCTATTTTATCGAATAGGACTCCGTATTCAAATGCCCACGCGGGTCAGTCCTCCAGCGTATGCTGGGTGGAGGCCCAGTCGACTACGTAGTGGTGACAGTGTGCCGTCTCCTCGCGTCTGATCTTATTCAGATACTCACCGAAGCAACCATCCCCGATGAGTATCTGCGTCTGTCGATAGGCGACGCGACCTCCCTCTCTATCTACCCAAGCCTCGAGGTTGGGCAGAATGGCACCGATAGCGCGTTGGCATGAATTTATTCGCTGTTCCAAACGCACGCGCCATTGTGGCAATGCTGTGCGCTCCATCGCATGTCAAAGTTGTCGCTATCCTGGTCGTCCTAGTTCTCACCCCGACGCATAGCACGAATGTAGTCATAGACTCTCGCATCCATATCCGCTAGGATAACAAAAAGCGAGAAACATACCAGAACTCTTGCTGCCTCCGATGAGCACCGCACAGTAGAGGTCGCGCACTTCCTATCGCGGACCGTATGTTAAGCCACAGTCTCTGTAGGAAGCCCACCGACCCCCGAACTCGTGGGATCATCCACTCGAAATACTCCTCGAAGTTCCAGCGACTGTCTAATATGAGGCCGAGGTACTTGATGTGTCGAGCGACCTCGATCTCCGTTCCTTCTTATAAACGAACTGGCAGGAACGGCACCTCCGTGTTGCCTGTGGAACCACAGGGCTTTCGTCTTATGAGGTACAACCCGTATTCCGTTTCTCTAAGTACCTAGTCAAGTTTTTACTGTAAGTACAAAGAGCCTTGGTATACTAAAAGAGCATAGGATGGAAGAAAGATGAGTAATTCAGTACGAGAATAGGTTACTTGTAGTGAATTTCTATCTTTATTTATTTGTTTAGCTCACAAACAATTGTAAATACCATTTAATGGTTAAAAGACATTTTACAAGAGTATGAAATTGCATACTGTTATAATTACTTATAGGTAAGCGTCACGTGCACTATAAACAAACAATTAGCATTGGCATACTATGCTAAAAATACAATACAGGTTTTGGCGAAAACAGATATCAAGCAAATTCAGTACTTTTTTTTTTAATATTTTGTATGATATTGAGGCATTTGGTAAGCGAGTCAATGTGTATATCGACCAAGGAGGTGCAACCACTAGCATTTTAAAAGTCGTGGAATAATAAATATTTTTACAATTTGTTTAATTCAGTTAATATTTAATCATTATTTGTGACTAACTAACATGTGTCAAGGAAAACCAAATTAGTTATTTTATTTAGGGTAAGCAATTAATTTACGTATATGAATTTAAACACAAAAGAGAAAAATAAAGTTTTTTAAAATCATTGCATTACAAAGTAAGACAAAAGTAATACTACTTAGACACCTAGTTGTTATTCGAAGACGTTTAGAAATTAATAACAGTACTTTCTTGAATATAAATATATACACATTACAAATAAGTGTAAGTACTTATTTACAACTACCCACCTGATTTTAAATACTTTAGTATTTAGAAAAGTATTTTAATGTCTACCAGTCTTATACGTCTGTGGTAGGGAATTATGCGTCATTGTTCGTAATGTATATCTACCGTCGTATATTTTTGATAATAATTGTAATTAGTGTAGATCTTTTACTTTTTAACACACAATTCTCAGTTGTTATGTTTATGACGAAAACCTACTTTATATTCGGTGAGTACAATTATGTTAGATTTTTTTTCTCCATACCTAGTAAAATCAACTTCATACTGTATTTCCGCCGTCCTCTTATAAAATTGGTATTCACCAAACATCACAGATTTTATTATGTTACGCCTAGGACGCAGGTGTAACCTTTTAAGGTGTGAGGGTAACGAAATCAAAATTTCGTTGTGTGTTATATGTATATATTTTGTGTGTTAAAGTTTCACAATTTCATCTATTTGAAACTTTCGGATATTTGGAAGGCTTATACATACTGTAATCATTAATTTAAGTACTTCCACTTCTTTAACGATATTGTATTATACCCTATTTTCGTAACGGTATGTTCAGGTCCATAGAAGCGGAAAGGTTCTAGGGAATTTTCTGTATATATGTAAGCTTATATAAAACACAATATGTAAATTACTTTAGTTGAGAGTTCCGTAACTCGTCTATATTTAAATTTCCTTACTATGTTGTGCGCCGACCTATATTGTGTACCATTGGTACGCATTATATTTCTAGAAGCTAGCGGCCAGATATGGTATCCTATGTAACTAACGCTACGTGACTCGGTATTCAAATATATCCACTGTTTGTATTCCAGTAAACGTTCAGAGCATAAGCTTTATAATTTAAAACGCTTTTTACATTGCGTAGGAGATATAAACAGCTGATGCCGCAAGCACTTTTATTTGTAACATTACGATGAGAATCGATTTTCCTATTATCGAGAAGAAAATGATAATTTAAACTTGAAATATTATCAAAATTACTTATTTAGGGATGGACAAAATACTTTCTTAGTGTTCTTATGCAGGCAATATTATGAATATTCTTATATTTGCAAAAGTAAATCGTAACCAAGTTGTGTAAATAGAGTGTTAATGTAAATAAATGAACTGTGGCAATTGATTTTATTTTTCTGAAAGTGTTTGTCTAAATTTGCTTGACTATACGTTACTTGTCATATTGACATCTTATTTTATTATTAGGTGACGGCTGTATGTGTACCAACGATATCAAATGGTTAAGAGCATTAATCTAAGGTTTTATTGTATGTTTTTCTGAGTATCTGAAAGTGTTAATACTTGGTCTAGTCTCACTGTAAGCTTTTGTATCATATAAAACTTTTTTTATTCTTTTTAGCACGTTTAAATAAACCTTGCTTTTAAAAAAGTTTTTTATTTTTAATTTAATCACTCTATAAGTTGAAACTAAGATTTGTAAATATGAATTTCATTTCTTACATTACGAGTTAAAAACTTTTAGAAGTAAAACAACTTACTCACCCACCAGTATTCTTTTATTCTTCTTGATTAAAATGATAGTGTTGAAACTTTTTATTCTTCACTACTTTAATAAAAATACAAGACAGGAAAAATACTTCAATAGTTACCCTAGAGAAAAATAGTTTGTATTAAAATCCTCGGCAATTTAGAAAGTCTAAGGAATCACAACAGTAAAAGATCAAGCCTCAAAGGATTTTACGCATGGTTGCATCTATTGTATATCTCTTGTTATCTTATTGACATGGAAGTTCAGCAGCAACTACTATTCAATTACTTCAAAATGGTTGATAGGGTAACTTTTTACTGTCTCTAAAATTATGAAATTTAACTTAGTCATTTAGCATTTTCTGCAGATCAAATTGATAAAAAAAAACATGGATGAATATTTCTCCAGAATATTTTAAACAACATTGAGGCATACAAAAAAACTGGAAAATTCATAAGTGGAAGGCTTTTTGAACTTTACTTTGTAAGTTTACTTGGCTTTTAAAAAGGATTTTATTATAATAAAATATTATTTGTATGATCGTTAATCTATTTACCACTTTTCAAGCCAGCGTACATAGACGATTAATTTTGTAATAGTGCTAATTTTTGTAGAATGCAAACTTGATTAAGTCTGCAGTTTTTACTGCAAACGGTCAGTAATTTTAATTTAAACATGATTGATTGTGTATGTATGATAAAAAATAATAATATTTTATCTTGACTAGTACTGTTTAATATAATAAAAAAAAATTAAAGAGTATTGTAGCCACTGACTATTTAAAAAAAACTATGTTCTACGATCCAATTAAATTTGTAAATTTTTCAAAGTTTTAGGTAACGACATTTGTTTTATTTTATAGGAAGCACACGAGCATCGGTCTTAAGGGTTATGTCATAGTCAGAGAATAATTGGTTTGACCGATGCCTTCATCGTAAGTCAACAGATTTAGAGAATAGTAATTCTATTCATTTTTAGTGGTTTACAGATTTATGAAAAGAAGTATTACTATGAAATTCAGAAAATACATAATTAAACGTTAAACACAATGCGTTTGTAATATATTTTAACTTTATTACAGTTTGGACTTTTCTTAAGTCATAATGTTATGCCATTACACGTCTTAGTTTATAATGAAAATGTATGACGTCGTACTTAGTTATGTTTATGCATAGACAGATTTGCTTTATTTAGACCTTGCGCTCTGTAGGGACTGCTTCGATATAAGCCGTAAGTAGTAACATCATGTTTTAAATTTACATGGCAATAAGTGTGCATTGATTTAGCATTTTCTTATAGAAGCAACAGGTAAAGTAGTATACACTACTTTTCTTTTTATACATTTTTAAAGTTAATGACAAACATACTTTTATATACATATTTCTGTCACAATTTGTCACAACCTATAAACACTTATAAAAATTTGAAATATCTCACGCACATGACAATCTGGTCTCAAACTAGACAACCAATATTATGGTAACCATTCTGATAATTACCATACTTCTTATATATATTTCTTAATACATTATGTATGTATATGCGTATTATAAATAAATTACACAAAATTTATCCTGGGTGGGAATCGAACTCACGACCTCTGGGTTAGTAATCAGGGTCACTCGTCACTAGACCAACAAGCCAGTCTTATTAATTACTAAAATTGTTATTAATTTAGCACCTGACCAGCACGGCCGATGGGTTAGAGGTCCAATTCGGTGTAAAATATTGATATCTTCAGTAAATCTTGAATAATTAATTTAATATTGTCTGCCATGTCAGTATACTTATAGTATATTATATTTTTATGTTCTATATTATATATTACTGTGTCTGGGTGAATTTTATCTAACATAAGTATGTGTTTAGAAATATTTAAGTATGTTTATCAGCGGTCTGGTTACCATAGCACAGGCTCTGTCTAACTTGGATTAAGATAACTGTATATGAGATATGTAAGGCTATTTATTTATATATTGTTTAATAAATTAAGTATGCATGTATATGTGTATGTAATATATAATTCATATTTAATTTTTTACGAGTTTCTAATAAAAGATGCAAAATGTTACAATTTTTTAACTTGATTATTTACTTTTTCATAATCAGGCCTATAAGCAGTCTTGCCTTAAAATTTAAAAATTATTAGGCAGGTTTATGAAGTAATCAAATATCATTTACAGTTTTATGTTGCAACAAACGTGTTTTTTCGGCGAACGTGACATAATCTCAAAACAAGGCAATCAAATTAAGCTTATAGCTAGTTAGGTAATCATTATCCCTAGTAAATAGATGGAGTATATCATCACCTTCCTTTATATACTGAAAGGATTGTGCTCATCATACAATGAAATAATAAAATATGTGACCTGGATGGGAACGGAACCCACTACTCACAAGGTAAAAACAAAAAAAAAACAAACAAGAATGGAAACGGAATAGATATTTATTTTAATCTTGTGTTTATTTAAGTAAGCATATCGCCTTCTACTGCGGACTACCAAATAAAAATCGGTTCCAAACAGCGCCATCCATTCCGGTCTTGGACAGTCCGTATCCATCCGCTGCATTCTGTTAGCTATTTTCATTAAGCCATCCACATCAATATGAATAGGTGTTAGATATCCAGACATTATTTAGATGAGATAACTGAAACAAAAACAGGAAGAAAACTTTGTAATATAATTAATAATAGAATAAATGGCGTCCACGCATGCAGCATTTGATTAAGGTCTATTAGTGTTAAAATTCTGTTCATATGTTATATGGAGACTAACAGTAAACAGTAAGACGTAACAAGGGATGATGATGGATAAGCTTGGATGATCATTATCATCATCATCATCATCATATGTACAGGTACTTAAGTAGGTAAATGTTTTATAACAAACAATCACCTAAGCAAGATACTGTGGTACTAATGTTATTGTATCGTGCTTAATCTAAGGATCACTTCACCGTCATGACATGAGCACAGCAGCGAACAGTTTTCTTCTTCTTCCTGCAAAAAAGTAGTTGCAACAATATCTACTGTAGCTTCTGGTATGTTTGTCACAGTAATCTCTGCTTAGTAATAAATATGTTTAACAGTCTACTGTTGGACATAGGCATCTACTTAGACTGTTCACATGCCTGATTTAATGTTATTTCTTAACAGATTATTTTTGGTACCTAGAATCGGAGGTTAACGTTATGCAATATTGTTTCTGTTTGCCTGAATTTATATGTAGGGATATTATCTTCATCAAATATATAATAATAATATTTACCAAGTAGAGTGGAACAGATAACATTCCTCTTGTAACACAGGGTAAAGTTCTTGATGCTGGTATAAAAGATTTTTAATTATGTGAAAATACTCAGAACAAATTATATTTTCTGTAAACACCTGTAAGAAAAGTTAATTAAAGCAGGCAAAGCAACAATAAAATAGCCGACATAATAAAGGTATATTTCTGTGTGTACTAAGTAGACTGCTGACATGACATAGTGAGATTTGTTTAACTCTTTCTGAACCCATAAATGTAAACAGTAAACACAGACTGATGTAGGAGCACATACACATGCACACACACACAAAAGTGGCATGTAAAGAATGAAAGTATAAGTGATACAAAATAAAATTGTTTGTTTAAAGTTACTTCGTCTAGCTATACTTAAGAACTGTAGTTCCTCATTAATTAACAAGATTTGGATCATAAGAGACCAAAGTAAAATACGATATAAAAAGAAAACATAAGATCAATATTAAGAACAACAAATAGATATTATATATTATCGTACACATTTTATTGTTATTTACTTTCCAGTATTTTATTTAGGTATTGGTTTTAGATATGTTAACTAAACTTTTAAACAAATATAAATTAGAGTGAAACAAAATCAATTCATAAGTATGTGTAATAATTAAGTAATATTAGATCATGTAAAATACAAATGAAAGCCAAACAGCTTCCTAATTATATAAAAACTAATATAAAAGCTGGTTTATATTCTCAGCTGTTTACACTTTTCTTGGTTCAATCGATATTATTATCATTAAAAATGAGAGTCCAAAATATTTTTTATTTTGATTACGCGAATTCTATGAATATTTATGTCAGATAAACTGCAATCTAAAATAAAAATAATTTCACATTTTATTAGTTTTAAAAGAAAACCTCGGATCAAAGCCAGCATTTTTTCGTCAAGTGGCTTAAAAATAAAGAAAATAATTTTGAAATCGAATTCATTCCCGCGCGTGAGAAAAGCCTGTACTAGTAACAGGTATTTTTCGTAACATTTGGTACACATCTTATGAAATGATTTCGTAAGTTATTATGCTACATAAATACTTGTTAAACTGCAGAGAAGCTAGCCGCTACAAAACTAGCACATTTTAGCAATTCTAAGAAACAATTTACTTCGTTTTGATGTATAAAAGTTATTGTAAGAGTAACTTGTGTTATAGTCATAACTGCGTCTATTATTCAGTACTATCTAACAAAACCAGCTATTGGATCCTTACAAGTACGTTGTGCAATAAAAATTGCCACGTTGATAATTTAGTGTGCGCATTTTTTCATAAAACTTTCAGTCCTATTATCGGAAGTCTGAAAATGTTTCTGGTATCATTTTACCTTATAATGATTTTTCTTCATAAAAATATTTAATGTTAATAATTGAAACTAAAATACTATCACTATTAATATAACTTCTAGTAATGCGCGTTTATCTTAATAATTGTTACCATATATTTGCCTTTACTAATGATCGAAACTCTTAATCATTATAATATACTTATATTTATTTTCATATAGTTTTTAATCATAGCTTAAATGAATCTGGATAGGTAACATTCAAAACAGTTAGGGACAGAAATGAATCGGTGCAAAACCGATTTCATGTAGGGCAGATAACAAGCACTACAGTAATTTAGTTTTCGCCGCCGCGGCTGAGGCTGGCCGAAGCTACAGAGGTGAGTGTTAAATTATCTGTGACGATAAGTTTGCGTGTAGCCGCCGTGTGCCCAATACTGCGGGGCTACCGTAGCGATGACAAAATCATTCCTGCCTCATGGAGCACGCTCAATGTGGTAAAAATTATGAGATAAAATATGTTTTTGGTAACGGTATTATCAATAAAAAAATAATGATAGTCGTCTATTATGAGTTCCAATGGCTTTAACAAAAAATTTATGAATAATATACATATATACATATATATATATATATAGTATGAAGAAAAAAAATTGTGAAGAGTAACTTTTATGAGCACAAATCGGTAGTAAATCAAAAAATAGGAATAAGATTTCTATGTGATTTGATATGGGCCTAATTAGTAATACAACTTCGCGCATTCTAGTGTGGGCATCGTGATTAGCTCGTCCGCTTGCTGGGTCACAGGATTCTTGATATAATATAAATAAAGAAAGAAGTTCAAGACCATCACCGAACATCCTCTTGCAATCTTTTTAGTGATTTAATGTTGAAAAAATGTTAAACTAATGGAATTAAGTCAAACTATTTCTTAAAGATAAGGATCTCAGTTTCTCAGTATTACAAGACACCTATTCAAGTAAGTAGGTCAAAATTTTTGTGTATTAATCTATAATTATGCAAATTACTACAGTAATATTGACAATTTTACATAAATGATGCTCAGGAGGAGATTTGGATTTAAAGACCTATATATGTATATAAAAGAAACTACTGTTTTTAAGTAGGTTATATATTTTATCGTACTCAATCAAATCACAATCTAAAAGGTAGGGCAGTAAAAGTCATAATCACAATTCAAGCGACAATTTATGCGCTCTAATAAATAACACAGTAATAATAAATGAATAAAGTAGGGTCACTTAGTTTACAAAGGTAACAGGGATAAATTACGCTCAAAAGTAGAATCCTACCCGAAAAACTCATTCAATACATCAAAACAACGTGTACTCATTACTGGAATTCTTGCTCTTTTATGTTTAAAAGGACTGTACTCAAGGGACCGTATTTAAAAAGTCAGCAAAGACATTAAAAAATTTTGCCAAGCCGTAAAAAAATACCCTGCCTCAAACAGTTGTTTAATTTGACTGATCTGTTGGTCCTGTGGTAAATTAATCTGTGTAATAATAATGAATGGTAATATAGTGTGTAGAAATAAGTAATGTGAGTATGTTTGACTACCCCAGTGGTATAGTGGTAGCGTATACGACTACTGTACATGAGGTTTTGGGTTCTATTCCCGGGTTCTGTCTATGACGATGGATGTTATGACATTTATGTCCCCAAGCGAGACGTAAAAAACAACTTTCTAGGCCACCATAGTGTGGGTCACCGTACTACATTGTTTGCATTTGCAATGAGTATGGTGACCACACCTCTCTCTCAAAGTAGAGTCACTTTGGCAGGCTCTTATAATAAAAAACTAATTTTCGTGACACACATTTAAAATGCCTGAGATCTTTTGAAAACCTGAGATTGAACATACCCAAACCTTCTACAAATTTTTGTACACTCATTTTTATAGAATATTTATATAATATTTTTTATTTTTTATAATATTTATATATTGTAAATTTTATAGAAACTGTACGTTTTTGGAATGCCTCACCAATCTCTATCAGACGTGCCCAATTCGTTACTACCTTATATATCATACATAGTTATCTGTCTCTCATAATGGGAAATTAACGTATGTATGTAAAGAGTTTATTATTACTGCATGTACTTTTGATATTCTTTTTATTTTTTCTTAATGAATATTTTGTATATTTATTTATTAGATTAGTAGAATTTATGCATGATAAATATAAATATTGCATAGCTAAAGACCTTATTTATTACTCAAACTTTTACTCATATATACCTAGCACCAGCTTGAAATTAAATTAGTCCACCCAAATGTTCATATCAAATTATAAAAACAAAATGAGGTGTACGATCGAGCTTGTGATTGAATGTTCTGTAATGCTCATTGTGTATATCAGACCTTTGTTGGCCATTGATAGGTTTCGTACTAACAATAGATGAGGCGCACGTTCTTCGTATATCAAGTGAATTCAATTTAACTTAGGAGTTAATCTCATTCATATGGCCTACTGCCAGGCGACTGTAAGTCTACTGACATATTTCCAAGTATTTGAAAATGTTTATTTTCTAATCTCTTTCCTGCTGTAATTTATATCTTTTCCCAATTAAATAGTAAAAAGAAAAACATGAAGAAGGTTTCAAATTATATTGTTTATTTATTGTTTGAGGTTTAGATTTGGTATCTGGCCAAACCACAATTTTACTCTATTAGAGAACATTTGTTAGTCAGTACAATCTGTTTATTAAATTAGAAAGCATATGAAATGTATCCCAGACATATATAGTCGCATATTTCGTGAAATTATTCGAAATTAAGTTAGTTAAACTTTTGCATGCTTCTCATAGGAACCAGCTCATGGGTTCAAGTTTTCCAATATAATTCGGCCGCTTTGATAAATTTGAAATTATACAGTATCTACTACGTGTTGTAAAATCTTTCTCCATTGAACTGTAAAGTCAAACTGGACCAGAGCCAGGCAATAGATCATAGAATGGAAATTTTTTACTCTCTCTTTCCAACGATATAATATATTTGCCGCGTTTGCATATCAAAGACTGAGATCATAATTCATTCTAAACCAATGTTAGTACGTTTCATCTCATACTAAAAGTTAATTTTATTCAAGTTTTTATTCAAGTATATACAATACATGTAGAACAATCGTTAGTGTTATATTTAAAAACAATGACATTTAGATTCAAAATTTAAAAACTCTAAACATTTTAGTTAAGTTATAACTTATAATGTAGCATTTTATTTCTATCTTGAAAACTAGCGACCCTCTATCGAATTTTGGTTTCACACCGGTGAAAAGTAGACAATGCTGTCAGTGTCGAGTTATTAGTAATATTATGCAGAATATCTTCATATACAGCTGATCTTTCATGAGACTGTATAAATAATTGTTTTCTTTAGAGGTTAGTTTGGTAAGAGGTGCACCAGCCGGTTGCAGGCACCTAAGATGGACTATATCGCGACACCCGAATGCTCTTGCATTTTATATTACTGATATCTCCTAAGATATATATTTCAAAAATGGTTACTGGGTTATCATTAGGAGATAGACATATACTATCGCAGAGTTTTTGTATTTTTTTAAGATATAATAAAATTGTACTTCATAATTTTGATCTACCTCAATGTAAACGCACAAAGCCTCTACTATATATATATATATTTCATAAATATAAATCTTTCTCTTGAACAACTCTTCCTGTAGATAAAAACTGTATTTAAATCCGTTGTGTAGTCGGAAAGATCTCAAACGTAGTACAAGCGGCAGGAAGCGACTTTGTTTTATGTTTTATAGAGATGTAATTGGAAGCGGTAAACCGTAGTACTCCGTGGAACGCTGCCTTCAAAAGCTAACAGCACTCGAAGCAAATTTTCGACTGAGCGCTTTATCGTTAAATGCATTAAACCAAAACAATTGAAAAGTCACACAGAATTTATGTTAGTTTTAATATATAAACGGGAATATTTAAATACAATTTACTGTAAAAATCAGAAAAGGGCCAACCAAAATCTGTTTAAATAAAATAGCCTATAATAAATACACTGCAACGAATAGCGCTTTTTTCTAACACTGAAGTAATTTTAAAAGCTATTTTGTAGTTTCAAAGTTTCTTAACAACTGTTTTTACTGAAGAATATATGATTACTTCTTTTCAAGATGATTATTTACTCTCTTGATGAAAATCAACTGTAAAATAGTGCCATAGATACAGGTATTTGTGTTCTATACCTGTTCATACCTCGCTTCGCCAATGACCCAGTCTAGTTCACGACAAGAGCTATTGATATCATAGTAATTCCGAGTATGCTGACCCACTTTACCACCAATGCTTCCGATTTGCGTAACTACATATGACTGTACCTTTTAATATAGCTTACGTTGTGAAATATTCCAACTGAATATCATATTTTCTCTGAACTGCATTTTGAATTATGATAACATATTTTCTATTACAAATTTTTGGCATAACTGTAAACTGTCCTCATATTTATATGAATAAATTTTATTAAAAACAACATAAAAGCATAACCATGAGATAGATTTTAGAATACATATCTCTACTTGTTTAAACATTATATATTTAATGTGTTAATTAAGAAGTTGCCAGGGTGAGGGGTCTATAACGACGGATGTTGTTCTAATTAACATCGGTGAGCTACTTTTGCAATCTTGTTCTCACGAAATCAACTGAAACACTAGTAGTATTAACAATTAGTATTTACACGTTTAAATTATCAAATTGCTACAGTTCTATAAAATAAGGCAGAATATCGCTTTAGTTAAATATGCAACGTGATCCAAATATATGCTTTGATGCGGGCATGATAGTAAACACGGATAATCTAATAGAATATAAATGATATCCCAGCTAAATAGTTTGTCGATATTCCACTAAAGCTTCACGATGTTACATCTGTCATATGCATGGCTGTGGTTGGAAAACAGTATAATATTATGGCAATATGTGAGTGAAACAGTATATTAGAACCCTTTCCTTAGAATCCATGGTAATGATGACGGCACTTCCGTTAATCTTTATCTCAATTTGTTCTATGCAGTTGAAAATGTACACTTTATTTTATTTATATCTGGCTATGTTAAATTATTTTTTTATTGTGTACACTGTCTTCTCTGTCTGTCTATCTCTGTCTGTCCGTCTGTTTGTTTACCCTAAAACGTGTACTAGAACGTTTAGTTAAAAGTAACATAATTTAACGTTTAATTCAGGGTTTAAACTCTGCTGTATGAGAGTGCATGTAATTAAAAAAAAAAGTCCATAGGAATAACTAAACTTTTTTATTTCTTACAGTTTTGAATTTCTAATAGTTTTGATTTAAACTAAATAAAATTTAATATTCTATTTAATTTTGAAATTTAATAAGTTTCTACAGTGCGAATACTCGTAAATGGTGTGGTGTATTTTTGTGACGAAAAAGCAATTTTCATCATGATTTTTTATTATCTTACATATCTTTCAATTTAATTCAACCTATCGCCGTCGACTGCTGAACGAAGGTCTCCCCCAAGGAATGCCAAGCAGCCCGGTCTTGGGCAATTCGCATCCATCTACTGCCAGCCACCTTCTTTAAGTCGTCGGTCCATCGCGTCGCAGGGCGTCCTACACTACGTTTGCCCAATCGTGGTATCCGCTCTAGTACACTTCGGCTCCAGCGACCATCGGTTCGTCTGGAGATATGGCCGGCCCACTTCCACTTCAGCATACTGATTCTCTGTGCGATGTCAGTTACTTTAGTTCTCTGTCGAATAACCTCGTTATGAATTTTATCAGCCAGAGAAACGCCCAGCACCGCACGCTCCATTGCACGCTGAGCTACTTTAAACTTATGGACCAATCCAATGGTGAGTGTCCACGTCTCGGCTGCGTATGTCATTACAGGTAGAACGCACTGGTCAAATACTTTGGTCTTTAATGATTGTGGGATCGGCGACTCGAAGATGTGACGAAACTTTCCGAACGCCGCCCAGTCCAGACGAATTCTCCTATCCTGTTTATATCATAAATATTTTATTTTCACTAACAAAAGAACGAATAGATTAAGCATACTGAACTTAAGTGGCAGAAAATACTACTTACTTACCTACTATACGTTGTGTATGTTATAAAAGATAAGAGCCTGTTGAACATAATTTTGGAACACTACATTTATTTTTATGTGAAATTATCAGTTAATATTAATTTTCCAAGTTATGCTGTTTGTATACGAAACTTGTAAATATTTTATATTTAAATAAACCTTGAAAATTTTATTATCATTGAAACAAAAATTAGACAATCTTAGCATTCGGGTTCAGATTCGTCAGGCTGAAAAATTTACTAAATAATTCATATAAGAACAGTAATAAAGCTCTTTTGTATGCTTAGTTCAGAAGATTTTAAAAGTCCTCATCAGTCCTTTTGTGTGGAACTTACTGTAAATATATGAGAAGATAAGACTTCGTACTTTATTGAAAGAAGTTATTAGTTCGGTTCGCAGTAATTGAAATTGAGTTTTAAAAATGTTATAAATTAAAATGATGCTGTTTTCTCATGACGAAGATGATACGCTATAAATTATTCAGTTGCAATATTTGTGATGACGAATACACAGTCAATAAAAGCCCTTTGTTATGCAATTTTATTCCATATATTTACACTCGAGAAACGTTTTTAACACGGTTTTATAAGCATCGTATGTATGTGTAATGTACGAGTATCTTTATGTAACGGAACCTTTAGAATTTTAAAACGAAACTTCGCACATTTTTTTCATTTAAAGCCTACCAATGTGACTCTACTCTGCCTGATGTAAAGCATGAACAGAATCCCAGGGTTGTGTTCACCACACTTATTGCGAATACAGACATTGCAATATGGTGACCCACGTTGTGGTGGCCAAGTGAGATGTTTTTTCACGCCCAGCTTGGGGCCGTAAAAGATATGACAGTCATCGTGATTGTGTAACTACTATTGACACGATGACTGTTTAATGGGCCTCCGGCCTCGCACTCACCAACCAAACACGATGCTGTCGCTTTAGGTTCGTCTTTTGTAAGAGGGTGGTACTGCCGCGGTCGAGCCGGCTCGTTCGTGCTAAAATTAACATGGCTCTACTACTACTTATTAAGGACCGTTGCCAATATAATGATGTAGTAATTTTGTAGTAATAATTAGTATCTGTTGGATTAGCAGCTTTTTCCATATCTATAATAAAAATACAGTAGTGTCTTGTGCTACGTACTAAGACGTGTACTAAAGCATAATATCTGACTTGCTTACTTGATATATTCTTAGTCTTAACAAGAAAATAATCATTATTAATTATTAAAAAAAAACAATCATTATGAGTTTGAAAAATTAAAAAAATAAATTATTTATAACTAGCCGAGCAGAAAAGTATATCTTTTTTTGTATTTGTAATTTCAAAAAATCATTTTATTGTAAAAAAACGTGGAGAGGCTTACAAGATACTTCATTCCATAATAACTTTATTTTTGTCAATATCTGTCAACATAGTGTTTACAATAATTGACGTCTAGTACCTCAAGTAACGCAAGAAAAGTCTCAATGTTGAGATATATGTGTTTTAATTGCTTGACATTCGACCTGCCCTCTAGCTAAGTTGATATCCTATAAACGTTAACGTTACTAGAAAAGTAACAAAGAGCAATTAGTTAAATAATCAGCAACAGTATATCGTATTTCAACCTATCGCCGTCGACTGCCGAACGAAGGTCTCAGGAGGACATGAAGGTGAAAGGTTTTGACTTATGAATTTTACCAAAACGTGAACCTCAAAGTGTAAACCTGTGAACAAATTAAACAACTGAAATAGCAGATTGATCTGAACACACTGTCATATGAGCATCTTTAAACATTGAAATTATTATAATAAATTATTAAGAATAAATATCAAAGCAGTCTACAATGGTAGCAAAATTCTAAATCCACTAATATGTTACAGTGACAGACGCCTACGTATTCCTGCCTGCTTTTAATTTACATTGTAGCATACATTATTTAAGCTTTCTTCGTTTCATGTATTTCAAACAAGATGTGGATTTTTTTAAAAGGCTGCAAATAATTTTCGTCACGTAATGATATACAGATATTTTTTTATTCTTTGCAATAGGAAAAGTAATGGAATCTGGACCTCATTGCACTTAATTTTAATTTTCACAATAGTCAATTTATTTTGGTTTTAATTTTCGTAACATATTAATTCAATGTTACGAAAATTAAAACCAATTTTTATTTAAATCAATGCTTTATTAACTATAAAATAATCTATAAATAAAAATATAATTATTTTATATAATTGAAGGGCTGAAAATGTAGCTAAACCACATTATATATGTCAATCCAAATTTAGAGGAAACTAGTATAACTTTATTTTTACTTCAAAAAATTGTTTGAAATATGAACAAAAAATATGATATTGCACGTAGCCCATAAGTATCACTTTTTGCCACCTTTAGCGATAAAAAATTGCGTGAAATATTTTCAAGAAATTATATTTTTGATGGGATCTTATTAAAGGAAACGGCGGTCAACTGTAACTTACAGTGGGTACGTATACCCACCTGTTACCCACCTATCTATTTTGGTCGTCTAAGTGATAAAAAGTGTTATTTATGGCAAAAATAACTGTCTAATATTTATTGGGCACAGTTACTTTAAAAAGGTACTGCACTTGTGAAAAGTCGTAATAGTTACAGTTAATAGATAACTTGTAATAGTTCTGCTTATCTTAATTTAAAGAGTTTCTTATAGGATAGATAAATATTAAATTAAACTTGTTTGTCATATCTAAATTTATGTCTTGTTTTTCGGACAATCATGAATACAATCGTTTTATTTTCCCAGAGACAAAATTCAAAGAAGGTGACGAAAGTCTTGCTGTCCTGATAAATGCACAGACCTGAAAAACAAACATTCTACACCTCAAGATCGATGTCTCTTTTTTTGATCCACCTGCTACAGACTCTAAAAATCTTACTCTAATCTAAAAAGCCAAAGAGGTTTTAACAATTGTTTGCTTCTTTACAGTTTATCTGCTGTCAATGTTGACAGCTTGACACCACATCTTAAAGACCTTGCTTGTTCAAGAGATCTCTTGCAGGAGCTGACGGTTTTGATGAATTTATTATATTCTCTGGTAATGTTTATATTGCTATTATTGACATTCGATAAGCAGTTAACTTATGTGTTCTATGTAACATTGATGGTGGCATTCGTCCCATTACGGTAGGGTGTACGTTGCAGCGTATGGTAGCAAAAATTTATTGCAAGCAAGATATTATTTGCATTTTAGTGTATTATATTACTTATATTTAATTGAAGTATAATAATATAATAATTATATCATCATTATCAACAGCCTTTAACAGTTCACTACTAGACATAGGCCTCACCTTAACAAGGAGATTTTGGTCCACTACACCACACTGGCCAGATAGGTTGGTATAGGGTTTGTTTCAACCTTTTCTTCTCTTCGCAGTGATGTTGTCTTGCAAATTTTATTCTTTTACTCACTTTTTACGACACCTATGGGAGGAACAGGGATAGCGACACTCCGTATTCTTAATCTGTCACCGCACGAACATTTTCAAAAAAATATAATATAAGTACGTAATTCTTGATAATATATAAACTATAGATAAATAATATATAAGTACATTATGAATTAGTCCGAATATACGAGTACAATTACAATGTAAATGAAAATGATTTAAATATCATAAAAGGAAAATTTACTTAAGTGTTGTTATTAGCATATTTATTTTAAATCAAATTACATTTCTTAATTAAGATGTCACAGATACATCAAATATGAGTAGCTGCTGCAATCAAAACAAAACAGCAGGAAATTACGGTTGTAACGGAAATCATATAACAACATGATTATTGTTTATGTCTGTGAAAGTGATTAATCAAGTAATGACAATGGCTCTGATATCTTTGCATCCAAGCATTAATTATTTGTGTAAATGAAAATGAAAATAACTGATGAAGAGTGTTATTTTCATGAATTCATATTAATTGCCATACTTATTTGTTGATTGTATTGATTACTTTGATTTAAAATTACTAGAATGTTTTATTAATACTTTTTAGTAGTCAAAGATGTAATACATTTTATTTTTATTTATTTTATTCGTTTTCTTATAATTATTTACACAGTGTTATACAAAGTAAAAATCACATGAAGACGAGAATAGAAATTGTGTTATAACTATTTAAAAATAAACTTGGCGTCAGTAAAATGAATTGTACCATATGTTACTGTAGTGTACATATAATAATGGCTTACTTAAACATTCACGTAAAACTACTAATTTTGAAATATTATGACACTTAATTATAATTATAACAGCACATAAAGGTAATAAAATGAGCACTGGTAATATGGTATACACATTGTAATTTATATTTTCGCTTCGCTTGTTGACCTGGAAAGTGCTTAACTAAACAAGACTTTACTTTAATAATGAAGTGAAAGTTTCGGACAATCAAATCACTACAAATATTCATATATAGTTTTATATTTTTGTGGAGTCATCATTTAACAAAAATTAACAAATGGTGAATTGAGACCCAGAATCACCCTTCTCGAAGTTGCGTGCAACAGCTTTGCGAAGGATCCTTGAGAGAACACGGAAATCAAAACTCTTTATTTGTGGACAGTCAATTTTATGAGTCATTTCCTATACACAAACATTGCGTCAATTAGGTGTCGACGCTTATCAAGTGGGCTGATTTTAAAATTATTTAATCTGCTAACGTAAGTGTGTGTTTTTTTAGCACTTCCACAGTGATAAGTTAAATAATATTGGAAAACATTTCTTCACACGTTCAAGACGTGGTCTATGTGTCAAGCCAGTGAGCCAAACTACTCGTATACTAGAATATTCCAACACACTACGAACAAGGGCATTGAACAATAAGATTTTCGTTCTGTGAAACCGAAATTCACTGGAATTTCTTATGATTTTGAGTATTTTGAAGCTCTTTTTCTATGCTATCTCTGTGAGGTATAGAATTAAACCTTTTGTCTAATTATACCTCAAGATTTCGTATTGAGTCAGCTTCCTTATTTTTAACTTTTGTCAACGCGATATGTCAAATGTTAAACTAAAGTACATTAAGCTTTCTAGTAAATTTTGTGTTACAGCATTTACTTGGGTTTAAGTGCGTTTTACTATTTTTATATCATTGTGCTAACCTATTTAAGACCTCTTGCAAGCAGGAGGCATTGTGGTATCACAATCTTGCCAGTTTTCAAGTCACCGGCAAATAGAAATTTATTTTAATACCCAAAGCTGCTGGAGATGACATTAATAAAAATATTAAATATGACCAGCCCTTGATGAAATCCTTCCGGGACGCCATAAAAGACGTTTTGTAAAGCAGAGTGGAAGCCATTTAGTACTACAAAACACAATCCATCCAAGAGGTATGAACTCAACAAAGGGAGCAAGGATCCAGGAATGGCTACACTTACAGTTAATATATGTATATACATTCTAGAAGGTTATGTGTGGGTTTATTGAATGCTGTATAAATGACGTTAGCTTGGTGTCCAGTATTATCGACTAATTATACTCGTACATTGTATCGTCTACTCACTAGCTGCAGTTTAATTTTATCTAATGGGTTTTGATTAGTTTTTTGTTAAACTATGGTGAGAATTTGTTACTCTTAGAACCGCGACCACCGCGTTAATACCGCTATATTACTTAGGTAGTTGCGAATCGACAAAATATAATTTGTTTTACGGAAGTTGAGTCTGCAGCCATCAATGTTGTAAAGCAGATTTGCAAATCTATCAAGATAAATTACAAGCCCAATGGAGCGTGGTGTTGATCGAGATAACACAAACTATTGTCGCTTTGAATAACAATCAAGATCCAATATGCAACTTGAAACTTTTTTTATAAAATACAATTTCACCGATTGAGATTATTAGTGTAAATAAATTGCAACAACGCTTCCACCATGTTATGATGTTTAATTTTATTTGTCGAATCGTCAATAGTATTACAGTCAATACGACCCACATAAAAGTCATCTATGACATATATTACGGAATCATTAGGTTTTTTATAAACTTTATTACAGTTATCTAGAAAATGACCCAAATAAGAATGCACTGAAGGCGTAAGTGTAAGATGCGCCACACATTTGAAAAAATTGTATAAATAAAATCATTTGATATATTATAAAAATTGCTTATTTACGAGAAAGTTAATTAGTCGGCATTTATGTTTTAAAAATTACATCATCTAAATGACCACCGTATTGACGTTTGCAATCTTCTAAGCGAACACTGAAATTTTCGAATACTAGTCGGCAAAGATGCTTCGCTGATTTTCTCTGTCAGTTGACATAGTGTATTTAGTTTATTGATATAGATACGATTCTTCAAATAACTCCCTAAAAAGAAATTTGCTGGGGATAGATGTGGACTTCTAGGTGGCCGTGGAATGTCGACTCGTCTAAAAATCAGCTTTTCCGGAAACATGTCTTTGACCACCGGCAGGGACTCATTGGATGTATGACAAGTGACTCCATCTCGTTGAAACTATGTGTTACGATTGTAGGCCGCAAATTCCAGTAGCATCGGTTCCAAGAACTCCCGTAACATGTTTGTGAGGAATGTAAGATTCAGATGTTGACGAATTTTTGGCCCACTTTATATATTTCATAGAGAACCATGCACATACAGAACGGGCCACTGGGCATTCTAAAGTAACCCAAAGATGAAGGAATTTTCTATATTTCTTCTGTACAACACTTATCGACTGACGAATAACTTACCGATTAATTTAGTACTGTTCAGTCAGGTCTCTGAAATATTGATATGTGTATCATAGTTATACTTCATTCATTGTTATGCGAAGGCCTCTAGCGTTTTGATAATATATTCATAAGCAATTTAATTCAATAAGATATGATTACTATTACATGCTAGAGTACATTAATTACTAAATTAAATCGTTATTAACTTACTTAAAAAGTCGAGGTTTCTCATGAAAATGTGATCTGTGCCTGTCTTTCCATTTCATAACAGAACAATCTTATCTCTACCCCCTTTTACTTGAGGTCTAGTGACAGTGTGAAGTGCATTTTTTGAGGGTGATAAGGATTCGAGCACAAACACTGGAGTCTTTCTACCAACTAATTCAAAGTCTGAGGTATTGAGCTTATCAACCTTTTGTTTATTCTAATTATATTTCATAACAGCTGCCATTAAGTAGTCGAGAATCCAAAGAGAGGTGAGCTGGATTACCACGGAGCGTGGGCGGGTATCTGTACCGGTCTGATGCTTAGCCAATCTCTTTCTGATGCTTAACTCACGTCCAACTACCGATGCCAGGTGCTTAACCATGGTGTATAGATTCTCCTGTTTAGTTCCAGGTAAACATTGAAGTTCTACGTTGTTTAAACGTTTTTATTGTTATATTTAATTCTTTCGGTGTTTTGTTCCCCCACGATATTCTTGAGCACATTATTTTCCTCTACTAAAATTGCCATTGGCTTTTACAATGTCTTATGCTCTAATTGAAACTGCTCGAATTCCTGTGTATATTAATTAAGTGACACCGGGAGGTCTTTGATATCACGTCGAATTGGTTCGAGTATGTCTTATCGATTTGCTGAAGTAATAAGGTATACTCTGTCTTAATCACCTCCAGAACAATATTTCCCACATCTTTGTTGGTTACAGCGAATGTCTTATTCCCCCTTGTATTCGAAACACACCTATTTTTCCCTGTTCTATCATTTTGATCATACAACTAGGACCGTTCTATTCACTATACGCGTCTGAGTCAGTAGCAATTTCTAGTGCAAATGCAAGCAAAATGATGTTAATTACAATAACTAATACAGTTTATAAACTGTTCGTAGGCATTCAAAATGGCACGAGAACCCCATGACAAAGCCATCATAACAAAAACGGTTTAGTACAACATTATCTATTTGCAATTATATTATCAATAAATTCGATACAAGGTCATCAGAAGAACAATGTAAGCACCGTACCTGGCGCCATTTTACGCGTTTTAGCTAATCAATTACCGTTCACTTGTAATACCGGTGGTTTAATGTTCACACCAATTGTTTTTGTTGACCTATTGTTCTTAGCCACTGGAGTAACGTCTATTCACTGTTTAGTTTGATGGAATCCAGAATAGCATAAAATATCACTGAATATTTAACGCCTTATTTCCACTTCAAATAAAAATTACTTTTTGGAGCACAAATAAGAAGGTGTTAAGAAGAAGCTGTTGTTGTTTTTAGGACACGTCATCATCATCATCATCATATTTCACGGCAGCTGACCCGTGCAACATCGTCTGCGTCTCCTATTGGCCGTAGCGTGATGTTACGCAGCGTGAATAAATTTGTTAAACACAAAAAGGTTTTAGTGAGCTAACTTTAAAAGATAAACATAAGCTATCGCCGAATCTTTTAGTAATTTGGAAAGGAAAACAACTCAATCATACATTATTTTTGTGAAATTTTAAGCGTTTACGCAGCGCACGCAATGGAAGCTCTATAAGAGAGTTATTTTCTCTTGTTTTTGTACACTTTTCAATAATACTCCGTTTTTTTTTGGTCGTAGCGTGTTAATATATAGCCTATAGCCTTTCTCGATACCTGGGCTGTCTACTACTGAAATAATTTTTCTATTCAGTCCAGTTGCTCTTGAGATTACCGCTTTCAACCCAACAAACAATCAAACAAACAAACAAATTTTTAGTTTTATAATATTAGTATAAGTAATTAAACTATTGATAATTATTATCGTCTGAGGAGATTTTTAATTTCTGGCTCAAAAATAGGTGTTATTACTACATTCTAAAGTTTATTCATGTGTTTTAATAATGCATATGAACATGAACAGTCTCTCTCAAAGGTTTGTTAATTCATATGCTTATGACTGTACTTAAAGCTTTAATAAAAAGGCTATTTAGGCAACGTGACACTTAACCCAGTATTTTATATTCATAGTCGTTCTATACATAAAACAATTGCCATGTAACATTGCCGCTCTCTGCTCTATATCTTTTATGTGTAAGCATAAATTTGGTCGAACGGAGTTTTATTTAATTATGCTAAAATAGTGCCTTTTTTAACTTATTTTATAATGGTTGTCATTCAAAGTCACTCTATATAAATTTCAAAAATAAAGGCTATTAATAATTTCGTTACTTTAAAATATTACTAGAAAATTAATTATGCAATTTTCGCTGAAATTAGATTAAAAGTCCTAAACTTTCTGTCAATAAGTAGATCCTTATTTTATATACATATAAATAGTACCTTTAACATTTTTTACACTCTACTAAAATCGAGTAAAGTATGTATCTTGATTATAGTTTAGGAAAGACATGTATCCTCCAAAGGTTAGGCAAAAGAGGCCAACTACAAATTCACCGTAGTAGTTATGTAAGTATAATGTATAGAAGCGTGTAAAAGACGAAAGAGATGATAAAGATGTATCTAAAACTCTTAAAGTAATAAGGTTCTTATTTGTAACTCTTAAACAGTCAATATCACAATTTGACTTCACATTGAACACATTTGCTAAACGAGTTGCGGTGTAATTATTCGAGCTGGTTAATAAAGAGAAAATACGATTTAGGCAACTTTCGGGTATCATTTTGCATTCCGTTAAATAAAATTCGTCAACGCTAATTGTCTTTAGTTAAGGTAATGGATTGTAAATTTTGAATTTCAATTTACATAAGTACTTCGAAACTATTCAGTATAGAGGATTATAAGTCCTTTAAAATAATATTTTAGTATGGACCTATTGGACTTTAAAAAGAACAAGCCGAAAATTGAGGTTTAGGCTGGGAAAGACCTATTCATTTATTTTTAAATCTTAAAGTAATACAATAGCCAATACAATAACGTTTTTTATTATGCCTGTATCTATCTATAATCGCTATATCGAAAAGAATAGAAAAATATTTCATGTTGTGATAGGATTATTATATCATCGCGTAAATGAAAACTTACACTTATTGTTACATCGTTAAATTGCAACAATATCAATATCTTTCATGTGTGTGTCCCACATTTTCCAAATTTTTATACATAATTAACATTTCGTTAGATTTAGTATTCTTTGTCAAAGAAGTTTAGAGTACAAAAAAACATTTTTAGGATAATTGCAATTTGGAAATCAAATTAAGGGGCTCATCATGAAAATTTTAAAATGATATATGAGCATATGCAAATTTTAAAAAATAAGTTATTTATTTATTCATACAAGATGCGCTTATAAAAATGCGAAATTAATCATCTTATTTAACATAATTTAATAGTAATTTAATAGTAACTTAAAAAAAATAAAAAATACGACTATGTTAAAAATAACTAATAATAAACAATTAATAACTTAAATGAAAACTAAAAGAAAAAGAACTAGTTTGGTCTAGAAGTGTAGAATTATTATTTATTTTATACGCAGTCGAGTTCTTTTATTTTTATTCTTTTTTGTCCGTTGTATTTTTCGAATAATGATTTATATGTATTTGTATCCCGGTCTGAGTGTCGTAATAGTTGTTGAGTAATGAGATGTGATTTCCCTATTACTTTTCCTAAGCAGTACTATTGATTGATCGGTACCTTTAAAAGTGATATTATGAATAATATTCTGTCTTTGCTATATAGAGAAGCGATTTATTACCGAGCGGTGCTATTCGATTGATCCACGGTAAAAGCCCTGCTATACGAACATATCTCGGTGATCTGTCATCGTGGTGTATTTATATTGTGCTCAAACCGTGTATGAATGAATATATGCCGTGTGTACAGTTAATGGGTGGATACTTGGCAATCAGTTGGCAAGTCATCACTTATTTCCGTTGAGTTTATGTGGAGACCATATGGCATGATGATGTACTCTTAGCTGATTTCGGCCACGGCGGCCAGTCTCAACGGAAACCAAATAACTTCACAGGAGATTTTAAAGTAAACAAGTGTTGTTACGAACACGGGTGCGCTCTCTGTCCTCACTCTCACAATCCAATGGGATGGTTATAAACTGCAATGTTAAGTATATATTTCTGTAACTAGAAAAATCAATAATACTTGACTTGACCTGGGACTCGAACTCGAGACCTCTCAAGCTGCAGTCGTGTACGCTAAATTCTAGACCAACGAGGCAGTTTAATATATAATGAGTTAGTAATACACCCGTGACTGTTATTATAGTTTGTTCCAGCGTTCTTGACCCCCTAGAGTTAAAGTTGGTTGCTTCACTCTAAGCTTAAATATACAACAGCTGGAAGACACAACTAATAGAAATGTATTTGATTGTTTCACAATCTCTCACTTTGATACCATCTTATCACGGTCTCTTATTATTTATTTCAATCGTTAAACATCAGTGAGAGGAAGTTTAACAAGGCATCTAATCCTACAGTTTAATGCGGCATTCCTGTGAGATGTTAGACCTTCCCTCACATTGAGGAGTGCTTTCTTTTAGGGTAATTGTTTTACTCAGACTAGGCTTAAAGAGATTCCATCATAGTATTAAAATTATTATTTTCAGTGGTGACTCTTGCTGAACGACAGCAAATATCACATCTGAATAGAGTAGTCTAATTCGTACTCTTTATTGCACCAAATAATTTACAAATTTTTATCTTTGGGTTCTTTATTCGTCTTTGCCCTTACTAAACCTAGGGATTAGATTGCAATTACGTAATACTGGTACTACATTTGTTTTAATTGTTTAGACTGCTTTACAAAAACAGAATATGTAGAATAGAATTATTATTGACGTCATCTTTTAACCGAAAATAGTTCAACGTACTATAGAAATGCACCTCACTGAGAACATTCTCCTTGGAAGTATCTTGTTTATGCTACTGGTCATTACCCAAGTATACTTTAACGACCAGAAGCATGAACACAGTTTGGATAATGTTATTTTTTCGGCAATATGAGTCTTTGATAGAATTCGAATTATTAATTTAACTTCCGTAGTTTACAGTAGAGTATCATTGTCGTTTTATGTTGTACTCGTAAGTCCTGCTAAGTCACTGCCAATAGAGTAAAAGAATGATGTTTAAACACTATCGAAAACCGAAGAAGAATATCAAGAATTTTAGTGCATGGTGTATAAATTTTGTTTTATTCTGTTACCAATATTATTGTTGACGTACAAACATGAAATTATTGTAAATTTATTCAAAAAATAATTTAGCCTTTCAACTTTACGTAGAACTATAGTTTCACTCTGTATTCCCTATAGTTTGTTCCTCGAGGAGTACTCCAAGGAATTTTTAAGACTAATAGCGTTCTCCGCTTTCCACTTGTAGGCAGTAGAGCCACGCTGATTCCAGCATGAACAGGCCGGCTCGATTGGAGCAGTACTATCCTTTCACAGAAGACCAATCTAAAGTGACAGCATCCGTGCTGTCGTGTTTCGTTAGTGAGTGCGAGATTGGAGGCCCATTGATACAGGGGCAACAATTATCGTGGTAACTGTGTGAGCTTTACTCTATCACGATGACAGTCATGCCTTTTACATCAACAAGTTGGGCGTGAAAAAGTATCTCACTAGGTCGACATAGCATGGTGACCACAACTCTTGAAATCTATTCATGCAGAATAGAGTCACTTTGGCAGGTCCTTAATATAAAAAAAAAACTATAATTTTACGACTTAGAACATACATGATAATATAATTAGTATTCAACCGCTGTACACGTTTGGAGAAACTTTTTATCCCACACTACTAATCTTTTAAATAAGTACGATGCGAACTTGAATCCCACAAGAAATGAGTGTCGAAGGACGGTAACGCGCTTGTGCTTGCTTGTCCTAAACGAAAAATAAAGAGAAATATAATTTAATGTTATGCAATTACCAAGCAAAATAGAAAAAAAAAGTTTGAAACAGCTTAATCTACACTTAAACTTGAGTGCCGAACACGAAAACTGATGTTGAGAATTTCAGATTTCGATGGCCATATTGAGTTTAGTATTTCAGTATATTTCATTTCAGTACATTTCATTTACTAAAACAGTAAAGCTAAAAGTGAATTTGAATAGTTGTTTGTTTCAATCAAAATCAATCCATCAACAGTCTTAAATAATTTACTGCTGAATATAGGCCTTAGAGCCTTAACGAGCTTTGGCCTACTAAACCAGGTTGGCCAGACGGGTTGGTATAGAGTTCGTTACAAGTTTTCCTTCTCCTTGCAGTGATGGTGTCCTGCGTAGTGTATCCCTTAGTCGCCTCTTACGAAACCTATGGGACGAGTAGGGGTAGTGATACTCCGCATTCTTCACTCATAAAACCACGGAGTTTGTTTGTTTGAAACACGTTAATTTCTGGATATACAGTAGTCAGATTTGATGCTTTTCATATACTGAACATTTCTTGAGGATAGTTAAAAGATGTATGACACAGGTCAAAAAAAAAGGTTTAGGTACTATTTTTTTTCGAATACATATTGCACTTGTAAAGACAAATTTTACATTTCAATCACTAGTATTATAGACCGTAGTGGATAAAAAGTATTAATAACGTTTAATTGCCTCTGGTTAAACTCTAGACATAACATATATTACATTAAGTTTTTTATGTAAAATTATTAAAAAATCAATGATAGGCTTTTATAAAGGCCTTTCAGAGCTTTCAACGAACTTTTTAAATTACATAAAAGCTTCTTGTAATATCAGAATACCAATTAAGTCAATCAATCCTTTAAGACAACATTCATGAAACATTCTGGAAAGAAGAAACTGACACATTTTCGGCAGGATCCATTTTTGCGTAAGAAATAAAAGATTACCTCAAAATTTATTTGACTTCCAATTTCAAAGATATATTTTGACTATAACTTCGTGTAGCTCAAAAGAAATATATTCGTTCTATTCTGGCAACATGTTCATGGCTTTCTATTGATTCTTGACTCCTATTAACGGCAGCGTGGTGTAACATAATCTACAACTTACCTCGGTATATCATATAGGGCATCGATTAGTAAAAGTTTTTTCCACTTGTTGTTCCTGAGATTATCGCATTCATTTATTATTAATGTGACTCTTGCGTTAAAGAAGTTCATGAGCGGCGGTCGTTACTTAACATCAAGTGAACCGTATGCTTGTCTGTCTTTTAGGCAATAAAAGAAAATTCAAACAAACAGATAATTATATTTAAATAAATAAAAGAAGAATTAAAAACTAAATTAAACAAGTAAGGTAATAGAAACTGAGACATCTTTAAAATTAGACACAGTTCATTAATATAAAGAAATAATATTTGTTTGCTTTATTTTAAACTGTAAATGTATAAAATTAATCCAATTCGGATAGGATAATTCGCTCCTCTTTTGTAGCTGAAACATTCCAAATCTATTAGGATGTAATCTCCATTTATATATATTCATACTAGCTAACATACATACATACGAGTATATTCCTACTAACTGACCCGCTCAAATTCCTTTGTGTCTCGTACCAGTGAGATTGTATAGAGTAAACAAATTTATTTACCATAACATTATACAGGACGGGCCAAGAATTAGTTAACATTTAATAATCGTATAAAACATTATTTGATATATTATAAAAAATGTTTATTTACAAGAAAGTTAGTTAGTTTTCATTTCGAAAGGTAGGGAAAGGTCAAAGTCTACTGAGAATAGATCTGGACTTCTGGGTGGCCATGAAATATCGCCTCGTCTGGAAATCAGTTTTGCCGGAAACATGTCTTTGACCACCGACAGAGACCCATTAAATATATCCAGTAGCATCGGTTCCAAAAATTCTCGTAACATTTTCTCATCTTCAGCTGAATTAACAGTAACTGAACGGCCGCGGGAGTTTTCGTAAAAGTAGGGTCCAATGATTCCTTTTGCTGAAATTGCAGCCCATACAGTTGGGAAACTTATATACTTGGGAAAATGAAGTGGCCTATCGAATTTAGCTTTGGGATTTTCACTGCTGCAATACCTGCAATTCTGTTTGTTTACATCTCCGTTGAGGTGAAAATGGCCTTTGTCAGAAAATAGGATATTATCAAAATTACTGAATCGTTCTAACATTGTTTCGGCATACGACTTGCGCAAATTTAAACCATTAAGTTTTAGTGCCTGCACTATCTGGATCTTACATGGATGTAATTTCAAATGTAATTTCAAAATATGACGTAATAATGTGTGGTATAATCCTAATTCAGCCAAACGTTTTCGCGTCAATAAATCTGGCTTATGTTGAACAGAAGCGGCAACTTGCTACACGTTCTCTTCGGTCTGAGAAGTCCGTGGGCCTCCAGTTTGCTTCACATTTAGCGTAGATACTGTCTCTTAGAAGTTATTTACCCATTTCTTTATTAAAGGACCATTAGGACACTGATGTAAGTCGTGTAAATCGTGTTCAATGCGAAATAAGAGTCTCACAGTAATAACCGAACTATTGTTTAAATAAAATTGTATCACACAGTAAGCGTGCTGCGGCCCCATAAAGCCGATCCATTGTGACGAAGTTTCCGAGAAACGAGCTAGTGGTCAGACCCATTCCCGCGCCCCGCGCGGCATTTGTTTGTGCGGGTGTTAGATTCAAATGTTAACGAATTCTTGACCCACCTTGTAGTTATATAGCTAACGTTAAAATATATATACAGGTGTGGCGTAAATAGTGGTCCACCGTTCAGGGTTAGGTACATCAGGTAGGTACCTACACCGTACCAAAATTTTAAACCGGTCCGCCGACTGGTTACAGAAAAAAAAATATTTTTAATTTTTTTTAAGAAATTCCCATTTTCATTACGAATTTGACCACAGTTTCAACAAAAAACATTATTTTTGATTTTCTATTCGTGTTTATTCATGTTGAATGTATGAGCTATCATAAAAAAATAAAGATTTGTGTTGAAATTGTAGCCTTTACGAGAAAAAGTGATTTCTTCTCAATTCTTAACCTAAATTTTATCGCATCACTCATATTCAGGAGCGTTTTTTGAAAAAAAAATGTACTACACTGTTAGTGCCCATGCATTTAAAAATATGCTCATGATGTACTGATTATAAAATGGTATAATAGTACCGCTTTTCAAAAATATTTTTTTTTTATTGCAATTGTAATTAAAAACGGATAAGTCTTCCTGTTACTATTTTCGCAACATAATATTTAAACAAAAATGTTGTCTTTTTGTTTTTACCCATTTAAATATGGAATTAAATAAAACAAAGTCTCAATCTTACAACTGATATTTGACTCCACGTCTCCAAATAATTCTTCATCATGTCGTGTCCTATAAAAAAAGGTCGCTCTGTACCTGAACCATAACAAAAGACCTATTGAAGTGCGCACACTCTTGTAATGCGTAGCGAAGCCGGAGTAACTAAACAATAGGATAGTGATAAGGAAAGGATGTAGTTTATTGTTGTTGTCCCTTTCCTTTCTAGCAATTGAGATCGGAAAGAAATGGTACATAAACAATTAGTAGCTCCCGTGCATCGTATACGTTTCGTTTTATTTGTGTTTAACTCCGCTGTTTCTTGCTATTCCCCTGGACTTCGGTTGATTGCCTAAGTGATTTGGACTTGTCGTTTTGGTGACATCTAACAATCTTGCTTACGTTTACCGGACTCTGATCTGCATAACGATTTGGACAAACGTGCAGTGCAGTGATAACAAAAATGTCTCAGTATACACCGCGCGAATATGCTGACATGCATTTTATTTACGGAGAATGTGGAGGAGTCGGCAGAGAGGCGGCTCGGCTTTACAGGGAGAGATATCCCGATCGCAAACATCCAGACCACAGGGTGTTTGGGCGAGTCCACAATGCATACACCGAAGGGAGGATACCCGGCTCAGGCGTAGGCGGTGCAAGAGAAGGACGCCCACGGAGACATGCCGATGATCAGGTACTGAATTTGGCAGAACAAGATCCTACAACCTCAGTCCGAGTCTTATCTCGCACAACGGGGATATCTACCAGAACCGTACATCGCATTTTAAAAAGACACGAGCTACATCCCTACCATTATACAAGGGTACAGACTCTGTTACCAAGGGACTATCCTCCGCGAGTGAGATTTTGCAGAGAAATGCTGCGTAGAATACGAGAGGACGAGCAATTTTTTAATAAAATACTTTGGAGTGACGAATCATCTTGCAGAAAAGATGGATATTTAAATTTACACAACTTGCACAGCTGGCAGTTAGAAAATCCGCACGTCATGAGACAAGATCGATCGCAATACCAATTTAAAATAAACCTTTGGGCCGGCATTATTAATGGACAAATAATTGGTCCATTCGAACTGCCAGAAACCTTAACCGCAGAAAGGTATCTTGGGTTCTTACAGACAGATTTACCCGTACTTCTAGAAAGTGTCCCTACAGAGATCCGAGACAGCATGTGGCTACAAAATGATGGCTGTCCCGCTCACTATGCAGTAAGGGTACGAGAGCACCTTAATGTGGCCTATCCAAACAGATGGATAGGGCGGTTAGGCCCAATACTATGGCCACCACGCTCCCCAGACCTTAATCCTTTGGATTTCTTTTATTGGGGATGCTTAAAGGAAGACGTATACAAGGAACCAATAAATAATATTGAAGAATTAAGGACCAGGATTCTGACAGCAGCTGGAAAAATCAATGAAAGCGGGTTTGCTCGACGTCTTAAACGCTCCTTTATTCGACGGTGCAGAGCGTGTATAGCTGCGAATGGGGGCCATTTTGAGCACCGATTGTAATAATCAATAAATAAATAATTATGATGTCAAAGTTGTTTTTTTTTAATACCCTGTCTGTAGTAACTTTTGTGTTCTCATTTGCCAATACAATTACAATAATAATATTGTCGTTGTCACTGTGACCAAGTTTACAGTAACAATGGGCACATAAATTAGGTAGATGAAATTTTTGTTTCAATATTATGTTGCGAAAATGGTAACAGGTAGACTTACTTATTTTCAGTTACAAATGCAGTATTTTTTTTTCTATTTTTGAAAAGCGGTACTATTATACCATTTTATAATCAGTACATCATGAGCATATTTTTAAATGCATGGGCACTAACAGTGTAGTACATTTTTTTTTCAAAAAACGCTCCTGAATATGAGTGATGCGATAAAATTTAGGTTAAGAATTGAGAAGAAATCACTTTTTCTCGTAAAGGCTACAATTGCAATACAAATCTTTATTTTTTTATGATAGCTCATACATTCAACATGAATAAACACGAATAGAAAATCAAAAATAATGTTTTTTGTTGAAACTGTGGTCAAATTCGTAATGAAAATGGGAATTTCTTAAAAAAAATTAAAAATATTTTTTTTCTGTAGCCAGTCGGCGGACCGGTTTAAAATTTTGGTATGGTGTAGGTACCTACCTGATGTACCTAACCCTGAACGGTGGACCACTATTTACGCCACACCCTATATATATACTGTTGCAGACTTTTTGTAGAACTTTTAAAGAGAATTACTCTTTAAAAGTTCTACAAAAAGTCTGCAACAGTATATATATATATATTTTAACGCCAGATTTATTGACGCGCAAACATTCGGCTGAATAAGGGTTATCTCACACATCATTACGCTGTATTTTGAATATACATTTGAAATTATATCCATGTAAGATACAGATTGTGCAGGAACTAAAACCTAATGGTTTAAATAAGAAAGTTAAAGGTAACTAAAATAACTCTTATATAAAGTTCTTACATAAATTATTTTAGTGAAACTTAAACACACCAAAGACACTAACATATCCATATAATATGACAATGATGACGACGATTTAAAAGCAACAATAGTGTTATATTATATTTAACATTACACTAGTTTAGAATATAAGATTAAGTTAAGATCTTACCGTATCTATAGGTTGACTCCCTTCTTATAACTGATTCAAGCTGGAAGGAAAATAATTAAGAAGATTTCAGTATAAGTAAATTACTTAAAATCTCTGAAGGCGTGTTTAGTTGTATTAAAAAGAGTGGACGTCCAAATAACCATTAATAAAAACTAAATGAATGGTGTCGTGGGACACCAGGTAGGAACGAAGTTCCTTCGGATAATGTGGAATCGACACAATTTGCAAAAAAAATCGTGCTCAATTTTATGTAGGTTTTCTTGATTATTCTCTTAAATTT
This sequence comes from Hypercompe scribonia, assembly GCA_949316085.1. Classification (NCBI taxonomy): domain Eukaryota; kingdom Metazoa; phylum Arthropoda; class Insecta; order Lepidoptera; family Erebidae; genus Hypercompe; species Hypercompe scribonia. Next base: position 15,245,848 of record OX438975.1, read on the forward strand.
TGCTGATTAGTTTTTATTTAAGTACAAGAAAGTATTTAGGAAATTCAGTATTTTAGGCAATAAAATAATAAATTCCTTAAAATAAAAAGAACATCGTAATTCAAATTTCAACTGAAATAACAAAAAAATATGTATCTTTATTTTTTTTTGTCAACATTATTATTAATTAAAAATTACATAGAAATAGAAAAATAGAAAAAAATAATAAGAACTCATTTAACGGTTTTATTCCACGCACTTTTTTCCACAGATTTATTCCACGCACTTTTTCCACGGATTTTTTCTTACGGTTTTACTATCACATTTTTTTCAGTTCGGTCCCGCAGCGAAATCTCTATCCCCTCCAAGCCTGCCGTAAGGAACTTCGTTCCAATAATCATCCCTAAAATACTTCATGCAAATAATATAATATGTAATATTTCTTATGATGTAAGTAGGTACTTGAAATTATTAACCTACTTAGTAATGTGATCATAATGTAATTACAGAGCTATTTCATTCCCATTCTGAACTCGTAGATATAATTACATAACTTAATCGTATCTTTGTGAGTGCTCAGTGGTCACACGATTTCTGTAATGGTTGCTGGCTCCCTGTCAAGCACGTTCTGTTAAGGACACTCTGTGATGTCAAATTCCAACTTTTAATTAGATACTTTATTCTCATTCACTCAAACTTATAAAAGAGTAAAGAATAATTGATTTGAGCATACTCTCTGAAGTGGCCAAAAAAATTACTGGGTCGTTTATTGTAGGTCCTTAAGATGATTCAAATACAAGTCTTTGAATCAGGCTCAACTTTTGCCCTTTTACCGATTTACAATTATTTTATGTTCAAGTTGCCGCAATTCTTAGACTTAGAGAATTGTTATGTATGGACATTTTGAATTCTGACTGATGAATTCTGATGTAGTGATAAGAGAGACGACTATCATTTGTGAAGATTCATATTCTTATCTTGCCTAACCTTATCGTTATCATTGTCTTACCTTCCAATTGATAGAAATTACAGTAACTGACATACTCTACAGTGGAAAAGATTAGTAAAGAATTACGAGAGTGAAGAACGTAAGTTTAATTTGTTTGTTAAAATTACTCATTCTAGAATTATAAGTATTATTTAAAATATATTAATAACTTTAAAAATTTGTAAACAAAGTACCTTCCAAGCGACCATTTTAACAAATTTTGGAAATTGATTTAAGAAATTTATTTCTGTATTCGAATGATAGACGTCTAATTTAACGTTGGTAAGAAAGGCTAATAGAACGAAAACATATGTAGATAGAATGCCTAGTTGGTTTTTTTTTATTTTCTCTATTTAAGCACCTATTTTCAATTTTATAATATACAACAATATAAATTTATTGAAATGCTTATCCCTTGTTTTGTATTCTATACATAAATCTATATACTATTTTTACAGTTTGCTGGCTCATTATTAAAAAAGTGCTAAGAATCTATATAATTTTTACTAATATCTATTCTTTATTTTCAACTGAATCACTTGCAATTTTAAAACCCACAGTTATTTTGAAGCGCACCACACTAAAAATGTCTCTATGAGATTTCCACCACGATAGAACAACCGTGTTACAGACCTTGTCTAACTGGAGAATATTCACGTTAATCCGAAGACACTACAAACCGAATAGGTAAGGTAAAAGTATGTGATCAATTTTCCTTGGTTTCATTTTATTTAACATAATGAGGTATTATTAGCATGTAACTTTAAAATAACATAAAATACTTTATGCAAAGAAACTGCACGAATTAATATTTTAGTACAGATGTTTGCGGCATTAGAAAGATAACTTGCGTGCTAATTAATGGACAACATATTAATGATTCAATTTACACTAGAATGAGTACGGCTTGATTCAAGTTCATTGAAATATGAAGTAAGTAATTATTAAATTTAAACAAAAAATATTTCGATTTTAGAAGATGAACATAGGTCCTCTTCTGACTGTACTCGGTTGTACACTGTCATTGGTCAATGTGGCATGAATTAATTATTATTGAAATATTTTTTTAATGTTTCACTATGTGTCATCAGAGGCTATTTTTGACGTGGCTTGCAGTAAACCTTGCTGTGAAAACTCCTAAACACCAAATATACAAATCTGGTAATTAGAAGTTTGCGTCTTAAGATCTTGTGCACATAGGACTATGAGTGATACATAAATTTTCGCGCATAGATAGATAATAAAACTGTGATAAATAAACAATAATTAAACTAAACTTTAGTTGTACACCAAGGCTTGCAAACATTATACAGTAATCAAACTGACAACAATTGTGATGTACAAAGGGCGGCCTTATTGCTTAGAGCAATTTCTTTCAGGTAACCTTCGGATGAACTGTATTCATTTTAAGCTGGTGTAAGGTATATAAAAGTAAGAGTTTGAATGAGAGTCTTGAGAAAAGGTCTTTACCTACAAAATGTTAATATTTTTGTACATAAATTCTACTAATCTAATAAATAAATGTATGAAACATTAATAAAAGAAAACAAATAAAATACCATACATACATACGTACTTAAATAATTTTTAACCTATTTACGTTTTAACGTATTTATAAAGTTGTGAATATGAAAATTAATGAGATAGTGAAATTAATTTTCATATTTCAGGCTCTATTTTTAAGTAAATTTGACAACTCATTCGAATGTTTTATCATTTATTTCATTGTATTTTATACACAAAGGTTCGGATACATTTATACAATTACATTATTGGTCACCAAGTACTCGCTAACTTATTTTTGGTTTCTATTATAATGACAATGAGTAGAGTTATTAATTTAAAAAAGAAGTTTGTATTTATACTTATAGAAATTCTTGAACAAATACAATCAAATAACAAAATATAATCGTTGAAGTCTGCAAATGTTATATATATTTAAAAAAATAGACAAGTGTCTTAAGCAAGAGTCACGATATTTATTATTTTTTATAATTCATTTTATGTTGGCATTATCAAAGTATAAAAAACTTACTTTTCATAGATATGATATTTTTATGATATCTGCATTAGCTCTATGAACATATTTACACATACATACATATAAATATTTTCGAAGTTTAACTAATGCCACTTTTTTATTTTTTTGTTAAATAACTTTTAGGCATCAAAGATAAAATAGAGTTGAAATAGAATTGATAAAAATGCAAGAATACTTTAATCTGTATGAATTATGTTTAAATTTTGTGATTCTGACGAAATGTTTTTAGCTGAGAAAGCTTTACGTTTTTATTATTTATTAACTAAACTTCTTCAGTTTTTGGATGAAGCATATAATCGTTTTAATATAATTCTCTGCATTTACACATATTTATTATATTTTTACACATTTTACTTAACATATTTATACTATATCTTGACAGTAAAATATAAGACTGTTTTATTTAACTTTATGTTGGCACAATAAGTTTTACAATTTAGTTACTAAATATCTACTGTTAAATATACACATATACATTTAAAATTACATGTTTAAAAAATTCCTGTATTTATCAGAACATTCAATTTTATTTACCATAATATATAAACACATATCGCTTTAAATATTTAAAATTTAGTAATATAATATATATGGATTCAAACTTCTACACGTATAGATAATTATGATATCGAGATATACATATAACTACTCAATAGCTACCATATATTATTTCAGCTGTTACTGACTGTACTATGTACACGTGTATAATAATAATAATATTTTAGACGTCTGATACACAACGCCATCTATTCCCAACTAGTAGACAACTAGTAGTAGTGATATAAATACATATTTATTTACTGTTTAGTAAATAGATACGTATTATAAATAGAAAACACCCAAACTCCGAACTATATAGTGATAGTGTGAATTGTAATTATAGTGAACGTTTATTATTGTATTGTTATATTAAGCTCATAATTAGTAATTTGTATTTTTTTAAATACATTAACATCTCTCAATTCAATTAAAACAAATAAAAGAAAGATCCTATTTCACAATTAGATACTTATAATACAAGTACAGATATTCTTATTTACATAAAAATATGGCATCGCTATCACGCGTTTATATAAATGTCTTCTTTCGTTTTTATTGGATAATCTTTAGGTGGTAACTTAAAGCTTCTTCTTATGTATGAGAAGCGATGAAAATTGTAGAAGTACTCTTTCCCATCCGGAGAATACTGAGGGTACAGTGTGTACGCAGGCAAATCAAGGTCCAGGTCGGTTAGGGAGTCCGCAAGCGCGTGTTTTGCGAACTCCTCTTTATATCGTCATGATTGTTCTCTGTACGCTCTTCTCTTTGTACACTTTTCTTTTAAAATATAGTACAGAGCTATAGCTATAAGTACTGCTATTGCGATTGCCATGCTTATACTTATCCAGATTATCTCCTCATTGATGCCACTTGTCGATTTCCCTGTAACAAAAGAAAGCACTGAGTTACTAAAGAGCAAGCTTTAAGTATTTCATTTTAAAATAAAGTGTTGACCAGCTGACCTTTCCTGAAAATAAGTAATTTAGTACACTTTGGATCGTTTTATTCAGAGAAATAAATACATTCATAGAGTTGTTGGTGAGGATGGTCCAAAGTCATGTAAATAATTTTGTTATCTAAACTTAGCTTGACATTTGAACTAATAAAATTAATTATTTAAGTCAAGTCAAAGAAAGTTTTCAATGTAGAAAATAAAATTTAAACTTAGTGTATATCTTAAAAAGTGAGTTTAATCAGCAGTTAGTCCACTGAGGATAAGAGTAGTTGTAACAGCCGCATAATGTGTTAAATTTTAACGGTTAGTGTCTCGTGGAAGGTACTAATTTATTTACTTATTTAAGTTAGTGCTTAAAACGTTAAATCTTAGCTTTTATTTATTAATATTAACCTCTTGATCTGGTAGTTACTGACTTTAACAAGAAAATTTGAAGGTTTAAGTTTCGATTATCACCCTTGTAACCTCTACAAGAAATTGTATGATGTGGATCATTTATTCTGTAAGTGGGTGCAATTTCTATACCATAGCAACCGGGTGTTCAACCGGTTTGCTGAAATATCAATTTTTCCATGGAACAAATGGCATCGGGCCTCCGCAACCCTAAAAGTGAACTGAATTTGAAGGTCGAACAAGTTTTTTGTATATTTTATTTTTTTATTTATTTATACTTATACTTAAAGAAATTACAAGTAAAATTTAACGACGGTTTCCGCACTAAGCTCGTGACTTGTGTCGCGGCAACCAATATGAGAATTCACAATATTTAAAATGTTCATAAAGTTTAGTTGAAATAGAATATAAGATAAAATTAAAACAAGGTTAAAAATAAACAAAAACAAAACAGAAAAATTTGTATAAAAGTTGGTCTGTAGCTGAGAGTGAGTCTTTTGTGTGTATGTGCATGTGTGTGTATGTGTATGTGTGTATGTGTATGTGTGTGCTTGTGTATTATCCTTTGCTACTATTACCCGTAGTATGAAAGAATCAATTCAGTTTCATCGTATGAAAGATTCAAAAGCCATTTAATTATCAGTCGCTTGACTTCTCTGGTAGTTAACATAATAATATCTGTATGTATTTGACAAATTTTGTTGTACACTTTAGGGCGGAGATATATGGTCTGTCTTTTTATGAAGGTGGTATTTATGGTAGGAAGTGGGATTCGGAATACACGACGCTGGTTCAGACAAATTATTGAAGTTGTATTTAAAATTTCCTTGTGCATCGATGTTGTTATTCTTAGTATAAAAATTTGACGTACTCTTAGTACCTTACATTCTTTGTAGAGGTCGTTTGTTGGAAATCTGAATGGTTTTCGCAGCATCACTTTTAAAACTGCCCGTTGGGCTCTTTCGACTTGCATCATTTTCGTTTTAGCAGCACCACCCCATGCCAGAATGCAGTAGAAAAGTAAAGATTGTGTAACTATTTTATAAATCATTATAAGATTATTTTTGTTTAGGCTATTGCGAAGAGACTTTAAAATATGAATAGTTTTTCTTATTTTACTGGATAAATGAGTTATATGACTGTCGTATGTTAAACGTTCATCTAGTATGACTCCAAGATATCGAATGGAGTCTGTACGTTCTATGGTACCGCAGCTACAGTTAGGTCGATTGTCAGGAGTACAGGAATGAATTCCCAACGTATATCCCATTGGGAGTTTTGATGCAAGTGTCTTGTGGAACGCGATGAATTTTGTCTTTTTTAAGTTAAGAGTAAGGAGATTTTTGTCAAGCCATTGTGCAATGAGAGTCATTCCTTGTTCAGCGGATGCTATTGTTCTTGACCACGATGTATTACGAAAAATTATCACGGTGTCATCTGCATAACACAAGGTTGCCGCATTAGTCATAGATACATTGAGAATATCATTCATGTAAATGCTGAACAGTGTGGGGCCCAGAATACTTCCCTGGGGTACACTAACCTCGATGCAGCATTGGTCACTAATTGTGGATCCCACCCTAACGCACTGATAACGATTTGTCAAATAACTGCTAAACCAGTCAAGTGTAATACCTCGTATACCTATGGCTTCTAATTTACGAAGCAAGATAGGGACGGACACGGTATCGAACGCCTTCGATAAATCAATGAAAACTCCTAAGCAGCATTCCTTGTTATCCAATGATTTAGAAATGACATTCGTTAGTGAGACTACAGCATCTTCAGTAGATTTTTTACGTCTAAAGCCAAATTGGTTTTCTGAGAGCAATTTATTGTTTTCGAGAAAGTCAACTAACCTTTTGTTTACAATTTTTTCTAGAAGTTTGGAGAATATGCATAAGAGGGAAATCGGTCTATAATTATTAGGAATTGACTTATCGCCATCCTTATGTATTGGAGTGACAACGGCAATTTTCCAGCATTGAGGAAAAATCCCTGCACTCAGACTGAGATTGAAAATATGTGTCAGTGGGCCAATAATATATTTTTTAACTTCTTTTATCAGTCTAGGGGAGAAAGCGTCTAAACCCGGAGAGCTGTCGTTCTTAAGGTCGTCGATAAGTTTAGTAACTTCATGAGGGTCAGTTGGTTGTACGAAAAAGGACTTTCCTTTAATTGTTGCATTTGAAGAAGTGTCAGCCGAGGCAAGGCAGATTTCTGGAACATTCAGTTTATTAAGCACGTCATGTGCTAAATTTCTTCCAATATTTGAAAAATGTTGGTTGCAAATATTAAGTGATATAACTGGATCGGAGTGGTTTTTGGTTAGTTCTATAGGCGCTACACGGTTGTTTGATAAGTTACAAATCTGCTTAGTAGATTTCCATAGCTTTTTGGAATTGCCGGACTCTAGGCTACTATTCAATAGTTGGGTCTCGTGGTTTACTTTGAGGCATTTTTGTAGGTTAGTGAGGAAGTTACGATATCTTTTATATGTAATTTGACAAATGACGTTATTGGGATTATTTTTGCTTTCAAGATGGAGTTTGTCTCGTGTTCTCTGGCATCTCATTAGTCCTGGCGTTATCCAGGGTTTTAAAGAGCTCTGTGAGCAACTAATAGTGATGGTCCTAGTGTTTTTATTCATGGATGTTTTAAGGATTTTGTTAAATTCATTTGCAGCTACTTCGGGATCCTCAGTGTTATAGATATTTGCCCAATCTGTCAATTTTATGTCATTAATAATTCCGTTTGTATTGGTCTTTAATCCGGTACGAAGTGGTGAACTATTTGATGATTCACCCGTCATAGTCGCTATACAAATATCGTGATCTGTGATGGCAGCTTGACAAACTATTCCTATGGATAAGGATTTATCTTTAATGAAAATATGGTCTAAACATGCCTCGCCTCTTGTAGGTAACGTTATGGCTGGTAAGAGTTGGTGACTAGCCAATAAACAAAGGTATTCTGAACATTGCTCGGTCGGTGTTTTAGAGCAGATGTCCAGGTTAATGTCACCACCTAGTACAATAGAATGACGGGCGTTTATGTTGCACAAAGAGCCATCTAGAAAGGAAAGAAACGTGGAAATATTTTAAATGAGGGAGACCAGTAAATTCCTAGTATAGTTAATCTATTATTTATAGTTAGCTGAAGACAGTTACATTCGTCACATAACAGCTCATGAACTGAGGAGCTCCACACATCTCTGACATAAGCTGTTACACCACCGCTCTTGTTGATTATTTTTTTTGTGCTAAATGAGACGTATCCTTTTATATTAGGAATTGTTATGTTTTCATTGAGCCAACATTCGGACAAAATAATTACGTCAGGGCAAATATTCGTACGATTTAGAGTAATCAGGAAGTCACCAAAATTGTGTTGAATACTTCTTATATTAAGGCTTAGAACCATGAAACTGACTTTGGCAGGCAGTAAGTCATTACACTGTTCCAATTTCTCTAGAGAATGACATTTTATCGTGAGAGTTTTATCTATATCTTCATAAAAGTCATGCATTTTGATGATAATATGAAAATGTCCAAGGGAATATGTAGATAGGAAAAAATATAGCACGAAAGCAGTCATTAAATGAGAGGTGGAACAGATGACAAAGAGATTTATGTGTGTGATTGTGTTTTTTGTGTATAAGGTGTAGGATGTGTTGTGAGTGTGTTATTTTGAGTATGTGTTGCTTCATATAGGGTCTTGTGTGCTTACCACGTATATAATCATTACTTAAAATATATGCTAGAAAGGAACATAAACTATGTACTAAAATGAACTTAAAAACTATCCAGCTAATTTGTAGTTGACATTACATCACACCACATCATTATGAGAGATTTTAACATCGATCTTCTGGCATTTAACTTAACCGTACTCGTTATCTCCTCCACATCATCCTATCTTCTAGTCTCCATATCCTCCTCTTTGAGCAACTCATGACAAAATTGAACACCAGGATACTTGGCCTGACTTAATGCTCACCTCTGCTCCTAATCTTATCCATTCCTATTGTCAACATCTGCCTCTAAATTTTCTCACCACGGTTTGATCTTCCTTACTTATATCCTAAAACCCCTAAATTTTCTCGTAAATTCTGCACGAAAGTAGGCGAACTTCTTCAGAATGAGTTCCTAGTCACATCACAATCCTAATACATTTCATATTATATACATTAAAGCACACGTTTATATATTTATGTTTATTATATTATAATATTATATGTTATGTTTATATGTAGTATATGTTTATTATATTATAATATTATATAATATATCACTAGCCTATAAAAAAATTTGAATTTAGACTCGATATTCGACAGTCAAGTTATCTTTAACAATATATTTATAAATACGTAGTGAAGGCAAAATTTAATAGGCACTATGGTTAAAGTTTATAAAATGACGAAGTGGTCCATGCAATAAAATAAAATCTCGATTTGTTGAAAAGAAATGTCTATAGGAAAATTATAGCCAAAAGCCATAAAACGTGCGAAGCGTACTAAAATCCAATGATCTGGTACAAAGCGGTTCAAGGCTAGGCTTAGGCTTTAATAAAATGTTTTTTTTTATCCTTGGATTGTACATACTTCACACAAACATTTATGACGTTTTATGAATTTCATATAAACTATTTCTCTTGAAAACACCTAAAATATCTAATTTTTTTTGTGAGCATAAAAATTAAAGCAGATGTTATTAATATTATTTCGATGATAGAATTAAAGTGATCTGGCCTTTAATGGATTCATCGTAGTTAAAAACTAGTATTTTGCTGTACTGTGAACGTTACCCATTTTTAACAGTAAGTGACCAAACTAAATTTTTATTTGATTGTCGGGTTTATTGATCTTATGACGTGCCCTTCAGCTATATGTATTGATGAACTAATAATTATTAATAGTAGTAAAATCACTTTAGTTCCATACAGAGTAAATTTAAAAAGGAGAATATTTATTAGTCAGTCGTGCACAAGGTATCCAATCTTGGATTAGTGCGATCATCCTCAACCTGCCTCGAAAAAGTTAATACAGAATTGGTAAGTTGTACGTATTTTTATACAACCTGTGAAAAAAATTTAAACTTTTTTTGATAGTAGTAAAACTATAAACATTTTTTAATTTTATATTAACATATACATTAAACAGAAAATCTAGAGCTTTTAAGAGTTTCACCAAAAAGAAAACTGATAGGGATTTACTTTTCTAGAGTGAAATATTTAGGCTTTGCATCTCAGCGTGTTAAATAAAGGCACTTTATGTAGTGGCAGGGCTCTAGACCAGTCACTATCCTTAATAGGTGTATTGGATTGTAATGATTTATTGTCTTCTTGAGCGTTTCTTTTAAATTTCTGATACTGATGATATCCAGATACAGGTCATGAATCATACACAGCCTTTTACAGTACACTTCTTGTCATAATCTACTTCTTAGTGAGAAGTTTTATGATTATGCACGTTGCCTGTTAAAAAGTCTGCAACACAAAATTAAATTTTAATATAAGATAACAAGGGCCGCTCAAAAAGTTAAAACTTTTATAAAAATTTGCTTAAAATTTTGTAAAGACCGTACTTGTGTTACAGCTGAAGTTAAAAATAGCGTTACACTGTAATCTATGAGTTTACCGCGTTATTGGCACCCAGTGTTAATAATGAAAGTTGAGGTGATATTTGCTGCCTATGGGGCTGACGACCCTACATTCTCATTGCAAATAATTAAATTGAAAATATCACTTCAATGTGCCTATATCAGGATAAATTTTATTTTTATAAACTGTATTCTTGATTTCTAAAATTTTACACACAAATAAGGAAAACAATCAAATCAGTTTATAAATGGCAGATTTTAGAGTGAACAAATGGAGAATATACCAATAATTTTTATGAGAACAACAAGCCAGTGTAAAAATTCATTTGTGTATGAAAAAACCATATAAATTATAAATAGTGTTGTGGCTATTAGCGCTCATCTCCGGCAATGTGCAGACATCAGCGTTCTATGTTAGTAAAGGTAAAATAACAATTATTTTGATAACTTGTACAATATAAAACGAAACAATAATAATACCCATTAGGTGTGTGTATGTTTTTTAAGGGAAAACATATATGTAATTACGCGTTATAAGACTTAAGTGTTACGGGCCCCGTATGTCGGGCTATTGTTGGTAGCAACCTACATCGACTAAAAATCACCTTGTTTTCTTTGCTTCCTTACTCCCCATGGGTTCACCATTAAGTATTTCATCACGAGGGAAGGTCTGTTTGCTCTCGCTGCTTAGCTACCACTCGATCTAGCTTTCTCTTGGGTGTGTAGTTTAATTTACACTTCCACCACTTAGGTGTTAGTTGCATCCCATTCTTTCTTCGTCTTCAGCTTTACGGCAATTACGTTTTCAGTTTAGATTTTACATTGTAGTGTAGTCTCCCACTTATCTCACGCTACTTGGCATTGAGGTGACACGATGAATAGATGCTCCGCATTTTCATTAATAACAGTGCAGATGGGGCATTCTGGGGAATCATCGTACTTGAATCGATGGAGGTATTCGCGGAAACATCCATGTCCTAAGAGAGTCCATCTGCCTTTAGTTGAGGCATCCCAGTGTTCCTGCCATTGATGTAGACTCTTTTTTCTCTCTTTATTCCTCAGTTCAGTTGGCGTTGAGTTGGAGGTTACTTATCGGATGTGTATGTGTGTGTTTGTGTGACCATGTGTACCATGTGTACCAGAAATAATGCTTACTGCACGTATGCAGTTCGGAATGTATAAGTATTTGTATTAATGATTTAGAGTGATAACGACCTTAATTCTTATGTAGCCTTCTTTTCTAGGTCTTTTAAGTGATATGGTACCTTATATTGGACCTATATTCAAAAAAGTACCTTTCTGTATTCTATTCATTGATTTTCAGACAGATATATATAAGAGCCTCAACTCTTGGACCTATCGACATTCCATTTACCAACAGGTCCGAATAATTTTTATCTTTGTCTCTTTCGGCTTTTAGGAAATCCTTACCATAAGGTATTAAGGATAGAAGGATAAGGGTGATAAATCAATCTCATTAATCAATATTGTTATGAAGAAGGCACGACATAGATTGTAATATAAGAAACTGTCTTGGTACTCTTCCTAAGTTAATTTGGATAAAAATAAATGTGTAGCATCTGTCTGTAATTCCATCTCCCTTGTGACTGCTACTGTTGTCATCGGATTCATGACTTTTTGTCGACTGTTGAGACAAATATTTTTTTTAATTTGTAAGATATGATTTACAAAATTTTGACCAACATGAATAGAACTTTTCAGGAATTAATAAAAATAATGTAATTTAAATGGTAACTTTTCTGTTTATACTAGTTTAATCGAAAATTAATATAATTTTCATAAAGTTATCTCAACTAATTAGCTTTAATAAGTATAAGAATTATTTTGAAACGCTTACTTATAATCATTGTTAATTATTTAGCGCTTTTAAATTACCCTGTCTCGTAATTTTGTTCAACGAGAGTTAATAAAGTCCTTAAACTTATTTTCCTCACCATTTCAAAATTAAACTTTTTTATGTGTTTTCTGAACTTATACATGGAGTGTTGATTAAATGAGGAACGTATGTACTATGAAGTACTCAGAAAACATTATGATACTACTAGTACATTGTTTAAAAATAATGAAATATTATTTACGTAAATATATATGTCAGTACGAGATGTTAGGCCGATCACACAAGGCTCGATGCCCGAGGCCGCGAAAGCACAACCTCAACCACCATTTTTTTTTTTTTTTTTTAACGTGTGGAAACCCCCTCGGGCCGTCACCCCACCGGGGTTTACGGCAGGGTGGTGTGTCGGAATCGGACCGACTAAAACCACACGGTGTGCCACTCTGCGCCTGAGATAGGAGGGATCCGGGAACCGCTGCTATTACGACATCCAGATTCCTCCTAGCGCCTGCCCGTACCTCGGGCACCATCTGCGGATAAACTCTCTATTTTAGGCGAAGTACGGCACACGCGGACATCGCCTCCTCGCGGCTGGCCATTATAGCAGGTGGAGGGGAAAACCCGTCCCGTCCACCCGCGGCCACACTCAATGCGGCATGAGGCGCTGGTATGCGCGCCTCCGCCGCCCGGCTCGCCGGCGGCGAATTGGGTCCGAGTGGATATCGTCCTCCCGGGCCTTCTCCGCCGCCTCCTTCCGCGAAATTACGTCTTCGCAGAAGGTTGCGACCGCGGTAAAACAACTGTCGCTACCGGCCATGGAGCGTATGACGGCCGGTAGCGAGAGATCTCCTCCAATAACTGCAGTAAGGACCCCACGCTGCGCCGCCCAGGCGGAACAAACCGCTAGCGTGTGCTGAGCCGAGTCCTCACTGCAGTCGCAGTGGTGACAGGCGGGACTCAATTCCCTCCTGGCGACCGAGTGCAGATACTTCCCGAAGCAACCGTGCCCGGAAAGGACCTGCGTCAGTCGGAAGGAAAGGGTCCCGTGCTGCCGCCCTGCCCACTCGGCGATGACCGGCTGGAGAGCCTCCACGGCGGCAAAGCCAGCACGTGGAGTCTCCAGCCGGGACGACCAACGAGCCATCGTGGCTCGACGAGCGGCCTCACGCCACTCGCGTATGTCCTCGGGCGGGGGCCGTATGCTGCTACCCGCCCGGAAGTCAGCCGTCCGCCGATAAACTTCGGCGAGCACTTCCGCCTCCAAATCCCACGGGGGAGTTCCGGCCAGGGCGCACGCCGCCTCCGTCGATACGGTGCGGTAACCGCGTATGGCTCTAACCGCCAATATCCTCTGAGGGCGCCAGAGGCGAGCCCTATTCTGGGCGGTCAGAGCCGCCGCCCACACCGGTGCACCATACAGCGCCATTGACCGAACAACCCCCGTGTATAGCCGTCTCGTCGCGACGCTGGCTCCACCCAAATTGGGCAAAAGTCGCCCAAGAGCAGAAGCGGCGCCGACCAGCTTTGGAGTAAGCTGTCGGAAGTGCTCGTCGAAGAGCCACCTGCCGTCAAGGATCAGGCCCAGATACTTCATCTGGGCCTTAATCGGTACGAGGACCGAATTGACAACGATAGAGGCACCGGGGGGTGGACCACGACGGGGCCCATGAAACAAAAGGGCTTCCGTCTTATCTAGGGCCACCCGTAAACCCAGCGCCTCAATGCGCCCGACCACCAAAGAGACTCCCACGGTGGCCAGGCGCGCCGCCTCTTGAAAGTTCGCCCCCCGGGCTGTGACCAATGTGTCATCGGCGTAACAAATTACGCCCAGCCCGGGGGGAAGACGACCTCGAAGGGCCCAGTCGTAACCCATATTCCACAGGAGTGGTCCGAGGACGGACCCCTGTGGAACACCGCACGACATGGGCCGCCGCCTCAGAATACCATCTCGGTCCTCGTACACGACGGTACGCTCCTCAAGATAGTCTGCCACAAGCCGCCTCAGGTACTCGGGCACCCCGTGGTAGTGGAGTGCTTCCCTGATGCAGCTAAATGGCAGACTATTAAATGCGTTGGCGATGTCCAACGACACCGCTAACAGCACGCCGCCACAGCTCACCACCTCTTCGGTAACGGCCCTCAGGCGCAGCACAGCATCGACCGTCGAACGCCCCGCCCGAAAACCAAATTGGGCGTCCGACAGATCGGGGCCCACCTCGCAGAGGTGCCGGACGATGCGGGCAGAGAGTATCCTCTCAAACAGTTTACCCGCCTCGTCCAGCAACACAATGGGCCTATAGGCCGCCACCGAATCGGTAGGCCGTCCCGGCTTCCTTAATAGGACCAGCTTCCCGCTTTTCCAGCACTCAGGGAAGCGTCCGGACGACAAACTAGCGTCCAAGACCTCCCTGAGGCGGTCCGACATGTGATCGAGGGTTCGTGCTAATACTCGGGCAGGTATCCCATCTGGCCCAGGGGCGGTGTTCTTAGAGCGAATCCGTAGAACAACCGCCCCCACCTCCGATTCCCTAACGGGCGGAACATTGTCCTCGTTCCCCCCGTCGTCTCTGGCCATGAAGACCATCGACGGGGGTGTGTGATCCACCCGCCGCGGGAAAAGGCCCTCGACCACATCCCGCAGGAAGCTGGGCTGGAGTGTCTCTGTAAGGGGGGGGCCCGAAGTGCGGAGCTTTTGTCGCGCCGCACGATAAGGGCGACCCCAGGGGTCACGATCGAGACCCTCCAGCATCTCCTTACGCTTAATTTCCTTGGCGCGGCTGATGGCCAGCTTCAGAGTTTTCCGCGCCTCTCGGTACTCCTCATGAAGCTGGTCTTCCCCGCCTTCTTCGCGGTGTCGCCGCCGACCACGGGTGTAGGACCTCCGGGCACGAGTACAGGCCGCGCGGAGGTCCGCCAACTCCTGGGACCACCAGTAAACTTCCTTCCGTGGAGGCCGACAACCTCGGATGCGGGGCATGGCCGCATCGCAGATCTGCGTAATCGCATCGCGGAAACGACCAGCCCCCATGTCGACCTCCTCGGTCGGAGCCTGCGGAGACAGCCAAGAGTGACCGATGGCCGCCTCCTCTATTTAATTTGGCTACAGCCCACCGCGGAAAGCGAGAAGAACGCCGCGCCGTGTGACCCCTACTGGGGTTCTGGGTCCGGGAGAGCTCAAATCGGATGTAGAGGTGATCCGAGAGCGTCTCAACCTCTTCCAGGACGCGCCAGTTCCTTACTCGTAGGGCGAGGGCAGGGGTAGCGAACGAAAGGTCCACTATTGACCCTCCCTGCTGTCGCACGCACGTGTTGGTGGATCCTCTGTTCAGTAAACAGAGGCCCACCGAGGCCGCCCACTCCTCTACGGCCTCGCCCCTAACGTCCGTCCTGGGGGAACCCCACGCAATGGACTTTGCGTTGAAGTCCCCCAGCACTAAGACGTGCCCAAACGTTAGACGCCGCATCGAGGTTTCCAAGTTGTTAAGGAAAACCTCGCAGTCGTTCAAATTCCGGTTGGGGGAGAAGTATACACCATATACAGTGTTCCCCCCCACTCGGCAGCAACATATCCAGTGCCCTTGTCTCTTAGCGACAAGGGCGGGGAATGAGCCGCCGTGGAGCCGACGTCTGCCACGGAACCGTCCCGGTCACCCAACCAGTTTGGACGGGGAGGAACATAATAGGGCTCCGCGGCTACGGCAACACCAATCGACCACTGTGCCATGGTTTGCAGGAAAAGGTCCTGCGCCGCAGCACAGTGGTTCAAGTTCGTCCCTAATCTAACACTGTATGATCAGCGGAGGATATGTTGTCTTAACGCTTATAGTCCTTTTAATTTAGGCTCAGTGTGGCATGCCATGGTTTTAACTAGGTCTCAATCTAACATACGAGTACGTTCATGGAGAACAGCGTTAAGTATAATCTATCAGGATTACGTGTACAACGATGTTGAAAGTTCCCCATAGTAGTGTAGTGATGTTAAAACTTACAGAATAATATTAAATAACATTAAGTGATGGTTTCTTAAAGTCTCTTGATTTAAAAATAATTTGTAATATGTTTGAATAGCAACTGGCAGTTTTACGGTTGGTTGGGGAACCTGAACATGTTTAATATGCAAGTCAAAAAACTTTAAGTATGCAATTCAGTTTCGTGTCATTTATGACATTATTCATTATTGAACTGATTCTCATTTCCTATAATTTAATTCATTATAACATAGCACCGTGTTCTCAAGAACATAAGACTCTCCAGATGCCGCAAGTGTCACTTGGAATACAAATTGATGCAAATGCAAGTGACCGCAATCTTGGTCAGGTCGCTGTAAGAATGTTTTACCATAGAGAATAATCGGAATAAGAAGACATACGATACGTTCCCCACGACGTTCGCTTGTTCTTCGTATATTTTGTTTTGATTAACAACAATGTAGACAACCCACGTTCCTACACGCTCATATTCTACTTTATTGAATACGACAACATTTGGACAGACTAGGCGTGCCAAATGTGAAGTATGTGTTATATAATAATTTTTGTTATACTTTTGTTATATTTACTGTCAATATTTTTAAGAGTATATTTCAATTAATATATATTCGGCACAGTGTGTATTACACGTTAAAAAATATATTTACTTTTACTTTTTTCACAAAGTTGAGAATTCTTATGGAAATATATTTACCATTCATGTATAAAATCCGCACGACTTTAAATTTAAGAATTTTGTGTGAAGTTTACAATTTAATATTTTAAAATATTCTCTTGTTGCCATTGATGAAGTGATGGTTTAGATTAATACAATCTTTAAATTGAACTTCGTAAGCTGCAATAACGTCAGAACCACAATATTAATAAATATTTCGTTGGTTTGGAATGACACACTTTTTGACTAATTGAAAAACGGTTACTTAAATTTTTTAATGTTGACGATTTTTCGCGACATCATTATAAAATATTTTATTTTCAACAGTAATATTTCTAGTCTACTCTATGTTAGGTTAGTGGACAGTATTAATATCTCTTTAATTGATCTTACGTACGCAGTGCACATGCACTGTACTTCTATTTCATGCTAGATAGTGTTGCTGTTAAGCAAAAGATAAGAAACAAAAAGAAAAAGAGTGACCTGCGTTTTTCGTTGTTGATTGCTAAATTGAGAGTTTCTATAAATGGAGTTCAGTGGTGCTGGTAATTAGTTTTGCTGTGTAGAATACCAATGCAAAATGGTGTTAGGTAAATGAAGATTTTACATACGAGTACATGCAAGATTAAAGTTCTTGACACTGAGAGTAATAGTTATCTAGTATTTAATAGGTTTGCTAGCAAACTGATAGACTAGATATTTACTATTGTTTTGTATTCTAACTGCTGCGATAGGATAAGGAATTTGATAGAAATCAAGTTGTCTGATCACTTTCTTTTTACGTGGGGAACGGATATTGATCGATATTGTAAGATTATTAGAGGCATTCGACGCACTTCCTAGAATAATATTAATCAACGAATTATGTTAAACGAGGATTGTGATTGTAAATTGTGTATAACGCATTCCCGTTTCAAATAGTAGTTAAGCTATTTACCTATTTGTGGAATATGTCGTACGAAAGCTTTTCTTAAATAAGGTCTAAGAACCTTGCTACTAATGATAAACTGCTTTTCGTACCTTAATTTTTTGCTACTGGTTAAATGTTTGTCGAAAAATTGGCAATTTTTTTAAATGTCACTTTTTTCATAATTTATTTATTTATTTATTTACACTTTATGCACTTTGTACAGCGGCGGACTTAATGCCCAAGGCATTCTCTTCCAGTCAACCTTAAGGTGGTATAGAAATATTGTAAGGGAGGTGCACAGCGGTTATATTGACAATTAAGATATATAATACATGAGTTGACATACATACATGAACACATACAATACATACGTTATAAATACACATATAAATATACACATATATACATAAATATACACATACACACATTTAGATTATATTCGTACACTATGACAACTTGACTGTAAGCTGAGCCAACTATCAATAAGACGATTCTTCAATCTCGTTAAGAAGGAGATTATGTACATTCTTTTTGAATGTGAAACGGTTTGTGGACATCCTGACTTCGAGCGGGAGCGCATTCCAGAGTAGTACTGCCTGAACAAAGAACGAAGAGTTCACGAAATCAGAGTTGTGAGAGGGACATAAGAGAAGCAGATTATTTTCTGAGCGAAGGTTTCTGTCGTGATTAGAGGATAGATAACGGAGGTACGGAGTCAAATATGTAGGTGAAAACGGTGAGTTGAGAAATGAGAATAGGGCAGTTAGTGCTCGCAGATTGCGGCGCTGGCGAATAGGTAACCATTTTAATTGGGAACGTAAAGCAGACACATGATCATACTTTCGAAGATTAAAAATGTATCGAATGCAGCTATTGAGAAGTCGGTCTAGTTTGTTAAGAAGGTCTGCATTCAGGTCGTAATAACACACATCACCATAGTCGATTATTGGGATTATTAAGGACTGCATGAGAGTAATTTTGGTATTAGAAGGCAGAAAGTTCTTCAGACGATATAATGTTCGCAGATTTTTCGTTACTTTCTGGCTGACATGAGTAACTTGAGCTCGCCAATCAAGGGTAGAGTCGATGAGTAAGCCCAGATCTTTGACCACGGGGCTGAACGGTACGACTGATCCGTTAAAGATGATTGGTGAGATTGAGGCAGTATCGAGTCTGCTCATAATGCGTTTGCTGCCCACTATGATCGCCTGACACTTGGTTGGGTTAACCGTCAATCCGAAATTCGTCGACCACGAGTTTATGATCTCCAAGTCTCTGTTGACCATGTTAACAGCTTGTGTTATATCTTCCACCCTTGACTGTGCATACACTTGCAGATCGTCGGCGTATAGGTGATACGCACTCTGAAGTTGTTGAGTAATGAGATTAATAAAAATTGAGAATAAGAGAGGAGATAGAATGCCGCCTTGAGGGACGCCAGCGAGGAGATCGCACCAGCTCGATATCGAGTCAGCAACGTGAACACTCTGTTGTCGCCCCTGAAGATAAGTGGAGAACCATTCCAGTGCCCCAGAGGTAACCATGAGATATTTGAGGATAGATAAAAGGATTTCATGACTGACGGTATTAAAGGCATTGGAAAAGTCAACTAGTACAAGTACTGTGACTTTGGTGTCCTCCATGCCCTTCCTAATATCACCAGTCACTTTAAGGAGAGCAGTAACTGTGCTGTGACCAGCCCTAAAGCCAGATTGTAGAGGGCTTAATAGGTGGTTTCTGTGAACAAATTGGGAAAGTTGCTTGTGAACACAGGCCTCGAGTACTTTGGACAGAAAGGGAAGAATAGAAATAGGACGGAAGTGTTCAGGGAGAGAAGGATTATTGTTTTTTGGAAGAGGAATGATGTAAGCCTTTCGCCATAGAGAGGGAAAGGTGCCGGAGTCGAGAGAGAAATTGATGATGTGAGTGATTGCTAAGAGGATATAGTCCAGGATGGTAACAATCATGCGACGACTTATGCCATCGCATCCTACAGCATTAGAATGGATAGATAGGATAATTTTTTTGATATCCTCAGGAGGCACCGGAGAAAATTCGAATGAGTCAGTGGTAGGACTGGTAAGACCAGATATGTAGTTCAGTGTTTGACACTTAGTTTGAAGATCCATCATAGTTGCAGACGAGAAATGAAGATTTAAATCATTTAAACTAATTGTATTACTGAAAGGGAGCTGTTGTTTTTTACCAATACCTAAGGTATTAAGAAATTTCCAGATACTGGAAGAAGAAGAAGACTCTATGTTTTGAAGAATATGTCGGCGTTTAGCGTTGCGTATCACCTGGTTGCACCGATTCCTAGCAGCCTTATAATGTTTCAAATCATATCAAAGAGCTAAAATGGTTCACTGCTTAAAGAATAATCCCAATCTCCTGTCACACTCTCACAGAATTTAGTGAAATAAAAAGTTACGAAATAGCCTTCTCCTTTTCTTGGAGGTGGTTATGAATGTAACCACTATGTGCCGTGTGATTCGTTCTATAAATACGGAAAGGTACTTAAAACTCTTCGGAATATTTTTGTGTATTATGCGTTATGCATATGTATCAGACCCAAGACAAAAAATAGACTATACACGTCAGTAAAACGACTTTTCGGCTCGAGCTCGGTGACAAAGTGCGTCTGTTATTGCGCCCTCAAGGCCTTAAAAATACGCATTCGCATGTAAAATAATCTTTGTTCTGTCAACACTGTTAACTATGTATCATTAATGAAATAAATTCTTCTTGCGACTAAACCCGGTTGTTCTCCTGGTGTTTTATTGTGTTATTTTAGATTATCTAGAAAACCTGTAGTAGGGCTTTCAGGTAATTTACAGTTTTAAGATACTCCAAAGTTGAATTTAACTTGTTATCTATGTCAAAACAACAATAGTTGCAGAAAAAAGGAAGACATGTTTATCTGCTGTCAGTAAAATTTATAAATTTTAGTATCAGACCGGGATCAACAGCGGACAGTAATAGGCTTAAGTATAGGTACAACATTTAAACGAGTAATAAAGTTACTGGTTGGAAATAAATCGTATCACACTGGTACTTAACCAGTAACACTATTATGGAGAGCCATTCTTCAGCAGAAATGCACCGGCTAGACCGGATTAATACGACAGCCTGACAGTAAACCCGTGCTAGGCAATTCTTTTATTATTATTCATCGAGTTAGTGGGGTTTCTGTTTCGTTTCAAGTCACGGGGAAGGGGATTCACAGGGCCGTAACATGGTTATGATTATTCGGTTACAGGCGTCCATAGATGGTGGTAGTCACTTATTATCGAATACCGTATACTCATTAGTTTCTCAATGCTAAAAGAAGTTTTTAGCACGGTTGCAAGAAATTCTTACCCGTACTTCATAATTAACGCTTGCCAATGTTCTAACTTTTAATGTACTCGTAGTTCCATTAATGTATAAAGTTGATTTTTGAGTAAAGTTTTACTGTAGTTAATATATATATAGTTTTTATTATATTTCATATTAATACTTAATTATAGCCGCTGGTAAGTTACTGGCAAGAGGTTTTGAAAATTTACACTTGCAATATTCAGATTTCAGTAAGCTGCGTTTACATAAAATAAAATATTTCTTTAAGAGTAACTTTTCCAGATCATTGGTAATCTCTTTAGCCAAATGTAAAGTTGAACAAACCAATATGTAAAATCTCTTCTGTTTTATTTTAATTTATATATGTATTACAAAAAAAGTAGTTTGTCTGTCACAATGCCCACGAATGTAAATATAACGCCTGAACGTGACTAGCGTGAAAGTATTCTAGAGGATTAATGACATATTGTTTTTCAATTGCTATGTATCTACTCAAAACTTTAATGACCTGCAATAGACAATTTCAAGACTCTTTAATAGTCCACTGCTAGACATAGATCTTCTTACTTTGTACCAACCCGTATAAGATTTCTTCAAGCCACGTGTTGGACTACCTCAGGGAACTTCTGGATGTTAGCTTGACGTGCAGACACTTGCCTGAATGCTGGATGGTCAAACTAGGGAAGCCGGGACAGCTGACCGATTCAGTCGTGGCCTATAGGTCTCTCGTGTTACTGGACCAGGTGGTTAAATTGTGTGAGAGGATAATCTCTGTCCGCACCATCTGGCATATCTACGAGGCCCCAATCTATCGCATGTCCACTTTGATTTTCGAGCGGGACGTTTGACAGTCAATGTCGTGTTGTGCCTGAGGACCGTGTCCGAAACGGTGAGCTGCAGCAGTGTGCTGATATATATGACTATTTAGAGGAACGTACAGTCATGTACGAGGTCCAAGATGGTGTTGTGAGGTGGTGACTCATATTGTGCAGTGTCTCACAGAGGTCTGTCCTCATACTACTTCTGTGGAATATAGGCTACGACTGGGCCCTTCGAGGTCGTCTCAGTATTGTTCTGCCTGGGCGGCGTAGCGTGCGACCCTCACTGCAGTTATTATAGGAGATCCCTCACTACCACTGTTTTACTGCGGTCGTAACCTTCTGCAAAGACGTCATTTCGTGAAAGAAAGTTGCGGAAAAGCACCATGATTACGATCTCCACTCGGACTCAATTCGCAGCCGGTGAATCTGGTGGCGCAGGCGGTGGACGGGGCGGATTTTCGCTTCAGTCCACTACAATGGCCAACCGCGAGGAGGTAACTGCCGCGTGTGCTATACGTCAACTAAGTAGAAAGTACAACTTAAGGTGGTACCCGCCTTAGCGGGCAGGTGCTAGGAGGGGTCTGGATGTCGTAATAGCAGTTTTTCCCGGATCCTTTCTATTCCAGGCGCAGAGTGGTTTTAGACGGTCTGATTCTGACACACAAACTCGCCGCAAACCCTCATCGGGTGACAACCTGTAGGTTTCCACATGCCAAAAAAAAGTGTTTAACCTGCGTAGTAGTAGTAGTAACTTAGTTTACTTATCTTGAATGTAAATAAGTATACTATTTGTTTATATTCAATAAATATTATTCTCTGTGTACAGTGAACCTTAAGTCGTAAATTAGACATATGCCATCATTGTCTATCTCTACGGTACTGATAAGGATTTTATACAGTCTCATAATTCACATATTTTAAGCTTTACTCGACCGTAAACATTGGTAATAGTCCTCTATGTCAACTGTCTGTGACTATAAAGTTGTTTACGTTTTCCCATTTTGATTAAGATTGATTTCAATATTTAATGTTAAAGGCTTTCCTATCGGTTATATACATAAGTGTTATTCTTTTGTGGGGAATCCAAGAATTGTTTCTAAATATTCTGCAACTATGAGGCCGCCATTACACATTTTCATATTAGGTGGTCTTGTAACAAATGTTAAGGTTCACAATGAAGTTTATTTTAATTCAATACCATCGTTTAGAAAAAGACTACAGAAATATAAACGAATATCATTACTAGGCTTTGCAGATCTCCATAATTTAATAAACGAATGATTCTAATATCAATAATAATATATTCTTAATACTATGTTATTTAAAACTTCAATACTATTATTATTAACACTTTAAACAGTTGCGTAAGATATCTATTCCCAAAAGTAATATTGTGTCCTTGTCACTGGTAACATTATGTTTATTCTTTAGATAGAGTGAACCTAACGGGTAGTAGAGAAACACTGATTTCAGCATGAACGGGCCAGTTCAACCGGGGCAGTACTAGCCTTCCACAGAAGATCAACCTAAAGCGACAGCATCTGTGCTGTCGGGCAGAGTGGAGTCACTTTGGCACTCTCTTAATATAATAATAAAAAAGAGCACCGATTGGAATATAAAAATCAGCATGTTCGTGTAAGGAAATGTAACACAATATTGTCTCATAAAGAATCTGAAGAATCTGAATTCTATCTTACCTCACATTCACTATATATACTAATGTATATATGTAATATATATGTAATCTATAATTTGACCTCCTTCATAGATGTATATAGATTAGTTTTATCTTTGCCTTAATCTAAACACAATTATTATTTTAATGAAGCACTTGGCTGGACAATTAAAATAAACATGAAATGACAAAATTTGCCTAAATGTTCAGGCTTTGTATAATAGTTCTCACACGAGGGAACTATTAAATTGCTGTCTAAGGTATTTTATTTATAAAAATAGTATACTATGATATATAATCTAATAGACATGATCAACAAATATTATGTGTATTTTTACTTTAGTACTTTACTTTTTAGTAGTTTTAGAGTGGATGACAAACGAGAGAGTAAAAACTCCAACCACTTTTGCCAAAAAAATAAACGCGCCGTTTTACACTTTGCACAATCGTGGAACAGCCGTGAGCCACGTAATGTAAATAAAATTGAGAAGGGCGCTTTATTATGGGAAGACTGAGGAATATGTGATGAGTAATGACTATTTACTTATGGATTCTCAAAAGTCTTATAATCTAAGATATTATGTTTTGTCGTACAAAAGCCTGTTGTTGTGCTACAATTAATATACTAAAATATAAACCCATGAAACGATAGGAAGATTTTCATACAACACTAAAAGTAAGAGGGAATAGATTTTTACAAAAGTAGACAGTATTTTTTAAGTCCTACTGAAATTTTAGTTTGATAAAAATAATTTGGTCCCTGAGCTGAAATATACAGTAACTTAAACCTTCGCTTGACAATTGATTGCTTCTCCTAACAAGAACTCTTTTCGTTGAGACGTAATGTTGTCTGAAAACCCCGTTTGTTACTTGTAACTCTTAGTGTAATTTAGTTCGTGGTACTTAATGGTTCTAAATGTATATAAGGGTCCTTTCGTATTTTCGACGTCTATCTGTAAACAATATGAGAGAACCCATTGTGCGAAATACTATTCTAATCACTTTTGGCGTTATTTTCGTAATTATTTACTCTTTGAGTGCGGAGTCGAATAGGTTTTGTAGGAATAAATTATTATACGAAATGAGATTTTTTTCTAGAATACTTATTATCTACTTTGTGTACGTGGAAGCTAACTCAGTATAGTTTCAGACCATGATATAAATCTATTACTATATTCATTCGAACACATTTCAAGGTTCATAAGACGATAGCGCTTTTGAAGGTTTCACTATATGTGGGAAAGGAAAAGCTCTTTGTTAAAGGAATAAGGTTTGTTTCTATCGTACTTCGTTAAGTTTCAATGTTTTCCCTTTGTGAAGCTCAGTTATGACAAGGTTATTATTAGATTATATTGTAATTTAAGAGTAAAACAAATGTTTTACAGTAACCGAATAATATATAGCATTTACCATTGACGTGAGCGCTTCGGACGTTCAATGTAATCGTATCATTTTTATTGGGCTTTGAGTTACCATTTATAAATAAAAACGAAGGGTTAAAAATATGTAAAAATAGTTTACAGTCTGTGAACAAATAAAGAAAGAAATCTTTGACATCTTAAAAACAGTTTCAGTTTTGCAAACTTGTTGGCATAATAAAATAGTTTTCAGATTGATTTATAAATACCCATCGTATATTTTGATAAATTCGGGTATCAACAAAGAAACACAACTGGAAAATGTACGAAAAACGAATCACAAATAAATTGGGACTGTGTCCTTGTAGAGAATGTAACATTTGTAGAGAGCTAGTATCCGACCAGATGATGAATAATAAAGTTATATGCATTATTTAAATCACGTTACACTTCTTTGAAGGTCACAGTTTAGTTATTTTATATTTAGAAAAACAGCTATTCTCGAAGAAAAACTGATGTGCTCATAAAGTATTCATTCAAATAAGCGTTATTAATGCAAAATTATGTGTATAATTAATACTGAAGAATGTATATATAAAGAAGACTATATTTGAGACAGACTGTTTAGCCGTTGTGTCCTAAAGTGGATAGTCAGATGTCCGACCGCCAGAGCATGCCAAGTACTGTCAACTGCCTATCCCGAATACAATTTTATATTGCTTCATTAAAACCTAAAAATATTGAAACTTAATACGTTAAAACTTAAATATATACACTACAGTTTGTATTACACAAAAAGTAGACAGTCGTTTCAAACACACACTCTTTGTGGACTATAATTTTTATCCCATTTATGTAATGGGTGGCAAGTTATTGTAGTGATCCAGGTACATATATTACTAAATAGTGATACCTTTTTGAATGAACCAATGAGGTTTGTATTTGGAATTACGTCAATAATGTTTTTCTTAATAAATTCTTAGCATAGTGCTTACACAGGACAGAGGCAGTAACTTCGACTATTGCTTTTATTCCGGAGTGAGTTTACTATCGGCCCTGAATAAAGGAATAATTTTTTCTCACTCTGAATGCTATAAATGACATTATTTGTTCCTTAAGTGTCATCTTTCCCTTTTCATGTCCAATGAATCAGAACCATTTGCCTTTTATGATATACCACATGAATCAGACAAAGAATGTCTATTGGAATAATTTGTTTTTATAGTCCTCTCATAGAGCAAGAGCCCGTGAGTGCCAGACCTTCGTCATTTTATAAAAGCTGAAAGTTCTTCTATGTGTGTCCCTAGTACAGGTAAGAATGATCCCCAAACATGAAGCTGAGGCAGCGGTGGCTTTGGCAGATAACAGGCAACAAAGGTGTGTAAAATTCCATCTCAAATTCGTCATTTTATAAAACTTGATTTTTTTATATTTGATTCATAATAATATCAAAACTCGCGTTGCTCATTGCCAGACAGTTAGTATGGTTCCAACCCTCTGCCGGACACCCCTAAACTATTATAATTTATAATTATACTTACGTTATATTATAAAACCTAAGTTTCATATATAATTTTTTGAGAGCCTATTAAACTATGTTTACATAGTAGCCGGACAGTTTCGAAGGTTCTATCATCTTGCCAGACGCATTCAAAGTAAGCAGTAATCGGGAGAGCAAGGAGCGAATACAGTAACTAAACGTTATATTATAAAACCTAAGTTTCATATATAATTTTTTGGGAGCCTATTAAACTATGTTTACATAGTAGCCGGACAGTTTCGAAGGTTCTATCATCTTGCCAGACACATTCAAAGTGAGCAGTAATCGGGAGAGCAAGGAGCGAATACAGTAACTAAACGTTATATTATAAAACCTACATTTTATATATAATTTTTTGGGAGCCTATTAAACTATGTTTATATAGTAGCCGGACAGTTTCGAAGGTTCTATCATCTTGCCAGACGCATTCAAAGTGAGCAATAATCGGGAGAGCAAGGAGCGAATACAATAACTAAACGTTATATTATAAAACCTAAATTTTATATATAATTTTTTGGGAGCCTATTAAACTATGTTTACATAGTAGCCGGACAGTTTCGAAGGTTCTATCATCTTGCCAGACGCATTCAAAGGCGGTCCGAATTGTACTCGCAGCACTTACGACGTTTAAACTGCTAACGTGTGGACCGATTTAGTGAGCGCGCGATAACGATGAAAATGATGAAAATATTTAGATTTAATTAAAATAAATTAATTTCTCTGTAAATTTCTTATCTTAAAAAAATGTGTCCTTTGGTATAATAAACACTAATATTTGATTTACTTTGTTTCATTGGCTTTATAATTTGATTAGCATTGACAATAATAAACTTCTTAAAAATGAAAAATAATATCAATTAAATTATTAGATTTTCGACATGATTGACATTGTATGAGAAAAATTTTACTCAGTATTATTTTAAATATTTGTTATTGAAATTGTAAAAATTAATTAATGAAATTTCTGGATTAAGAAAAAAATAAACTGCAAAATTTGAAACTAATAACAATGGGTGCGCAGTGAAATCCCGCAATAGACTAAGCGCTCTGTTTCATTCGCACTAGTTACTGTATACGCTCCTTGCTCTCCTGATTACTGCTCACTTTGAATGCGCCTGGCAAGATGATAGAACCTTCGAAACTGTCCGGCTACTATATAAACATAGTTTAATAGGCTCCCAAAAAATTATATATTAAATTTAGGTTTTATAATATAACGTAAGTATAATTATAAATTATAATAGTTTAGGGGTGTCCGGCAGAGGGTTGGAACCATACTAACTGTCTGGCAATGAGCAACGCGAGTTTTGATATTATTATGAATCAAATATAAAAAAATCAAGTTTTATAAAATGACGAATTTGAGATGGAATTTTACACACCTTTGTTGCCTGTTATCTGCCAAAGCCACCGCTGCCTCAGCTTCATGTTTGGGGATCATTCTTACCTGTACTAGGGACACACATAGAAGAACTTCCAGCTTTTATAAAATGACGAAGGTCTGGCACTCACGGGCTCTTGGACCATCAGGTTTCAGTTCTGTCAGTTAACAATTTTACTGATACGAACCTATTGTTTCAAACGATAACTAAGTACTGTTACTGTAACAAGCATTTGATATAATCAATATTTTAAATAAACTACCTTAACAAATTTGAACCTACTTAAAGGTGGATTTCTGTATTTGGTATTTTATTACATTAACATGTTTGATAATATACGCTTATATTACAGGATAAGTCACATATATTTCTTAAAACATACACATTATAAATTACACCTAGATACAAAAAAAGGATCACACTCTTCACATAATATTGGATCTGGAATAGTATAGAGGCCAAGAGTTGTGGTTAAGCACCCTTTATCAGTAACCACTAGATCAGCAAGTCTCTTTGTGATCACAGGAAAGCGAAGTGCCCTAACGCAGAATGTTTTAGAATGTTTCAGTTCAATTTTATACCCTAGGAGAGTGATACTTCAGCACAAATAGACTGTGGTGACTGACTTCACAGAAAACCAGTGTTATGCATTTTTTTGTTGCATTTCACCGTTCTCCGGTTACGTGTGCTGTCACTTTTGACGTTGCAGTTGTCCATGGGCTGCAGTAATTAAGTACCATAGGGCTTTATCTGGTCTTGCCTCTTACACCAAATGTTTTGAAAATTAAATATTATTCTTTACTGAGTAAATTGTGTATTCAGAGAAAAAAAGGAGCAGCGATTGTTGAGGCTTTTTTCCTTATTTCGTTATCCTCGTTAGTATGGATTTTCTTTTATTTAAAATCTTTGTAACGCGGTGTAAAGCAACGTATATTTTTTTATAAAGTCAGTTGTGAAATAGAGCAACCCACGTAGGATTTATTCGGTTATTTATACTTTATGCACATAAAAAGTGACAAAGGCAGATTTAATGCCGTAGGCATTTTCTACTAGCCGACTTTAGGGCGATGCAGAGTCAAAACAAGGTAGTCAACTATTACTTTGTAATCAGACCCTTTGGTTAAAGTGTAAGTGTTTTGCGTCAAATCTCTATCTACAATAGCCAAAGCCTCTATTCTTTTGTATAATTGGGTAATAGTTATACTATACCTTTGTTACTTTTCTCATAACTTTTTCGTTTGTAGAAAGTCAATCAGGCTAGAGAGTCAGGCGAATAATTAGTATAAACAGTAGTTAACTAATAAGTAAGTAATCAATAATAAATAAGTAACAATAAATAAGTAATCAAACAATACGAATTAGTTGTTACTCTAATAGCTGCAATATAGTAGTTATGATAACTCATTATTTAATTTCTAAGAATATATATTTTGCAACTAAATGAACATGTTATGTGTTGTAATTATACTATTAATTTGTCAAAACTAAATCTGGCTACAAAATTTAATAAAAAAATGAAATCTGGCGCTATGAAGAAATCTTCAGTTTATTTCACGTATGTTTAACATGAGTATTTGAAAACAAGTTTAAAGTCGGTGCATGATGCACGGGTATTTATTAGATTTTAATTATTATGACTTTATAGACATGTAATAAAAATCAACTTCACTCAGCAAATATCAACGTTGTTAAAATTATGTACGATTTAAATGAAATCAAAAAATATATCGATTGGGCTACTCATTTAAATTAGTTTTTAATACACGTTTTTCGATCATTCTATGCGATAACTTAAGGGATTTACTATGATTTAACATAAGTACGTGCGAAAACACGTTTTCCACTGTAACGTAAGAAAGTGATGGAGTATTGTATTTTATAAAAACTTTTCCACTTTTTTATCTATAGAGTATTTAGTTCACGTTCCATTACTGATAATTAATTCGAACCTATTAGATGTGTGCTTGACCCCTGGACTATGTATTTTTGGAGTTGATACATTCTAACTATCTACCTAGCAAATGACAATTAGGCAAACAAATACTCGCGTGCTAGTTTACTTTTTTAATACGCTACACCATTTTTAAATATGTAGGTATAAAAATAATCTTGTTGTCGTGATTGCAAATAAAGTTATCAGCTAGTAATCAAAAGGTTTAACTACTTGTTACGATTACATCATATAGTTTGTAATTATAGTTACTAATTACTTTATGTAGTCTTAGTTAGTAATCAGTAGTATGATGGACTTTTGTCCAATACTGTCCCAAGGTAAGTTTATTACCAGTCTTGATGAGAAAACAAAATAGAATCTAATTCTAAGTGTCACGAAAGTGTACTATTTTTTTTGACGTGTAATTTTTGTAACGATTCTAAATTATTAAAATAGCAAAACAGAGCACTTATGAAATTATACTTTGTCGTTGTTCCCACAGTGCCTAAAGATAAAAGTCCTAAAATAGTGGATTCTACCGTCAGGACACACGTTATATGTATATTATTATATAATAGCATTCTGTGCTGAATTTGAAAAAATTATAGGATTAAATGAGAAGCAATAATATTCTTTTGTAAGCCGTATGTATATATATATAAGAAAGCTAGAAATATATATATATATATATATATATTTAGTTGCGAAAAACTTTTATTTGCCTTAAGTCGATCCCTTAGTAAAACGTGTCCTATCAATTCCCATCTAATTATCTCCCTGCTGAAGTTCAGGTTTTTAATAAGAAACATATTTTTTCGTATCAGCCTGCTTAATCTGGCCCTTTCCTTTATTAACCAACGTGGCCTTACTACAAATTATCTAGCAGATCTTTACTAGAAAAAAACCAAAGTAATTTACATTAACTTGTAAAAATTTAGCGTAACTAGCGGATGAACTCTATTCTACTATTGCAACTGCTACTTCTATTACTTTCCTGCAAGTATATCATGTTCATAACTAGTTTCAGAAATTTCATGATTTGTCTAAAAGTGAGTTCAACATCCTTGCAAAGTAATTTGAGTTACACAATCTGTAAAATGTTCTTATCTAATTGAATTTTATTTTATTTTTTTTAAATTTTGATTGAATTAGTCGCTACGGTAGGGAATGAGATGGCAGCCAAATCGCATAAAGGTACTGTCTGGCTGCCACGCCTAAATTGAAGTTAAAAGTTTTTTTTTCCGCGATAGGACCTTATAAGGCATGGCATTGATTCGGGGGGACCGGAAATCATATTGCCCGGGTCCTTACAGTATATGGCGCCAAAAGCCGGTCATCGGGGTGGTTTCAGTAAAAACACCACATACTAATGACTCCTGATCGCAAGGAGCAAGGGATCCAAGGTGATTTTCTACACTGTTAACAAAAAAAAGGTTTCTGGAATAGTATTACTTAAGTCAAACCTTGTTTAGATTAAGTATGAATAAATTAGACGAGGTTAGATCAAGTTTTTAGTCGTAAATTAGTCCTAATACCAGCAAACCTGGAAAAGGCCAAGTCTACGTCATAATATATGTGAGATTTAATTAATGGAGATGTGATGCTACTTGCAACATACCTCCTATTCCACGTACGTATGTACGTAGATTACTTGTCACAACATTTGCAAACGACGAGATTAGGTCACATGTGGGATGAATTAATCTACGATCCACGTTGATTTATGTCAGTGTATATGTATACATATAGGTATTAGTTATTCACGTAGGTATTTCAATAGTATTAATTGTGATACGAGAATAGCAAAAATTAAGGTTTACGGTGCTATACCTATATTGTACTAAATAACTTATATTTTATATTATAATAAAAGCTTCTCAATTTTTATAATCGAAAACCTGATCTCAAAATAAGGAAAGATCACCAGACGTGGTCACCAGAATGCTAATAAACTTAATTAAATATTTTTAGATACACACAGTTATAGATAAATTACACTTAGACATGTTCATCATACAACATTTGCCCCGGGTGGGATTCGAATACATGACGCCCGGATTGCAGTCACTAAACATTAGATCAATAAGACAGTCAATCAAGTAAGAAGAAAAACCAACCCAGCCAGTCAAAAAAAAATGTGCTTAAATAATGCTTTAGGTACTTGCAATGATAAAATGTTACGTTATAAAATTATTTTAGGAGCGATTGTTGAATTTTCTTATTGTTGTGCTATGTATTGACCGTTAATTTTTATGTATACAAAGAAGAAATACTACACTACTTACGGAAGACGAAGACAATATTTACTTTCATTATAAGAACCAACTTGAGCGACAAGACTTGTATTTTTCTTTGCTGTAATTCAGTGCTAGAAAGACAAAGAAAATATCACACTTCAATTATTTGTTTTTAATATTGCTCATAAAAAAAAACAAAAAGAATGATGCTTATAATTTTTTTAATCTAGATTAACATTTTAAGCAGAAAGAAAACCGACGGTGTAGGTAGGATATGTGAAAGTATTTGACATACTTCCTCTCAAATATAACAATCAATTACCTAGAGCTAAGTGTATCACAGTTTAATCATAATTAAATATGTTATCAATGAATCAGTTTCAAATTAGAATAAACTTAAGTACTTATGTATTTGATACATTAATACATGTTAAAGACAGTTCACACATTGGCAATGGAATTATACATGTTATAAATAATTCACACTAAAGCTTAGAACAAATGAATCGTGCTCAGAACAAAACCAATTGTGCTTTAGGAAAAATGAACCCATGGCTGTTGGATTAGAAGTCAAAAACACTAACCACGAGACTAACAGACCCGTCAAAACAAACCTACGAAAAATATTCTTATAACGTCGTTCAATCAATACTGTCGGATACCACTGTTACTTATCTAATAGCTTCTGTGTGGTGACGGATTAAGAATACAGTATCAATTCATCCCATGGGTGTCGTAAGAGGCGACCGAGGGAACAAACTACACCAGACAACATCACTTCAGAGAGAAGGATAACTTGAAATCCTATGCCAATCCGTCTGACCTGTGTCGTATAGTAGGCAAAAACTTCCTGTCTTACGAAATGTCTGTATCCAGCAGCGGACTATTAAAGGCTGTTGATGATCGATGATGAAGGCGATATCCTATCACTTTACAGATTTCTCGTTATATTCTTATTTTCTTCTTTGTAGGAAGGTGGAGATCCGGACTTCATTTGTTTACTGTATTATTTTGTGCCTTGTAAGTCGAAACTATGTTTCATTCTCAATATTTAGTTGACAATACGACATTTTTTAATATTATCTTTACAATTTGTATAGAATTAAAAAAAACTACAAGAACGATTAGTAGGTAGGAATTTTGCAAATTAATAACCTTTACATACTTAGACGAAAAGCAGGTCATGGTTTAACAAACACATTAATTAATGAAATTTTCCTCGACTTATCGAAACTATGACGCATTTTTCACCGTTACATAAGGTTTTGTTAATATTAATAAACACTAAACCGTCTTTAGTTTTTAGAAAATACTGTATTACTGATATCTTTATTCCTGTTAATGAAGGTTAACGACGACAGCTTCTACAGCATCAAATATTTTCAAAGAAATATCTATTATATTTCTGTAAGAAATGTATGTACAGAATGAATAAGTATTTTAACAGCGGTCGACAAAGGTCTCATATTTCTAAATCGAGAATTCAATTCACTTTTATTCTCATTGTCAAAACATTGATTTGTAAAGAAAATGGCCTGAAGGTTTATTAATGAGTTTCCCAATATTTATAAGGGATGGTAAGTAACTATCTCTCTGAAATAAATCGTATCTAAAAATGCATTGTAACCGTACCTACGCTTAAAACGAGTACAAGGAAGGGTCCTGTAACGTTGAACTGTCATATTTATTAATAATGACTTTATTTCGCAAAGTCTAAAATGTTGTTTCTTTGAAATTGTCAAATGATCATTATTATTAATAAAGTTTCACTATGTCAGTCATTACTAGCAAGAGATAAAACAAGACGTTTACGAATATGATAAATAAAAATGAACAGTACGTTTTCTTGGATTTATTGACAACTGTGGCGAAAGGCACTGGGCGGAGTCTCTATTGAAAAGAAAAGAAATGCATTTATACTCGAAAAATATATAAAACCCCAGGCGACTTGCAACAGGAAATTTTGTGACAAATCACATTCCCTAGGGCAAAGCTGCTAGCAAATCCACAATTTGCATGTATATTTTTTGCGGTAAAATAAGGATAAGACTTTTACATTATATCAATAGAATTAAAAAAAGTTGTAACATTTGTTGTAACAACAACAGCTCTCTGTTGTAACAATCATTATTATGAACCTGAAATAATCTAAATTACGTAATTCTGGTGTCCTAAACACCTAATTGTGATGTTAACATCGGATAATCAAACAACATAGGATTATTAAAAAATTTACACATAAATCGCGAAAGTCAATAAATATTTCATTAGTACTGATTAAACTTTGTATATTAATACAAATTAGTACAATACAGGTACTTTGCGCATTTAAGATTATATTTATTTCTTCGTTATTAGAAACTAAATTCTGAAATATTAGGTACGTGCGGACGGCCCGTTCCGTAGCAAAATTCTGTAGGAAAGAGTTCATACTCGTATGAATGAGCTTACTAATGTATTTAGCAACAGG
Source organism: Hypercompe scribonia (assembly GCA_949316085.1). Classification (NCBI taxonomy): domain Eukaryota; kingdom Metazoa; phylum Arthropoda; class Insecta; order Lepidoptera; family Erebidae; genus Hypercompe; species Hypercompe scribonia. The sequence continues at coordinate 15,280,508 of OX438975.1, forward strand.
GCAATATTTTATTGACGGATTAAGAAAATCGTAAACGAATAATTTTAATTTTAAAAATATGATACCACAGCATCTTGTTGACAACGATAAAAACTCATTTGTTACAGCCAGCTGCCTTAACTAGACTTAATTAGACTTAAGTGTAGTCTATGTATTATTGTAAACTGCAAACTGAAATAACTTTTTAACGGAAAGTTCCAAATATCTGGGCGTTTAAATGTTAGTGTCGATGATGCTGTTAGCCAATAAATACAGATTTATTTAAATGTACACATAATTATAATATTAATTACACATTGCAATATGAAAACAATCGTGATCAAATCAAAGTTAAGCAATTATAACGTAACGTAACTTCCACAATAACAACCACAAAATAGTCATAATTCTGATGGGAGGAATGTACTTGATAGATTGACAGCTAGTTATCAATATTTGGTTACAATTTTGTTGTAATAACAAATTTCCCTGTTCCGTGAAATTTATTTTTCTCCTTTTTCTTTGTTAAAAGGTTTGTAACGACACTAAAACTTTTTTCGACAAGACATGACGAGCGACAACGAACATGTTTGATACCCTCTTTTAAATTTTATCTTCAGCTCCTCATTAAAAGCTCGAATAGCTCTTCTTGTAATATCTCATTTTCCACTTCCATTCTATGAAATAGTTTTAACATCCACAGAGGTAATTCCAATGTCAGAATATCTGCAAAGCTAGTTTTGAAGTTATCATGCAGGGCAATTATTAAGGCATTCTACCTGTGATAAGTTTCAAAACAAGAAAATTCGCGCCGACTAATATTTTGCTTCATAAATTTAAATTTTCTAAGAAAATTTGACATTACATTCTTTGTTTCTAATAAATTAAGGCCGTCCTTCAAATCGTTAGTTTTTCAACAAATCTGTTTAATATGCGATGTCTGCTTTCAAGTTGATCAGATTTTCTTTTAAATCGGGATCTCTTCTTTCCAGAAACTCTAAAACTGATTCAAAAGGTGATTAAAATCTTCATAATCTTACAATTTTGGAAAACAAGTACTTTAGTATGTAAGAACAGTCGTTGGAAGTCTTCATCATTTTCATCGCACAATTGTGCAAAAAACGCGTATTCATTACATTGTTTCTTATTATATTAACTGCATTCATCACAAATTAAAGCGATTGGTGCAACATGTTACTTGATTTTTTTTCTACTAGGTGTTGTCGATGGATGACACAGTGAATTACAGTTACCTCTGGTATCATTTTTTTTAAAAATATGCCTATAATAATTTTCTTAAAAAGAAAAGTGAATTGAATTGTTTGCAGATAATTACACAACTAACTTTTAATATCAGAGCTCATTTCATCAATACATCTTTGTGTGGTTTTGCTTCTCGAGAATTTCTTTCGAGTATGTCAAATAGAGATTTGTGCAGCATAGTTTTTAAAGCCTCTTCCACAGTAGGTAAAATTAACATCAAATTTCGTTGTAAGTAATAAGATGCCTGCAAGCCATCATCGTTACTGTCAGACGTTAAAGTTATATTGTGCACGGGGGGTCTCATTTCATATTTTTCATATTCTAATCTTTATCTATTTTATCAAGATAGCACCTCTTTAGATGATTTTTGAGCTTTCATGACGTCGTAGAGTAATTGCTTAAAACTTTATTCCACATAAAGGAATATGAGCAATCATTTGTCTGTCTTTGACAGAATAAAGTCAAATTATACGTAGTCAACACTGTATTTTCGGCATTTTTAGATTCTGTCATTGTGGTCACTTCCACATACAGCACGAAACAAAAATACATACTACAGCGCCATCTAGCGAAAACACATCGAACTACGGAATTAATGAACTATGGAGCAACTACTAATTCTGAATCGTGACATAGAATTTTTCACGGTGATTAGCATATACCCAACATCCCAACATCAAGCATTGGGTCGTGGCCCGCCAGGCATGATCACTTCGCCTTGTCGGAGGATCCTCCCTTTGTGTTGGAGGGACTTAACATCCGTTCTCTCCAGTCATGTTTTGTATCGTATCTTTTAGTGAACCACCACAGAGTCGGATAAAAAATAACTCATAAAGTAGGGACAAAAAGTTTCAACATTGCCCAACTTTCTGTTCTTTTATGGAAGTATCTTATAATGAGTATGTTCAGTATTTAATTTTTAATACGCGCCTACTACATGCAAACGATACAAACACACTTAATACATAAATACTTATTTTTTCCGACACAGGCAAACACTAATATCGATTTTTTTTTTTTTTTTTTTATTAATCCAACTTTATTCCACACAACTAAAACTTTGTCCAGACATACGTGAAGATTTTCATTTGGTATTGCGAAAGGCAGCTATATGAGTCACGGTGACCTTTTGCAAACAACCTTTACCTTTCTTTTCCAAATTTGGGAAATAAATGAGTAACGTTTATCCTTGGTATTCGTATTTATATTGGTGAAGAATAGAATAAGTTTATGCAAGATTGCAAGCACACACCACAAGTTGTATTTCACCTTTGTATACCTCTGAATAAGTGTTGCAGGCGGCGGCGACAGTGGCGGTGCTTTGCAAGTCTCGTCACGTTGTACTGAATATGGAATATGCAAGTTTTACAAGTAACATTCGTGCAGCTTCTTAAACTATTATCTACATTGATAGATGAAGTTAAGTCAATATTTTAATTCTTTACTATAGAAAGTAGATAGATTTTCGTGGACCTCCGCTTACGAATTGTGAACCCCTAATTTTTTATCACGCAAACGTAGACCTCCGCCGAGTCTCCTAGGGACCTCTGGGGGTCAAACTAGACTACTTTGGCAATCAATGAGCTAAATCAATTATTGCATCAAAAAATCACAAATTGTCGTTTCCAATTAAGGAACTATTAAATTTATCAATTAAATTTCTACATTAGCACGTATTATTACATCAATATTTCACACAATAAATACATGAAATGTTTGACTTTTCAGCCTTAATGAAGGAACATAAAATTTATTTATGATTGCGAAATATTTGTATTTACAACTTCTGTCGGATATAAAGTCCTAAGAAACATATTATTTAGTAATAAGTACGAAAATTAATTGATTATAAAGTAATACTTAACGACTTGGCAATAAGGTTTCCAATATAAATGTACAAATTGGAGTTTATATCATGTTACACTTCAATATGCTTTGCGATTATTATGCGATATTGCGATTAACAAATGTTATATTTTTCACATTAACGTTATTCAAATTAAACACATGAAGTGTCTGGAGGATTAAAATTACACTTTGGCTTTCAAAAAGTAAACCGGATGGTGTATATTTTTTTCATTTAATTGGGGATAACGACATAAGCTTGTCCTTTTAAGAAGTAGAAAATAAAAGTTTTAATTTTGTTCACGGTTTGATTTTAAAACATTAATCAATGCAGGTGTATCATCTAAATGCATTAAAATCACCCCATCTACTCTGGAGGTAACTTTATAGGAAAAAAATAGATTAATATTTCGCATGTATACGTAGATCGAGAATACTTGGCAACACCACTAATAGTACGGTCCTTAAAAAAAGTTGGCGTTTTTTTATGTCGTTTGTTTTTGACGAATTTAAAAAAGAAACAGGTGACTAAATAAAATTGCCGCAAGGTGATCTTAAAGTTAATAATAATGAAAAGTATTTACTTACTTTGTGTTGTACTCTAAGCATTTAGTGCTCAAAAATGTTTCATGTCTGCACCTTGTCTCAAACAATCAGTCCAAACACAGATGTAAATGTTTATTTCAGTCTAGTTGTTTTTGGACACTGCGATAAAATGACAATAAGGGGCAGATTATTTTGCACCCACCTCGTCTGCATGTGCGTTGGATATTGGAATGAACAGAAATGTCATCTCAAATAATTTCTCTACTATGAAAATACTATGATGAGTATTAAATAGGAAAAACACCGAAGTGACATTTAGAATAATATCGTCTGTGAAATTGACGTCCGCCTTTTTTGTAGTTTATTGAAATTTGGGTAACCAATGATATTAATTGGTTGAATGTGTTTTTAAATGTTATTATTTGTGGTAATATGAGAATATTATCTGTATGACTTTCTCTTTACATGTGATATATTAGTTTATTATTGTACTTTTTCTTATCGATTGTATTGAAATACGTAATTTACTAATGTGATATTTTAATTATCTGCCAGCTTTTATGTTTTTATGAATAAAAAAAGGTCTTAAAAAATATTGAATTATTTCTTTCTTCGATATTAATTGTATGTTATGTAGTTTAATTAACTAAAAACAACAGGCTTGTGACCGTAACCTCCGATGTAAAATAAGTGTGTGTGCTATATAAAGTGTCAACAGGTATTTCCATATCACCAATTTTTACAAGTAATTAATGGCAACATTTTGTTACTCTGTCGCATTTTGGTTAATACGTTCATTTGTATTTTACTCCCTAAAAATGTGAGATAACATAAAAGTGTTGCCTGTTTTAAAAAGAGATCGACTAATATTATTTACTCTTATTTCAAATATTATTTTAAATGAATTGTAAAATGATCTACCTGCAGTTATATATACATATATATATATATATATATATATATATATATATATATTAATATTTTTAAGTTTATAATGTCTTTTTTTTTGATAATTGCTATTACGATTTATTGTGCTCCAAGATGTGCCTATTTGTAAATAGTGAGATATTTAACTTAAGATTCCTGTATCTGTAATTACATTGTAATAGTGTACGAGCCGTTAGTGGCCTGGCATAAATGAAAATCCTAAGGGGTAGACTGGACTAAGTGGACAATACTGGTTTCAATTACAATACCATATAGGCAATTTTTCTTAGAATTTTCAGTGTCAGAATAAAATTTAAAAACAATTTAAAAAATCTGTAAATTACTAAATTACACCATAATGTTGATGTGTGAATATCATTTTTTGAAATTATTAGACCTTCACAAACGGTATGTCACCTTTTTTTATAGTTGCCTGTGTCGGTTCATAAAAGACGGAATAAGAGACGGTTAAGAGATGTAGCGTGAATATTTTACAGTCACGTTTCTTTATACTACACATTCTGTTACTTATTTTGAGAGACTTTGCAGAACTTGGACGAAAAGTATTCAGTAGTTTAGCTACAGAACACTGTTTTACAGAAGTTTACAACACCATGTGTCGTATAAAGCTATGGTACTTAGTAGTCAATGACCTTTCACACATATGACATGATTATTAATAAAAGAGCCTGATAATCCTGTGTCTGACAAAGAGGTACATAAACTTTATTTTTGTGACTGCTTTGTTGGTCACTGTGTCAACGAATATAAAATAGAAACATGTAATTGTGACATAAAACGTCACAGAGATTATTACTGGTAACCTACAAGTAAGCGCATTATGCATCGTGATTGCGCACTTTTTTATCTATTGATTGTAAACAAATTATATAAGTATATTAATAAATAAGAATTTTTATTATTATTAAGCTTTGTAAATTATATTTTTTATTTTAATATTTTTTGCGATACAGAATGATTACTACCAGCAAATACTTTATATTTTTTTTCGAATTTTAACAATTGGCAGCATTGATTCAATTATTTTATATTGGATGACTTCCGAATTCTAGAAATTAAGGTCAGTTACTTTAAGATTTTACTTTGTAATGTAACGAGTCCCGTTAATTTTATTAAAATGTAACACTATTAGTTGGTGTTGTGCAGTGTGTGTGTGTGAAATTGAGTGTTGTGCTTGCTTACAAGTCTTTAAATTATTTATATTTACCGAAATCTACACTCATAATGTCGCAAGCGATCTTTCCAGTCGTGGAATATACTGACATGGTTTCAAATTACCGGGAACGCCATTACCATTGCTTTATGGATACTCTGTGAGAGATGTGGAACTACTCATGTATGTCCTACAGACAGCCAAAGTTTTGTAAGGGCGGTACGAAAAAAATAAAGAGGTTGATAAATGACGGTCCTTCTGGATTCGAAGAGTAGCAGCGCAGCCTCATTGAACAGGGATCAATCCACAAGAGTAGCGCGTTGTCAGTGGTTACGTATAAAAGTTACATGTGACCCTGAATTCCTATCCAACATCATGAGGACTGAGGAGAGTACCTTTAGTCGTAGCGGCATATGGAATCACTAAAACATGTATTGGGTTACGGAAAATCTTCAGGCTATACACGAATCATCACGTATTCACGACAACCTAATAATATGTCCTTTTTTCATTAATGAAAATTTAACTGGTACCTGGTATAATATGTCCTTTTTTCATTAATGGAAATTTGACTGGTACCTAGTTTTTGTAATAGCTTCACGAACTTGTGTCTGGGCGGAGCGCCTTTAAATTCAGTGGTGGCTATCAGGAAGCGTCTTAACTACATGTTTAGTGAACAGCGAATAGGACGATATGGGTCTACAAGATGACGACCTTTTGTGGGACGTATGAAAAGTGAAGTGTACTCGACAAACGTTAATTCAGTAGAACTGAGATCGATGATCATTAGTGCATTTAATAAAATAAAAGCCCAACCGCGAATCAAAATGCATGGAAAAATATGCGAAAATATGTTGCGAAGATGTTGTAGACACTTTAAAAATGTAAAAATTTAAATTAAATGAATATTGAATTTAAATCAATATTGATCTGATCATATTTTAATAAATTGATAGAGTGATTTAAAAAAAGTGAACGAGTGAATAATGATTAGTGATAAATAACAATATAATATTTCGCGAGGCGACACGACGCTTGGCTCGCGTTTGACTTCGCCGTCATTTTTGTGCCACTCGTGCTGCCACCGTCTACAGGTGAGTGACTCGTGCACAATGGTGCTCTAATTCGGAATTGAAATAATTGTATTCACTTTGTTGTAAATAAGCACTTTTACATTTTTACGAAAAAAAAATCTTTCACTAGTTTTTGCGAACGGATATTTGATAGGCGCCACGTTGTTTATATAGGATTGGCCATTAATTAGTTAACATTTCAAAACATCGTATAAAAACCATTTGATATTTTATAAAAGTTATTTACATACAAGAAAGCTGATTAGTTGATATTTATTTTTATAAAGTATATCGTCTAAATGACTACCGTTTCGACATTTACACTCTTATAAGCGACCACCGAAATTTTAGAATACTCGTCGGCAAAGAGACTGCGAGATCGGCGACATATCTTCGCTGATTTTTTTTTTAGTTGAAGTAGTGTATTTGATTTATTGATGTAGACACGATTCTTCAAATAATCCTATAATAAGAAGTCTGCTGTGGACTTTTGGATGGCCATGAAATGTCGCCTCGTCTAGAAATCGGCATTTCCGGAAACATGTCTTTAACCACTGACTGGGACTTATTGGATGTGTGACAAGTGACTCCATCTTGTTGAGTAAATGTGTTACGATTGTAGCCAGCAAATTCCAGTAGCATTGGTCCCAAGAACTGCAGTGACATGTTTACGCGGGACGTTAGATTCAAGTGTAAGGAATTTTTGGCCCACCCTACACATATAACAATTTGTCAATCATTGACACACACATTATTGCGTGTTGTGTTGTAGATACCTCACAAGTGGGAAATTCAAGCAAGAAACTTGATCAAAAGAACCAATAAAAATAGGTTATGATAGTTTCAATACAATCTCTAAAGAAGTTCCTATAATAAGGGAGTGGATACGTATTTTAATACTTTGATATAAATGTAAAAAAATATACCATTAGGATTTACTAGATAAATAAATTTGCGTTACATAAAGGTTTGATAACAATAAGTAAAACATTTTACAATAGGTAGACTGACATTAATTGTAGTTTCTGTTGTAAATCGAAGTTGATTTATGTTATAAAGTTAAACTTTGTGCATCCTTAATATCTGGGTCTGGTGATATAAATAAATAGACAAGAGTTATTCCAAAGGTATCTGATTACTAAAGTCCTAGGCCGTCATAGTGTGGGCCGCCACACTGCATTGACAGAATTCGCAATGAGTATGGCGACCAAGAATAAAAAAAAGTAATAAAATATAGGAATATATGGAAGTAAGATGCTTTCTAAGTCAACAAGAGAATTGAAGCAAATACATAATTATTCAAAAGGTACTTATATAGGTATACACTTAAATTTATGTGAGATTTCAGAATAGAGTCATCATAGTTGGCACTTAATACAGTGCTGTCTATTTAAGAGCTGATGAAAACATACTAAAGAGATAAAACTAATCCTTACAAACCTATCCTAATAAATAAAATACTAACCTCTGATGAATAATAGTTACTAAAATTGGACAAAATAAATATTAACCAAAAAAGTACGGATCAGGCATCTGGTCATTCAAATTAAGAAACATGAGCAGTATGGTATCGCGTGGTGTTGTAGACCAAAATCTTTCAAAAAATTGGTCATTGTTTTAATTTTTGTTTTAAAATAATTGTTTTCCAAATCTGCCTCGAACACAGAAACCAAATATCTGTGAAATAGTTTGGCTTTGCAAATATTTCACAATTAGTGATTATATTTATTTTTAACAGAAAATTAATTCCTTAAAGTCCTGCGCCTGTTGAATCTTTTGCTAAATATAAATAAATATTTTATATTCTTGCAAAAATGAGACTTAATATTAGAATATTAGATACAAACGTTACATTTGTTTTGTTTTTTCTTCGTTGCTAGGAGATTTTGTTAATATTAAAAACAATTTACTCGAATACGAATTTATTCATATGTATGTATACCTCTATCCTGAACCGAGATAAACACCTAACTCTGATCTAACACTTCTCGGCTATTTAAAGTATACATACGTAGTTAACTACATTGCGAATATTATTTGATCATCTGAGCTTGTTATTATGATACACAGAATCAATTTTAATAATATGTTTGTCTTTAAATACTAAACTAAAAATAAACTGCTAACAGTACAGTTCGGTTATAATTTATGGCTGAATTATGCAGTATTTTGGTGACGGTTTGAGAGCGTACATGCATATTCGTAAATTAAGGATGGTGGTTTTAAAATTATTAGTTACTACTTATATATGTATTTCTAACAAGCACCTTGATATTCGATATAAAGATAATGTCAATGTATTCTATGAATCGTGTTGTTTTTCAAAAGTTCGCTAAGCGTGGCATATAAACATGTTTTCATGTACAAAATAGTCTGGGCGATAGTGATAATAAATATAAATACCGGACGAATAAGTGTTGAACCACACCCAATACAGGGTTCCGCAGTAAGAACATTTTGTCACTTTATATAATAAATATTAACGATTTCAGTGATCTACAACGTTGTATTAATTAGTCAAATATTACTCTGATTATCTCTCAGAAACTGATATATTCTTTTTAACTGTGATATTTGTCTCATTTTGATATATATACTATTACCGTGAACTTTTTTACACATAAAAATAGAGATCTATCCAATAAAACTTCACATCATTCGAGGATGAACGCAAAAAATAACATCCCCACTTTAAGGGTACTAGACGTATCCTGATGAAAATATTTTTCAATATCTTATTTTAGTTTTTTTAGCTTAATGTGTATGCTCAAACGAAATTACAGCTTTTTAACACTAATGTTATAGTTTGTAAGATATACTGTGAACATACGGGCGTACGAACAGATGGATATGATGAAACTATGAGGATTCTGTTTTTACCATTTTGAGTACGGAACCCTAAAAACGCAAAAGATTCGAAACGTTAAGTCCACGTAATCTAAAAGAAGCTTAATGAAAAGTAATTTTAAGTAAAAAACAGGTTCCATTAAAAAGATCTACAAATATATTGAAGCGAACATCATCATCATCTCGGCCAAAAGACGCCCTCTGCTAGACATAGGCCTCCTCCAAGTTTCTCTACAACAGCCGGTCCCATGTCGCCCACATCTAAAGGTTTCCCGTGACCTTCATCTTCACCTTCCATGGTGTTAGGTAATTGGGATTACCTAAATCTCTATCATAATTGAAGTTCTATACTATCTGCAACAAAACAGAATATTAATAAAGAGAAAATAGACACAGGTGATAAAAGTTTTGGATCAAGCTTGACGTATCGAACAGATATACCTAAATACGTATTCTTTATAACTTCTTTCGTATGTATTTATTTTCTTATACTTAGACAGATTAAGATATGAGGCAAATTGTGGAATAAGGATGACTAGGTGTTCCCTGAATCTCAAAAAAAATACTATTATTTATTTAATCCGTATGCTCAAAACTTTTTGTTTGTGTTATTCAGTTATTTATCTTTAATCATAAACAGATTTTCCTCGCATAATCTTTATGTAATTAATACCTTGGTCGTGTATTAATAAATCAAAATATGCATTAGTTAGATTAATTATATATTATTTATTATCAATTACCTACCGTAGTCCACTGCTGTACATATAATACACATATATGTATTTATTATTCTCTCACACAGAGGAGTTTCTGTGTAAGTATATGTATATGCATGTAAGTATTTAAGAACTTTTGGTAAATCCAGACCCAACGTATCGAGATTACATAAGCAGTGTACACCGAGTAGTAACTACATAGAATGGTATAAATACAATGCCACCGACCAGAGTTTTACTCTTGGGATATTTACGCTGATAGCTTATCTGTGGCGTCTGACATGCTCCCTAGAATAATATTAATTAAAGACTGCGAATGAAGATTGCTATTGTTAAGAAATTATCGTAAAAGGTTTTGTTGTTTCATATGTTGAGCATGCCCATTAATTTATTTTATATAAACGTTATTAGTTAAGAACTAGTCATTTATTAATTACAACATATACAGGCTTGTCTATGACGGATAAAATATGTATGGTCAATCTTATGCATGCATTACGAGAATAGGACTTCTTTGATATTCATACATTTTTAATAGTCTTAGAGTTCTGCATATCGAAAAAAATTAATAGAACTCTATGGAATCACCACTTCATATACTGGACTATCAGCATGCCTATTTGTGTATACCTTGCAAGCTCCCTTTCCATAAGAATCAAAGCAAGTTTTAATTGTAATAAATTTCAAATGTCTGGAACCAAAATCTATAGAAATTTGAATTGAAACTATTTATTCAACACAACGAGTATACAATAATTCACTCTGACTATTTTACTTGAACACTAACAAGCAAGTTGGAATTTAGAACAACTGAAGAAAAGTATAACAAGGCACACGTCACTGAAAAAATAGAAAATATTAAGCCTTTGTTGATGTGATAGTTGTATGTATAATATATATACTCGTAATAGATAGTCACTTCAATTAATTCACGACAGAACCTTACGAGTAGTTTATGAGCCTATCTCAAAAGGTAGTATCACTATTCATCAGTGCAACAAACGTGTAATTTATATTAAAGTCAATTCAACGATATATTTACTGTTTACCAACACACTCAGAGAATAGATACACAATTGTCCTAAATATTAAATTATCGACACTGGATGGAATTGTATGGTATCAAATATCGTGTATTCTAATTACGTGGATGTAGTTAGTGCAGAGAATCAGACAAGGAGTTTGAAGGCACGGAGCACCTCCGCGGCTAGGGAATGACTGACCTAACGGCGGGTGCAGTCGCCTCTCTAATAGGCGTATTTGTTTACACTTATACTCTAATCTCACATAAATATTGTATATTGAACGAAAGTAAGTAGATCAGGTACGTTGTGCCGCTTCACCTTTTTTATTAAAAATGCCTACAGTGTCGTGCTCTTATTCACTTTATTATTAACGAGTATGCTTTTAATGTCATTATGTAGTATCGTTTAATACTTTAGTGCGAAAATATCTTTTATGACTGTGACTGACTAGAGAGTTGATCGTAACTGAGTTTTGAGGTAACTTTTATTAGGAGAATGGAATCCGTAACTATTTACTGGTATGAAAAATATATCGTTATCAGACAGAGTTAAAAAAATAACTAATAAAACACTTGGTCACGTGCAAGGCGATTGCAGCGGTATTGAAGGTGGAACAAGTTTTACCTACAGACAGATGTGTTTGCATACTGTTGAAAATTCTTCCACATTAGATAGCATATAACTAGACAGAAATGTCCAATCTTTTGTAATAAAGTAAACACTAAGAGCTTATTGTAAATTCCATAATGCATTTGAATCTAGAATGAGATTTTGGTTTTTATTTTACTTAACTTTGGTTTTATTCTGCATAATGGAGATGTGCCAATTACGGCCTGCAACTGACAGAAAATTGTTAATCGTTAAAATTAAACTAGTGACTGAAAGCTTTCAGTTTAAAAGAGTAATATTTTGAATCATAGGTTACAGTAATGGCAGATAAATGTTTTATGTTGCTAGAGGTAAACATAAATTGTTAGTAGCGATAAAATGTTTTTGGTATTGCATGAGATAACAGTATTATTAAATAGTATTGAACATATAATCGTAAAAGTATAAAATATGAAAAAATATTAAAAATACTTTTGTTATAAAATTATTTGTTATTATAAAAAACGATGGTTATTTATAAATCAGTAGTTGAAATTGTTTTCCAAAGCAAGTAACACATTTTTCATCACTCATGTCGTTTGTGTTTCACGTATGTATTTAAAATATGAGCTATCATATTCGTAGATATATTTAGGAAGAGTATGAAGTTCCCTAGTACACAAGTGACTATTAATAAGCTTCTCATTTGGCATTTTACGTAAATATTTTTTTTACGTGTTAAGTGAAAACTCCTATTACAGCGATTTTTAAAATGGATTCCATTTACGATAGTGTTTTTATTTTTGTGTATTATAGTGTTTCTGAAAGTTTTAGTGTACCGAAAAAAAATAAATTTATTCAAAATTTTTAACTTTATCATATATTAGACAAAGGAAACCCATTAAAATAAGTCAATTAATGCAATGGGAGTGCAGCACTAATACTTCTCATTTAAACACGTAGCGCCTTAAGTAAGCACACTCATTTATATTTACAAACATTTTTATGTGGTTACCTGCCGTTCAAGTTTACAACTTTCATTCATAACATTTTTATATAAAGTTGTTTCATATATGTACAGTTTTTTTATATTAAAAATAAAATACCACCGCAATAGGATACGCTTAACAGAGTTCGGTCCTAATATGGCAGTACTATCTGTATTGAGCAAAATACTTTGTCAAATTTATTTGCTCATAGCTTTGGATGTAATGGATAATTTTCTAAATTTTAAAATAAGTTAAAATAATTATCAATCACACAAACTGAAAACGTTTTACTGCGTTATTTGTATCCAGTAATATTCCTACTAGAGTATCTTTACTATTGGACATAAAACGTTAATTCCTTAGAAAGATCAAAATGAGAAGCTATATTTTAACTGATTAAAAAGCATTTTTTTTGCATGTAAATCTGTTGATTTATATCTTATATGTGATTTCTTAATAACTGTAATCTATAAAAATCACGCCATTTGAAAGGTTTATTTTCAATTAGGGATATTGCTTTCTTCTGTGGATAATTTTCGTTTGCTTTATTTTTAATAAATAAGAGACTAATAAGAGAGCACTGATTGCAAAGTAACCATTAACAGTGTTACAGAGCGAGAGAGAGAGTAGTTAGTACTTGACCATTTGTTCACTCATTATAGGAACGTTGTCAGGATGTTTAGGAACATTCGTTAATGTCTCTTTTAACATAGTTAAAAATTAGCTATTATTATCTATTTCGTATGGCTAAAGTGATTTGATTTTTTCACTCTCATAGATAAGGTTATTTACGAATTATACTCGTATACTGTGTCAGTAATATAGTCACGTAATTACAAAACTTAACAGTCATTGTAACTTCTGGTAGATTGTAACAAGATATTGTTAGACGTTTACACTCATGTGCAATATTTAAAAAAAGTCTTGACGGATTCAATCCGAAATGTACGAATTTACGCTTGTTTGTGACAATTGGGTTTTTTGTGACAAGTTCTTTTTGATTTTGAAAAGATAACACATTGTTCTAAATAATAATAGACTTGATTCTTAGTAAACCTTATGACTGTGTGTTTGGTACCACGTTAAACTAGCAAGCGCCTAGTACTTTTAGCCTTTTTATCAGTCTCACAGTTTCAGATACTGCAGAAATTCAATGGTCAAATTAAATGCTTATATGGATAATAATCATTCAAAGTTTGAAAGTAAAACATATATCAGTATTATTAGGGTTCATAATTATTTAAAAGGATAGAATTCGTTGTACAGAACCCAATTAATTTATAGTTGTCTACCGCCGTAATAGGATTTGACCTAAATATTATAAACGTAATAGGGTAAATCGACGTGATTATTAAAATATTTATTAATAATAATATGTTGAATCCCAGAGAAATGAATATGATATCTCGTGTAATAGAAGTTCAAATCCTAAATTTGTTGAAAACAAAAGTAAACATCCATAAAAACCCTTGTGAACGCTTATTTTTCTTAGGTACTTTCAAGTGTTGTCAAAACCCTCCATTAAGAAAACTTTTACTTTGGGCATTATTTTATGTTAAAACTCTATGTTGAGGTATTTTCAATTTTCAAGAAATAACATTTATCTTAAATATCTCATTTCGACCAACTTTTAGTGTAAAAAAAAATAAAGAGAGCATAGAGTACACATTTCTTTTTAAAATACAGATTGTTTCATGTATGTCCTTGCCAGGCCGAAAATGCATGGACAAATGGCACATGTTTGTTAGTAAAATATTGCAACATAATAAATGAAAATTAGTTTATACAACACATTTGCTCATTATGCTATTTTGCTCTTATTGGTTATAATTTCTGACATTATTTATTTATCAAAATTCTTATGATATATTCGTTATGTAGATGCCTGTATCAAATGGGTCTAAATTTTTTTAAAATTGAATATAATGTTGTGTTTGTGGGTTGCAATTACACTACATTTTGTACAATCAACGTTATTACTTTATTCATTGAATTTACAGAGCTTGATACCAGTTGACATATTGCATATTTAATAATTAGTTTTCCCAGCATCCACTAGAGGCGCTCGCGAGCCACACGTTCAGAAATGATTAACAACACACGGGCCTAACACTCTCCCTCGTTATTAGTTCAAAGATTCAACCGGTCCGGCATCCTTCTAGTTCTGGTGCTTCGACGTGGTTCCAATTTGGGTTGGTGTCGGTGTAGGTAGAGGAAGTGTAAGTGTCTCTGAGCTTTTTATAACTGGTACGATATTTTCTGGATTGTTAACTACTGGGTTTTGAATGGGTGGTATGGATTCTCTTCTTGTAGGACTAGCTTGTATGGTAGTAGATAGCTTGTTGTCTTTTTCAGGTGATTTTCCTGCATCTAGGTTTTCCTATATGTGTTCCGGCTTGGCTAGGTAAGTATACGGTATCTTAATGTTTTCACTCATGCATGCAGTTTTTATAATTTGATCAATGTGTCTTTGGTGTATTCTTCCATCCACTTCCACCTCATAATGTAATTTTCCTTTCCTGTCTGTTATTTTTCCGAATTTCCATTTGTTGCTGTCATACATTCTTATTTGAACTCTATCTCCTCTTTGAAACTGCTTGTTTACAATCATCTCTTCATTACTGTGATTTTCTATCTCTTTCCCTCTTTTTACTAAGTCAATTCTTGTTCTGTATATTCTTTTGAACATCATTTCTCCTGGACTTAATCCTGTAGTATTGTTAGATGTTTTTCTGTACATCATTAAAAATGTTTGCAGTTTTTCTTGTACTGATCCCTCTTCATTAGCCATTTTTTTTAGCTTATTTTTTACTATTTGGACATATCTTTCTGCTTGACCATTTGTAGAAGGATGAAATGGTGCTGTAAATTTTGCTTGAATTCCATTTTCTTTCAGAAATCTTAACATTTCTTCTGATCTAAACTGTCTTCCATTGTCTGATACTTGAGTTATTGGTAGGCCAAATGTAGTATATAGCTTCTTCAGAATATTAATAGTTGCTATAGCTGTAATAGAAGTAGTTGGAATGACTTCTAACCATTTAGTATAGGCATCTACCACAATAAGAAAATATTGGTTCATGAATGGGCCAGCATAGTCGATATGAATACGACTCCATGGTTCTTTTGGGTATTCCCAGCTGTGTACAGGTACTTTAGTAGGGTTTTTCTGCATCAAACAGCATGGCTTGCACTGTTTTACCAAATTCTCTATATCAGTGTCAATATTCTTCCACCACACATAACTCCTAGCTAAAGCCTTCATCTTTACAATACCTGTGTGTGCTGTATGTAACTCTTCTAAGATTTGAGGTTGTAATTTCTTAGGTATGATGATTCGTATGCCATAGAATATGCAATTATTTTGTAAGGAGAATTCATGTAATCTTCTAGGATCTTCTTTTCCTGATTGTATGTCTATGTATAGTTTTTGTAATTCTGGATCAGTAGCTGTAGCCTTTTTAATTTCTTGTAGTGTAACTGGCATTTTTGAAATTTGGTTTAGGTAAAAAGCTTCATCATCTGTAAGTGTCTCTTTTGTTTCATTTTTCTCTGTATGTTGTAGTCTTGAAAAGTAATCTGCATTAGCATGTTCTATAGTCTTCCTTAGCCTTATTTCATATTCAAATCCTGCTAGGAAGTTAGCATAGTGTACAAGTCGTATGGCTGTGGTAGCTGGTGTAGCTTTCTCTGGATGTAGTATTCTGGCTAATGGTTGATTGTCCACGATAAGTATTATTTTTCTGCCATAGCAATATTGAAAAAAATTTCTTCAGACCCCATACTAGTGCCGCAGCCTCTTTATCTAACTGGCTGTAGCCTTTCTCTGCTTTTGTAAGAGATCTCGAAGCAAATGCTATTGGCCTTTCAGACTTATCTGCCATAATGTGTGATAACACAGCTCCGAATCCAATAGGTGATGCATCAGTGGCTAATGTCACTGGTAAATTTCCATGAAATGGTGTAAGTACTTTTTCTCCCCATATCTCCTTTTTCAGTTCTTGAAATGTTTTCTCACATTTTGTGGACCAAGTAAATTTTGTATCTTTTTGTAGTAATTTGTATAAAGGATTTTTTAGTTTTGATGCCAAGTTGGGAATGAATTGTTGATAATAATTAATCATTCCTAAGAAAGTACGTAGAGATGAGACATCTGTAGGACGTGGACTATTCTTTATATCTCTTATCTTTTCTTCTGTAGGGTGTAGTCCTTTTTCATTTATTGTATGTCCCAGGTAAGTAACGGATTTTTGGAAAAATTGGCACTTCTTTCTGTTAAGGTGTAGTCCACCTTCCTTTAATTTGTCGAATACTTTTCTAATTCTATTTAATAGTTGTAGGTATGTATGCCCTTGTATGGCGATGTCATCGAAAAAACATGCTGTGCCTTCTGTATCTTGAAGAGTTTGGTCCATAAATCTCTGCCAAACGTTGGGCGCAATTTTCACACCAAACATCAATCTATTCACACACGGGCCTAACATATAACATATTCAAAAAAGACAGGATAAGTTAAATACAGGAGTGCGGGGTCCGGAACCTCCACGCGGTGCACCCTGGGCAACGGAGGCGGCAGTGTCTCTGGCGCTAAGTGCGAGAGACACTGCCTTCTACGGCAAATTCCGGCCGAGGTGGAAACAACTCTTGTGAGGATAGTTGAAGGCTTTCCACCTGTCCCTCCGTTTAGCGGAGGGCATAGTGGCGAGTATACTAGCGGGCGGACGGGTTCTCAACTGCTGGCATTGTCAGAAGTTGTGGACATTGGTCTGATGCAGACCACCGTCCGGCCAACTCGTAAACCTGACTGGCCGCAGTCAGAAACGACGGCTCTTTGAGGGCTACGAGGAAGGAAACCTCTATAAAAAAACCTTGGGGCGGACGGACTCGGTCTGGTGCAGACCCCGTTCGGCTCAGCCGTAATCCTGAACGGACAGGACCGGTGGTTCTTCGGATCCGAGAGGACGTAAACCTCTATAAAAAAACCCCAAGCCCACGCTCTGACGCCTGGCAATGGGCTGAGTCGCTGGAGGGAGTCCAGTGCCGAAGGCGTCCTATTGTCGGAGGACATTAACCTCAAATATATGGCATGGGTAAATTAAAGGTATCACCTACCCAGGAGGGTCCCAGACGCACCGTGCCTGGGGAGTCCCTCCCGGAGCCAAACGGCTCCGGCAGCTCCCAGTCGTATTCTGGGGGGAGCAACCACTGCCAAACCCGCCCGTCGTCGAGTGGTAAATCCGACGACCAACCAATCGCGAAGGACGCGGAAAGACACGGGGCAGTGTTGGATTCTGACACTGCCTCTGACAGGAGCGGTGCGAGTACGCCAATAGCCTCAGCTGTAGAA
This sequence comes from Hypercompe scribonia, assembly GCA_949316085.1. NCBI lineage: Eukaryota > Metazoa > Arthropoda > Insecta > Lepidoptera > Erebidae > Hypercompe > Hypercompe scribonia. The sequence goes on from OX438975.1 coordinate 15,298,830, forward strand.
CAATACCAAAGGGGATCACAAAAGCGAAAAAGGCGCCAGCCCCAATCGGCGGAAACAAACCAGCTGGAATCCGCCTCTAGTGACGAAGCCACGGCACCCAAAGTGCGAACAAGCCGTCGAGGAGCTCGCGGCGGAGGCCGACCTCCCAAAGCTGGGCGGGTCACCAGAACAAGGCAGACTGCCGGAACTATGGCAACAAAGAAGGCCGAGGGTGAGCTATTGCTCAAAGCCCTCTGTGAAAAGATCGAGTCCGAAAAGACTACGGATATCATGTGCGGTGATCTGAGCCTAAAAGAGCGCAGAGCGAAAAATCCTGTGGACCAGATTGAGGAGACAATCAGTGTAGCCGACTGCTTCCTTCAGACGTTCCAAGGACCAGGAAGTCCAGAACAAGAGGCTCTTTTGGCGGTCGTGCGAATTATCGTCGGAGCGGGAAGACTCCTAGTGGCCGAAAACAAGGCCCACGAGAGGGAGAAAGCCAGCCTTGAAGCAGACCTTGCTGAAGTGAGAGAGAGGACGTTAGACTCCTCTCATGGTAATGCTGGTGCCACGCCAGCGCCATCGACATCATCCTGCCGAGTGGAACCGGACATAGTCCGACTCATGGCGGAGATGGAGGAGCGGCTTTGCCAGCGTATCTCTGCAATAGAGAACGTAATTTATCGCCCACCTCTAACTCCGCCAAGGGTAACATATGCAGCCGCTGCTAAAGCAGGTTCAACAGCCCAAACAGTAGCAAGAGTGGTCAAGCCAAAGACAACAACAACGTCGCAAAAGGCCACCCAGGAAAAAGGGAAGGAGAAGAGGAAGGCGAACTCAACCCAAATCCAAACCCCAGTCTCAGCCCCGGCTGATGTAGCACAGCAACCGAAGGAAGGGATCTGGATGGCAGCCGGTGATAGGAAGAAAAGACGGAAGGCCGCCAAAAAAGCAGATAAAAATGCCAGAAAGGCCGCCGCTGCTGCAACAAGAGCGACAAAAAGACTCCGAACCCCTCGTTCTGCGGCAATCGTCGTCACTTTGACGGCAGAGGCAGTAGAGAGGGGTTTGGGGTATGCTGAGGTCTTGGCGAAAGTCAAGGCCAACGTCGACCTCACCCGGACCCGGCTCCTGTTCGCGTATTTTTGCACCGGACGCCGGTGAACACGCGAACAGGAGCCCGGCTTCTCGAGATCCCCGGTTCCACCAGTGGCCCCAAAGCTGACGCCCTAGCGGCTAAATTAACGGACTCACTGGACGCAGAAGACGTCCGAGTGTCCAGGCCTATGAAATGCGCTGAAGTACGCATCACAGGCCTGGACGATTCTGTTACGACGGACGAGCTCAGGTTCGCTGTGATGAAGGCCGGAGGCTGCCCTCTGGATAATATAAAGGCTATAGTTATACGCTTCGGCCCCAGTGGACAGGGGGCAGCGGTTGTCAGTTGCCCTATTGCGGCGGCCCAAAAGATCGCTGACAGGCGTACTCTCCTAGTTGGTGATTTTCTGAGGGCACAGGCACGGCTCCTGCAGACCCGACCGGCAAGATGCTTTCGATGCCTGTCGGTGGGACATGTGGGGGTAAAATGTACAGCAGAGGTCACCTACGGTCACCTACGGTATGTTTCCGTTGTGGCCAGCCTGGTCACAAGGCGAGTGGCTGTAACGCTCCATTGCGCTGCTTTAGGTGTGCAGCGGGGAGCAAACCTGCCGACCACCAGGTTGGCAGTAAGGCCTGCGTCTTGTCGGATCCGAAGCTGGGAGGTCGACCTCCTGGCCCCCGTCCGAAGAGCCCGGAGAGTACTGCCGGAGGGCAGCAAGATTTGCGGCGGGGGGCGGAGATGGAAATCCAATAATGGATTCGCATCTCCGCATCCTCCAGGCAAACGTGGGCCACGGTGCCGTTGCTCAGGATCTTCTGCTCCAGAGCATGGCACAGTGGTCTATCCACATTGCCGCCGTGGCTGAGCCATACGTCCACCAGTTTCTCGGGGCTGCCTGGGAGACCGACTTGGATGGCTCAGCGGCTCTGGTATACGGCACTGCCGCTGGCACTCCTCCCCTCACCGTGGTTGCAAGGGAACGGAGTTGCATAGCGGCGTTGTTTGGGGATATAGCGGTCGTGGCTGCTTATTTCACGCCGAATCGAGACATAACTGAGTATGAGCAATGGCTCGCTCAGCTGGCGGTCGTCGTCGACGCCTGTCGCCCCCACCCGGTTCTTGTGCTCGGTGACTTCAATGCCTGGTCAGAGGCCTGGGGTTCCCGACGCACGAACCCGAGGGGCAGGGCACTGGAGAACTGGGCCGAAAGATTCGGCCTAGTTACCCTAAACCAGGGGTCCGTTCCCACGTTCGTGACAGCGAGGGGTAGTTCGATCGCGGACATTTCGTTCGCGTGCCCCTTGCTGGCACGCCGTGTTGAGAACTGGCGGATCATTGTGGGGGAGGAGACGGGTTCGGATCACCGATACATTCGGTTTGAAGTCTCCGCTCCCACAGATGGCGTGCCGGTTGGACGAAATCCACCTGAGCCGCGTTGGGCGCTCAAGCGCTTAGATCGAGAGGTCCTCCTGGAAGCCGCCATCGTAAAGGCCTGGACTCCTGCACCGGACAGGCCTATAGATGTGAATGCCGAGGCATTATGGTTCCGGGAGGCCATGACCCGCGTCTGCGATGCGGCGATGCCTAGGGTTCAGCCCAACACTGCGAGACGCCAGGTCTATTGGTGGTCGCCGGAGATCGCAAGGCTGAGACAAGCCTGCGTGATCGCGCGCCGTCAATGGTCTAGGTTCCGCAGAAGGCGTCGCCGCCCCGAGGATGCGGCAGCTCGAGAGGCGGAGCTTTTGGTGGAATACAGGGTCGCCAAAAGGACTCTTCAGGCAGCGATAAAACGGGCCAAGAGCGAGGCCCGCCGCGAGTTGCTGGAGACACTGAAGCGGGATCCATGGGGACGCCCTTACCGTATGGTTAGAGGCAAAATACGGCCATGGGCCCCGCCGTTAACCCGATGTCTTCAGCCAGAGCTGCTTGAAAGGGTTGTCGGCTCCCTGTTTCCATCGCATGTGATGGAGCACATACCACCACCGATGGCTCCGCCTGCAGCGCCTGAGGCGCCTAACGTGGACGACGACGACGTGCCTGAGGTCACTTGGGCAGAACTAGCGCTGGCGGTGCGACGGCTTAAAGCCAAAAACACCGCCCCAGGACCCGATGGCATCCCAGGACGAGCATGGGTCCTGGCTCTGGATGATGAGGCGCCAGCTCTCGAACCCCGACTGAGAGAGTTTCTCAGCGCATGCCTCGAGCAGGGCCAGTTTCCGAAAATATGGAAGACGGGAAAACTGGTCCTCATCCGAAAGGAGGGGCGCCCAGCGGACTCACCATCCGCTTACCGGCCCATAGTGTTGCTTGACGAGGTATGCAAACTCTATGAAAGAGTGATTGCATGGCGCCTCGTCAAGCACTTCTTCAGAGTAGGGCCGGATTTGGCGGATAACCAGTACGGTTTCCGTCAGGGGCGCTCCACCGTGGATGCGATCATGCGCGTGAGGACTCTAGCGGAGGAAGCCGTTTCTCGGGGTGAAGTGGTGTTGGCGGTGTCGTTAGATATCGCCAACGCGTTCAACACTTTGCCCTGGAGTTGTATCAGAGAGGCACTAGTATATCATAAAGTGCCTCTCTACCTCCGCCGCGTTGTCGGGGCGTATTTGTCGGAAAGAGCCGTTATCTACCCAAGTAGAACCGGTCTCGGTCGACGTGAAATGTCGTGTGGTGTTCCGCAGGGGTCGGTCTTAGGGCCTCTCCTGTGGAACATTGGCTACGACTGGGTGCTTCGCGGTGCATACCTAGATGGTGTAGCCGTCACATGTTACGCGGACGACACGCTTGTGACGGCGTGCGGCAAGACACACCGTGAGGCAACCCTGAGGGCCACGGCCGGTGTTGCCCAAGTCGTGCAGCGAATCCGGCGACTGGGTCTCGAGGTGGCTTTGCACAAATCCGAGGCCTTGTTTTTTCATGGGCCTCGGAGGAAGCCACCTGATAGACTCAGCCTCACAGTAGGAGGTACTCGCATCGGCATCGAGCCCTCTATGAAGTATCTGGGGTTAGTACTCGATGGCCGATGGGACTTCGGACATCACTTCCGAAGTCTGGTCCCCAAGTTAGTTGGTGCAGCGCGTGCATTGGCAGGTTTGCTGCCGAACATGAGGGGACCCGATGACTCATGCAGGAGACTCTACGCTGGAGTTGTGCGGTCCATGGCCCTTTATGGGGCCCCAGTATGGGCGGAATTCCTGAAGGCCAGCAATATTGCGTTACTGCGACGACCACAGCGTATGCTGGCCATTAGGATTATAAGGGGGTACCGCACGATCTCCTTTGAGGCGGCGAGTCTCCTGGCCGGAACTCCACCATGGGACCTGGAGGCGAGAGCCCTTGCAGCTCTCTATCAGTGGCGCAAGCACGCGCGGGAGTTGGGTCGGAGTCCTGAAACCCGAGACATCGAAAATCAGAAATCCCAACTCCGCCAGGCCCTCGTAGAGGAGTGGAAGGAACGACTTGGGCAGCCAAGCGCTGGACATGCCGTTGTTTCGGCGATAAGACCCCTTATGGAGGATTGGCTTGAGAGGCATCATGGGACCCTCTCATACCGACTGACGCAGGTGATCACTGGAAAAGGATGTTTCGGAGATTACCTGTGTCTGATCCGTAAGGAGCCAACGCCTGAGTGCCATCACTGCGATGGCCGGACCGTGGACACAGCGCTCCACACGCTGGCAGAATGCCCGGCATGGGTGGAGCAGAGGCGTGACCTCATGGCGGCCATCGAAGTGGGGACTCTCTCGCTCGGTAACATGGTTGCGGCCATGATACGGAGCGAGGGTGCGTGGAACTCCGCCGTCTCTTTCTGCGAGCAGGTTATGCTTGCGAAGGAGATGGCGGAGCGGTACCGAGAGAGGTTTAGAACTCTCCCGGTCCGCCAGGCCCGGGAAAGGGCCAGGTACCGCAGAAGGCTCAGGCGCCGGAGATCACTAGAAGATCTCCGTCCTCCATAAGTGCAGGCCTGGGGGTGACAAATGAGGCCATCTATCACCCTAGCAGAAGCAGGTTTCCAAGAAACCATGAGTTTTCCACACAGGAGGGGGCCACTGCAGCCGTAGTTGGTCCGAGGTACGTCGGGGTTCCAGGGATTTCCTTACTAGGGTGCACCTGGTCCCCTGGCTATTGGTACCTGAGACGGCGTGTGGTTTTTGGTCGGTTCGAGTCCGACATAACCACCCTGCGGTGGTATCCGTGGGGATTTCCGAAATACATAAAAGAGTTTCTGTTGCTATTTTGCCTCAAATTAATAGAATCAGTCCGTGTTACGTCTTTATTCGAAATGTCATAATAATTTTATTAGCTAATCCATCCATAGACTTTGTCTTTACAAAATATATAACTCTAAAATATATAATTATAATTAAAAAATACAAAAAAAACACTCGTAAATAATAAAATATGGAGTATAATACTTCGATCTCCTCACTTAAAGTACCTTTTTTTTTTTTTTTATACCACGACGGTGGCAAACAAGCATACGGCCCGCCTGATGGTAAGCGGTTACCGCAGCCTATGAACGCCTGCGGCACCAGGGGCATCACGTGCGCGTTGTCGACCCTTTAAAAACCTATTTACCCCCTTCTTGAAGAGCCCCATACTGTAGTTTCCAGGGAAAACCTCGGCAGGGAGCTCATTCCATAACGGGATTGTTCGCGGGAGAAAATTTCTCTGAAACCGCACTGTGCGCGACCATTTAGTTAGTATTTGCAAGCTATACTAAGATCGTTCAAAACAATCCAAAATTTGATGAATTGTTGAATTCGTATTCCCGCAAGCTGAAAGTTAAACAAAGAAAATCATTTGTTATCCGTCCACGTAATAAAACATGTTGACGCACTTTTATTTCACGTTAAGTTTTGCATACGTGGTGTATAATACATAGGTGACTCCTCTGTATTGCTCCTCTGTACCGTAACAAAAGATTGAAAGTAATCGTATTAATCCTTATCCACATAGAGATAAAATGCGAATATTATTTTCCCATTTTATACTGAACAAACAAGATTTAACAACAAAAAAAAACATTGAACATGGACATTAAGTGTGTTGCCCGTCTGTGTCGAAACTAAGCTGAGCCTGTACTATGATTTTATATGATCTTTATAACATTTTACTTACCTTGAACTGTATGTACACATATTTTTATGCAAATAGATATTATTTTTGTTACCTTATAATTTTAAATAAATAATATTTTATAATACTGATTATTAAACATAATTATGTGTATTACTAAATACAAAGAGGAAAAAATCATCTAGACACAGACCAAAAGATTGTGTTTGTCACACACGTATTTGTCTTGGGTACAAATTGAAACATTTTTTTTTTTAGTTGATGAAAGTGGTTTCAGACCGCCATCCCACCCCCTATCGCAGCAATTTATCCGCCATCAAACGTCCACACTCTGGCGGCTCGCGGTCTTGGCTGGTACAAATCGAACCTACGACTCTGGGCTTATCATTCCGGGTCAGTAATTACTATATCAAAAAACTGACTATCTTGTCACAGGAATGTCATTTGAGCATAAACTGTAATTTTAAAAGTAAATATTAAAACAAAAACGTACGCTATTACGATTTTTCTTATTTATCTATATTATAATTTACAAACAGAATCTCGACTGAAAAACTTCTTTATTTAATCTCAATTTTAGAATTACTTTATAAAAATAAGAACAAACTTTTGAAAAGCAATTAGTGCTCGAAATAAAATATATATATCTCAAGTCACGTCGCAAGTCCTTAACTTTCGAGTTTTCTAAATGGAACAGAAAAACATCTTCTTGTAACACGTTCGTATTTTTCGCTTCGAGCACTTTATGTAAGTGGCTCTGAGAATTTTCATCTAGATACGTACCTACCGTGTAAAAAGTTGTTAAGCGGAAAAATTTGACTTTTGCTTAAACTGTATATAAGTTTAAATAATTTTATACCCTAAAGATCAATGGAGACTAAATACTATAAATGTATGTACGTACGACTTTTGAATGTTTTTAAGTAATATTTGCAAAAAACATCTATTTGGATTTAGTTTGCTTCGCCGAGCATGTGTTGTAATTGCAAGCCAATTACTGGTGAAATATTTCGCACCTTTTTTAATATCATCGTCATCATCAACAGCCTTTTACAGTCCACTACTGGACATAGGCCTCTTCTTAGCAAGGAGGTTTTGGCCTACTATACCAAGCTGGCCAGACGGGTTGGAATAGGGTTTGTTTCAAGTTTGCCTTCTCTTTGTAATGATGTTGTCTTGCATAGTTTGTTCCCTCAATCGCCTTTTACGACACCCACCACGGGTAACACTATCCATTCTTAATCCCTCACCATACAGATATTATTTTTACATACTTTGTATATTACAATTTTTATTTTATAATATTTATACTTTGTATATAATAATATATTTTGTGTACTACCCTTTTACTTAAATTTTTACAATTGTGTCGAAATATCGAAACTCATGATATTTAGAATAGATGACACTACTATATGTAGCTAATGCTTGGCTAGACCAAAGAGAAACCGCTTGAGTTTCTCTTGTGCAGTTTAAAATTATAAAAAAATATACGAGAACAGAGTAGAGTACTTGCTGTTTTTTTTTTAGTTTAGTTTAGTTTTACAAAAATTCTGCGTACTTCACAAGAAGCAGCTACAGGTGTAGCGAACATACTCGCGAGGACACAGTTGCTAGCGACTGCTAGTATAAAATAATTATAATGGAGTGATCATTATGTTTGAAGAGGAAGAGACTGAAATCAATAAAATAAATGATTGTACTTGCATTTAACATGAAGCCCAAATTGCTGGAAATATTTTAATCAGTGAAAGCATACGTGATGCTTCAGAAAGAAAAGAACCTGCACCAAAAATATATCAAAAATGTTTCATGAAAACAAAGAAAAAGGAAGACTTCTCACAAACCAATACAATTATTTTCATAAAAGAAATTTACAATTTATTGCCACATTCGAGAAAATGTAGGAGTGGAGAAAATAGCTCCAACGTCTTTTCTGATGTGCAAGTTCCATTGTTGTTCTTTGATTTTTTACTTGCGAATTATTTTTATGAGGGCTTCGGAATAAATATTTATTGCAACTGTGATGCACGGGCTCGTAAGGAAAAGGCAAAAGTTTACTTCATGCATGGTATTATTTTGAAATTATTTAGTATACCTACATGAAGATTTGGGTGGTTCAACTCCGATAATAAATGTCATAACATAGACAGTTCATGTAACATAAATGCTAAAAGGCTTATAACTTTTTACACTGCCACTGCGTGGGTCACCATACTGCATTGTTTGCATTCACAGTGAGTATGGCGACCATCACTCTTGGATACCTTCCATCAGGCAGAGTAGAGTCACTTTGGTAGGATTTTATAGAAAAAAGTTTATGATGAATTTAAATGTTCTCAACTGGAATCCGAAAGTAATACACGTGGATTACGAACAAGCTACTATGAATTCGTTCAATTCGGAATTTGAAAAGGCATCAATGATTCGTTGCTATTATCATTTTTGTAAACGTTTCAAAAATATAAATTAACAACAAAAAAAACATAAATACTAAGGCAATATATGTGCTTGTTTAGGTTTATTGCTAGTAGAAATTATAAATAAATCTTCTAATGATACAAAAATAAAGAAATTTATGAAATATTGTTAAAAGTATTGAATAAGGTCAGATTTTACTCATGTACAGTCACATTTTTTGAATGCCATTGGACAAAAAATATTGATGAAGGATGAAATTTTAAAATAGACGAACTAATTTAAAAAAACCATCTCGCTACAATTTTGCACATATTGAAGGATGATATTATTCTAGTAAATCTTAAAGTAGATTAGTGTAAAAAGTTAGAAAGGAGACTGACAAACAGAAGCTACAAGTCTCTTGAACGAGACGAATTCATTTGAGATGCACAATAGCAATCAACTTGTGGGGAAATATCTATGGTATTCATTCCATTCTTGTATAAAGTCGTTGTTTTACGTGTTTCTTTTAAAATATACATTTGTTTCTTTTGAATTATTTGTTTAAATTATTAATCGAGCTGTTCCTATAAAAGAGTAGTAATGCAAGTGTTTTTGCAACCGAACAAATGCAACTGGGGAGTTGCAGTAGCTCGGTTAACCGGTGGTATTCTGGTTAATCGGACACCTGCTACTAGAAGGGCATGCCCATTTAACTTATGTGCTGGTACTAATGGATGTTATGTCTAAAACCTTAATCTAAAATTCACGTAGTAATGCGAAAAAGTGTATGGTCTATATCATGAGAATTAGAACACAATTCGGCCTTCAGAATATTTTATGCTGATTCTTTCTGAACACGCTTAGTAATTAATGAATAAAACAAAATACAATATTATTTTTGTAAAGAAGTTAAACATTGTAATTCAATTTGAAAGTTAACTAAGTAATATAATTATAGGAATTGTTTGTATTACATAAGTTATTCTTTTATAAATATTATCTCATGGCTCCTACACGCTGTACTAGCAATCTGGCTAGCAGGTTGAGACCGCTCGAGTATGCAGCTAGCATAATTAGGTCGCCGGCACATGCCGCTGGAGACCGTAGGGCATCATTTCAGTTATGACAGCCGGGTTAAACACTAGTGGTGTACGCTTTGCGTTCTAGATTCTTAACGATAGATAGCGAAGCCTTTAACATAGCCATCATGGCCGTAGTATTAATTTCAATTAGCAAAATATTAAAAAGAAAAACATTTTGTGTGCGTGCGTGTTTGCAGAAAGTAAAAAGTACCTATAACGTTTGAATAAATATAAATAAATAAGATCACAAATCTCACGCACGCCCGTCTGTATCTAGTTCGATTGGGTCGAGTTTATGCTATGGTAATCAGATTGTTGGTAAATGTATTTAAATAATAGAAATATATTATTAATAAATTACACCCAGACAGAATAAATAATCGTGTTTATCACACAAATACTTGTCCTGAGTGTATTGAATCTACGACCACTGGCTTAGCAGTCGGAGCAACTGATCACTACACCTGTCTGTGCCGGCCCAAGTACGTTATTCAAGTCCTTTATTTAAATAAATGGCTTATAAACATAGTTTTTTATTATTGTTACTCATACAATAAAAAGTAATATAATAAATGTCTAAGTGTCAAGTATTAATGAATTACTTTATGATTTATCTTATTAATGTCTTTAAGTATGTCTTTTTCTTTATAATTTGTATATATACATTAGTTGGCTGTATTTTATAACAGAACTAGCTGACCCGGCAGACTTCGTACTGCCTCATCGATAAATAAAAGACCTAATCTTTTGTATAAAATGATTTTAAAACAAACAAATCGAATCCGTATTTAATAAAAAAGCATTTATTGAATAAATCATGAAGTCTTATTATTATTTTCGATACATCATGTTGCTTACTTAGAAAACAGAGTTTTCCTGAAATATTGGCTATTTATAAGGTTTAAATTTGATATTCACAGACACACACTGTTAAAATACAGTCTGTTAATTAATTTAAAGCTTTCTCATAAACTATATTTTTTGTTTTGTTTTGTGGTGCGTAAATAAACAAAGAAGACGGTTTTCCGACGCGCGAACACGCGACGTATAATTGTCCATGCGCGAAACAGGGAAACTCCAAGTTGATTCCACAAACTTCTAACGACTGTCCTTGCGATTTATTTATGGTCATCGCAAAGGCCAGACGTACTGGAAATTGTAAGCGTTTAAAATCGAATGGTAAGTCCGTTGGAATCATCGGTATCCGCGGAATCAAGACATCCTCTCCTTTGTATTTTCCTTTTATGATTGTCGCCTCAATGACGTTATTCATCAGTCTTTTCACAGCCAGTCTTGTTCCATTGCATAGTCGAGGTTGATTAATGTTACGCAGCATGATGACAATTGATCCTATTTTCAACTGCAAATTGTGAGGTGGTAATCCAGGCAATTCCAGTGAATTTAAGAACTCAGTGGGATAGTTGACTACGTTATCCTGGTTCATTACGGTGTCGACTGATTTGAAGGAAACCAACTGTCCTGGAAGTAAATTCTGAATGGTCGCATTAAGATCCTCGACATCTTTATTTTTCGCTGCTAATATTGCTCGTTCACCTAGCCAATTATGGTTATTGAACTTTTGCGCTATATCTGGGAAAAATCGCTGAATAAGCTCCACTTTTGAGTCTGTGATGTGACAGAAATCTGTAGGTAATGTGATGAATCCGGTCGAGGTGTCCACTGCAACTTTATTATTTCCAATGTCTAACAACTGCTTCGCAAACACATTTGCAGTTTCATCTTGTTGCAAAAATACTCGCATGTTAGTTGTTAAGTGGAGTGTCTTTACGTACTGCCACAAATTTGATGATTTTAGGCATGCATTTAGTTCATCAGCAACAGTTGATCGGGGAATAACTGGAAGAGTCTGACGAAAATCACCTGACAACAGAATCATGGCCCCACCGAAAATATTTTGGTTGTCACGAAGATCTTTCAACGTTCTGTCCAGTGCCTTCAGTGACCTCTTATGGGCCATTGTGCATTCATCCCAATCAATCAATTTGCATACCTGTAGGATCTTGGCCATTGCGCTATTTTTGGCGATGTTGCAAATTGGTGTTTCGGTGATTTGCATGTTTAGTGGTAATTTCAAGGCAGAATGTGCAGTTCGCCCGCCTTCTAGCAGAGTTGCAGCTATTCCAGATGAAGCTAACGCTAGAGCAACATCATTTCGCGATCTGATCCTCGCCAAAAGCAATGAAATTAAAAACGTTTTTCCGGTTCCTCCGGGAGCATCAAGGAAATAAATTCCACCAGATCCACTGTTCACAGCTTCTATCAAAGTGTCGTACGTAATTCTTTGTTGTTGATTTAATTGTGGAACATTTGTACGAACTGTTTCGGCCAATGCTTCAATGTCGTACTGATGTTCTCTTTGCAACTCGTGGTTTAATGCATCGTGCATATGACGATTGGGTGCTGTCATTCCCAAACACGACAATACTTTATTTGCCATCAATAAACACATATCTTCTATCATGATCAATGTGTCATTGTAAATTTCTTCAGTCATTTGTAGTGTAGGATTCAAAGTTTGACGGCGCACACGATGCAAAACATCCTCAGACATGTCATCTCTATACTTAACCCACAAATCTTTTGGATTCGAGGGGAAACATGTCGATATGATAATCGCAAACAAATGAATCCTTGAGCGTATCATCCCAGTGCGAATCGTTCTCAAGTAAATTTAATAGTTGACATGCCTCACGGTAAGTCGCACACAGCTGTCCATTAACTGTTTTCAGTTGTTTAAACGATGTCGGACCACGAACATTCACCAACAACAACCGCAAATAATAACATTCATCGTTATTTAGAGCATCTGAAGCAAATACATTTGGATGTCCTTCAACTGGTGTTCCTTGTTTTCGACGCTGAAATGATTTCGATGATGCGTTCCATGTGTAATAGCGTGGCATGTCAGCATACAGCAAAGTGCGAGCAAAATCATCAGTTTGACAGACTGTAAAGAAACTTGTTAATGTTGTCGACGGTGGATGTACCGCCCTGTCTGCCGCGTTAGATTCATTAAAATAAACTCGTTGACCATTTTCTAAATGGACTGCCAAAATGGACTACTGTAGGGTGTGTTTCATGGATCGCAAATGAAAAGATACGCCAAATAGCTTCGTTGCTACTCACATAGCGACCCATCTGGTACTGTGATATTTCATCATTTGCATTGGTTACACCGAAGACAGCCATATCACTACCTTTATTAACATATTTACATATGTACTTTATCGACTTATTGATGTGAGTCTCAAAAGCTTTGGACAATATTGGCGAGTATGGCACAATCCAACGATTGTCTACATCAACATTTTGTCCGCTTACCTTCACAACTACCGATCGCCCACTGTCCGCAACTGATCGCCGACGATACAATGGGTATCCATCATTTCCCGTTATGGTTTCAGCAAGCAGGTCTCTTGGGTATCGCTTGGAACACCTACCGTCGACCATACAGGGTGAGTTGTAGTTGAAATGTTCGCAAGGTCCATGTATCATGTATTTGGTAACTACTGCATGCAATTTTGGGTCAACTATTTCATCTGGAATTTCAGCTGAAATTATGGAATCAATCTCATCGGGCCTTATTTTGTCCACTAACCATACTAAAATGTGCGCATGTGGCAATCCACGCTTTTGCCATTCTACAGAGTACATCCAACAACGGACTCGGCCATACACATAATGCTTTATTAAGAAATTCATGAGAGATTTTAATTTTTGTTTAAAAACTCTGGCAGTTATGTCATGTCTATCAACTGGTGTTTGGCTATGTAGTAATTCCTTCTCGATTTCAGTCCATTTTGGGTTACATGTGAATGTAACAAATAAGTCTGGGCGGCCATAATGCCTAACATATGACATAGCATCCTGAGCATATTCATGCATGTGGCGTGGGCTTCCTATATAAGTAGCTGGCAAAATTGTCATTCTTCCTACATTATTCATATTGCCATCAGCATTTATAGCATCGCGGAGATGGATGTATTCCTCTGACCGTAGCCGTCGTTGGTTCAAACTGATGTATGTCAATCGTTCAGTCTCAATTTTGACATACATGTCAACTGCAAACTGATGAAAAAGTCGTTGACACATCAAAATATGATTTACTTCACCTCGACGGATCATGAGTCTGTATGAATAGAAATTCATAGCACTAACTTTTTTGTTGGTTTCAGCACCTGCAATCAAAAATGATAAATGTTTAAATTGTTACTTAAATGAATTGAATTTAAAAATATTATTTAATCTTGTTCAATTCATTTACCTGTTACTTGATTTACCATTTTGATATTAAAATGGTATCCATCTTCCCCCTTCCAGAAGATCAAAGGATATTGTAGTGCATCATAACTCCTGTGTGTTTCAGATACACGTTTTAAATCACTATTCCGACGATGAAGCACAATATCTCTAGATTGTAAATTTTCTCCCACAATGACAACAGCCACTTCATCAATGGTAGGTGAATTGAACCTCCTTGTGTGTTCATCGGCTGGTGTTTTGTCAGCTCGAATAATAATATTATGACTATCAGATGGCATCCGATCCAATGCTATTTTGAACATGTTTACTAAATTGTTATACTGATGAAGAAACATTTATAATTGTTGGACAATGGTTCTCTTCACTGTTGGATTGTGAGCACAACGATTATTAATTTCCGCATCTGAATTTCCCATAAAATAAATTTGTAAAAATTGATGATCTGCATCAGGTAGTGGTAACAGAGTGCCCAGTAAGTGATAAATTTGTCCTTGAATCTGTAATTTTTTAAAATTTGTCCATTAATTATTTCCGATATAGTACAAACTTGAATAATATAAAAAAATATTCTTATATAATACCTTGAAAGTGGGCATGAAATTGTCTTGTATAATATGTGTAGCACCAAATGATGTCATCTGGAAACAGTTGTTATATTTCTGAATGTTGGTCAAGAAGTGCTTAGAATCATTTCCAATCCCAGAAACTAAAGAGCGTAAAGGATCTGGTGGTGGGACTAATTGTGGCAATTTTACTTTGCCTTCAGCACAACATAATCCAGTAGATTCACCAGTGTATTTTAACGCCTTACAATATTTACAAATTGTTTTCATTTCCCCAATTGTTACCGATTTGTCGGCACAATAATCAATTGCCGGATCATAGTGGAATGCAGCTCGTTCAAGAATCACAGGAGCACTGCGTCTGCGGATTCGCTCAATTTCATTATATCTAGCTTGCTGTTGTTGTGTTTGATGTGCACAAACTCGTTGCATTCTAAGCCTATCTCCTACATTGTCACTCACTAAAGAACGTAATTCTGACATAGCAATGCGACTATTTTCTTGATCTGTCTGTCTCTGGTCATCAGTGCGGTTAGCACGTGAGGTAGCTCTTCGCACATTTGATTGACTACGACGACCTAAGTCAGGTCGTCTTCTCCTCGGCATCGTAAATTGTAATTTATCAAAGTGAGAAAATTTCCCGCTCATTTAGCAGTAAAAGAGCACATTATTTGGAATATCACTATCACAAAGGATCACCAAAGTAAAGAAAGTTCTCGCGCACGTAGCCACAAAGATAGATATAATATCGTAATACTTTTTTCCGTGCTCTGAAATGCGACAGGATGGATTGACATATTAGTTGGTTGTCAAATCTAATGTCAAATATTATGATTGCGTTCAGAAATTTAACTTATGATTTATAATTTAATTTGTGACAAAACTTAAGATTTATCTTTCGATTTCTATATAGTCTTATTAAAAAAATAATCAGACAGTTTAACAACTGAAGTTGGCTAAAATTGAGTTTCTCGAAGCCGACCACTATTTATGTACTATGTATTTTGAGACTATGCAATTTTGTCGCGTTCGCGATTCACTTTCACTTTTGTCGAGTTTCAGAACGCGATATTAGATCCTCCAACGCGCACGCGAATTTGAACTTTATGCAGGGGTAATAAATTAGAAATTGACTCTCCATTTTATTTAGAAAATGTTTGTATGGGAAATAGAAATATGCTGTTTTGAGTATTTTCCCGGCAAGTATTCGAATTTTTCTCACCTTTTAAACCTTCCCTAGACCTCCATGAATAATTCAAGACCAAGATAAGATAAATCCGTTCAGCCGTTCTCGAGTTTTAGCGAGACTAACGAACAGCAATTCATTTTTATATATATAGAAGATAATGTTCAATTAGGAAAAATATATAAGAAAATAATATTTATTTATTTTTATTCTAATTATCGTAGGCTATATATTATTTTCAATCGATCTTAACATTTCCTTAATTTTATGCCGACGATTTCATTTTTACTAAAATACAAATAAATGTTTTAATTAATAATCGATAGCTTAGGCCATTGTAGTAAAAAATAACAGTTTTGCCAGAATTTCTAAGTATACTTACATTTCACTTTAATTAATTTTTTGACAATTTTATTATTCAATTTCATAGATTTACTTTATCTTGATATGTACTGTCAAATCAATAACTTGGTGAAATTATCGTTCCACTAATTGACATTCTGTGTAAACCTGTTTTCAATTAGAAATTAATTTTCAGTTAGTTAGCGTTAGACACTAAATCAAATTTACTTTATGGGGAATCCAACGTAAAACGATATATTCCTCTCGTAAATTCAATCTGAATATTATCGTTTAAGAAATGAGACGTCAAGAGAAATTTTAAATTCTTATAGAATTTTATAAATCTATTTGTTTGAAACATAATAATTTTACAATTATGTATTTAAATAAAAATATAAGTATGTATAATATAAAGAGCTTCACTGTGATAACTGAAACAAATGTAACTCAATTTCTACCTTTTAAAAAGCTGAGTTCCAAGTAAGTAGTTTTGCCGGAGGGGAATTTATTGCAAGATCCCCGGTTCCGGCCCTTTGAAGCTGTGAAGGCGTAAATATTCCTACAGTCTTACTTCGTTTTTATAGTGTGTGAGAAAATGGTTTTATAGTTCATTTCGTGTATAAATAATTACACTAATTTACACAATAGTCACACTACCGTAAAATGTTCCTACTTTGCTCTTTTAAGGTTAATTATGCTCCAATTTTCTTAAATGTTTTATCGCATGATATGTCCAAATCGGTGCGACATTACATTTAATTGTGAACGCACCCAAAAATATTTATTTATGAGTAACAACACTGAAGTGGAAAAAAAAATCATCCGCCGTTTTTTTTATGTCAGATGCAGGTGTAGTGCAAGACGTTAAAAGGTTTTTTTTCTTGCGAAAAGCCACTTCCTTCTCGAAATCTGCATAGCATATTAAGGTAGTTCTATTCTAATGTTATTATGTATATAATCAGGTCAATGAATTCGTAAATATTTCATTGAATTTCTGAATTGGTTATAATCTAACCTCACTTTTTTGGTGTGCTCATATTTTTTTAGCAACTTTGGGGTAACGTTGCACCTTGCTTTCTTCAGAAAAGCAGTTTCCCGGTCCTGCTAAAACGACCAATAGATACGTTGGAACCAACGTGCGAAGTTTCTGGTTTTCGAAAATGTGATATTTATCCGCTTGATGCGAATTCACTATTAGAGAGGTTACCCACAACTGTTGACAAGGTTGCTTTGCAAGATTCTTTTCTACAGAGGCTTGAAGCTAAGAGGTTAGAGTGGACGACAAGTGGAACTGCTAACGGGCGACGCAGAAAACTACACATCACTCCTGAAAAAAGTGTGACTGAAGAATTAGGCACTCTTTTGTACGATAAAGAAAACGAAGAGTTGGCTCAGCTGTCAACTTCAAAGAGACCATGTTGCCGTAGATCCAGTAGCGAATGCTCTTACACAGAAAATATTAACATGTCAGTTCATGATTCTTCTGATCTTGGTTCTCTTGGAGATTTCTCCAAACTTGGGGAATTTAAATGACTTTTTCATATTTTACCTACTACCTACCCATGACTATGGGTAACTTTGCTCCTTATTCATAGTTTTATATATATTATGGAATACTTAATTACGCTGATTTAACTTCAAAAATGTGTTAGATAATATTATATTCTTTAAATAAATGCAACAATAGCAGTTTTGTTTAAAACCGTTAAGTTAAGTAAAAAGTTACAGTTAGCAGTTCAGTAAATAAGGTACTCGCCTGACTTTCAGCTCTGAGACTCGGGACAACAAGCGCTATAAGTTACTCTGAAGAGACCCAAACACCCAACTTGAAATAAAATGAAGGAATTAAAATTGAATAAGTAATTAACTGGTAGTTTCTTGAGTTGCTTGAATGCTGCAGTTCAATATTGGAAAATGCTTAAAATGCTGGTCATAAATTTTCTTAATATTGCTATATAATGTCACTGCACCTCAAAAACTCTCTAAGATACAGGTGGGCCAAGAATTTGTTAACATTTAAATCTAACATCCCGCGCAAATAAATGTTTTTTGGAAATTTTGTCGCAATGGATCGCTTCAAGGGGCCGCAGCCCACTTACAGTGTGAAACAATTTCATTTAAACAACAGTTCGCTTATTACTGTGAGACTTCGCTTATGGCTTATTTCACGTTGAATACGATTTACATGACTTAAATCAGTGTCCAAGTACTCCTGTAATAAATAAATTGATGAAGAAGTTTGAAGAAACGGGATCTACAATAAATTTGAAGAAAACTGGACTTTCGGCCGGAAGAGAACGTGCAGCAAGTTGCCGCTTCTGTTCGACGTAATCCAAATTTATCGACTTAGGGTCGTATCGAATTCGGGTTATCCCGCACATCGTTATGCCGTACTTTGAAATAACATCCATATAAGATCTTGATAGTGCTGGAACTAAAATCTAATGATTTAAATTTGTGCAAGTCGTATGCCGCAATTTCAACAAAAGGAATCATCGGACCCTACTTTTTCGAAGATTCTCGAGGCCTTCCTGTTTCTGTTAATTCTGTTGAATATGTGAAAATGTTACGGGAATTTTTGGGACTGATACTACTGGGATTTGAATAGTAATACATGATTTTAATAAGATGGAGCCACTGTCACACATACAATGAGTCCCTGCCTGTGGTCAAAGACATGTTTCCGGAAAAGCTGATTTCCTGACGAGGTGACATTCCATGACCACCCAGAAGTCTAGATCTATCTCTAGCAGACTTCTTTTCATGCGGCTATTTAAAGAATCGTATCTATATCAATAAACTAAATATATTACGTCAACTAAAAGAAAAGTCTACGAAGAGATGTCGGCGATCTCGCGTTCTCTTTGCTAACGAGTATTCTAAAATTTCGGTGCTCGCTTAGAAAACTGCAAATGTCGAAATGGTGGTTATTTACACGATATACTTTTTAATAAATAAATTCTGACGAATTATTTTTCTTGTAAATAAATATTTTATTATAATATATCAAATGATTTTTTTTTTCATATGATTCTTTTAAATGTTAACTATTTCTTGGCCCACTCTGTATATAGAAATGTAGAATCTAAACGATTTAAAAAAATCTAAATTTTGTAATAACATAAAATTTTGTTGTATGTACTACTTTAAAGTTAGCAACAGCAGAAGTGCTTGCTTACTATTGTCAGCAAACCTCTTGCAGACTTAAATCTAATTTTTGGAATCTGCTAAAGGATCATGGTAAGGATTAGATAAGAACTAGTGTCCGATCGAAACTGATTTTTCAGCTGAAACCGATATTGAACTTTCAGCGCAGCTCTCAGTTGCGGCTGGAACCGAAACCGAAACTTACTCCAATCTATTTAAAATTTGCGTTGTATACTGCAATCTAATGTATTTTATACATTTATTTACAAGTACATGTACTCCTTAATTAGTGTGATATAAAATAAAAAAACAATCATTAAAGTATGTAATAAATATAAGTTTTATGTCACAAATGTATGGGCAAAATAAATATTATATTATATAAGTGTTACCATAGTTATAACAGATAACACAATATAAGTTACAGGGTGAAAATACATACACATAAAAAATAATACGTTTTTAAACAGTCATGAATAATGATCTCACTAGGCCGCCATAGTGTAGGTCACAATGCTGCATTATCTGCATTCGCAATGAGGATGGTGACCACTACTCTTGGATTCCACTGATGCTTTCCATCAGGCAGAGTCATTTCGGCAAGCGAGTATATAAAAAAATATCATCACGTCAGGATATTCCGGAGCTGTAAACATCATTCACGACATTATGAATACACTTAGTTTTAAACACATCACACAAAACAGATAATATTGACACTTCAAAATAAAAACTAGCGGAGTTCGTTCCAACATGAAGTCTTGCGTCGACGATAACATTTGTTCGAACTATTTCTGATGATTACGACAAAAGCAGTAAGACGTAATTTCTGGAAATATATCTCACGACCAACAACTATATTATTATTGCAATGATTCATCATAAGCGCATCTACGTGTACACAGAACAGCATAAATCGTATAGCGATTTGTGGTTGCTAAGGGTCAAAGGCAGACTGCATGAACTAATTAAACATACGTGTCTTTCCTCATGATGGCATCATAATCAACCTATTTCCTTCAATTTGAGTCTAGTAAAAGCAGCAACAGCCAACGTGTGATGAGCCTGACGTCAATGTAATATATGTATAACTGCATTTACTGTTTCGTTGGTCTAGCGGTTAACGCATGCGACTAGCTATTAAGAGGTTTCAGGTTTGATACCCGCTGTTTTTTTACCAATAAAAATGATTAACGAAACAACAAACGGTAACATGGAACTATGGATTTGTCAATTTAGTTCACGAATAATTTTCAGTTGGTGTACAGAACACAGTTACTCGAACTAATAATAATAGGTTCACACATGTCACACACGGCACTCTAATTTCAACTTAGGTAGAACCGCTAATAGAGCAAGGTCGGAGAGAGATGTTATGACTGTTGATAAACGTATTTCAATTTTTCTAAACCAATATACGTTATAGATAAATTATACATAGATAGAAGAAATTATAGTGCTTATCACACAATTATTTGTCTTGGGTTTCTATAACCAAAATATTACTGAGATTAGTGTGTAATCCAAAGAAATGGTTACAACTTATTGGTTGTAAACAATTACACTTATACTATGTACAAATCATATACTTTCTTGATCTTATTTTGTAAGTATTAGGGCTTAAATAGTTTTAATTATAGTTTTTTCTGTTTCATATTTCAGGTTTGAAGTTTAATCTCATTTCAATTTCTTTTATTATCTGAGAGGGACTGTTTATGTCTGTGACACAGTTTTATTATTTATGCAGTATCATCGTTTTAAATTTTACTGTATAAAATTATTTTAATTCCAAGTAAAGATTTATTATTACTATTTAAGAAAAAGCAATATTTGGCCAATATGAAATAACAAAAATTGCAATATTATATTCTGGAACAAACGTTTACAAAAAAAAACACACATTTCCAAAAAAATATGGCTTTACAAAGTTTTTACAGCTTCTAGTCTCTGAAGGATTGTGAATTCAGATAGTGGTATAACGCGATTAAGCTTGATTCAAGCAGTACCTGTGCCACATGTAAGGCTAGTACTATAGACAACAACTTGAACCCCGATAGTAGTAATTGTTCTATCAACATCGATATACATTTCAATCCTTTTACTCTTAATCAATGCGAGTACATTGTTGTCAACGGTGTCGTTTTACGGCTAAAAATAAAAATAAAATGGGGTTACGTAAATTAGATCAAGTACATTCCATTTGTTTTACAGGGTTGCTGGCTTCGCATGACATATTTAAGCCGCCTATGTAACACACATATTAGATTACATACAAACGGGTAAATGAAAATCATATTATGCTCAGACAGTTTATTTTTACATTCACAAAATTATATCTGGAAATTGTTTGCTAAGATTTAGATCTTAGATTATAATTACTATTATATTAGATTTATGCACTATTGATATGTATATGCAATTTGCAATATCTTTTGAGGGACTAATGGATGAATATAGAAACAAGTGAGAAGGGCTTCCGTGTATATTGTATAAAAAATAATATGTAAGCAATATCAATATTTGTAGTAGAGCCACGTAGTCTTCAGCACGAACGGACCGGCTCGACTATACTCTCACAGAAGATTAACCTAAAACTGTTCTTTGACTGTCTGAGACTGGACACCCATTGATGCAGGGGTGATAGCTATTTTCAGTCATTGTGAGTGTCATGTGGATCAACCCGTCAGCCAGGGTGGTCCGTACAAACGGTGGAACCGTTTTCCGCGCACTGCATTGAGAGGAGCCTAACTACGTCGTTCAACCACCCTGGATAGGTACCTGGTTCGGTTATGCGTAATCTATTGAGTGGCTCATCCTGCCAAAAGGTGACCGGACGGTGAGGCCCGGGAACATCTTCTGGGAGGGTACAGGGACTTTTTCATCCAACGATTCGGTTACCGTCATGCTTCATCGTTACATGCCTACACAGCATTCTGAGGCTGTCTTACAGTGCCACGATGACTGTAACGCCTTTTACACCCCCATCTGGTGCCTCTTCTTTTATATCAAGGCAGCATAAATATAAAAACGTAATCGTGCAACAGCTGCATACCCTTCTCCCACTAAAACCCTTTTAGATGTAGAATTCACAAATACCCGTCGATGTCATGCAAACCTCAGTGCCATCCACCACCACCTTGAGATGGCACGGCCAAACATGCTTTTTCTAACCGAGACACAAATAACTTGCCCTGAAGACATGGCACATCTTTACTATCTCGGTTACGTGCTTGAGGGGTGTTTCCTCGTGAAGGCTAGGGTATGTCTCTTAGTCAGGGCGGATATTTTTTGTTGTCATCTAAGCTGCCTTAAGGATACATTTTTCTCTATCCTTTGGCCTTATGTGAAATTTAGATCATTTAGTTGACTCTACGTGACCCTCTATCGCTCCCATTTTGGGGACTCTGAGACGACTCGTCTCTTTGAAAATATGAACCAGGCAACGGATGACGCATTGAATCTGTCCTTCCTTGCTAGACCTACTGCTGACGAGTCACTCAGCGTAGTACGGTACTAGTTCTCGCTCCTCTGGGATCCTCCGATTACTATCTGGTATCCGCCAACATGCCGATTGTTGTCCCGCTATGGCATTACTCTTCAGTAGATTGGGATGGAATGCGTTACTATTTTCCATCCATTCCGTCTCTCAACGCTGCTTTAAAGATAAGAATTTTTCGCAAAGTGCGTCCACCGTAACTAACGAGATAACCGTCGGTATGGAATATTACAATTCCTACAATAAAGTCACCAGCACAAAGACTCGTCCCTGGTTTATTGGCGAGTGTACCCACGTTGTTGCACAAAAATAATAGGCCTACTGCGTACGGATCCACGCTCATAGCGAGACCAACAATGATCATCTTAAACTAGTGTACAATAAATATACGAGAAAATGCAAGAGGGCTTACATTCGAGCAGGTGCCCAGCGTATTGTGTGGCTTGGCCAAGAAGTCATCGCATACCCTACGTGTAATCAAAAGTTCTGATGAATTGCTAGAGCCGTGCAGTCCAACTACTACCAGCCCTCACTACCATCACTGAAATATCAGGGGCGACTCAATTACCCAACAGCTGCAAGAGCAAGCGAACCTATTTGTTGGTCTCTTTGCACCACCATGTCACTACTATTTGTGTCACCATACTACAGCATCATCTATCAGCATTCGTGATGAGTATGGTGACCATCACTCTTGCATTCCATTCGTGGTTTCCATCAGGCAAGATGAAGTGACTTTGGAATAAAAAAAAAGATACTAAGAATAAATATTAACTGCTGGTGCTATAGGTATAAACACACAAATATTAAAATAGTTACTTATTAGTATTAATTATTTCTGCTCGCATCCCGCAACTTCCCGCGACCTTCACCAGGTCGTCAGACCACTTCGTGGGGGGCCTACCAACGCTGCGATTCCCAGTGCGCGGTCGCCACTCCAGAACTTTATGGCCCCATCGGCCATCGTTTCTGCGTATAATATGTCCCGCCCACTGACACTTAAGTTTAGCATTTTTACTGACAATATCGGTGATCTGATTCGTCTGTGGGTCTCCTAATTCCTGATTCGATCACGCAAAGAAACTTCGAGCATTACCCTCTCCATTGCTCTTTGAGTGACTTTGAGCATTCTTATTAAGCCCATAGTGAGCGACCACGTCTCTGTGCCGTAAGTCATCACTGGCAACACACACTGGTCAAAGACTTTTGTCTTGAGACACTGCGGTATTTGCGACGAGAAAACGTTACGTAGCTTCCTGGACGCTGCCCAACCTAGCTGGATTCGACGATTGACCTCTTTTTCGAAGTTGGACCTACCTAACGGGATAGTTTGTCCTAGATACACGTAGTAGTCAACGACTTCGAGGGTAGATTCTCCAATTTTCACTAGAGTGGGTGTGACATGGTCATTCAACATAATTTTTGTCTTATCCATATTCATTTTTAAACTCGTTTAGACTCTACGTACATGATGAAATGAAAATGTAGGCATGTAATATATTTAACAGTTTATGCATGTCTGGTGTTTTGTATTAATTTCATTTCTCAAACGTGCCGGCCGTAAATAATACGTGGCAGCATTTTTACACAAATATTCTCGGACTACTCCTTCCCGATCTAAGCCTTGAATATGTGTTGAAAATTCTAACCTTTTTTTACATGAGGAGAATAGTTAGAGTCAGATAAAATTGATTTAATATGGATAATTCATCGAAGCATCATAGAAATACCAGCACTTTGTGTCCTTTCAAAACATGGCTCGTTAAAAGGCAAAACCATATCAGGCTCTTTGAAAACACAACTTATAATTCATATAAAACAGTTTTCGGTAATATACAGCATAACAGTGATTACATTTAAACTTGTTCTATAAATTTACTTCTTTGTGTACGGCGGCGGGCTTAATGTGTTGGGCACTTTCTACCAGGCACCTTTGGGCTACCCGCCTGGGGAGGAGAGGAATGGTAGAAATCAAGTAAGGTAGATGCACCGAGGTTACAGTTGTAATCAGCAGTTATAATTAATTTTATTTTTTGTCTTAAATATCTTATAAGTGTACACCTCATCATATGTTCACATGTATTGTGAATGTATATACATATACGTGTACATATTTTTTTATTCAAAGAAATAATGCCGCCAGTGTTTGACAATCCCGTTTCTTATAATCGAAAATGTTATCTCGCATCAAGAAATGTCGGTTAACTGTTTTGAACAGTCAACAAATACTTAAAGAAACGGCACACGCTAAAAGTAAATATAAAAAAAATAATGAACTAAATCCAAAATATAAAACAGACACTTATGCTAGAATTTCATAGAAATGTTATTCTTATAACGTTCATAGAGCAATCATGAACTTACTGAAATTTAAAAAAACTGATGGTTTCACGGTTTAATCACCATTTTTGTTTTTCTGAGTTTCTAAGTTCTACGCTTCAATATTTTGAAAAAAATTAAACAACCTTTTTACAGTATAAAGCAAATGCTTGGAAATCCGTATGGGTAAAAGGTAAACAAGAAATTCTTAAGGAGCTAGAAGCGGCATTCGACACACTCCAAGTCAATCTTCTCTCGAATACAGAGACCTCTAATAGACTTCGCTCGCTGTACGACACAATCAACTGTTTGACTTTTATCATGTTTGACTAAGTTTCTTGTTTGATTTCTCACTGAAATATTCCTTTTGGATATTTGTAGTATTGTAAAGTTGAGGTCTTAAGGAATTTTTGCGAGTGTTGTGTATAGTGTGTGTATATTTTAATTAATTTTGAAGAGACTTGATTTTCCCATAACTGATGCATTTTTTACACTTCAATAGGTATTTAAACTTCCATCTAACATTTTTAGTTCATATACGTATGCCACTGAAGTAAATGTATAGGCATTTATGTTCATGTGGTATTTCAACAATTCAATTTTCATTTTAAACTTACTTTACAGTACTACATTGTAAAGTTGAGGTCTTAAGGAATTTTTGCGAGTGTTGTGTATAGTGTGTGTATATTTTAATTAATTTTGAAGAGACTTGATTTTCCCATAACTGATGCATTTTTTACACTTCAATAGGTATTTTAACTTCCATCTAACATTTTTAGTTCATATACGTATGCCACTGAAGTAAATATATAGGCATTTATGTTCATGTGGTATTTCAACAATTCAATTTTCATTTTAAACTTACTTTACAATACTACATTGTAAAGTTGAGGTCTTAAGGAATTTTTGCGAGTGTTGTGTATAGTGTGTGTATATTTTAATTAATTTTGAAGAGACTTGATTTTCCCATAACTGATGCATTTTTTACACTTCAATAGGTATTTAAACTTCCATCTAACATTTTTAGTTCATATACGTATGCCACTGAAGTAAATATATAGGCATTTATGTTCATGTGGTATTTCAACAATTCAATTTTCATTTTAAACTTACTTTAATTTACTTATTTTGTTTTTGACTATCATGCTTTGAGAACTACTAAGTGTTTAAAAGTTACTGCTGCTACCTTAAGATGCCGCACTTAGACACATAGATTCATAGATTCAGAATTCACGTAAGCCCTGAGGATCGAGAAGAACCCTCAACGTAGCATAGACGGCGATAATAAACATCCGCTGTTACGAAGAAATACATGTAGCCAGGATAAGATAGTATACCGTGTCGGCGAGCGGCTTGTTTGTGTCTTCATTGGAAAAATTATGGCCAGCCGTACAGTCTCAAGGTGGTGGTGGACGGCGCTGGGGTTTGCATGGAGTCAATAGATATTTGTGAACCTTAAAAGGGGATTGGTGGGAGAAGGGTATGCCGCTGTTGAACGATTATGCTTTTTTGTTTGTGCTGTCTTGATAGAAAAGTAACCACGATAACTGTCACCCATCCGTCAATGGGCTTCCGGTCTTGCAATCGCCAACGATAGACGACGACACGACTGCTGCCGGTCGCTTTAGGTTGATTTTCTATCAGAGGGTAGTACTGCCTCGGTTGAGTCAACCAGTTCATGCTGAAATCAACATGGCTCTACTACCTTAACAATTTATTTAGTGTTTCTTTATATACTTATTAAGTTATACAAATCTGAGAGCTTATCATATCGCTCTAACATTTTTAATAACTTATGTAATAAAAATCTTAGAGCTATGATATATAGAACTTAGTTACAAGAAAATGGTCTCAAATATATGAGCTACCTCTTTGACTTACATAAAGGTAGAAACTGAATCTTGATATACATACTTTTCATCATAAATGTAGGTCACTCGATAAAATTAGTTTCATGCCAACGAATAAAGTAACAAACACTAGTTGATGTTGTTCATAAGAGTCACATTTCATGTTGCTACTGTTTAGAAACATAAAACATTCCAGTTAGAACGTTACGTGATTGTCTCACAAACGCGTTTTTCATGTCAATCTCATTCCATTCTACGCACGTGGGATGTCAAGATTAGAGGTGATTTAAGATGTATTCGTTGGTTTATATCTAAGCATGGTTTATTATACATCATTCTTGTAAAAAATTAAGTTTGGAAAAATAAAAAACGACAACATAATTAATTTTTTCGAGATTACAAACTGAGGCTTTAAATCCGTCATATAAAATTTAGATAAAATTTATATATCACAATCTATTTTACTCGCGCCATTATTAAAAACTGACACATCATTCACTAAAATTAGTTCAGTAGTTCAGACGCTACGGTGGAACACATTTACATAGACTGGTTAAAACTATCAGTTTTCCTTTTAGCTTCGTCGTAATCGTGCAAAAATATAAATTACTAATAATATATTTATTATTTTAATTATAATTAATAATATTAATTAATATAATTTATTTGGGTTTGTATTTTTGCAAAAAGATCAACAGAGATTTAATTTCTTAACAGAACCTTTTTACAAATTAAAGTAATTGTTGTATGAAATCTGCTCGCTAGTATTAGAAAATGTAGGCAGCGGTAGTATAAATGCTAACTGTCGCTTTTGAGTAAATACACTACCAACCTTATTAAAGTTATAATGTAAATTTGAAACATAAATTTAAAACACCATAAACTTTCTAAACGATTATAATTGCTCAAATTACAAAGCAAAAAGTTCCTTATAGACCATAAAGGGTTCTGATATTTTACGGAGCGAAATAAGGTAAACTTCCATCGAAATAAGGTATTGATTTTTAATTAGGGGACTCCACTGGTTACCTTATATCGACTTATATATATTAGAGAGACTTCTTTAGAAGTAGGCCACATTGAGGCACTAGGCTTGTGGTTGGTCTCTAGATAAGACGGAGGCCCTCAAATTCTATCGACTTCGTCGTAGTCCACCCTCTGGTGCCTCACTCGTGGCCAATTCGGTTCTCGTAACTGAGGCGCTAATATTACGAGAGGGCTTCCACACGTTAAAAAAAGCCTATTGTAGTAAGTACTTACACATAATAAAGTTAATTGTTTGTAAATGCAGATTTGATGGTAATTTTAAAGTTACTGCCTGATCAATAAGTATATTTGAAATTTGTAACTGTAAAAATTTATTAATACAATTATCTAAAATCCAAAGATCATAAATTTGATGTTAGTTTCAAATTGATGTTTAACAATTTCGAATTCTTAGTGTTTAATAAATTAAATAAAGCACACCATAACGGAATTCATACATTAAATAGTTTGAAGTTGTGATAATCTCTTTTCACCCTAAGTTTGTATACCCCAATGAGGGCAATAGATATGGATTAACCTCAGTCATAGAGAGGATATACTCAATCTACAGTGAAATATGTTTATCAGGCGAGGTAGATTTCTAAAGTCGCAAGATAAGTTAACAAAATTCACCTCACATGAAATAATATTTCAATGTATTATATTATTTTAATACATACATACAATTTGTTTCTTTGCAAAACATCCTCAGAACTATTAAATGAAATGTTGTTTGCTCTTTTTACCCGAATGCCGAAAATTTGGTTATGTATTTTAAGCGTATTTTGAAAGTTTGCTTGTAAATTTCTTTGTTATTACGTATCTTCTAAGGACTGGATGGATTTCCACAGTCACGGTATTATTTTACCCGTGTCAAACACTCAAAAGGGTTTCAAGAAACTATCTGACTTTTAGAAAGAAAACCAAAATGATAGAATGTTAAATTTAATATTTAAAAAACCTATCGACTAGAGAGTATTAAAAATTACAAAAATTTAAGGGAAACTACAAAAGTATAAATAAATTTTATTAAGGAATAATAATATAATTCATAAAGTTCTTATTAGTATGAACATGGACCATGTTTTTGTTGACCCTCATGCTGTTCTTTTTACTTTCTTACTTTTTAATTGCCTTTCTGCACTTGGGTGTTTGGTTTTATAAGTCATTATTTGTTTCATCGTTGTTTTTACAATTAACGGGCAAGGCGGGGCCTTTCCTGCCTCAATCATTTATTGATGGGTGTGTTTATTTTAGTCTTAATTATAGATATTTTGAACTTCTGAACGAACCTTAACATTACTTCGTAGGCGTTACCGTATTTATTAACAAGATACAACTTTATTTTTCTGAAGCTGTTACTTACAGAAGCTTCTGTACAAATTATAACTAAAGTTTTAAAACACAGGCAGCAATATTCATGCAATTAAATACTAAAAGATTACATTTAACATGTATGTAATATCTGATTACTTCTAAGGTTTCCTTGTAAGACCCTAGAAATTTTATTTCTTGACGAATCTTGCATACGTATACTTCTATTGTAGTCAAAATAACAAATAGATTTAGCCTAAGATTAAAAATTTTAATCTACATATGCTGCGTAGTCGGGTATGTGTTATAAAAAACAAACAAATGATGATAAGCTCGAGGTGAATATGAAATGACAATGGTATTTCCCAAGAGGTATAAAAAATAAATCATCTTTTTTCATATTTTTAACAACTTAATCCTTTTATACAGATGTTTGTTTAGTATTTGGTATAAAATGGCTTAAGGAAACTAACGTTCTTAAACAAGTTTAAAGAAAACTTGTTAAAAGTAATCAAAACAACTGTCAGTACTTAGTTTGTTTAAGGTTTACGCGCTTAACAAAGGAATTAATTATTGCAGTATACCAATACTGGAAATGAGAGTTCGTAATATTAGCGTTAGTTAAAAGTCTTGTTGAAAGTGAACCAACGTTGGACTTTCTAACAACACGTAAGAAAAGCTTGTTAATAATGAGATTTAGAAACTACAGTGAATTTGCCTTCGACATTGTAGTTAAGTTAAAAAGTGACTAAGTTCTCTGTGAAAGGAAACTAAAACTTTTGCAAGAGTCCTAGAAACAAGTTTTCAATAAAATGAAAATACTTAACTTTGATTATAAACACAACATATCTATAGGTCTTAAAGTTTCTATTAAAACTCACTAGGAGATCCTTTACCAACCTACTATCTGCCTACATACTATACACCTTTGAATATTTTTTATTATCTTAACCTTCTGCGTCTCTGAAATTAAACTTCTAAATAGTTGTCTTTCTTAGTGTATTTTTATGTTCTACGATGGTTTAAAATTGGTATTGTAGTCGATTGCTCATAAAACATTAAGTGAACTATAATGTGGAATGAAATGTATCTACGTGGTGAAATACTGTAATTTTTAGAG
Organism: Hypercompe scribonia; assembly: GCA_949316085.1. NCBI lineage: Eukaryota > Metazoa > Arthropoda > Insecta > Lepidoptera > Erebidae > Hypercompe > Hypercompe scribonia. The sequence continues at coordinate 15,329,122 of OX438975.1, forward strand.
CTCTATGCAATGCAGCATCAAGTGACACCGTTAAGAAATTATGAATTAAGCACTGATGAGATTCATCTTTTTCTTCTCTTTTCATATGGTTTTCAACACCCTTCAAGCTATTACACCTCATTCAACTATCATCATCTCACTAAATGCGCGTAGAAAAGGCTATAATTATATCGCCTAAAACCACACGAGTTTTGGTTCAGTTATTTGTGGTCGGAGGCTCAGGTATAACCTGTAAATCTAATTGTCCATAAGACCAATTAGAATGATAGGGTTAAATTTTTATCCGTTATAAGGTTATGAAAAATTGGGACCACTACAAGATTAAAAAAGTGCAATTTTAAACAGGTTCGTTAATAAGTTAGCAACAACTAAACTATACAGGTCAATGGTGAATTTAGGCTCATAATTACTTCAAATATCAGATGAAACTATCCATATTTCAATTATAGATTTAAATATCCAGCTTGTTTTTGACGTATTTTGTTTTATTTTTAAATTGTGTTTCTCTAAATATGTGTTAATAATCACGTTTACGAGTTTGTGTTGTAAGAGGACAATACAAAAACAGAATTTATTTTGTTTTATCAGAATCTGACAAGTATTTGATAAAGTTTCGCTACATGTTTTGAAAGGCCAACTTATCTTGCTTAAACATGTTAAAAAGAAGTGGGTTGCCAATATAAAGAAGTGTCTAGTTTTACGTTGGTATTTATAAAGGAGCATGACCATGAATATATGGACCACGATACAGTACTGCTTCAACTCGAAAGATATCTAAAAATATTTATAATATAATTTAAATATCATTTACAGTTTTCATTTTGTAACGAAAACTAGGTTCTTTTTGGAAAATGTACCAAGTTAATGTGTAGGTAATTAAATTAAGCTCATAGATGCTTAGTTAATCATACCAACAGTAAAGAGGTCGAACAAATTATTATCTTCTTTTACATACTGAAGATATGGTGTTCATCATATAATTATTTGATGTGGACGGGAATCGAACCTACGACGTGATGCAAGTTAAAAATACAACAAAGGAAACAAATGTAAAAACAAACAGTGGTAATGTCATATTTTTTTTAATTTGATGTGATGTTTAATTAAGTTATCAGTGTGTCGCCGTCTACTGCTGAACGAAGACCTCTTCCAAAGAGCTCCATTCGTGGTCTTGGGCAGTCCGTATCCTGCCAGCTACTTTCGTTAGGCTCATTTGTATAATGAGGCCGTAGGTAACCAGGCTGGAGCGGACGCTTCCTGCGTGTAGTATCCCTGTTGAAGCCGAGGTTGCTGGCTGGCTGAGACTTCATTACCGCTTATCGCTGTGGGAGCGATGACATCGGGGTCACCACTCAGGAGGGAACGAGTGTCATGTCCCTGCGACAGTGAGAGAGGATCCTCTGATCAGGTGAGGTGATCATCCCTGGCGGGCCGCGGCCCAATGAGCTGAATCAGTCGTGCTAAAGTATATTTTTTGAGTTGATACTATTCAACACCAAGAAACAAGCCAGTCTCTTATGAATTAGAGAGTCATAAGATGTGATTTCCTGTGTAGGATTTATCCAAAAGTACACGTTGATCATCAGCGTAGTGATAAGGAGGATCAATGTTGGTTTTATGTGATCACAAAAGACCAGTTGATTCACTGGTTTCATCGATCAAATGTTCATGTAGGTTCCGCACGTGAAGTAGTCTACATTTTTTACCAACTATTTGTAGAACAAAGTACACACACAACTACACTTTTTTATTCTTACGTTACATTAAACTGTGATTTTTAGTGAAACTGAACAAAACAAAATACTAAACTTATAAATGAATATCGCAAACTCGATTTACATGCGAACTATAATATTTGTTATAAAAGCTGATGTTAGCAATGTGCAAGTTCAAATGCGTATGTGTGTCAATGTCAACGCTGAATGGACAGAAGTAACCGGTGTTGTCACCTCGGATCTTTATCTAAAAATCAATAATTTTAATAAACACACTTGACTTTTAATAAAACTGCAAGTATTTTTAGTTTTTCATAAATTAGCAAGTTTTGAATCTTAATCCAACCAAAGTACGGTATATGAAAATATGAAATCATAGTAATGATTTCCTATTTTCATATACCGTATGATTTAATTTTGTTGTACTTAATAAAGTACAACAAAATTAAATCATTTTAAATAGTACATGTAATAATTAATTATTATGTAATTATTAAGAAAAGAGTTACCTAATATTAAAAACTGAAAAGTAGCTGGTTCGTTTTCATTAGTTTTTCACTCTTTCCTTAGTTCAATATATATCGATTGATGTCTAATGATTTACAATCATTGATAACAATAAGACTCCAACATATTTCCTTATTTTGCTTCTGCCAATACTTTGGAAGGTTATGTCAGGTAAAGTTTAATGATATAAAAACAATTTCGTATCTCATTTGTTTTAAAATAAAACCCCATATTAAATTTAGCATTCTGATGACAAAGTGACTTAAAAAATAAAGAAAATAACTTTGATATTATTTTCGCATCGCGCATGAGAAAAATGTGTACCAATAACAAGCATTCTGCCTTCAAACTGTAAATTGAATATCTTTATACCATAAGGGTTGCTTGATTTTGTTATTTAAAAACAAATATGTAATATGCCTTGTTAAAAGTAAAACTATTATAACAACAAACAAGGAGAATCTTAGCAGAATCAAGTTTCGATTATATATTCAGTTATTAACTCATCTCAAATGAGTTAGGTGGGTAAAGACTTAAATCAAAGTACTCGTTCCGTTAAAGAGCATAGATTAAAACAAGCAAACGTACCTTAATTAGAACCGAAGCTATACTCGTAGAGAGAGAATCTTAATCAAGAAATATATTGGAACTTTATTAATAACATGCAAAATCGTGTTGCATTTAACTTAGATCACTACCTGCCAGAGTCAATCAGTAGTTGCGACTTGCTAAATAGAGAGATATATAAGGAACTTTTATTTTTTTCTATGGCCATTTACTATCTAAAACTTTATCCAGAACTGCTGAAACTGATTTTTGGACGTATATTCAAAATTGTTTGGTGGTTACGTTCATACTTGAATTTAAATTGACAAATAGTCAGCGGTTTTCGAAGTAATTTGGATACAAAAATATTTTATTGGTCGTCTATCTCATTGCTTGAATCATAAAATTAAGTTATACTTATTATTTATAACTTAATTTTATGAAGCCCATAATACATAAACGTACATTTCATATAAAATTATGTCTTCTAATTTTGAAGACGTGGTTTTGAACTTTGTTTTAGTCACGTAATACGGTAGCGAAATGATAAACTCATTAGAGCTAACCATCACGTTTTAAACATATCGCGGCCGGCCGGTCTATTACGTTTACATTTGAAAATTAAATCAACAACTAGCACAATGAATATTTCGCATATTAAAATTGCTTAAACACTCAAAATGGCATTTCTCGTAAATAGAGGAATGATAAACAGAAAATATTACCTAAGTTTTGCAATTGCATATGAACCTACAAGTATCGTAACGTACCTTATATTTAGACCCATATTGTCATAGAAGAGATAAAAAAAATATTATCAATATCTAAGAGAAATCAATATCTAAGAGAAGAAAGAAAGTGATCAATATCTAAGAGAATTCCATTAGGCAAATTCTGTTTTGAAATAATTTGCCATATCTAACGCTATTATGCCAACAATACTTTTATAAGTATTTGACCGTAATAGTTACTAGAAAATAATTTTTGCAGTTATACTTTAAAATTGAAACGGTTGCCTAGCCCAAAAATCTCTTCATCTATATAGACTGCCAGACCATTCTAGATATTCATCTAAAATATTAAATAATGCTGCCCAGTTTCACTAATAATATTACAGTATATTCCGAATTGTAATATAAATCTTTATATTTTTAATTCTACAAATTAGATTTTTTACGTGAGTTTATACAGATATACAATTTTAATTTGTGTCATGCTCATGTACAATTTAGTAGAAAGCGCTCACACTATTAACCCCGCTCCGTGATATTGTACGGGCCATTAAGTTTAGATGTGACCTCTCGTACTTAGCAAGGACTTTTGATATTGTAAGCTCTCTTTTTAATGTATAAAAATATTGTAATAGGTATAAAAATGTAATCAATATACAGGGTGGGCCACGAATTAGTTAACATTTGAAAAAAATCGTATTAAAACTCGATTTGATATATTATAAAAATTGTTAATTTACAAGAAAGTTAATTAGTAGGAATTAATTTTTTAAAAATTATATCGTCCAAATCGTTTTGACATGTGCACACTATTAAACGAGCACCAAAATTTTCGAATATTCGTCGCCAAAGGGACTCCGAGACCGCCGATATCTCTTCGTTGATTTTTCTTTTAGTTGACGTAGTTTGTTTGGTTTATTGATGTAGTCACGATTCTTTAAATAATCCCATAAAAAAGTCTGCTGGGAATAGATCTGGACTTCTCGGTTGCCATGGAATGTCGCCTCGTCTAGAAATCAGTTTTTCCGAAAACTTGTGGCTCCATTTTGTTGAAACCATGTGTTGCGATTGTAACCAGCAAATTCCAGTAGCATCGGTCTCAAGAACTTGCGTAACGTTTTCACATATTTAGCAGAATTAACAGTAACTTTAGTTACTAGTCCCGCTCACGGTCGCGAGAATCTTCGTAAAAGTAAGGTCCAATGATTCCTTTTGCTGGAATCGCAGTCCAGTTACCTTGATAAAATGAAATGGCCTCTCGTGTTTAGCTTTGGGATTTTCACTGCTCCAATACTTGCAATTTTGTTTAGTTACATGTTTATTAAAGTGAAAATGGGCTTTGTCAGAAAATAAGATGATGTCAAAATTACTCAATCGTTCTAACCTTGTTTTGGCATACTTGCGTAAATTTAAACCATTAGGTTTTAGTTCCTGCACTATCTGGATCTTATAGGACGTAATTTCAAATATAATTCAAAATACGGCGTAATGATGTGCAGGTAATCCTAACTCAGCCGAACGTTTACGCGTCTATAATTCTGGATTACGTGGAACAGAAGCGAAATAAGCGTCTCACAGTAATAAGTGAACTGTTGTTTAAATAAAATTGTTTCACACAGTAAGCGCGCTACGGCCTCGTAAAGCGATCCATTGCAACAAAATTACCGAGATATGAGCTAGTGGTCAGATGCCTCTCCATGCCACGTACGGCATTTATTTGCGCGGGATGTTAGATTCAAACATTAATGAATTCTTGGCCCACTCTGTAGAAAATATATTATGATAGCGAAACTTTGATTATTTCGAAAGAGCTTGAAAGTACCAGCTATTCAGTTTTATTGGTAATATTTTATTTCATTTTTGCCTAACCTGACTATAAGACTTTAAGAATAACTTAAAGTATGTCAAAGCTTACATAGGTAACAAGATAGTAAATAATAAGTATAATATAATTTATGTATTTGTCGTTTCTTCTAAGGGTAAATAGGTTTGCTTTTTATTGTAAAGTGGTATTGAAGAACAATTTGTACTTGCAAACTAAAACTGCTAATTATTTTGTAAATTATAAGTACCACTTTTCAAATCTTGTGAATTTTATACTAAAATTGAAAATTGTATTTTACTTAGGAGCTTTGCTTTTCTAAGGCACAAATAAATCTTTGGTTAGTTTCTTTCCGAGTGTTGCATGACAAACAAACATAACTGGTAGCATTATTGTTTTCCACATTTAGCTAAAACATATCTTTACGAGTCGTGTGAGTGATGTAGCACCCTATTAGAGTGTTACTCTGTTTATGTGTATGGAAATAACTCATTAATATAGAACGACGTGTCGTTGAGTTACATGGTAAAAGTATTAGGAGCGTGGGCTGTTTAGAGCTGGGCAATAATATTGTAGTATTAGTGTAGGTACCATGTCTTAGGATTTATTTTTTGAGTAGAACTGGAGCCTAATGGTCTTCAAATGATGGTTACCAGCAAATGTATTATATATTTGTTAGTTCTTTTTGCCGTAGTCAAACTTGACTTAAATAGTTTTTCTGTTCTTCTTGAAGAGTTTTTATGATTAAAGGCGTAATGTTGTAGCTTTAATGTACTCTTGAAAATATGAATTCAGTATGAAAGTAATATCATGATTCATAGAATTGAGGTGTAAAAAAAAATTATTGCGTATTTAGTGGAATTAACATAATATGATTTTAACCTGACTCCAAAATAGCTCTTATAGGTTTTACATACCTTTGAACAAGGATGGAGTTTTCAATAGATAAACTTATGCAACGAGTTATTGAATTATAAGCTAGTTTTCGCTCGCAGTAAACTCGTTATCTATACATCCATATATTTGTTCTGTTATATTCTGAATTTAACCCTATCCGTTTAGTTACACACATTAAGGAGTGGTAAATACACTGACCCAAATACACATAGTAAGAAATATTGAAAGCTATAACATATTACATTTTATTTCTCTCTTTTTGAAAACGGCTATCTGTTTAAATATAGTAAGAAAATCGTTAAAAAAATAACTATGTTGATGTGCTAAAAGGGATGGTGAATCATTTTGTCATATATTTTTTATGATTACTACAATTTTTAACATCAAAATTTATATAATTATCCTCTTTCGTTTGAATTTAAACCTCGCAAACCCCGCTACTCAGACGGTACAAATATAACACGATTTGTTTTTAGCGTTGCGCTATCGAGGTCCGGATAAGTATCCATAATAGATAGACATTAATAAGAACAAATACTATAAGAACCTTCATTTGAGAATCAATACTTGAAGCTCACTTTCTTTTTATACGGGTTTTGTTTTATCAAATACAATCGTATAACACATAATATTTTAATGAACTCATATTACCGTGTTTATTGTTGTTTCTTTTCTTTATCATTTTATTTTAGAAGATAAACAATGTTACCTTTATTTAATTATTACAGACTCCGAGACAGCTTATTTATTCTTCCAATTCGTCGAATGGCCCTATGGAATACCACCTAATAAGGTGTATTTGTAGTTCATTGTAGTAGTTTCTTGAGAATAAGGCGAAATAGTCAATACATATATTATATATGTGTATTCATTTATCTGTCTCAAAGAAATATTTATTAAGGCATTCCGTAAATACCACAATAAAAATACTAAACAGGAATGTGAGTATTTTAACCTAATGGTAAAAATAATCTTTCTTCTTCTAAGAGCAAATACGAATATTCATTACTTTAGTGCACCTACTGATTTCTTCTATGTAAGACGCATAAGACTAGTCTCGTAACCGATAAGGTTTATATTATAAAGCTTTCTGCGAAGAAAGAAGAAGTAGTTTAAAGAGTAATAATAAATAAATAATAAATATTCCGGACATTTGACACACAACGTCATCTAGTTTCAAACTTAGCGGAGCTTGTGCTATGATAATTAGACTGACTGATAGAGTACTTGTATACTTTTTTGTAAATACATACATATTATATTATACATAGAATATAACCACATAGAAAATATCCAATCTTCGAAACAAATATTTGCAGATCATATAAACATTTGGTCCGACCCGGGAATCGAACCCAAAACATCAAGCACAGTAGTCGCATTCACCACCGAAGCAGTTGTAGTCATTTAAGTTAACCTAAAATATTTTTCTAATTCAATTAAAAATATGAACTTTGAAGTTACTTTAGGCATTCATTCAAAATTGTATAGATATAAATAAATACTATGTAGTCAGTTCTTTTTCTAAAATGTATGACTGTTATGCTTGCCTAGAAAAGAAGTGGTCTATATGGAGACATGAATAACATTAAACACGACTCTCGTGAAATAATTTTTGCCACTTTTGTACGCTTTGATAAACTTTGCGATTAAACCGTCCCAGTTTTATTATTTTCATCCAATACAAGAAAGTGTAGATCCTAACAAGTTTTCTGAATCAGGTTTTAAGGTCATTAATCTTTACAAGAGTAGGCCTGCCAATATATTTCAGTTACGGGACAACACTTTGTGTCATCCACAAATTGTTGTTCTGAGTGTATGTTTGTAAAATCCCTTGCGACACAGAATTTATGCTTAGAGCAGACGTTGTTTTTTTTTGAAAAAAAGTTTACCCGAAAACAGCAAATGCGATTACCTCATAATGTTAAAGACAAGAGCATTTCTTATCGCGACGGAAACAGATATTAGAGCGGTCGCTTAGGAAGTTGAGGAAAATTAAATTTTAAGTGATATACATCTCTCCAAGTAAGATTAGGGAGACTTATAACAACAAACTGATGACCAAGGCGTAACATTTTTGAGAGTAAGCGTTTTACTTAATGTCCTTTTTATTATCTCTTATTGCAGCATACTTGTCTACCATATACAAATATAAATTGTTCTGTTCGTTTGCCCACACTGCCATACTACATGTGTATACATTTTCATAAGTCCTAAATATAATATACATGTTATGGTATTATTTATGGTAGATATGGTATGTACTGTATATTATATTTAGAATTTAAGTTTCACATCACATCAACTAGCTTAACAAGTCCATATAGTCATAGTCCTTTGTTTAGCAATGAGTTTTTGGTAATATTAAGTTTATTTTGATATAATTCTATATATTTTAATTGATACTCTTGCTTAATGTTAATTAAATTAATAAACAAATGATTAAAGGCAGATTTCTTAATAGATTTTCCAACTACCATACTTTAAAAATAGAACCGTCATCTGCTAATAATTCAATTATGTTGCCGTCTTTGTATAATTAATAAAGCTTTAGTTTAGTTTTTATCAAGCATGACAATAGTACCTATTCCAACAGCGTCTTAAATAAAAAATATGAATAATCAGTGGTATTTCTTAACAACGTTGAAGTTTTTTTAAGAAATGTTTTTTAAATCATAAGCAGGTAGCTTTAAAATTTAAATGATTTAACTTGAAATATTTATGTCTTATCAATGTTAAGGTCCCACAAGGTGATCCGACAACCTGGTAAAGATCGCGGGAAGCTGACGTTCATGGAAACACTAATTAAATGAAAACTGTATTGCAATTGATTGTTCCAATTATTATTATCGATATTAATTATCCGTTTCTGATTGTATAATAAACATATATGAGTGTGTTGTAAGGGTATAAATTCTAAAGCAGAAATAACTACCGTTTTCGGTATTAACTGCAATTCCATCAGTCACGACCTTTCCTCAGGATCAAAGATATTTCATATAAATTTTAAATATGTAGATCGGTCACGGTCCTTTAGGGTATTAACAAAATAACAAAAAATAAAAAAAAAATAGAATATGTGTAATCCACGACACATGTAATTCCAACTACTCGAGTTGTCTTTTTAATTACAAAAGGATTTTAAATAAACGAGATATGTTATAAAACGCTTTGTTATTTCGATACTTAACTTTGACTTTCCTTTGTTGTTCATTTGAATTGCATCTGAACTCGGTTCTACTAAGCAAAATAAAAGGAAATGGAAAGTAACATTTTAATTTATTTTTTATTTAGTTTCAAGAAAATATAAAATTATCTATATCTCTGGTATAAAAGTATTCATAATGCATGGTTTACACTGTTCTTGTTCTACTCTTTATATCATTGTATACATAATAAAATGGATTGGCTGTATCACATTATTATCTAAAATCACGCGATGTTGCCTTTGGGATAAAGGTCCTGTATTATTGTCTGACTTCATAGATATTTGCGAATGCCGCAATTCATATAAGGGATTGTACTTTATTTCTTATTAAGATTGTCTGTATTGATAATAAAATTTATACATTCGATCACTAATCAACCTCTTGTAACGATATCTAACCCTTATTGAGTAGTGTTTAAGACGGATTGATCGAAACGATATCATAACACGAGTGAGGGTTGCTATAAAAAGGAATTGTATATGCTGTCTCCAGTCACCTAAGAGCGTCGACCTAACAAGCTCTGTCGAAGGCGATATACGTTACAGGCAAACATAGTTTATAAATAAATTTTCAAAGAAGGGTAAAAGGTACCAAGTAGGTTACCAAACATTAAGAAAATAAGCAGGGAATGGTATTGAAAAATTTATGCAATTTTTCTTGTCCCATAAGTACGTTTTCTCTATTCTAATTTATTATCTTCCATTGTCTGAAAGCAGTTACTATGCGAAAATATAGCCAGATTCAGATTCTAATTATGCATATTACAAAAAAAATACATAAGTCTTAACATAACCTATATATCATTTTGCGACGCTAGCAACTGTCTAGACTAGACTAGACTAGACTAGATAATTACAGAAGAATATTTAAAAAAATGAGAATATGTTCAACGGAAAAGTGAAATAACATCACACAGGTAAAATGACTTAGCAATTTATTAGTTCTTGTATATGGCCACGAATTAGTTAACATTGGAAAAATCGTAAAAAAATAGATCTGGGCTTCTGGGTGGCCATGGAATGTCACCTCGTCTGGAAATCAGCTTTTCCGGAAACCTATCTTTGACCACCGGCAGGGACTCATTGGATATGTGACACGTGTCTCCATCTTGTTGAAACCATGTGTTATGATTGCAGCCAGCAAATTCCAGTAGCAACGGTCCCAAGAACTCACGCTACATGTTTGCGTGAAATGTTAGATTCAAATGTTAACGAATTCTTGCTTCTCCATATTACATAGCTTTGAATACAATTAAACTGAAACTACAATTCCTTAGGCCAAAGTACCTCACATATAACTCAGTTTTATGTAGTGTTAAGTTTGTCCAGTAAATCAGATCTATTCTGCTTCTAAACTATGTCATATAAAATACCCATACCCTATAAATAATTCAAGAAAATGTTTAGTTCGTTTATAAGATGTTATCACGGTTCTGTATATAAACGAACAAAATCGATCGTTTTAATGCGAAGTTATAAAAAAGGTTTGCTACTACTTTATCTCAATGTGACTCGGACATGCAATGGTTGCTTGTCTTAAGGCAATCGTGTAAAAAACGTTCGTGTAAGAATCTCTAAGAGTTTCTTTATTTCAACATTACTAAATCGATTTTAGGATGATGTAAGTATAGGATATCGTTATAATCACAGCACAGTCGCGAGTGATACTATCTTTTATTTTTTCAAAATGGTTACCAAATAGTGGCATTTTATTTCGTTAAAATTAAAAAGAACATAGTATTTTTCCAATTTTTGTGTTTCTTTAACATTTAAATGTTAGAAATGTTACGATAACGAGTGCACAACACTTTGCGCAGTAAAAAACGGTGTGTCGACGCTTAAACCTCTATGGCATCCGTGCAATCATGTTGTCGAGTGCATATTGAATATTTAAAAAAATATAAATATCTATAAACCAAGACACTATTTGACCTAACACTTCCACCGCAACCATTCACTCACTAATTCATGGAACTTTTTGTAATACTCTGTTTTTGTAAGAGACGAAGTCAATGTTGTCACCTCTTTGTTTTGATGCATTGTAGAATGAATATTTTATTAAGAATTCTATCACATACTGCTACGATTTCGTTATAATGATTAACTTTATATAAATTCTCAAAGTTATCCATACGGTAACTAGAGACCACAACGTCTAATTATAAACGAAGAAAAAAGTTATTTGTTCTCTTCATTATTATCCTCTAGACTATTCTTAATACTTCAAAGGCATCAACTTTCTTCTCAAATTAAGTACAAGTTGTTCTGGGAACAGTAGACTTTGTTAACAGCCTCTGTAAATGTCCGGCATACTTACTGAGACGAAAACATCATCTTAGGATTTCACAGAGACGTAGTTTTTATTCAAGAACCCATTTGTAATTTTGGTGCTCATTTTCTCGTTCCTTTTTTACAGATTAAGATTTAATACTTATTTATAGAAAAAGTAGGGTGTTACGTATATTTAAGAGCCAAGTGAAACAAGTGAGCATACTGTTTAGTTTAGTTTTATACGTAGATGTGCTTCCATATAGAGCATTCCTTCTACTTAATTGACATTATACAAAATACAACAATATTTTTTATTAAAATCTTATAAAAAGGATTTGTAATCGACCCTCGTTATATTACGTGAAAGCCCATTACCTAGAAATGGGAGACGATTGTGAGGGAGATGAGCTCGTCTGATTGTCTCTGTCCCTACTACTATCTCGGTGGCACATGATTAAGATGCAGTCACGATCAGACGTAACACCATCACTGTATACTGTGAAATCCCTTATTGATCTTTATTCGTCATTTGTTTTTTTTTCCGTTATTCTTGAATCGTGTTAATAACAGGAAAATCAGATTGTACTTTTTCAATCAGATTTTTGTGTGGTTTAACATCGGAAGGAGACATATGAACCTTAGTTAGGTATTATACTTTACCCAATCTTTTAATAATGGTGCCCTTGTGCCACTGATTACTACCACGATTATTCAAATATTTTTTAACAAAATATCATCTCGTGGTTCATACATTCTTGATTACCGCCCCCGTAGTACTCAATTTCTGAGTACTGTTTTAATTTAATATTACTCTTTTAAGTATATTATTTCTATAGCATATCATTAGTACAAGTTTTTGCCCAAATACTAACTCAGTGAACTGAACGTGTGGAACGAACCGAATTTCTTAGTTCAAAAATCTTTTATATAAAACTTTAAATTTAACAAAAAACACCAAACGGTATCTTTTTTATTTTAGTGTTTCTAAGTAAGAAACACTAATATCTAAGTGAAAAATAAACTAAATTATTTCTTTATTTTTCCTAAAATCAAAAGTTTACTTAGTAACTTGAATTTAGCTATCATCATCAAAATTCGAAATAAACGTAACTGTAAAATTTTTCAAGCTATTTGTGTCCATAACTTATTATGAGTTACTATTTAAATTACTAATTGGCAATTCTTGTAAAATGTTATATGTGATAAGTACCTTAAATCTATTTAAAATCGGTGCTAAGCCAGTTATGACACGAACAAAATGCCATAACCTAAAGACGTGTGACTAAGTTACTGAAGTGAATATTAGCTAGATCTCCTCTGTTGTTGAAAATGAAACGTACGAAAACCACCATCTTCAAATACTGCTTTCAATGTTAACAATTAGTAGTAACGAGTGACTGTGGTGGTTGGATTTGAAATACGTATTGAAACTGGATTTAGGTTCCAGTATTATGTTGAGACACAACATTTCTATTTCTGAAACCCTGGTCGACAGAGCAATAAGAATCATGTATAATGAGGAGCATCGAAAAAGGATAAACTTCCAATATTTTTCATTTTCTTATAACGAATTTCGAAATAAGCAAGTGAAACAAACGACTGCTATTAGCACACTGTTTTATGAAATGGCTGTTTACACAGATAGTTAACGCAGGCACTTATACATAGACGCGAAATCAGTCATTAAGTATGATATTTTATAATCAGTCTTAGTAGGAAATGACAGATTCTACTCATAATTAATGCCAAGACAATGATAGAAAATAAAATGTCTCCGAAATATAAAGTAATGATAAAAAATCACATGACATGAGCATGTTAGACTTGAATGCAAATACATAATCGACCAACATAATCTATATATTAATACGCGATACAAAAACTTTAATCCGCTTTTTACGAAAATTGCGCGGATGCAGGAGCATAAAATTTGGCACACTTATAGTTTATGCGTTGGAGAAGTGTAGAACGCTAATATTTTTCAATAATAATGCTTATAAAGTACATTAAATCAATAAATAAAACATTACACACACTACCATACATTTCACACACACATACTTGCACAAGTATTTGTACACGCATACTATCATTTTGTCCATAGACATAGAGAACTGACATAGACATATCAAAAAGAAAAGTTTTATTTGCCTTATTTAATATAAAAAAATATTTTAATAATAATGCATAATAAGTACAATAAATCAATAAATAAAACATTACACAAACCAGAATACATTTGACACATGCATACACAAGTATTTGTACACGTAAACATACTCTGTGGTCAAATTGTTTCTTTTGTTTATTATAGACATAGTTGAATGTCAAACAGAAAAGTTTTATTTGACGAATACTACGTGAAATACTGAGTGCTTATACAAATTTATGTGATATATATAAGTTGTGTAGCAGCAACATACATTTAAATGTACACGGACTATCATTATATGCATAAAGAAAGTTCTGTAGCAGCAATCTGCAATAACAACATTCAGGTACAAAAAAAATATAATTTGCTATTGCTGGTTCTTAATGAAAGAACTTTAATTATGCCTCGACATAGAACATTAACGGCTCGGAGTGAGAGACAAAGAAGGAATATTTCTCTAAGAGGAAGGAATAATTCCCCATCAGTAGTATTCGATAGTAACATGATTTTGAGAGATACATTTAAATGTGCTCTAAATGTCATTTAATAGATTTAGATTGCAGGTTTTGCAATGCGAAATATTTTGAATCTGAAGTAACTTTAGGCGACCGAACTGCATTCACTTCATGTTGTCACAAAGGTAAAGCATTATTACCACCCTTAAGTCAAAATGAATATTTTAAATCATTGTATAATGGACTTACTTCAAATGAACCTTCAATAAAAAGTAAATCAAAAAATTATTTTGAAAAGATTAGGAAATATAATTCATGTTTAGCTGTAGTTAGCTCAGAAGCCAAAGTTGCTGAGACAAGGGGAGTGTATCATTTCAAAATACATGATGTTTTTTATCACAGATCATCCCCAATGACTGCCGCTTATAATCGCTCACCATGTTATGCACAATTATATTTTTATGATGTTGACACTGCTATTAATTATAGGTTACAAGAACGTATTAATCAAACATGTAACAACAACATAATGCGTAAAATTTCACTGGAATTGGACAAAACATTGCAAATAATTGGAGTTTTATTAAATTGGTCAGTTTTTACACATGGGCAATTGTATGTCGCAGTAAGTAGAGTTCGTTCATTCGATGGTTTAAGGTTTATATATCCAAATATAACGGCCCAAGACGTAAACGCAACGCAAGAAGCAAACGATGAAAGAGTTTTTACAAAAAACATTGTTTTCAGAGAAGTTTTAAATCATTAATTAAATTATTGCAATATGCGATAAAAAATGCTCTAAATGGATAGTATTTTTAATGCATGATTTTTTTGTAATGCATCTTCTTATAGCATGATTTGTTTTAATAAACATTTTTTTAAATAGGTATTCTTTATTTTACTTCTTTTTAATTTCATATAATTTGTTCAAAAAAGAGATTGGCAAATAACAGTCTTGCTCAAATCTGTGGTTATAGTAGTTTAGTTTTCGACAGTAGAACCTTAATGATGTTTGAATATTATATTTTAATTATGTATATTAAGTCACTTACAATTTAAATTTATTATGGTCGAATTTCGACCACTGGGCGACCACTAGTCAGTATAAAATCACTTTGATCATTAATGCTAAAGATCTGAAAATATTTTTTAAGAAAAACAAAATGGATTAAAGTGAGATAGCATTACGATATCTTCGAAAAAAGTGAACGTCGGCAATCAGTTACGTAATGGAGCAAACACTTCATTCGGTTAAATACTGACTGTTGCAAAATCTCATGTATTAGCACTTTTATGATAGGGATTATACGACTTATACTCACCATACTCGTATATAACTTGGATTTAATCTGCAGAGGTATTATGCAACAAGTCCAAACAGGAGATGGAATCTATCAATCTGGTCTAGTTATATTTCGTTAACAGTTCCAATTTGCGGTTACAATAAAGGGATATGGTGGAGTTTATTCATTAATCAACTCAATTCTATTAATAACGAATTTTTAAAACACTGACAGTGAATTTCATATTGTACAAAAATGATAATTTATCAGATATTTTAAGCACTGTCATATGTACATAATGTGAATGTTGTAACATGTGTAGAATACTGTAATTCACATAAACAGTGTAATGTAGCTAAGTTATTGTAGATATAATTATAAGAATTTGTTGAACTGCTATAGTTATATTTATTGATGCATCTAATCGTAATTCTGAAAACTACTGTAAATCGTTCGAAATGAGAAATCTGTTAATATTCTGAAGTCTGTTAATATAAAAGTACTTAGTGAATCATTTTCTTTCTTTCAAAGGTTTATGAAATATTATCAATTTTAACAATTGTCTAAAGCATTTCTAATATTTCTAATAAAATGTCTTAGGTTTACAACCACACGAAATAAAACAATAGTCAGATATAAATCTACAATTAATAATAGCAACCTTTAATATAAATAGTTCTCATATGTATGTGTGCGTGTGCATAGGTATGTGGGTGAGCTATGAAGATTACTCCTGTTACTTCCGAACAATGGTATAACTCTTAGACAATAGAAAGTTATATTAGTTTCTTGCTAGTTTAATGTTTAATGTAAATGAACTATGGGCCTTAACAGAATCAAACAAATTTTTAGAGAATACCACGGGTAGCTCTCGCTAGGCAATACCCACTTAAGATATGCGGGCAGCATAACATTTTGCATAAGATCAATCGCACACGTATTATCTGCTTAATGAACCGTTCAATGGCAGTCTTCAATCGGAGATAATACTTTGTAATACGCAACTAACAAGAAAAGGTCTCGTATGACTAAGCGACTGAGCCGGGGCTGTGTTAGGCTTGCCGGTAAGCCTTTTATCAAGTTTGTTTACGTACTGTAGCAAAACAGAGGCAAATCAGTGTTAAACCAAACCAAATAAAATAAGTTATAAATAGTTATTTTAAAGTATTTAATAAATGATGGTCACAATCTAATAGTAGTAAAATAACACATATTAAAAATATTTTTCATTGGATTTTTTTTATTTACGGTCTTACTAGTCCTTAGTATTGCTACGTAAATAAATAATCAAATACAGTAGGGAAAACTATTCGAGGATAAGAAGTGAAACAATTTATTAAAATGTTTCCAAAAACTACGAAAGTGTTACATGAACAAACTTTTCGTCAAATTTCTCATTTTTTTTAAATAAACAACGTACTAATAAAATGTGCGTGTAAATATTTTTTTTGCCATCCGTCTATCCGTTCGTACTGTGGATATGGTATTGTGTTTGCTTTTCTGTTTTGAACTGTTTTATCATTTTCATAATTGACTTGATACTCAAACTTCATAAGATTATGTTTTCTCTTGGCCACTGAAAACAATATTGTTATTTTAATAAGTCATCCACATCTAAGTCAGGAACCCATACAAATTGATCGATGTCCATTTTAATATTTATAGTTAGTTAGCTATCATTTACAGTTATTCTGAAATACATTTTGCAACGTATAATATCATGTTTGGCTATTTACCATACAGTTCACTAGATTTTGTAATAAAATTGGTCAATACAATTAGCTTTAAGCTTTAATACGTAATTTGTTATAATACTTATATAATTGAGTGTGTAAACTTATACAAAGTAGTTATATTAAGTTATTTTCTCTTTGAATATTATGTTTCTAAAGTTAAGTGAACATTTTATGTTATAGTATGTTATTTTAATCCTTCTTTATGATATGTTAACATCGTCGGAGACACAGAGGCCTTCTCCGTTTTATTTTTGTTATTATTTTTGTTCAACGTTGTGTGTTTCAGTGTTTTATTATAAGTTGATAAACACTACTAAGGGTTAAGTGTAAAAGTTTATTTCACAGGTACTCAATCGTCACTGTGACCGTATTCGGCGTCATAATTTGCCCTTTATTAAAATCTTCACCAATCACAACTTCAAAAGAGCGAGTTGTAGTGAAATAAACTTGCATTAACACCTCTGGTGATGACTGATCAATCATGACGTCATTTTTTAACCAACTACGTAAGGTTCGTAATCTTAAGTATTACATTTATTACACGGTGTTAGTATTGTGTTATAACACTTGAAATACGACTGTCAAAAATATACTTCACCAAATAGCACAGTTAATTATCGTGAAGTAGTTTATTAGGAAATGACATGGCATCAGATACACGAGCAACTCTAAGATCGTTGAGCACGAAACAGAATTAACGTACAAAAAGGCTTTTGCTCACATTTACAGTAATCTAAAGAGAGAAACGAAACAACTCTACTAACAAACATCGCTTTTGATGTGAAAGTTACTTTAAGCGGTCCTTACACTTTCAGATTTACATAAAGTAACTAAACCTAGACGTATCTCTAATAAAGAAGCAAGGTATTGAGAATAAGGCTCTTGAAGTTCAATTTCCCTGTTTTTCATTAATTACAATCACAAGTGCTTTAAGACTACTAATTGTCTGTCGTAGAAGAACAATGCTTCAGTAAATACGGCAAAGCCCCTTTAGTCAAGTTGATACTGTACAAACGTAAACGTTATTAGAAAATGAATATGAACGGGAGTGGTGTCATCTCAATGCAAAATCTCGCGCTCAAAACAAAACAATAGAAGAGAAAAAAGGTATTAGCGTAGTAGAAAGAGATTTGATGCAAAACACTTGTGTCTTGGCTAGGCCCCTAGCTTATCTAGCCAAATTGATATTCTACAAACGTTAACGTTATTAGAAAACTGTCAAATGTGTGGAAATGACGTCTCTCTACGCAAATTACGTCGTCAAAATAAAATACTAACTAATAATACAGGAGAATAGAGGCGTTAGCGATTGTAGAAAGAGAATCGACGCAAAACACTTGCATTATGGTCTTCATTCACAGTTTGCAAGTAGTAAAAATAATTCAGAAAAAAATGGGGCTGATAACATAATCATAAAGTAAATTCAAAATCCCAATTTTAGTAGCTAAAGACGATTTAACAAATTATAATATCAGTAATATCTCTTTCAAATAATACCAGCGTAAAATTATTCTCATTCACATAAAATTGAAATTCAGAACTATTCAATGAACCTTGCAAAACTAGTGTATTTAAATTGTTATTTAAGCTTAATACATTCATTTATGTATGTATTCAAGTCGCTACTATTAAGAATATACTGAATTGTTTCAATGTAAAACAATTTCAAGGCCCTGCTTTGAGGAAAAAGTAATGAATTTCATTTGGTTATAAGTAAGTATATTAATCTTAAAATGACAACAAAACTTTCAGTTCAACACGTAAGACATTCAGTTTGTAAGTAATGATCTTGGTATTTTTCTTTTATAAAAGGAACTGAAGTACGAATTCCTCTTTAAGGTTATATAATAAAAATTAAAATAGATTTTGTAGATATTTGCCTGACTATAAAATTGCACAATATTTGATATCATTTGTCGTAAAGAGCACAACTAAAATTTTACGAAAAAAGTTTCATTCCTAAGGCAAATTTATTTACTTGATCGAATTTGACAACATATTAAGTGTCAACGTATATTTTTGTATGAGCTTTTTGAATCAAAATAAAACTTGCCTGATACACAATAGAGGTTAAAATCGTGCGCGTTACTTCCTGATACACAGTTCCCAAGAGTGTGTTGAAGGGTGGAGGAATGTTTGTGTGTCCACCGTCTGATAAGCACTAATCACCACAATAAATACTTTAAATACTCCTACTACCAATAGTGTTTACTAAAACTCCATTTTAGGCAAAGCCCTCATTACGAACTAACCAGCCCATAGTCGAAATGCTGTACCATTCAACTATAACTACTTGTTAAAACTTTCTTTTGTTCGAGTATACTTTGCTGTCAGGTGAATGAAATTCCAATAAAATTAGTAGTAACTTTGCATTTACTTATTATTTTCACAGTTTTATTATTTCTTAAGTTAAGTAATTCTGTGTTCTGTTAAATTAGAACATAAAAATATATATAATACGGAGTTATCGTAGTCTTCTAACAGGTATTGAATGTCTTTGAATTATCTGGAGTCTCAATAGTGAATGATCGTAATCACACCATGAAACGCATGAATCTGAATAAATCTGCATGAATCTAAGACTATAGGTTTGTAATGATGTTTTTCTAACCGATTTCAGGCACGATTGCCAGTCTCAACGCAGACCAGCTAAATATGCAGGAAATATTCTATTATACAAATATGTGCGCAGACACAGGTGCACTCTCTGTTCCCTCACTTCACAATCCGATGAGTCGGTTATTTGGGATGGGATGAAATCTATAACCAGCAAATATCAATAACAATGTTTGAGCCGACCTGAGAAGAAATAACCGAAACCTAACTTTTTTTTCTAAAAAGTGGCCCTTTGTAATTTGTTATAACCAGATACACCCATGGTGTTGACCATAACGAAACTTAGGGGATAAAAAGTATCTCATAATGGGCCAACAGCATTGTACTAGTGGAACAAACCTAATATTTTAGCTAGTAAACTCAATATTTCGTTCATATATTATATCTAAATATTAACTTTCTAATATTTTGTTACGAACGCGTTTTCAGTGCTAAAGTAAAAAGGTTTCCATGGCATTTTGTATTTCAAACATTGTTTCTAAAACCTTTATTCGTGATAAATCTAAACTCATCTATTGGGATCGTGTGTCTGGACCAAAATATTTCTGTAACACAGCTGCTCTGCTGATTCAATTTATTTGAAATACGTTTATAACGTGGTGTCGTTTACCGATTGAAAGGGATTATTGATTAACTAATTGTAGTCAATAACCCCTTTCAGGTGGATAACTTTATGCAATAACGTAAAGTTGCTCATTTGAAGGACGGTATTAAAGTTTCTAAAAATATTTTAACCACAATTATAACTAAGTTTCTATTAAATTGTATGTATATATAAAATATGTTCATTCTTATTCTTTTTTCGTTTCTTTATCTCCCCTAAATAGGGCGGAGTCTGAGATGCTTACCTTTGTTTCACGTCTTACCAATTGTGGAGCCAATTCCATTTAATTTGCAATATTTGATATACTCGTCGGTCGCACTATTTTGTCAGCGTTCCAACAGTTATTGTTTTGAGATATTCTCGGACTTACAGGGTTTGAAGGTGTACACATTACAGAAAATACTTTTCTTAGTACGACGGAATTCAAAATGAGAAGTAAAAAAATTAACAGCATAAAAACATTAAAAAAATTAAAATATCAAGTAGGAGTTTTATAGTAATAATTATATTTTGATTGGCATTGTAGATTGTTACTTCTAATATAAGTGTTAGTAGTTCTTTAGAAAAGACCTCGAAACGTTTGCCCAAACTGCACAGTGCAACAGTCTTTCAGTAATTGCTTCAGATAATGCGTATTTTGGCACCCGTTTTGAATCTTCATTCAGTAAATTTGGCAAAGACAAAGCAATAAGTGACAAAACTATCGCTAGTTAAGTTCACACTGGGTAGCAGAAAATTTTAGTTTACGTTTAGAATTTTTTTTTAATCATCATTATTATCATCAGACTATCACAGTCCACTTTTAAACAGGGCCCTCTCCCATTGCACGCTACTTTAATCGATCTTGGCTTTTTGCTTCCAACTTCTAGCACTCTACCTGGCCCGTGGGCGTTCTACACTACGAGACACAATCTCCACTCTAGAAATTTTTACCCCACTGGTTTCTTAGAATATTTGTTATAAATTTGATAAACGTTTTATACTCATAAGATAGACGTTTAGTGTATTTAAAACAATAAATAAGAATCATAGATAATTGTCCCTTGGATACTAATTTGCGAGATACCAAGCGCTATTATGCTACATACCTATATGATGATTATTGGAAATTATATTATAGAAACGTATTATTTACTCCTGACTATGAGATTAAATTCATATAGTACAAATTATGTATAAATAATCAATTTGTAACTGTTCACAAACATAAATTTTATTAAATAATTTCATATCATTTAAAATTCAATCTATCAAAGAATAAAATAGAGTCCAGTGTTAATATAACTATATTATTCATTTTGGTCTCATCAAAATCAAAACGAGCATTTCTAAAAATTTGTCCTTAGAAACGCTATTTCTGCAAAAATGAAACTTCTTGTACCACTTTGTATTTGAAAATATTGAGTGAGTTTTCTCGACGATCAGGGTTGTTATACGCTCCTCTTATGGCAGATTAGCGTCGTTCACGGGTTTTCTAACATTCGCTACGCTGCGACTGTTTGAATAAAGAATGTGACAACATATCTTTCTTAAAAATATATATTTGAGTATGTTTTCTACCCCGTAGGGCATTTATTCAGTAACACATTGAAACCATATACTTCTACTGATATAAAAATCATATGGTTTGAAATACTACAGAGTTTCTGGTAGTAGAGCGTGGTTTTTGATACAAACTGGATATTGTAAAGCATCATAAAGATCACCGGTCGGCCTACACACACTTATATATATATATATACATATACATATGTATGTCTATGTATGATGTCTATAACTATACTAAATTACATCTAATTCGGTTCCTCTATTTAGGCGTGAATAGGGTGCTTAACATGAGTCTCTTTGAAAGACATCAGATTTTGTTGTTTTTCCTAGAACTCGTTGAGTAGCTACAGGAAAGTAACCACGTCAATGTCAACATCTAGTATGGGAAATTCCAAGAACAAATGTAAGAAGGCATCAGGTTTAGTTTTCATAACTTTTTATAAGTTTTGTGTCTTCATGTACGTTATTATTATATTTAAAAGTTTTAAACCTTTATATATAATAATAATCGACCTAGAATACTGGCAATCTCATTTTTAGTAGGCGGTAAAAGTTTCACCAAAATTGTACCATATTTGCAACGCTTCTAGTTTTTAGTTTTTCAGACCCGGATAAACTGTAAACATTAACTTAGATAAGCCTTTATAGGGTAAGAAAGTAAATAAATAGCAAAGTTTTCTTTACTGATTAAATATCCTAGTCTGACTAAAGGTCTGTATATAAAGGAGATATCCGAGATCGTGTGTATTATCGTAATGGTTCAAATTATTGGGGTCGTTACACCGGGGAATAGAAATGTTGTGCGAAACCTTCTCGTTCGGTATAATTTATTGTATCTAGATTGTGAAATTACAGAAATAAACATTAATCTTCAAAAGCGCATTATGTAACTTTGTACTGTGAAGCAGATAAGGGTGAGTAAATATCGAGAGCTGTGACATATTTTTTAAATTGCTTTCTCTGAGTACCATTTTTTTTTGTTGTTGGAGTGGAAATTCCTTTGGATCTCCGGCACGCAGAAACCAGGAGTATGGGATGTTTCCAGTAAAAATCACCCCGGCGGTCAGTCTCAGGCATCCTTCTCTAAAGGACAATGTTATTTCAGGTCCCCTTTAGAATCAACACCGCGCCTAATCAGGCCCTATCCTGGGGAAACTAAGAAGGCTTCCCACCTATCAATCTGGTTGTTATAATTTGATGCGGCCCGATCGAAATTTTACGACCAGGTCGCAACAAATTATCCTATCGCCGATCGCAGGAACTAATCTGCCACCAGAGGTACCACTCTCTGGCGGCTCGCGGTCCCGTCTTCTTCGCTTGAGTTCGGCCCTCTCCTGATCCTGTTCAGCAGTCTCTTTCTATTTAGAATAGCTTAGCAGAAAGAGACCACTGCAGCCCAGTTCTCCTCACCCGCCAGCATGGCAGCAACGATTGCTGACGGGGACGGGTCTCGTCCTATTTTATCGAATAGGACTCCGTGTTCAAATGCCTACGCGGGGCAGTCCTCCAGCGTATGCTGGGCGGAGTCCCAGTCGACTACGTAGTGGTGACAGTGTGCCGTCTTCTCGCGTCCGATCTTATTCAGATACACACCGAAGCAACCATACCTGGTGAGTATCTGTGTCAGTTGATAGGTGGCCTCGAGGTTGGAAAGAATGGTACCGACAGCGCGTTGGCACGAATTTAGTCGATGTTCCAACCGCACGCGCCATTGTGGCAACGCTGTACGTTCCACCACATGTCAAGCTCGTCGCTATCCTGGTCTTCCCCGTTTTCACCCCGACGGATAAGCGTGAATGTAGTCATAGACTCTCGCATCCATATCCGCCAGGATAATAAAAAGTGGGAAACATGCCAGGACTGTTACCACCTGTGATGAGATGGAGCGGTATCCTCGTACGATCCAAATAGCCGCTACCCTTTGCGTTCGATTGAGCTTAACTCGGCAGCAGGAGGCCGATAGGAGCTTGGCCTATATCGGCGCTCCATAGAGTGCCATGCACCGTAGCATCGCACAGTAGAAGCGGTGCACTTTCTTACGCGGACCCCCTATGTTAAGCAACAGTCTCTGTAGGAAGCCCGCCACCCCCCGAACTCGTGGGATCATCCGCTCGAAATGCTCCTCGAAGCGCCAGCGACTATCTAATGTGAAGCCGAGGTACTTGATGTGTCGATCGACCTCGACCTCCGTTCCTTCTACTCTTATGAACGAGCTGGTAGGAACGGCACCTCCGTGTTGCCTGTGGAACCACAGGGCTTTCGTCTTATGAGGTACAACCCGTATTCCGTTTCTCTAAGTACCTAGTCAAGTTTTTACTGTAAGTACAAAGAGCCTTGGTATACTAAAAGAGCATAGGATGGAAGAAAGATGAGTAATTCAGTACGAGAATAGGTTACTTGTAGTGAATTTCTATCTTTATTTATTTGTTTAGCTCACAAACAATTGTAAATACCATTTAATGGTTAAAAGACATTTTACAAGAGTATGAAATTGCATACTGTTATAATTACTTATAGGTAAGCGTCACGTGCACTATAAACAAACAATTAGCATTGGCATACTATGCTAAAAATACAATACAGGTTTTGGCGAAAACAGATATCAAGCAAATTCAGTACTTTTTTTTTTAATATTTTGTATGATATTGAGGCATTTGGTAAGCGAGTCAATGTGTATATCGACCAAGGAGGTGCAACCACTAGCATTTTAAAAGTCGTGGAATAATAAATATTTTTACAATTTGTTTAATTCAGTTAATATTTAATCATTATTTGTGACTAACTAACATGTGTCAAGGAAAGCCAAATTAGTTATTTTATTTAGGGTAAGCAATTAATTTACGTATATGAATTTAAACACAAAAGAGAAAAATAAAGTTTTTTAAAATCATTGCATTACAAAGTAAGACAAAAGTAATACTACTTAGACACCTAGTTGTTATTCGAAGACGTTTAGAAATTAATAACAGTACTTTCTTGAATATAAATATATACACATTACAAATAAGTGTAAGTACTTATTTACAACTACCCACCTGAATTTAAATACTTTAGTATTTAGAAAAGTATTTTAATGTCTACCAGTCTTATACGTCTGTGGTAGGGAATTATGCGTCATTGTTCGTAATGTATGTCTACCGTCGTATATTTTTGATAATAATTGTAATTAGTGTAGATCTTTTACTTTTTAACACACAATTCTCAGTTGTTATGTTTATGACGAAAACCTACTTTATATTCGGTGAGTACAATTATGTTAGATTTTTTTTCTCCATACATAGTAAAATCAACTTCATACTGTATTTCCGCCGTCCTCTTATAAAATTGGTATTCACCAAACATCACAGATTTTATTATGTTACGCCTAGGACGCAGGTGTAACCTTTTAAGGTGTGAGGGTAACGAAATCAAAATTTCGTTGTGTGTTATATGTATATATTTTGTGTGTTAAAGTTTCACAATTTCATCTATTTGAAACTTTCGGATATTTGGAAGGCTTATACATACTGTAATCATTAATTTAAGTACTTCAACTTCTTTAACGATATTGTATTATACCCTATTTTCGTAACGGTATGTTCAGGTCCATAGAAGCGGAAAGGTTCTAGGGAATTTTCTGTATATATGTAAGCTTATATAAAACACAATATGTAAATTACTTTAGTTGAGAGTTCCGTAACTCGTCTATATTTAAATTTCCATATTATGTTGTGCGCCGACCTATATTGTGTACCATTGGTACGCATTATATTTCTAGAAGCTAGCGACCAGATATGGTATCCTATGTAACTAACGCTACGTGACTCGGTATTCAAATATATCCACTGTTTGTATTCCAGTAAACGTTCAGAGCATAAGCTTTATAATTTAAAACGCTTTTTGCATTGCGTAGGAGATATAAACAGCTGATGCCGCAAGCACTTTTATTTGTAACATTACGATGAGAATCGATTTTCCCATTATCGAGAAGAAAATGATAATTTAAACTTGAAATATTATCAAAATTACTTATTTAGGGATGGACAAAATAATTTCTTAGTGTTCTTATGCAGGCAATATTATGAATATTCTTATATTTGCAAAAGTAAATCGTAACCAAGTTGTGTAAATAGAGTGTTAATGTAAATAAATGAACTGTGGCAATTGATTTTATTTTTCTGAAAGAGTCTGTCTAAATTTGCTTGACTATACGTTACTTGTCATATTGATATCTTATTTTATTATTAGGTGACGGCTGTATGTGTACCAACGATATCAAATGGTTAAGAGCATTAATCTAAGGTTTTATAGTATGTTTTTCTGAGTATCTGAAAGTGTTAGTACTTGGTCTAGTCTCACTGTAAGCTTTTGTATCATATAAAACTTTTTCTATTCTTTTTAGCACGTTTAAATAAACCTTGCTTTTAAAAAAGTTTTTAATTTTTAATTTAATCACTCTATAAGTTGAAACTAAGATTTATAAATATGAATTTCATTTCTTACATTACGAGTTAAAAACTTTTAGAAGTAAAACAACTTACTCACCCACCAGTATTCTTTTATTCTTCTTGATTAAAATGATAGTGTTGAAACTTTTTATTCTTCACTACTTTAATAAAAATACAAGACAGGAAAAATACTTCAATAGTTACCCTAGAGAAAAATAGTTTGTATTGAAATCCTCGGCAATTTAGAAAGTCTAAGGAATCACAACAGTAAAAGATCAAGCCTCAAAGGATTTTACGCATGGTTGCATCTATTGTATATCTCTTGTTATCTTATTGACATGGAAGTTCAGCAGCAACTACTATTCAATTACTTCAAAATGGTTGATAGGGTAACTTTTTACTGTCTCTAAAATTATGAAATTTAACTTAGTCATTTAGCATTTTCTGCAGATCAAATTGATAAAAAAAAACATGGATGAATATTTCTCCAGAATATTTTAAACAACATTGAGGCATACAAAAAAACTGGAAGATTCATAAGTGGAAGGCTTTTTGAACTTTACTTTGTAAGTTTACTTGGCTTTTAAAAAGGATTTTATTATAATAAAATATTATTTGTATGATCGTTAATCTATTTACCACTTTTCAAGCCAGCGTACATAGACGATTAATTTTGTAATAGTGCTAATTTTTGTAGAATGCAAACTTGATTAAGTCTGCAGTTTTTACTGCAAACGGTCAGTAATTTTAATTTAAACATGATTGATTGTGTATGTATGATAAAAAATAATAATATTTTATCTTGACTAGTACTGTTTAATATAATAAAAAAAAATTAAAGAGTATTGTAGCCACTGACTATTTAAAAAAAACTATGTTCTACGATCCAATTAAATTTGTAAATTTTTCAAAGTTTTAGGTAACGACATTTGTTTTATTTTATAGGAAGCACACGAGCATCGGTCTTAAGGGTTATGTCATAGTCAGAGAATAATTGGTTTGACCGATGCCTTCATCGTAAGTCAACAGATTTAGAGAATAGTAATTCTATTCGTTTTTAGTGGTTTACAGATTTATGAAAAGAAATATTACTATGAAATTCAGAAAATACATAATTAAACGTTAAACACAATGCGTTTGTAATATATTTTAACTTTATTACAGTTTGGACTTTTCTTAAGTCATAATGTTATGCCATTACACGTCTTAGTTTATAATGAAAATGTATGATGTCGTACTTAGTTATGTTTATGCATAGACAGATTTGCTTTATTTAGACCTTGCGCTCTGTAGGGACTGCTTCGATATAAGCCTTAAGTAGTAACATCATGTTTTAAATTTACATGGCAATAAGTGTGCATTGATTTAGCATTTTCTTATAGAAGCAACAGGTAAAGTAGTATACACTACTTTTCTTTTTATACATTTTTAAAGTTAATGACAAACATACTTTTATATACATATTTCTGTCACAATTTGTCACAACCTATAAACACTTATAACAATTTGAAATATCTCACGCACATGACAATCTGGTCTCAAACTAGACAACCAATATTATGGTAACCATTCTGATAATTACCATACTTCTTATATATATTTCTTAATACATTATGTATGTATATGCGTATTATAAATAAATTACACAAAATTTATCCTGGGTGGGAATCGAACTCACGACCTCTGGGTTAGTAATCAGGGTCACTCGTCACTAGACCAACAAGCCAGTCTTATTAATTACTAAAATTGTTATTAATTTAGCACCTGACCAACACGGCCGATGGGTTAGAGGTCCAATTCGGTGTAAAATATTGATATCTTTAGTAAATCTTGAATAATTAATTTATTATTGTCTGCCATGTCAGTATACTTATAGTATGTTATATTTTTATGTTATATATTATATTGCCGCTTCTTCTTGATGCTAGTATAAAAGATTTTTAATTATGTGAAAATACTCAGAACAAATTATATTTTCTGTAAACACCTGTAAGAAAAGTTAATTAAAGCGGGCAAAGCAACAATGAAATAGCCGACATAATAAAGGTATATTTCTGTGTGTACTAAGTAGACTGCTGATATGACATAGTGAGATTTGTTTAACTCTTTCTGAACCCATAAAAGTAAACACTAAACACACACTTATATAGGAACACACATACACATGCACACACACACACAAAACTGGCACGTAAAGAAAGAAAGTATAAGTGATACAAAATAAAATTGCTTGTTTAAAGTTACTTCGTCAAGCTATACTTAAGAACTGTAGTTCCTCATTAATTAAAAAGATTTGGATCTTAAAAGACTAAAGTAAAATACGATATAAAAGAAAACATAAGATCAATATTAAGTACAACAAATAGATATTATATGTTATCGTACACATTTTATTGTTATTTACTTTCTAGTATTTTATTGAGGTATTGGTTTTACATATGCTAACTGATCTTTTAACCAAAAATTAATTAGAGTAAAACAAAATCAATTCATAAGTATGTGTATTAATTAAGTAATATTAGATAATGTAAAAACAAATGAAAGCCAAACAGCTACTAAATAATATAAAAACTAAAAAGTAGCTGGTTCACTTTCTTCAGCTTTTTACACTTTTCTTAGTTCAATCGGCATCGATTGCTATATATCAATTTGTTATCATTAAAAATAAGAGTTCCAAATATATTTTATTTTGATTACACCAATACTATGAACAGCTACGTCAGATAAACTGCAGTCTAAAATAAAATCAATTTCATATTTGATTAGTTTTAAAAGAAAGCCCCGGTTCAAAGCCAGCATTTTGTTAGTCACGTGGCTTAAAATAAAGAAAATAATTTTGAAATCGAATTCATTTCCGCGTGTGAGAAAAACCTGTACTATTCATGCCTATGAGTAGTACAGGTATTTCTCATTCTTCGTTACATTTGGTACACATCTTATGAAATGTTTTCGTAAGTTATTATGCTACATAAATACTTGTTAAACTGCAGTTTTGTAGCGGCTACCTTAGCCGCTAAAAATTATGAGATAAAATATGTTTTTGGTAACAGTATTATCAATAAAAAAATGATGATAACCGTCTATTATGAGTTCCAATGGTTTTAACAAAAATTTATGAATAATAAAGGATAAGGAAAAAAAATATGAAAAGTGATTGTTATGAGCACAAATCGGTAGTAAATCAAATCAAAATAGGAATAAGATTTTTATGTGATCCGATATGGGCCTAATTAGTAATACAACTTCGCGCATTATTTTATGAGCACCGCGACTAGCTCTTCCGCTTGTTGGGTCACAGGATTATTGATATAATATAAATAAAAAAAGAAGTTCAAGACTATCACCGAACATTCTCTTGCAATCTTTTTAGTGATTTAATGTTGAAAATATGTTAAACTAATGGAATTAAGTCAAATTATTTCTTAAAGATAAGGATCTCAGTTTCTCAGTATTACAAGACACGTATACGAGTAAGTAGATCGAAATTTTTATGTGGTAATCTGTAATTATGTAAATTACTACAATAATATTGACAATTTTACATAAATGCTGCTAATGAAAAAATCTGGGTTTAAAGATCTATATATGTATATAAAAGAAACTACTGTTTTAATTAGGTCATATATGTTATCGCACTCAATCAAAACACAATCTAAAAGGTAGGGCAGTAAGAGTCATAATCACAATTCAAGCGACAATTTATGCGCTCTAATAAATAACACAGTAATAATAAATGGATAAAGTAGGGTCACTCTACAAAGGTAACGGATAAATTACGCTCAAAAGTAGAATTCCACCCGGAAAACTCATTCAATACATCAAAACAACGTGTACTCATTACTGGAATTCTTACTCTTTTATGTTTAAAAGGACTGTACTCGAGGGACCGTATTTAAAAGTCAGCAAAGACATTAAAAAATTTTGCCAAGCCGTAAAAAAATACCCTGCCTCAAACAGTTGTTTAATTTGACTGATCTGTTGGTCCTGGGGTAAATTAATCAGTGTAATAATAATGAATGATAATATAGTGTGTAGAAATAAGTAATGTATAGTGGTAGCGTATACGACTATTGTACATGAGGTTTTGGGTTCTATTCCCGGGTTCTGTCTATGGCGATGGATGTTATGCCATTTATGTCCCCAAGCGAGACGTAAAAAAACAACTTACTAGGCCACCATACTACATTGTTTGCATTTGCAATGAGTATGGTGACCACACTTCTTGGATTCTGTTTATGCTTGCGATCAGGCAAAGTAGTCACTTTGGCAGACTCTTATAATAAAAAACAAATTTTCGTGACACACATTTAAAATGCCTGAGATCTTTTGAAAACCTGAGATTGAACATACCAAACCTTCTACAAATTTTTGTACACCCATTTTTTATAGAAACTGTACGTTTTTGGAATACCTCACCAATCTCTATCAGACGTGCCCAATTCGTTACTACCTTATATATCATACATATAGCGTTATCTGTCTCTCATAATGGGTAATTAACGTATGTATGTAAGGAGTTTATTATTACTGCATGTACTTTTGATATTCTATTTATTTTCTCTTAATGAATATTTTGTATATTTATTTATTAGATTAGTAGAATTTATGCATGATAAATATAAATATTGCATAGCTAAAGACCTTATTTATTACTCAAACTTTTACTCATACATACCTAGCACCAGCTTGAAATTAAATTAGTCCACCCAAATGTTCATATCAAATCATAAAAACAAAATAAAGTGTACGATCGAGCTTGTGATTGAATGTTCTGTAATGCTCATTGTGTATATCAGACCTTTGTTGGCCATTGATAGGTTTCGTACTAACAATAGATGAGGCGCACGTTCTTCGTATATCAAGTGAATTCAATTTAATTTAGGAGTTAATCTCATTCATCTGGCCTACTGCCAGGTGACTGTAAGTCTACTGACATATTTCCAAGTATTTGAAAATGTTTATTTTCTAATCTCTCTCTTGCTGTATCTATATCTTTTCCCAATTAAATAGTAAAAAGAAAAACATGAAGAAGGTTTCAAATTATATTGTTTATTTATTGTTTGAGATTTAGATTTGGTATCTGGCCAAATCACAATTTTACTCTTTTAGAGAACATTTGTTTGTCAGTATGATCTGTTTATTAAATTAGAAAGCATATGAAATGTATCCCAGACATATATAGTCACATATTTCGTGAAATTATTCGAAATTAAGTTAGTTAAATTTTTGCATGCTTCTCATAGGAACCAGCTCGTGGGTTCAAGTTTTCCAATATAATTCGGCCACGTCGATAAATTTGAAATTATACAGTATCTACTGCGTGTTATAAAATTTTTCTCCATTGAACTGTTAAGTCAAACTAGACCAGAGCCAGGCAATAGATCATAGAATGGAAATTTTTTATTCTCTCTTTCCAACG
Organism: Hypercompe scribonia; assembly: GCA_949316085.1. Taxonomy (NCBI): domain Eukaryota; kingdom Metazoa; phylum Arthropoda; class Insecta; order Lepidoptera; family Erebidae; genus Hypercompe; species Hypercompe scribonia. The sequence goes on from OX438975.1 coordinate 15,361,059, forward strand.
ATGTAATATATTTGCCGCGTTTGCATATCAAAGACTGAGATCATAATTCATTCTAAACCAATGTTGGTACGTTTCATCTCATATTAAATAAATGTAGAACAATCGTTAGTGTTATATTTAAAAACAATGACATTTAGATTCAAAATTTAAGAACTCTAAACATTTTAGTTAAGTTATCACTTGTAATGTAGCATTTTATTTCTATCTTGAAAACTAGCGACCCTCTATCGAATCTTGGTTTCACACCGGTGTAATGTAGACAATGCTGTCAGTGTCGAGTTATTAGTAATATTATGCAGAATATCTTCAAATACAGCCGATCTTTCATGAGACTGTATAAATAATTGTTTTCTTTAGAGGTTAGTTTGTTAAGAGGTGCACCAGCCGGTTGTAGGCACCTAAGATGGACTATATCGCGACACCCGAATGCTCTTGCATTTTATATTACTGATATCTCCTAAGATATATATTTCAAAAATGGTTACTGGGTTATCATTAGGAGATAGACATATACTATCGCTGAGTTTTTGTATTTTTTTAAGATATAATAAAATTGTACTTCATAATTTTGATCTACCTCAATGTAAACGCACAAAGCCTCTACTATATACATATATTTCATAAATATAAATCTTTCTCTTGAACAACTCTTCCTGTAGATAAAAACTGTATTTAAATCCGTTGTGTAGTCGGAAAGATCTCAAACGTAGTACAAGCGGCAGGAAGCGATTTTGTTTTATGTTTTATAGAGATGTAGTTGGAAGCGGTAAACCGTAGTACTCTGTGGAACACTGCCTTCGAAAGCTAACAGCACTCGAAGGAAATTTTCAACTGCGCTTTATCGTTAAATGCATTAAACCAAATCGGTTGAAAAGTCACACAGAATTTATGTTAGTTTTAATATATAAACGGGAATATTTAAATACAATTTACCGTAAAAATTAGAAAAGGGCCTACCAAAATCTGTTTAAAAAAAATAGCTTATAATAAATACACTGCAACGAATAGCGCTTTTTTCTAACACTGAAGTAATTTTAAAAGCTATTTTGTAGTTTCAAAGTTTCTTAACAACAGTTATTACTGAAGAATATTATATGATTACACCTTTTCAAGATAATTATTTACTCTCTTGAAGAAAATCAACTGTAAAATAGTGCCATAGATACAGGTATTTGTGTTCTATACCTGTTCATACCTCGCTTCGCCAATGACCCAGTCTAGTTCACGACAAGAGCTATTGATATCGTAATAATTCCGAGTATGCTGACCCACTTTACCACCAATGTTTCCGATTTGCGTAACTATGACTGTACCTTTCAATATAGCTTACGTTGTGAAATATTCCAACTGAATATCATATTTTCTCTGAACTGCATTTTGAATTATGATAACATATTTTCTATTACAAATTTTTGGCATAACTGTAAACTGTCCTCATATTTATATGAATAAATTTTATTAAAAACAACATAAAAGCAACCATGAGATAGATTTTAGAATACATATCTCTACTTGTTTAAACATTATATATTTAATGTGTTAATTAAGAAGTTGCCTGGGTGAGGGGTCTATAAAGACGGATGTTGTTCTAATTAACATCGGTGAGCTACTTTTGCAACCTTGTTCTCACGAAACCAACTGAAACGCTAGCAATATTAACAATTAATATTTACACATTTAAATTATAAAATTGCTACAGTTCTATAAAATAAGACAGAACATCGCTCTAGTTAAATATTCAACGTCATCTAAATATATGTTTTGATGCGGGCACGATAGTAAACACGGATAATCTAATAGAATATAAATGATATCCTAGCTTAACAGTTTGTCGATATTCCACTAAAGCTTCACGATGTTATACCTATCATATGCATGGCTGTGGTTGGAAAAAAATATAATATTATGGCAATATGTGAGTGAAACAGGATTTTAGAACCCTTTTCTTAGAATCCATGGTAATGATGACGACACTTCCGTTAATCTCTATCTCAATTTTTCTATTTAGTTGAAAATGTACACTTTACTTTATTTATATTTGACTGTGTTAAATATTTTTTTTATTATGTGCACTGTCTTTAAGGTAAACGTGTACCAGAAATATTGAAAACTCAGTCTCATTTTGTGTGTTACGCTTAGTTAAAAGTACCATAATTTAACGTTTAATTCAGAGTTTAAACTCTGCTGTATGAAAGTGCATGTAATTTAAAAAAAAAAAAAAACTATCGAAATAACTAAACTTTTTTATTTTTTACAGTTATGAATGTCTAATACTTTAGATTTAAACTAAATAACATTTAATATTCTATTTAATTTTTAAATTTATTTAGTTTCTACAGTGTAAATACACGTAAATGGTGTAGTGTATTTTTGCGAAGTGAAGTGAGTGCGAAATCTTAAAATTTTTATTATCATTTAAACAAAAAGTAGACAATCTTAGCATTCGGGTTCAAATTCGTAAGGCTGAAAAATTTAGTGAGTAATTCATACAAGAACAATAATAAAGCTCTCTTGTATGCTTGGTTCAGAAAATTTTAAAAGTCTTCATTATTCCTTTTGTGTATAACTTACTGTAATATAAGAAGATATGACTTCGTACTTTATTGAAAGAAGTTATTAGTTGGATTCGCAGTAATTGAAATTGAATTTTAAAAATGTTATTAATTACGATGATGCTGCTCTCATGACGAAGATGATACGCTATAAATTATTCAGTTGGAATATTTGTAACGACGCATACACAGTCAATAAAAGCGTAGTATAATCCTTTGTTATACAATCTTATTCCATATATTCTCACTCGAAAAATATTTTTAATACGGTTTTATAAGCATCGTATGTATGTATATGTAATGTATCTTGATGTAACGCAACCTTTATAATTTTAACCCGATCCTTCGACATTTTTTTCATTTAGAGCCTGCTAATGTGGCTGTACTCTGCCTGATGAAAAGCATGAATAGAATCCTAGGGTTGTGATCACTACACTTATTGCGAATACAGACATTGCAATATGGTGACCCACGTTATGGTGGCCTAGTGAGATGTTTTTTTACGCCTCGCTTGGGGACGTAAAAGATATGACAGTCATCGTGGTTGTGTAACTACTACCTAGTCTTGCCATAAATATTGTAATAAAGAAAAAAGAAAATTGTTAACTGCAAATAACATTTATTACTTTTACAGTGTGTCAGTTTAATACATAAATATAAAACAATTAAAAATATAAAAAGCTTATTCGAAGTGGTCTCCATTGGCTGCAATACAGTCCTTTAAACGATGAGGCCAGTTATCAATAGAAGCACGCACTCTTTCCATGGGAAAATTCTTCACTGCCAATCGTATAGATTGTTTTAGGGACTCCAAATTATCATGGCGTTTAGAGCAAGCTGTACTCTCTAAAACTGACCACAAATCATAATCCAGCGGATTAAGATCGGGACTAGACGACGGCCAGTCTTCAGCTCTGATGAAGTCCGAAACGTTCGATTCCAACCAAGACTGCGTGGACCGAGCTTTATGACCCGGCGCCGAGTCTTGCTGGAAGGACCATACTTGGTTATTGAACATGGTGATGTTAAGGGGCTTAACTACCTTCTCAAGAATGGTATCTTGATACACTTGTGCCGATGTTTTGATACCTTTTTCACAAAAATATGGCTCAGTCACTCCTTCATAGCTAACACCCCACCAAACCATCACTGAAGTCGGATAATGTCCACGTTGCACTCTGTCGACTAATTGGGAAGCTTCCTTAGAGCTTTGAGCATAAATACGGTCATTTTGTTTGTTAAAATGTTGCTCAATTGTAAAAATTTTCTCATCCGTAAACAAAATTTTTCTGTGACCTCCCTTTGCGTACCGCTTCAGTAGTTGTTTCGATTTTACCACCCTATTCTTCTTTAAATTATCAGTTAAGAAATGGCCAGTGCGTCTCTTATAGGCTGCAAGTCCTAAGTCATCTTTTAAAATACGCGACATGGTTCTAGGTGCTATCTTCATTTCCCGAGATAAAATCTTTTGCTTTCGGACAGGATTTCTTCGAATTCTTTCCCTTACTGCTTTGACCACCTTTTTCGTACGAACACTACGTGGACGGCCAGATCTTTTTCTGTCACAAACAGAGGAGGTCTCATTGTACCTATTAATAGCCCGGTACACAAACATTTTACTAATACCAAGTGTATGGAGAGTTTTAAAAATTGCATTTGGCTCCATACCTACTTTGTGTATCGTTGTGTTGTGATTCGGTTCTCTTTATCACCCCACACCATTTTAATATCGCAAAATATTTTACAATGTATTGGCGCCAAAATGAGAAAACACAATGAACAATCGTATAAAAATGACAGATTCGAAATTCAAATGTAATATTTTTTTATAATTAAGTGTAACAGTATTTATGGCCAGACTAAGTATTTATACGATAACTGTTTAATAGGCCTCCGGTCTCGCACTCACCAACCATACATGATGCTGTCGCTTTAGGTTCGTCTTTTGTGGGAGGGTACTGCCGCGGTCGAGTCGACTTGTTCGTGCTAAAACTAGCGTGGCTCTACTAATACTTATTAAGGACCGTTATCAATACAATGATGTAGTAATTTTGTAGTAATAATTAGGATCTGCCGGATTAGCAGCTTTTTCCGTATCTGTAATAAAAATACAGTAGTGTCTTGTGCTACGTACTAAGACGTGTATTAAAGCATAATATGTGACTTGCTTACTTGATATATTCTTAGTCTTAACAAGAAAGTAATCATTGTTATTTACTAAAAAAATAACAAAACTATGAGTTTGAAAAATTAAAAACTCACATTTTTATAACTAGCCAAGTACAAAAATAGATTATTTTTTGTATAAGTTCAAAAAAATCATTTTATTGTAAAAAAACCTGGAGGGGTTTACAAGATATTTCAATCTATAATAACGTTGTTTTTGTCAGTATTTGTCAATATAGTATTTACAATAATTGACGTCTGGTATCCTCGTTTAGTACCTCAAGTAACGCAAGAAACGTCTCAATGTTGAGATATATTTGAAGTGCTGTACATTCGATCTGCCCTCTAGCTCAGTTGATATTCTTTAAACGTTAACGTTATTAGAAAAGTAACAAAGAGCAATTAGTTAAATAATAAGCAACAGTGCCTCAGGAAATATTTTAAGGAAGCTAGTTGTAAAAAAACTGTGATAAGCTAGTTAACTTTCATTGATGTAGTATTTGTTGGAATTGTAATACGTGATATAGAGTCAGGAGGACATATATACGAGATATATGTATATTAGGGTGTCCCTTATATGACAAAAAAAAATTTTTTTTCGGATTTCGAAATGCATACCCTCTATAATTTTTACTAATGCTATAAGATACTTAAATATAAAATTTTATCAATCTAGCATAATTGCAACCAGTGCCGACCGAGCTTCAAAGTTTAGTAAAAAACGTGTTTTGTCCTAAAATTTCAGTCTGCTATAATTTCACTATAAATGCAATGAATTAAGTGAATAAAATTAAATAATAAATTAGATGAACATTAATCTTTAATTAAAAACATAAAGAAATAAGAATCATTCAGGGTAACTTCTTTTTAGACTAGTTTTTTTACAGTCTGGATACAATTTTAGATGTTCCTGGACACAGCGCAGCAAGAACTGTTTTTGTTCTTCTTCAGCCGTGATAAGTCCGTTAAAATCTTGCATTAATTTAACAGCCCTTTCAGCAGTATCATTTACAACTCTCAAATAACTTATTCTTCTTTTAGCCTCCAGAAAAGCAGCATTGTTATTCCAAGAAGATACATCTTCCTTTAGAAAACTGTCGTCGATCTGCAGTCGTGATAAAAATTGTTTGCTCTTTTCCGATACGAAATCATCCAGTGCTTTGTCTAAAAAAAAAGAAAAATAAGTTAAATAACAAATAAAAATCAACAACAATTTTGAAAATAAATAAATAAGTATTGGACATTGAAATTGAAATCCAACAAAAAGTCAATTTAACTTACCAAACAACTTTTGAGTCAGTTCTTCCTTCGACGGGTCATAGCGTTTGCTAAAATCCGAGATTTTATCCCTGTTGAAGTTGGCAATCATCTTCTTCTTAGTTTGGTTGGCAACTTCATCATCAAATAGTGATAGAATGACTGTCTCTTCACATAAATACCACAAGTGATGGCTGAACTTGCTTATAGAAGCTTTAGAAATTGTTGCGTCAACTTTTTCATACTCTTTTAACATCTTCAAGAAGCGCAAATCTTGATTAGGTACTTTGGTCGCCACTGTACATTCGAGCCAAGGTTTAACATACAATATTACGAGAAATAAGCAAACATCTTGTAGAGCCTTTTTGTCCTTCGCAGTTACTCTGCATTGTGACTGAAGTAAACATATTTTTAAAGAATAGATCGCTCTCACCATCCAGCGTGCCTGATGTATAGCTCCGGGGGGCCTTAGTTTTAATTTTTCCTCTGTGTCTCCTCCTAAAAATATTACGCACAGTTCGACCAATTCGCGGTAATCATCTCTTACAAAATCTTTATCTAATTCTGCCTTATAAAATAGTAACAACGCTTGAATGTCTGTCTCGGCAACCCGTGCTTTTACGAAATTAAGAGATGGTTCAATTTTAGTACAATCAATGTTTTTCCAATTTTCTTGGAACTTTTTGAACATCGGAATATCTGGGCTACTAGTAATTTGCTTAATCTTGGTTTCAAAGACAGCTTTTAGGACCAATTCATAAACATGATGACGAGCCTTCGCTTGATGTTTTCCAGAAGAACTTTCTAGTTTCGGCACTGCAAGAAGCTGCTCTCTATCGTCAAATGAAGCTATAACTGGCAAGCGTTCTTCTTTTGAACTCCGTACATCCAACCCTGGTAATAGTTCTCCATCCCAATGGACTGTGACTATGTCGTGTACATTGTTTTGGAAGTTAGATTTTATTGCTTCTGCCCTTGATTTTCTAGTTTCAGTACGAATTCGCTGAATCGAGGATTTGTTAATACAGAAATCATCGCTGCTCAGACCAAGCGCTTCTACCACCGCATTAAGAATGTAAACAGTATCTCTAATGCTTAACTGGCATCGATCTAAAGCTGCAACTAGTTTAGGTGTTATAAGATTCTTTCTACCTCTTTTTGAACTTTGTTCATGGCAGAGAACGTCCGGCAAGCTGAGTTCAGAATTCAAGATCTGTTCTTCGTCTGAATCTTCTACATTGTCTAAGTTATTCGTGGTGGAAGTAGATGCAACAGCTAGTGATTCTCTTTGTCTTACAATCCTTTCCTCTTCTTCCAATCGTCGTTGTCTAGATCTTTGTTCTTTTTCCGCCAATTTTTTATCTACACCACCTAAGCATCCCGGTCGACCTGGCTCTCTCTGCTTCATTAAAATAATTTATCTTCCTCTATTTTCATTCTCTCAAAAGCATCAGCATGTGCAATATCAAACAAATTATCAAGATTAATTATAAAATTGTTCTCACGACTCTTAAACGTAATCTGAGTTTTCTTACAATTTTTTTGCAATTCTCTCCAAACATGATATAAATCAATAAGTTTCTTCACGCAGTTAGGAAATGCCCTTGTTGGAATTCTTGCTTTTTCCCAATATATGATGCACTCCCTAATCACAAGATTTGCACTTTCACTAACAGTCAATTTAACCTCACGAATATTGTAAAATAGGACTGAGAGAACTTGTCGATTAGATGGTAATTTTGCACCATTTATTTGGTAGCTAGTCAATCCGATAAGAAAAATATTTTGTTTATCACTCTGTAATTCCACCGACATGTTTACGCACTAAGCAATGAAGCACTAATAGTCTCAAAAATCACGTACGAAATGGCAAATAAAACATGTCGTAACAGGTCACTGGGCAGTACTTAAGCAACTTGTATCGACAAGTTTAAATAGCAAGTCGGCACGGGTTATCGTTTATATATCGAACTAATATTTTTTTCTAGACAATATAGGGTTATTACGAAACTTTTAAGAAGGTATGCGTAAAAAAATATCGAACTTGAAATTTAAGGGACACCCTAAGTATATATATACATATGTATATCGTATTTCAATCTGTCGCCGTCCACTGCCGCACGAAGGTCTCAGGAGGACATGAAGGTGAAGTTTTGACTTATGAATTTTAACAAAATGTGAACCACGATGACTGTCATGCCTTTTACATAAACGTGAAAAGCATCTCACTAGGCCGCCATAGTGTAGGTCACCATTCTGCATTGTCTGCATTTACAATGAGTATAGTGACCATAACTTTTGGATTATATTCATGCTTTCAGTCCGGCAGAGTAGAGTCACTTTGGCAGGTTCTTAATATAGAATATAGAAAAATATAGGACACCACAAAATGTAAACTTGTGAACAAATTAAGCAACTGAAATAGCAGATTGATCTGAACAGACTGTCACATGAGCATCTTTAAACATTTAAATTATTATAATAAGTTATTAAGAATAAATATCAAAGAAATCTACAATGCTAGCAAAATTCTAAAACAACTAATATTTTACAGTGACAGACACCTACGTATTCCTGCCTGCTTTTAATTTACATTGCATCATACATTATTTAAGCTTTCTTCGTTTCATGTATTTCAAACAAGATTTGGATTTTTTTTTCAAAAGCTACAAGTAATTTTCGTCACGTCATGATGTGCAGATATTTTTTATTCTTTGCAATAGGAAAAATAATGGAATCTGGACCTGATTGCACTTAATTTTAACTTTCACAATAGTCAATTTATTTTGGTTTTAATTTTCGTAACATATTATAAGAACTTTAAATCAATGATTTATTAACTATAAAATAATCTATTATTATTAGAAATATAATTATTTTTATATAATTGAAGGACTGAAGATGTAGCTAAACCACATTATGTATGTCAATCCTAATTGAGAGAAAACTAGTATAACTATATATTTGCTTCAAGAAATTGTTTGAAACATAAACAAAAATGATGATATTGCACGTTGCCCATAAGTATCTCTTTTTGCCATCTTTAGCGATTAAAAAGCGCGAGACTTATATTTTCAAGAAATTGTGTTTTCGATGAGATCTTATTAAAAGAAACGGCGGTCAACTGTAACTTACAGTGGGTACCTATACTCACCTGTTACCCACCTATCTATTTTGGTCGTGTAAGTGATAAAAAGATATTATTTATGGCAAAAGTAGCTGTCTAATATTTATTGGGAATAGTTACTCTAAAAAGGTACTGCACTCGTGAAAAGTCGTGATAGTCACAGTTAATAGATAACTTGTTTTGTAGTTCTGCTTATCTTAATTTTAAAGTAGTTCTTATAGGATAGATGAATGTTAAATTAAACTTGTTTATTATATCTAAATTAATGTCTAGTTTTCCGGGCAATCTTGAACACAATCATTTTGCTTTCCCAGAGACAAAACTTAAAGAAGGTGACGAAAGCCTTGTTGGCCTAATATATGCGCAGACCTGAAAAACAAACATTCTATACCTAAAGATCGATGTCTCTTTTCTTGAACCACCTGCTACAGACTTTAAAAATCTTACTCTAATCTAAAAATATGCTTGCTTATTTACAGTTTATCTGCTGTTAATGTTGACAGCTTGACACCACATCTTAAAGACCTTGCTTGTTCAAGAGATCTCTTGCAGGAGCTGACGGTTTTGATGAATTTATTATACTCTCTGGTAATGTTTATATTGCTATTATTGACATTCGATACGCAGCTAACTTATGTGCTATGTAACATTGATGGTGGCATTCGTCCCATTACGGTAGGATATATGTACGTTGCAGCGTATGGTAACAAAAATTTATTGCAACCAAAATATTATTTGTATTTTAGTGTATTATATTACTTTTATTTAATTGAAGTATAATAATATATTAATTATATCATCATTATCAACAGCCTTTAACAGTTCACTACTAGACGTAGGCCTCACCTTAGTAAGGACGTTTTGGTCCACTACACCACACTGGCCAGATGGGTTAGTATAGGATTTGTTTCAACCTTTTCTTCTCTTCGCAGTAATGTTGTCTTGCAAATTTTATTCTTTTACTCACTTCTTACGACATCTATGGGAGGAACAAGGATGGCGACACTCCGTATTCTTAATCTGTCTCCGCATGAAAATATTTCAAAAAAAAAATATAAGTACGTAATTCATGATAATGTGTAAAGTATAGATAAATAATATATAAGTACATAACCAATGAGTCCGAATATACGAGTACAATTACAATGTAAATGAAAATTATTTAAATATCATAAAAGGAAAATTTACTTAAGTGTTGTTATTAGCATATTTATTTTAAATCAAATTACATTTCTTAATTAAGATGTCACAGATACATACATCAAATATGAGTAGCTGCTGAAAATAAAACAAAACAGCAGGAAATTACGGTTGTAACGGAAATCATATAAAAACATGATTAATATTTATGCCTGTAAAAGTGATCAATCAAGTAATAACAATGGCTCTGATATCTTTGCATCCAAGCGTTAATTATTGGTGGAAATGAAAATGAAAATAACAAATGAAGAGTGTTATTTTCATGGATTCATATTAATTATCATACTTATTTGTTGATTGTATTACTTTGATTTAAAATTACTAGAATGTTTTATTAATACTTTTTAGTAGTCGAAGATGTAATACGTATTTATTTTTATTTATTTTATTATTTTACCTATAATTATTTACACAGTATTATACAAAGTAAAAATCTAATGAAGAGGAGAATAGGAATTGAGTCATAACTATTTAAAGATAAACTTGGCGTGAATAAAATGAATTGTACCATATGTTTCTGTAGTGTACATATAATAATAGTTTACTTAAACATTCACGTAAAACTACAAATTTTAAATATTATGACACTTAATTATAATTATAACAGCACATTAAAGTAATAAAATGAGAACTGGTTTATACACATTGTAAGTTACATTTTTGCATCGCTCGTTGACCTGGAAAGTGCTTAACTAAACAAGACTTTACTTTACTAATAAAGTGAAAGTCTAGGTCAATCAAATCACTACAACTATTCACATTAATTTTACATTTTTGTGGAGTCATCATTTATAATCACCCTTCTCGAAGTTACGTGTAATAGCTTTCCCAAGGATCCTTGAGAGAACACGGAAATAAAAACTCTTTATTTGTGGACAATCAATTTTATGAGCCATTTCCTATACACAAACATTGCGTCAATTAGGTATCGACACTTATTAAGTGGGCTGATTTTAAAATTATTTAATCTGCTAACGTAAGTATGTGTTTTTCAGCAAATCCACAGTGATTAGTTAAATAATATAGCAAAACGTTTCTGTATACGTTCAAGACGTGGTCTATGTGTAACAACGTGCAACAGCCAAACTACTCGTATACTAGCATATTCCAACACGCTACGAACAAGGGCATTGAACAATAAGATTTTCGTTCTGTGAAACCGAAATTCCCAAAGAATTTCTTATGATAAATCTGAGTATATTGAAGCTCTTTTTTCTACACTAACTTATCTCTGTGAGGTGTAAAAGTAAACTGTTTGTCAAATACCTCAAGATTTCTTATTGAGTCAACTTCCTTATTTTTAACTTTTTGTCAACGTGATACAACCAAAAGTACATTAAGCTTTTTAGTAATTTTTTTGTTGCAGCATTTAATTGGATTTAAGTGCGTTTTACTATTTTTATATCATTGGGCTAGCCTATTTAAGGCCTCTTGCAAGCAGGTAGCATTATGGTGTCACAATCTTGACAGTTTTCAAGTCACCGGCGTAAAGAAATTTAAATACCGAATATTTTAATACCGAAAGCTGCTGGAGATGTCATTAATAAAAATATTAAATAAGACCGGCCCTAGATGAGATCCTTCTGGGATACCATAAGAGATGTTTTGCAAGGCAGATTGGAGGCCATTGAGTACTACAAAACACAATCTATCCAAGAGGTATGAACTCAACAAAGAGAGTAAGGATCCAGTAATGGCTACACTTGCAGTTAATATATATACATAGTAGAAGGTTATGTGTGGGTTTATTGAATACTGTATAAATGACGTCAGCTTGATGTCCAGTGTTATCGACTAATTATACTCGTACATTGTATCGTTTACTCACTAGCTGCAGTTTAATTCCATCTAATGGGTTTTGATTCGTTTTTTGTTAAGCTATGGTGAGAATTTGTTACTCTTAGAACCGCGACCAAAGTCAAAGTCAAAGTCAAAGTCAAATTCATTTATTCATTTAGGTCACAAAAGACACTTATGAACGTCATAAAAAAAAACAATAAAAGATGAAAGATGAACAATCTGTCGATTAAAATTATAGCTAGCTGGGTTCGCAGATTGTTCATGGTAGAGTGGTGAGAAAAGAACCCAGGAAAGAAACTCACCACCACTCTTTTAACTCAAAATCTTTTAATATTAAAATAGCAGTTATATTCACAATCATAGGTCTTAAAAAAAGAGCAATTCATTTCCAAACATCTAAATCTGTGACATAGTCTGAAACTGAGTAATAAGCCTTTTTGGACAACCTCAGCTTAACAAATTTCTTAAATTTACTAATAGATAATAATACTATGTTGTTTGGTAATTTGTTATAAAATTGTATACATTGACCCACAAACGAATTCGATATTTTATGGAGCCTAGTAGTGTGCAAGGCAAGTTTATTTTTATTTCTTAAATTAAATTGATGGAGATCACTATTTTTCTTAAATTTACACAGATTTTTATGAACATATAAAAGATTCTCGTAAATGTATTGTGAGTGTAGTGTGAGAATGTTAATTTCTTTGAATCTGTTTCTTAGTGACCACCGCGTTAATACCGCTATATTACTTAGGTAGTTGCGAATCGACAAAATATAATTTGTTTTACGGAAGTTGAGTCTGCAGCCATCAATGTTATAAAGCAGATTTGCAAATCTTTCAAGATAAATTACAAACCCAATGGAGCGTGGTGTTGATCGAGATTACACAAACTATTGTCGCTTTGACTAACAACGCCCGATGAGTAATTAGATAGAACAAGATCTGATATTCGTTTTGAAACGTTTTTTACAAAATACAATTTCATCGTGTGAGATTATTAGTGTAAACAAATTGCAACAACGCTTCCACCATGTTATGATGTTTAATATTACTTGTCGAATTATCAACAGTATTACAGTCAATACAATTCACATAAAAGTTACCTATGACATATATTACGGGATCATTAAGTTTTTCATAAACTTTATTAATTACAGTTATCTAGAAAATGACCCAAATAAGAATGCACTGAAGGTCGTAAGTGTAGAATGCGCCACACATTTGAAAAATGGATTTGAAAAAATAAATAAAATCATTTGATATATTATAAAAAATTGTTTATTTACAAGATAGCTAATTAATCGACATTTATGTTTAAAAAATTATATCATCTAAATGACCACCGTATTGACGTTTGCAGTCTTCTAAGCAAACACCCAAATTTTCGAATACTCGTCAGCAAAGAGACCGCGTGATCGCCGACATCTCTTCGCTGATTTTTCTTTCAGTTGACATAGTGTATTTAGTTTATGGATGTAGACACGGTTATTCAAATAACCCCTTAAAAAAAATTTACTGGGGATAGATGTGGACTTCTAGGTGGCCGTGGAATGTCGTCTGGTCTGAAAATCATCTTTTCCGGAAACATGTCTTTGACCACCGGCAGGGACTCATTGGATGTATGACAAGTGGCTCCATCTCGTTGAAACTATGTGTTACGATTGTAGGCCGCAAATTCCAGTAGCATCGGTTCCAAGAACTCCCGTAACATGTTTGCGCTGAATGTAAGATTCAGATGTTAAAACATTTTTGGCCCACTCTATATATTTCACAAAGAGCCATGCACATACAGAACGGGCCACTGGGAATTCTAAAGTAACTCAAAGGTGCTCGCAGTTACTCCAAATATTAAGCTTGTTTTGATATTAGACTACTCCTAATAGAAATTAAAATCTTACTCTCCCGCTTAACCAATTTATAAACTTGAACTTTCTCTATTTCTTAGCTTACCGATTAATTTAGTACTGTTAAGTCAGATCTCTGAAATAGTAATATATCATAGTTATTACAGCGTACATTACGATATACTAGTACCTCATTCATTGTTATGTGTAGGCTTCTAGCGTTTTGATAATATATTCGTAAATTGTTTAATTTATTAAGATATGATTACAATTACATGCTAGAGCACATTAATTACTAAATTAAATCCTTATTAACTTACGTAAAAAGTCGAGGTTTCTCATGAAAATGTGATCTGTTCCTGTCTTTCCATTTCATAACGGAACAATCTTATCTCTCCCCTCTTTTACTTGTGGTCTAGTGACAGTGTGAAGTGCATTTTTTGAGGGTGATAAGGATTCGAGCATAAACACTGGAGTCTTTCTACCAGCTAATTCAAAGTCTGAGGTATTGTGCTTATCAAACTTTTGTTTATTCTAATTATATTTGATAACAGCTGCCATTAGGTAGTCGCGAATCCAAAGAGAATTACCGTGGAGCGTGGGCGGGTATCTATACCGGTCTGATGCTTAGCCAATCTCTTTCTAATGCTTAACTCACATCCAGCTACCGATGCCAGGTGCTTAACCATGGTGTATAGATTCTCCTGTTTAGTTTCAGGTAAACATTGAAGTTCTATGTTGTTTAAACTTGTTTATTGTTATATTTAATTCTTTCGGTGGTTTAGTTCGCCACAAAATTCTTGAGCACATTCTTTTCCTCTATTTAAATTTCCATTGGTTTCAAATTGAAACAGTTCGAATATCTTTGTGTGTTAATTAAGTGACACTAAGTCTTTGATTTTACGTCGAATCAGTTCGAGTATGTCTTATCAATTTTCTTAAGTAATAAGATAAACTCTGTTTTAATCACCTCCAGAATAATATTCCTCACATTTTTGTTGGTTATAGCGAGTGTCTTATTTCTTCTTGTATTCAACACACATCTATTTTTTTCTGTTCTATCATTTTGATCACAATGGTAAATAATACAGTTTATAAACTGTTAGTTGACATTCAAAATGTCACGACGACCCCATGACAAAGGCATCATAACAAAACTGGTTTAGTACAACAACAATATCTATTTGCAATTATATTATTAATAAATTCCGTGCCAGGTCACGAGAAGACCGACGTAAACGCCGTAGCTTCCACTATTTTAAGCATTTTAGCTAATCACTTAGCGTTCACTTGAAATATCACTGGTTTAATGTTCACACCAATTGTTTTTGTTGTACTGAAGTAATGTTTATTCACTGTTTAGTTTGATGGAAGGTAGAATAGCATAAAATATTACTAAATATTTAATGCCTTATTTTGAATTCAAATAAATTTACTTTCTGGAGCACACAGTTGTTTCTAGGATACGTCATCATCATCATCATATTTCACGCCAGCTGATCCGTGCAACATCGTCTGCGTCTCCTGTTGCCCGTAGCGTGATGTTATACAGCGTGAATAAATTTATTAAACACAAAAATGTTTTAGTGAGCTAACTTTAAAAGATAAACATATGCTATCGCCGAATCTTTTAGAAATTTTAAAAGGAAAGCAACTCTGTCATCTATAATTTTTGCGAAATTTTAAGCGTTTACGCAGCCCTCGCAATGGAAGCTCTATTAGGGAGTGATTTTCTCTTGTTTTTGTACACTTTTCAATAATACTCCGCTCCTTTTGGCTGTAGTGTGTTAATATATAGCCTATAGCCTTTCTCGATAACTGGGCTATCTACCACCGAAATATTTTTTCTATTTAGTCTAGTTGCTCTTGACATTAGCATGTTCAACCCAACAAACAAACAATCAAACAAACGAATAATTTTTTTAGTTTTATAATATTAGTATAAGTAATTAAACTATCGATAATTATTATCGCCTGGGGAGATTTTTAATTTTTGGCTCAAAAATAGGTGATATTACTACATTTTAAAGCTTTTTCATGTGTTTTAATAATGCATATGAATATGAACAGTCTCTCTCAAAGGTTTGTTAATTCATATGCTTATGACTGTACTTAAAGCTTTAATAAAAACGCAATTTAGGCAACGTGACACTTAACCCCGTATTTTACATTCATAGTCGTTCTATACATAAAACAATTGCCATGGAACATTGCCGCTCTCAGCTCTATATCTTTTATGTGTAAGCATAAATTTGGTTGAATGAAGTTTTATTTAACTATGTTAAAATAGTGCCTTTTTTAACGTATTTTAAAATGGCTTTCATTCAAAGTCACTCTATATAAACTTCAAAAATAAAGGCTATTAATAATTTCGTTACTAAAAGGTATTACTGGATAATTGATAACGTAATTTTCATTGAACTTTGATTAAAAGTCGTAAACTTTCTGTTAATAAGTAGATCCTTATTTTACATACATATAAACAGTACCTTTAATATTTTTTACACTCTACTAAAATCGAGAAAAGTATCTTGATTATGGTTTAGGAAAGACATGTGTCCTCCAAAGGTGAGTCAGAAGTAGCCGACTACAAATTCACTCTAGTAGTTATGTAAATATATTGTAAAGAAGTGTGTAAAAGACGAAGGAGATGGGAAAGATGTATCTAAAACTCTTAAAGTAATAAGGTTCTTATTGTAACTCTTAAACAGTCAAAATCATAATTTGACTTCACATTGAACACATTTGCTAAACGAGTTGCGGTGTAATTATTCGACCTGGTTAATAAAGAGAAAATACGATTTAGGCAACTTTCGGGTATCATTTTGCATTCCATTGGATTAAATTCGTCAACGCTAATTGTCTTTAGTTAAGGTAATGGATTGTAAATTTTGAATTTCAATTTGCATAAGTACTTCGAAATTATTCAGTATAGAGGATTATAAGTCCTTTAAAATAATATTTTAGTATGGACCTATTGGACTTTAAAAAGAACAAGCCTAGAATTGAGGTTTAGGCTGGGAAAGATCTATTCATTTATTTTTAAATCTTAAAGTAATACAATAGCCAATACAATAACGTTTTTTATTATGCCTGTATCTATCTATAATCGCTATATCAAAAAGAATAGAAAAATATTTCATGTTGTGATAGGATTATTATATCATCGCGTAAATGAAAACTTACCTTTATTGTTACATCGTTAAATTGCAACAATATCAATATCTTTCATGTGTGTATCCCATATTTTCCAAATTTTTATACATAATTAACATTTCGTTAGATTTAGTGTTCTTGGTCAAAGAAGTTTAGAGTACAAAAAAATTTTTTTTAGGAAAATTGCAATTTTGAAATCAAATTAAGGGGCTCATCATGAAAATTTTAAAATGATATATGAGCAATAATGAGCATATGCAAATTTTAAAAAATAAGTTATATATTTATTCATACAAGATACGCTTATGAAAATGCGAAATTAATCATCTTATTTAACATAATTTAATAGTAATTTAATAGTAACTAAAAAAAAATTAAAAAATACGACTATGTTAAAAATTACTAATAACAACCAATTAATAACTTAAATGAAAACTAAAAAGAAAAGAAGTAGTTTGGCCTCGAAGCATAGAATTATTATTTATTTTATACGCAGTCGAGTTCTTTTATTTTTATTCTTTTTTGTTCGTTGTATTTTTCGAACAATTATTTATATGTAGTTGTATCCCGGTCTGAGTGTCGTAATAGTTGTTGAGTAATTAGATGTGATTCCCCTGTTACTTTTCCTATGCATTACTATTGGTTGGTCGGTGCCTTTGAAAGTGATATTATGAGTAATACTCTTTATAAGTCTTTGGTATATGTAGAAACGATTTATTACCGAGCGGTGCTATTCGATTGATCCTCGGTAAAAGCCCTGCTATACGAACATATCTCGGTGATCTGTCATCGTAGTGTATTTATATTGTGCTTAAACTGTGTATGAATGAACGTATGCCGTGTGTATAGTTAATGGTTGGATACTTGGTAATCAGTTGGCAAGTCAACACTTATTGCCATTGAGTTTATGTGGAGACTATAGGTTGGAATCCTACGTCGAGGTGAAACTGCTGCTCTCGGTTATACAGCGTGGTGTTGATGATGTACTCTTAGCTGCCTCGGCAACGGCGGCCAGTCTCAACGGAAACCGGAAACTTCACAGGAGATTTCATAGTCGACAAGTGTGAGTACGAACACGGCTGCGCTCTCTGTCCTTACTCTCATAATCCAATGGGATGGTTATAAACTGTAGTGTTAAGTATTTCTGTAACTAGAAAAAATCAATAATAATTTTTGACTTGACCTGGGGCTTGAACCCGAGACCTCTCAAGCTGCAGTCGTATACACTAAATTCTAGACCAACGAGGCAGTTTAACATATAATGAGGTAGTAATGCACCCGCGACAAACTCTTATTATGGTCTGTTTCGGCGTTCCTGACCCCCTAGAGTTCAAGTTGGTTGCTTCACTCCAAGCTAAAATATACAACGGCTGGAAGACACCACTTATAGAAATGTATTTGATTGTTTCACAATTTCTCACTTTGATACCCTCTTATCGCGGTCTCTCAATATTTATTTCAGTCGTTAAATATCAGTTTAAGGAAGTCTAACTAGGTATCTAGTCCTACAGTCTAACGCGGCATTCCGGTAAGATGTTAGATCTCCTCTCACATTGAGGGGTGCTTTCTTTGAGGGTAATTGTTTTACTCAGACTAGGCTCAAAGAAGTTCCATCATAGTATTAAAATTATTGTGTTCGGTGGTGACTCTTGCTGAACGATACAAAATATCACGTCTGAAGAGAGTAGTATATAGTTCGTGCTCTTTACTGCACCAAAAAATTCATAAGTTTTCATCTTTGTACTCTTTATTCGTCTTTGCACTTACTAAACCTAGGGATTAGATTGCAATTACGTAATACTGGTACTGATTTTGCGTTAATTATTTAGACTGCTTTACAAAAACAGAATCAGTCATCTTTTAACCGAAAATAGTTCAACGTACTATAGATATGCGCCTCACTGAGAACATTGTCCTTGGAAGTATCTCGTTTATGCTACGGGTCATTCCAAGTTTATTTTAACGACCAGAAGCATGAACACAGTTCGGATAATGTTATTTTTTCGGCAATATGAGTCTTTGATAGAACTCGAATCATTTCACTTTCGCAGTTTGCAGTAGAGTATTATTGTAATTTTATGTTGTATGTCCTGCTAAATCACTGCCAATAGAGTAAAGAATGATGTTTAAACACCATTGAAAACCGAAAAAGGATATTAAGAATTTCAGTGCATGGTGCATAGACTTCATTTTATTTTGTTACTATTATTATTGTAAGGTTACTAAAACTAATAGCGTCCTCAGCTTTCCACTTGTAGGTAGTAGGGCCACGCTGATCTCAGCATAAACGGGCCGACTCGACTGGGGCAGTACTACCCTCTCACAGGAGAACAACCTAAAGTGACAGCACCCGTTCTGTCGTGTTTCGTTGGTGAATGCGAGACCGGAGGCCCATTGATGCAGGGGTAACAGTTATTATGGTAACTGTGTAAGCCTTACACAGCCACGATGACTATCATGCTTTTTATGTACCCAAGTGGGTCGTGAAAGAGAATCTCACTAGGTCGACATAGTATGGTGACCACAACTCTTGGATTCTATTCATGCTTTGGCAGGTCTTTAATACTGAAAAAAAATATAATTCTGCGATTATATAATTAGTGTTCCACTGATGTGCACTTTTGAAGTAATATTTTACCTTATATTACCAATCTAGGAAATAAATACGATGCGAGCTTGAATCCTACAAGAAATGAGCGTCAAAGGCCGGCAACTCGCTAACTTACTACACTTCTTAACTTGCTGCCGTGCGTGAACAGAGGTCGTCACTTCCTATTAGCTGACTGGTCTGTTAATTTGCCCCTATATCTTAAAAATAATACCATTTGAATACCGATATCACAAATACTATGTAACTCAGGAAAGAAAGAAAACGCTTGCTACTAATTCTAAAATAATAATATTGAAAGTAACTGAAAAGTAATCTACTAATAAACTCACCGTCATATTTAAACGAAAAATAAAGAGAAATAGAATTGAATGTTATGCAATTACCTAGCAAAATATATAAAAAAATGTTTGAAACAACTTAATCTACAAACTTAAGTGCCGAGCACAAGAACTGATGTTAAGAATTTCACATTTCGATGGCCATATTGAGTTTAGAATTTCAGTAAATTTCATTTCAGTACACTTCATTTACTAAATCAGTAAAGCTGAAAGGAAATTCAAATAGTTATTTGTTTCCATCAAAATCAATCCATCAACAGTCTTAAATAATTCACTACTGAATATGGGCCTATCCTTAGCAAAAAGGCTTTGGCCTACTATACCATGTTCCACAGACCGGTTGGTATAGGGTTTGTTTCAAGTTTTTCTTCTCCTTGCAGTGATGGTGTCTTACGTAGTGTGTCCCTTAGTCACCTCTTACGAAACCCATGGGACGAGTAGGGGTAGTGATACTCCGTATTCTTCATCCATAGTTCCACGGAGTTTGTTTATTTGAAACATGTTGTTGAAACACGTTAATTTTTGGAGACATAGTAGTCAAATTTGATGCTCTTCATATACTGAACATTTCTTGACGATAGTTAAAAGAGGTATAACACAGGTAAAAAAAAAGGTTTGGATACTATTTTTTTCAAATACATGTTGCACTTGTAAAGACAAATTTTACATTTCAATCATTAGTATTATAGGCCCGTAGTGGATAAAAAAGTATTAATAACGTTTAATTACCTCTGGTTAAACTGTAGACATCACATATATAACATTAAGTTTTTTTATGTAAAATTATTTTAACATTAAAGATAGGCTTTTATAAAGGCCTTTGAGAACTTTCAACGAACTTTTTAAATTATATAATAGCTTCTTGTAATATCAGAATACCAATTTAGTCAATCAATCCTTTGAGACAACATTTATAATTATTCTGGAAAGAAGAAACTGACACATTTTCGGCAGGACACATTTTTGCGTAAAAAATAAAAGATTACTGCAAAATTTATTTCATTTCCAATTTCAAAGATATATTTTGACTATAAGTTCGTGTATCTCAAAAGGAATATATTCGTTCTATTCTGGCAACATTTTCTATTGATTCTTAACTCCTATTAACGGTAGCGTGATGTCATATAATCTATAATTTACCTTGATAAATAGTGTATTTATTAGTAAAAGTTTTTTCCGCTTGTTGTTCCTGAGGTTATCGCATTATATCGCATCGTAAAATATGGATATATGTATACTCTTTAAGACTTCTCTCAAGAAAGAGTTCTCTCTTTAAAAGTTAGACAAGTTAGTTAAGACAATAACATATCCATATAATATGACAAAGATGTAGACGATTTAAAAGCAACAATAGTGTTACATTATATTTAACATTACAATAGCTTAGAATATAAGGTTAAGTTAAGATCTTACCATATCTATAGGTTGACTCCCTTCTTATCACTGATTCAAGCTGAAAGGAAAATAATTAAGAAGATTTCAGTATAAGTAAATTACTAAAAATCTCTGAAGGCCTGTTTAATTGTATTAAAAAGAGTGGACGTCCAAATAACCATTAATAAATAATCATCCCCAAAATACTTTAACAGTTAATAATATAATATGTAATATTTCTTATGATGTGAGTATTTGAAATTATTAACCTACTTAGTAATGTGATCATAATGTAATTACAAGGCTATTTCATTCCCATTCAGAACTCGTGGATATAATTACATAACTTAATCGTACCTTTGTGAGTGCTCAGCGGTCACAAGATTTCTGTAATCGTTGCTGGCTCCCTACCAAGCACGTTCTGTTAAGTATACTCTGTGACGTCAAATTCCAACTTTTAATTAAATACTTGATTCACATTCACTCAAACTTATAAAAGAGTAAAGAATAATTGATTTGAGCATACTCTCTGAAGTAGCCAAAATAATTACTGGGTCGTTTACTGTAGGTCCTTAAGACGATTCAAATACAAGTCTTTGAATTGGGCTCAATTTTTGCCCTTTTACCGATTTGCAATTATTTTATGTTCAAGTTGCCGCAATTCTTAGACTTAGAGAATTGTTATGTATTTTGAATTCTGACAAAACTTTCTTTAGCAAAAATGTAGTGATAAGAGAGACGATCATCATTTGTGAAGATTCATATTCTTATCTTGCCTAACCTTACCGTTATCATTGTCTTACCTTCCGATTGATAGAAATTACAGTAACTGACATACTCTACAGTGGAGAAGATTAGTAAAGAATTACGAGAGTGAAGAACATAAGTTTAGTTTGTTTGTTAAAATTACCCATTGTAGAATTATATTATTTAAAATACATTATTAACTTTAAAAATTTGTGAACAAAGTACGTTCTACTAAATTGATTTAAGAAACTTATTTCTGTATTCGAATGATAGACTTCTAATGTAACGTTGGTAAGAAGGGTTAATGGAACGAAAACATATGTAGATAGAATGCCTCGTTGTTTTTTTTTTATTTTCTCTATTTAAGCACCTATTTTCAATTTTATAATATACAACAATATAAATTTTATAGAAATGCTTATCCATTGTTTTGTATTCTATACATAAATCTATATATTATTTTACAGTTTGCTGGTTTATTATTATAAAAGTGCTAAGAATCTATATAATTATTATTAATATCTGTTCTTGATTTTCAACTGAATCACTTGCAATTTTAAAACCCACAGTTATTTTGAAGCGCACCACACTAAAAATGTCTCTATAAGATTTCCACCACGATAGAACAACCGTGTTACAGACCTTGTCTAACTGGAAAATATTCACGTTAATCCGAAGACACTACAAACCGAATAGGTAAGGTAAAAGTATGTGATCAATTTTCCTTGGTTTCATTTTATTTAACATATTGAGGTGTTAATAGCATGTAACTTTAAAATAACATAAAATACTTTATGCAAAGAAACTGCACGAATTAATATTTTAGTACAGATGCTTGCGGCATTAGAAAGATAACTTGCGTGATAATTAATGGACAAGATGTTAATGATTCAATTTACACTAGAATGAGTACGGCTTGATTTAAGGTCATTGAAATATGAAGTAAGTAATTATTAAATTTAAAAATTTAAACAAATATTTCGATATTAGAAGATGAACATAGGTCCTCTTCTGTCTGTACTCGGTCGTACACTGTCATTGGTCAATGTGGCATGAATTATTTATTATCGAAATAATTTTTTAATGTTTCACAATGTGTCATCAGAGGCTATGTTTGACGTTGCTTGCAGTAAACCTTGCTTTGAAAATTCCTAAACACCAAATATATTATACAAATCTGGTAATTAGAGGTTTGCGTCTTAAGATCTTGTGCACATAGGACTATGAGTGATACATGAGTTTTCGCGCATAGATACACAATAAAACTGTAATAAATAAACAATAATTAAACTATACTTTAGTTGTACACCAAGGCTTGCAAACATTATATAGTAATCAAACTGACAACAATTGTGATGTACAAAGGGCGGCCTTATTGCTTAGAGCAATTTGTTCCAGGTAACCTTCGGATGAACTGTATTCATTTTAAGCTGGTGTAAGGTATATAAAAGTAAGAGTTTGAATAAGAGTCTTGAGAAAAGGTCTTTACCTACAAAATATTAATATTTTTGTATATAAATTCTACTAATCTAATAAATAAATGTATGAAACATTAATAAAAGAAAACAAATAAAATACCATACGTACAAACGAACATAAATAATTTTTAACCTATTTACGTTTTAACGTATTTATAAAGTTGTGAATATAAAAATTAATGAGATAGTGAAATTAATTTTTATATTTCAGGCTTTATTTTTAAGTAAATTTGACAACTCGTTCGATTGTTTTATCATTTATTTCATTGTATTTTATACACAAAGGTTCGGATACATTTATACAATTACATTATTGGTCACCAAGTACTCGCTAATTTATTTTGGGTTTCTATTATAATGACAATGAGTAGAGCTGTTAATTTAAAAAAGAAATTTATATTTATACTTATAGAAATTCTTGAACAAATACAATCAAATAACAAAATATAATCGTGGAAGTCTGCAAATGTAATATATATTTAAAAAAATAGACAAGAGTCTTAAGCAAGAGTCACGATATTTATTATTTTTTTATAATTGATTTTACGTTGGCACTATCAGAGTTTAAAAAAAAACTTACTTTTCATAGATATGATATTTTTATGATATCTGCATTAGCTATATGAACATATTTACACATACATACATATAAATATTTTCGAAGTTTAACTAATGCCACTTTTTTGTTTTTTTGTTAAATAACTTTTAGGCATCAAAGATAAGAGAAGAAGACTTGAAATAGAATTGATAAAAATGCAAAAATACTTTAATCAGTATGAATTATATTTAAATTTTGTTATTTTGACGAAATGTTTTTAGCTGAGAAAGCTATACATTTTTATTATTTATTAACTAAACTTCTTCAGTTTTTGGATGAAGCATATAATCGTTTTAATATAATTCTCTGTATTTACACATATTTATTATATTTTTACACATTTTACTTAACATATTTATACTATATCTTGACAGTAAAATATAAGACTGTTTTATTTAATTTTATGTTGGCACAATAAGTTTTACAATTTAGTTACTAAATATCTACTGTTAAATATACACATATACATTTAAAACTACATGTTTAAAAAATTCCTGTATTTATCAGAACATTCAATTTTATTGACCATAATATATAAACACATATCGCTTTAAATATTTAAAATTTAGTTATATAATATATATAGATTCAAACTTCTACACGCATAGATAATTATGATATCAAGATATACATATAACTACTCAGTAGCTACCATATATTATTTCAGCTGTTACTGACTGTACTATGTACACGTGTATAATAATAATAATATTTTAGACGTCTGATACACAACGCCATCTATTCCCAATTAGTAGACAATTGATATAAATACATATTTACTTACTTTTAGTAAATACATACGTATTATAAATAGAAAACACCCAAACTTTGAACCAGATAGTAATGGATCTTACAGACATTTTGTCCGACCCAGGAATCGAACCCGAGGCCTCAAGTTCAGTAGTCCCATACGTTACCACTGGGTCATCGAGTCAATCATATACATACATACATACATGTTTGCTCTCTTATTCTGTGTACCAACCTATTTATTTATACTCGGCCTATGTCACTAGTATTTTATTAGGCTATTCACATTTATTATACACGTATGTATATTCAGTATATTGGCCATTTGCAGGACATGATGAGCTTATTTGATTATAACATATTTTCATACTTATTTCCCTGAAAATAATATAATTCATGCAAATTATGATTAAAGTAATTGTTGAAATACATTGAGCGCATTGTCCTTCTATTGTCATAAAACTGTTTCTGAAAAATTAATTAGATTTTCTATCACAATTTCATAAAATTGAATCTGGTTTAATTTTTTCATTTCAATCTTTTCGCAAAGTGCGACAGAAAGACGAAGTTTTATCTTTAATTTGTGTGGATATATTGTTATATATTCATTAAACTGAAGCAAATAGATATTGAAATATTTCCATTAAGTAAATCCTTTGGCATCAGTAATTATGTTGCGTAATTAATTATTTTTATAACTCATACATATATGAATGGCTTATTGTTTTCAGTATTTTTGACATGGATAGTGTGAATTGTAATTATAGTGAACGTTTACTATTGTATTGTTATATTAAGCTCATAATTAGTAATTTGTATTTTTTGTTTACATTAACAACTCTCAATTCAATTAAAACAAATAAAAGAAAGATCCTATTTCACAATTAGATACTTATAATACAAGTACAGATATTCTCATTTACATAAAAATATGGCATCGCTATCACGCATTTATATAAATGTCTTCTTTCGTTTTTATTGGATAATCTTTAGGTGGTAACTTAAAGCTTCTTCTTATGTATGAGAAGCGATGAAAATTGTAGAAGTACTCTTTCCCATCCGGAGAATACTGAGGGTACAGTGTGTATGCAGGTAAATCAAGGTCAAGGTCGGTTAGGGAGTCCGCAAGCGCGTGCTTTGCGAACTCCTCTTTATATCGTCATGATTGTTCTCTGTACGCCCTTCTCTTTGTACACTTTTCTTTTAAAATATAGCACAGAGCTATAGCTATAAGTACTGCTATTGCAATTGCCATGCTTATACTTATCCAGATTATCTCCTCATTGATGCCACTTGTCGATTTCCCTGTAACAAAAATGGCATTGAGTTACTGAAGCGCAAGCTTTAAGTGGTTCACTTTAAAATAAAGTGTTAAAATGCTGACCTTTCTTGAAAATAAATAATTTATTACACTTTAGATCGTTTTATTCAGAGAAATAAACACTTTCATAGAATTGTTGGTGACGATGGTACAAAGTCGTGAAAATAATTTCGTTGTCTAAACTTAGCTTGATATTTCAAATAATAAAATTAATTATTTAAGTCAAGTCAAAGAAAATTTTCAATGTAGAAAATACAATTTTAACTTAGTGTATATCTTAAAAAGTGAGTTTAATCAGCAGTTAGTCCACTGAGGATAAAAGTAGTTTTAACAGCCGCATAATGTGTTAAATTTTAACGATTAGTGCCTCGTGGAAGGTACTAATTTATTTACTTATTTAAGTTAGTGCTTAAAATGTTAAATCTTAGCTTTAATTTATTATTTATTAATGTTAGCCTCTTGGTCTGGTGGTTACTAACTTTGACAAGAAAATATGAAGGTTTAAGGTTCAGGTTTTATCACCCTTGTAACCTCTACAAGTAATTGTATGATGTGGATCATTTGTTCTGTAAGTGGGTGCAATTGTGCAACCGAGTTGTAACCAACTGCAACCGAGTATTCAACCGGTTTGCTGGAATATCAATTTTCCACGGAACGAATGGCATCGGGCCTCCGCAACCCTAAGAGTGAACTGAATTCGAAGGTCGAACAAGTTTTTAGTATATTTTAGGGTACTGACTTCCCAATAACGATTGCCATAGATGTTCATGACAATCGAGACCAACGGTTTAACGTGCTATCCAAGGCACGGGCGTGTAACATTACTAACAATCCATATTCCTGGCTCTTCACAATTTCTTGAGATAAAAACTCAACAACACTTTTGGTCCGACCCGAAGAGAAGTTAATGTCATTTTGTGAAATGATTATAGGTTCACAAAGGCAGTAGTATAGTTTAAAATAAGTAGTCAAGACGTCATAAGTATCAATTCCATTGCTACGTAGATATATTTCTACAATTCATCTTATTGTTTGTAGATTTTGAAGTTAGTTAATTTTAAAGTTATTGGAAACTGAACAACAATTTACTCGGTAAGAGATCTACAGGTAACTTTGCAGTACTTTTAATTTCGAGTTATGTTTATCTTCATTATTCATTTTATTTCATAGGGCACCGCATAAGAATCCGCATACAACAGTAGGTCAAAACCTACTTTCTAAAAAGAGACCTATGTCCAAAAGTTAACTTTTAAAGGCTGTTGAAATGATGATGATGAAAATATGGTGCTTATTCTTAAGAAATAAAATAAACCCTTACTGTAGTAAGGGCAGGATGATAGAAGCACAGATCGGTTGCCTTGGATCGCCTTAGGGGAGCCCTATGTCCCAAAATTATCGTCTTACAGCTGTGATGGTGCTAGCAAGAGCAAACACATTGATTTGGCCTATTAAAAATTAAAATTACTTTTTTGTACTTAAAAAAAGTAGACATGCGTATTAAAATATAAGATATGTTTATTACATTGATTTGGTAACTTCACAAATTAACAAATAATTAAATAAATATTTCGGATATTTGACACGCGACGCCATCTAGTTTCAAACTAAGCAGTGCTTGTACTATGATGACCAGACTGACTGATAGAAAAATTATATCCTTTTTTTATAAATACATACATGTTATACATAGTAAACACCCAAACTCCGAAACAAATAGTTGCAGATCATACAAACGTTTGGTCTGACCCGGAAATCGAACCCGAGACCTTAAAAGTACAGTAGTCACATTCACCACCGCAGCGCCACTGAGGCAGTGTTTATATTATTGTGCTTAATTTTAGTGTATTATATAACTGGTAAAAACAAACTGCTAGAAACAAAAACTCTTTATACACACAATATAGTCGTACGTTACATTAGTAGAAAATGTAATACTTTTCACAAAATGTTCCTTATACGTACATATATAAATAAGACAGAATAACAGTTCCACGTGACCTCTATCGTATATAGTGTACGCACGTTCTTGACACCGAGTGCATTTATATTTATCCGCTGAGATATGATATGAGATATGAGTAACAAACTTTACATTCGTATTTATAATATTGGTTACAGATAAAATATAACTCTATTAATTGGATGTTTAACTGTTATCTGTTTATGTTATTTAAAGAAACAACTTTTTTTCATTATTAGTTTGAGATGTACTGTGAAAATAGTGAGTTTTCTTATGACCAACGGTTTTGTGAATTTATAGGACTTAACACACTTAAATTGAGGTGGATTTAATTTTGTTAAAAATTGTTCTTCGTTTGTGAATTAGTAGACATTACAGGTTTTAAAAAAAAACATCTGGAATTTGAAATCCCAATTGGGTTAAACCTGACATTTAATAAAGTCATCTTTATCCAACAAGTTAAGAGCTTATTCAGGGTGGAAGGCCCAAAGATGACAATGATTCAAATCTTTTACTTTTACATTTAAGACACTAACATATATATTGTTCCAAATATTACAGAGTTTAAGTTCTTATAAAACAAAAAGAAACTGACAAAGGATTGCAAGAGCGTATAAAGTATATAAACTAGGGCACGACATTCCCTGTAAAACGAAGAAGCGTTTTGTGGGAGTGAAAATGGAACTCTGATTTAAAACAGAATATTAAATTTATACTTAAAACGAACTTAGATTAAGACTTTTTAATGTGAAAAGTTATGTAGGTCAGGCGAAGTCAACGAGGCATTTGCTCCTATGAGTATTTACAGATAATTTGTACAAACGCCTGTACGCTATGGCTTCAGAATCCACTTTGACTTGAATTGCACAATAAATTACGTTTCAATCAAAATTTAGGCTTGTTTTACTTAAAATTTAGCGACTCAATAACTATGTAGAGTCTATTACAAGATTTTTCTTCTACAAGTCACGGTAGTACGGAGTATCACAGACTAACGCTTATAGCACTTAAATATCGTCTTTAGTCCAACTAATTGTTGCCATCCCATTAGACGGAAAGCTGTTCTGTGCGATATTCCGGCCAACAGGCAATGACAAGTTTTTTTAGTTATTTGTAAGTATTATACAAACAAGTAACTAGTCAACTGATCTATAGCCACAGGACAGTGAACTTCTTTTAAAGATTTCAATGGCTATTAACTAAATATCATCTGTATGCCGATGACCTACCGCTCTATTCACAGAGTAAAGTGGAAGATATTTCGATAGCAATACAAAAGATCAACCACGACCTAAAAACAATTAACACATGGTCTCAAAAGTTTGGTTTATCAGTAAACCCCACAAAAAGTCAAGCTATCATTGTGGGAAGTCACCGTTCGATAAGCAGAGTAGACATTAAGACTCTTCCGGCTATCACTTTTGATGGGACTACCATACCTGTGAGTGGATCAGTGAAAGATCTAGGTTTGCACCTCGATTGCACACTGACCTGGCGTGACCAAGTTGCTAGGCAATGCCGGAGGGTTACTGGGACACTTCGAGCTCTAAATCGTCTGAGAAACTTCCTGCCCGTAAAAACCAAGACTATGCTTGTGCAAACTCTTATCTTCCCCTTAATCGACTATGGTGATGTGTGCTGCTATGACCTGAATGCAGATCTTCTCGATAAATTAGACCGTCTTCTTAATAACTGCATTCGATTTCTTTATAATCTC
This sequence comes from Hypercompe scribonia, assembly GCA_949316085.1. Lineage (NCBI taxonomy): Eukaryota > Metazoa > Arthropoda > Insecta > Lepidoptera > Erebidae > Hypercompe > Hypercompe scribonia. The sequence continues at coordinate 15,391,060 of OX438975.1, forward strand.
CGTAAATATGACCATGTATCCTCTTTCCGTTTGCAGCTCAACTGGCTACCAATTCGTCTACGTCGAAAATTACGCGCGCTCTCTGTCCTATACTCTATACTCAATAACCCGTCTTCGCCAACATATTTAAAATGCTATTTCCAACTCATATGTAGCAATCACGACAGAAAGCTTCGGTCCTCTAACAATCTTCTCCTTCGTTGCCCCTCCCATACATCTGAGTTTGTTGGCTCATCTTTCTTTGTGCAGTCTGTTCTTCTCTGGAATGAGCTTCCCCTCGAGGTCAGGATGTCTACCAACGCTTTTTCTTTCAAGAAAAAAGTGAAGCAGTGTTTACTGAAGCAACTGTCAGAATCCACCAATACATGATTATCATCTTATACTTGTTATGATATTTATTTGTGTATGTATGTATGTATATAAATTTATATCAGCATAAGTGTGTATATGTATGTATTTATGTATTTATAAAAATTTTAGTATATGATAAGTTTGTACATATATATGTATACTTCTGTTATTCAACATCACCTGAAACGCACCTACTTCCTATTTTCTCTGCATCACCCAAAGGTCGACTGGTAGAGAATGCCTTAGGCATTAAGTCCGCCTATGTACATAAAGTGCATGATGTATAATAATAAATAAATAAATACATTTATTATTTCTTAAGAAATACCTTTTTCTTTGATATTTTGATTTCATTTCCTATTGTTGAATGGTCTAAAATAGCAGTTTAGACAGTAACTCTATGAGATAGATAGGGTGATCTACTCACTTTCGTCTACTCATACTTTAATTGTTAACTATTTTTATAAAGTAGTGATACAATCATATTTTAGCAACGAATGAAAGGATAACTTTTTTAGCAAAACGCCTAAAATACACGGCGTTAAAACTCAAGTCCATCTTTTCACAAACTATTTACTAGCATGTCAAAACAAAGAGATCCTACGTTACGAAACCATCGTTGCCAGACTTGTTCAATTACATTGTCAAATGTGTTCAGTTGATAATACATTAATAAGGTAAAGGTTTCTTATATGTTCATAACCCTTCTAATATTATAAATACGAATGTAAGTTTGTTTGTTAGGGTTTCACGCGAAAACTATTCAACTGATCATCATCAAATTTTGTACACATGTTCTTGGAGGTATCAGAAATAACACAGGACACATTATCTTAAAAAAAATATAAAACGATCTGTTACGAAACTTAATGTGACTGACCAAATGCCACGCGAGCGAAGCCGCGGGCAAAAGCTAGTACTGAAATAAAACCGAATGGTGGTAGATACATTTTTTAAAACTTTATTAAAGTATATTTCGCAGAATAGTGTCGGTAAATGAGCAATTTTTAAAAATATTTTTACCAGAAAATAATGTATACAAAAGCCTGTTCTTGGAATTTTATCATAATTCCGAGAACATAAAGAACTTGTTCTAAAAATAGATGAACTGGGCTGCCAAAACTACTGTTTATTGTACAAACAGACTACGTCAAAAATTTAGTGTAGTGTTGCATGATATTTAAGATACGAGAGTTACGACCGTAGGAGGGACACGAATGGGCCGCTTCAACTGGAGTGATAACATGACCTCACTGAACACCTTGTTTTGTATGAGATATTTTTTTTATACAAAGTTACATTGTTTTATAAAATCATTAGTAAACATAAACGCACTACAACTTATCAATGGCTTATTTATACAATTTGATTTCAAATACCAATTTTTTTATTCCTTTAAAAATGTTCAAGCATGTTTCCTATCTACTTCTTTTAAACCTTTTTCATTCAAAGGCGTATGATAAGGTCTTATATTCATTATGTTAGTTTGCACCTAGTGACCCTCGAAGCTCAATAAAAGTGTGAATTAAAATCGGTACACATCACTGTACGCTTTCGATGAATGGCACTTGCGTAACAATATTGAAAATAGAAAATTTTCTAGGCAGTAGAGACACGCTGATTTCAGCGCGAGCGGGCCGGCTCGACCAGGACAGTACTACCTTCCCACAGAAAACCAACCTAAAGCGCCAGCATCCGTGTTCTCGTGTTTCGTTGGTGAGTGTGAGACCAGAGGCCCATTGATGCAAGGTTGACAGTTCTCGTAGTAACTGTGTAAGCCTTATACTGTCACGATAACTGTCATGCCTTTTACGTCCCCAAGCGGGGTGTAAAGAAGCATCTCACAAGGCCACCATAGTGTGGGTTACCATACTGCATTGTCTGCATTTGCGATGAGTATGGTGATCACAACTCTTGGATTCTATTCATGCTTTCCATCAGGCAGAGTAGAGTCACTTTGGCAGGCTCTTAATATACAAAAAAAGAAAAGCTGCCATACAAAAGCGCGACGTAAAATATATATACTTACCTCCATTTTCCTCTTTAAGGTCCAAATGCTGTCAGTCTAAATTTATTTTAGTATATTTCGTACTTCAGCTTATTTTAGTTATCTTATCTTATTATCTTTGTATTCTTTTGTCGATTACTAGTAAAGAGAAAGTAATCCAATTGGATAAAAATATGTATTTAGGTAGTAGTAGTTAACTCGGCACTTTGAATAATAGTTCCTAGTAAATAATGATTCATTTCCTCTATTGGGTTAAAAGTAGCACATCTTATGTAAAAATACATTACTCATTACCGGAGACGTGAGGCCAGTTGGCAAATACCGAATATTAAATGTGAGGTTAGTTTTGCTACGACAGGATTGTTTGTGAAACAAAAATGTGTGTTTCAATGAGAAAGTGAAGCGCGAGGATTAATTTGGCCATCACATTTAAACAGAATATTCACGCTTCGGCAAGCTCCTATACAATTCATTATACCTATGTGTATAAAAAGTTGTAGTTAGTACATAGTACTACTACTAGTAATTTATTTTGGGAGAGGTAGGGCATAGCGCGATATTTTCCGCTCAAACATTAGAGCAGCCCGACTGGGGAAGGACCTCCGCCTTACAGAAGACCACGGCCAAATAGCACAGCGTTTTTCAGCAGTGCTGTGTTCCTGTGGTGAGTAAGGTATCCAGAGCTCTAGAGGATTCGCTGTTTTGACAACGGGGGACCAGTGGTGCTTATAATACTGCTACTGGCTCGTGTGGGCGCGGGATGTGGGCGCGGCGGTCAGGAAGACCCGCTGAAACGGTTGTCCGCTGGCCGCCCGCAGGATAGATGGGTTCCCGAACCCAGGGATCACTACAACCTCCACCCTGGGAGGCCGAACCGCCAGCCTGCGAAAAATCCCTGCAGTAGTAGTCGTGCCGGAGGAGGAGACCGGAGTGGAACCCGGTTGCTGCTGCAGGAGGGGAGCGGGGGCCCTTTCGTACGCCGCGCCGACAAATCGCACTACCCGCATCAGCCATGTGCGGATTGGCACCGCCCCATTGCCCCCTTAGCTGTCAACACAGTAAATCCTCACAAACCAATTGAACCCCCCCAAAAAAAATGACAAAGAAAAGTAGAAAAAGAGTATCTACAGCGGCATCCTCTTCCACGTATATGGACTTCTGCAATATCAGGGGACTTCACTCCAACCTGAACGCAGTCCACCTTCATCTGGAGATTGCGCAGCCGACCCTCTTATTTCTTACGGAGACACAGATATCCTGCCCGGCCGATACATCATACCTACACTACCCCGGCTACAAACTCGAACACAAATTCCTGAGACGTGCCGGTGTATGCATGTACGTCCGGGAGGATATCTGCTGTCGCCGTCTTCATTTTTATGAAGACAGGGACCTGTCAGTAATGTGGGTGCGTGTAGACTACGGAGGTCAGACTCGAATCTATGCGTGCCTATACAGGTCTCATAGCGGCGACAGGGAGACTAGAGCACTCTTTGAGCACCTGCAGGTGACGACTGACAAAGTTCTTGAGCTTGACTTTAATGCCCACCACTGTGAGTGGCTAAACTCTCGATCCACCGACTTTGCGGGAAGGTCTAGTCATGAATTTGCTCTGGCCCATGGCCTCTCACAACTGGTACATTCCCCAACAAGAATACCTGATATTGAGAGCCATGCGCACTCTTTGCTGGACCTTCTGCTGACGACGCGTCCGGACGACTACACTATCACAGTGGACGCACCTCTCGGCTCATCCGACCACTGCCTCGTCCGGACCGTAGTCCCATGCGCGCGGCATATTCCACCTCGCCCAGCCGATTTGCGCCGCATGTGGCAATATAAATCAGCAGACTGGGATGGATTGCGTGAATTCTACGCATCGGACCCGTGGAGGCAGCTTTGTTTCGCGTCAGAAGACCCCGACCCCTGCGCAGCCGCTGTCACTGAGACGATCCTGGTGGGTATGAAGTATTTTATTCCTAACTCATCAGTAGCTGCGGGAAAACAAAAGCGACCGTGGTTTAACCGGCTCTGCCAGGAAGCCAGACTAGTCAAGTAGACTGCCTACAGGGCTTGGACCACGGCCCGTGCTAATAAGGATCCGAACATCTCTGATGTGAGACGCAAACTAAATGCTGCCTCGAGATCCTGCAAAAAGACAGTTGCCAGAGCCAAATTCGATTTCATCGACAGGATTGGTGAGCGACTTACGGGCTACCCCTCTGGGAGTCGTGCCTTTTGGTCTCTTGCTAAGGCGGCCGAGGGAAACTTTTGCCAGTCGTCTTTACCACCATTGCGAAATGCCGATGGTAACTTGGCCCACAGTGCCAAAGAGAAAGCCGACCTACTTGGGCAACTCTTTGCCTCAAACTCGACCATGAACGAGGATGGAAGTGCGGTACCGCCTACTAACCCGCCGTGCCAACACTCTTTTCCGGAAATACACATTTCGCAAAGAGAAGTGCGGCGGGAACTAAACTGTCTAGACGTTCATAAGTCGAGTGGGCCAGACGGCATACCTGCAGTGGTGCTCAAGCAGTGTGCTCCTGAGTTGTGCCCTGTACTAACGCGACTTTTCACGCTTTCCTACCGCAAAAGGCAAGTGCCGTCTTCGTGGAAGACTGCCCATGTGCATCCAGTGCCAAAAAAGGGTGATAGATCGGACCCATCGAATTACAAGCCTATAGCTATAACTTCCCTTCTCTCTAAGGTGATGGAGCGTGTGATCAACACACGGCTCCTCAGTTACCTAGAGGAGCACGATTTGATCAGCGACCGCCAGTATGGTTTCCGCCACGGTCGCTCGACTGGTGATCTTCTAGTGTATCTCACTCACCGGTGGGCTTCAGCCATTGAGAGTCAAGGTGAGGCTTTGGCAGTTAGCCTGGATATAGCAAAGGCGTTCGATCGGGTCTGGCACAGGGGTCTTCTATCGAAGTTACCATCCTACGGCCTGCCCGAGGGTTTGTGCAAGTGGGTGGCTAGCTTTTTGTCCGGCAGACGCATAAAAGCCGTCGTCGATGGTAGCTGTTCCGATAGCATGGACATAAACGCTGGTGTCCCGCAAGGCTCCGTGCTATCTCCAACGCTGTTCTTGCTGCATATCAATGATATGCTGTCCACGGATGGTATCCATTGTTATGCGGACGACAGTACTGGAGATGCGTATTACACGGGCCGAGCTAACATCCCTCGTACCGTTGTAGTAGAAAGTCGCGAACAACTTGTGTCTCAAATCGAGAGCACCTTACACAGAGTCTCCGATTGGGGTCGGGATAACCTGGTCCAATTTAACCCCTCTAAGACACAAGTCTGTGCGTTTACCGCTAAGAAAACCCCGTTCACTGTGGTTCCACAATTCCAGAATACACCCCTTACCATCTCACAGAGTATTGGAATCCTCGGTGTCGACATCTCCAGTGACGTCCAATTTCGAGCTCATTTGGAAGAGAAGGTCAAGCTGGCATCAAAAAAGCTTGGTGTTCTGAATAGAGCGAAGCGATACTTCACACCGGCACAAAGGTTACTACTTTACAAAACACAAGTTCGACCTCACATGGAGTATTGCTGTCATCTCTGGGCGGGAGCACCGAAGTACCAGCTTGAGCCTTTCGATTCAGTTCAGAGACGTGCTGTGAGAATAGTCGACGATCCTGATCTCACAGACGGTATCGAGCCACTAAGTCTTAGGAGAGACTTTGCCTCCTTGTGTGTGCTCTATCGTCTCTACAATGGGCTGTGTTCTGAAGAATTGTTTGATATGATGCCCACAGCCACTTTCTACCATCGCACCGCTCGCCATCGCCAGGGAGCTCATCCACATACATTGGAACCTAAATGGTCGCGCACAGTGCGGTTTCAGAGAAATTTTCTCCCGCGAACAATCCCGTTATGGAATGAGCTCCCTGCCGAGGTTTTCCCTGGAAACTACAGTGTGGGGCTCTTTAAGAAGGGGGTAAATAGGTTTTTAAAGGGTCGGCAACGCGCACGTGATGCCCCTGGTGCCGCAGGCGTTCATAGGCTGCGGTAACCGCTTACCATCAGGCGGGCCGTATGCTTGTTTGCCACCGTCGTGGTATAAAAAAAAAAAAAATACTAGTAATTGGATATCCACCTCAAAAATCACGTGATAAATTTTCTATTGTAAAGAAGAGTACTTTCGTACTTAGCTCTATAGTACATTTAAAATTTAAAATTAGGCCTAGTGGTTTAAGCGGTCGTCACGCCGCCCTCTACTTTGCTGAGTGGTTTGCGTTCAAACCCCACATGCAACAACACTTTGTGTGATCCACAAATTGTTGTTCTGAGTATGGGTGTTCGTTGTGTCCGTTTCTTGTATGTCTGTAAAGTCCCCCGCGACGCAGGATTTATTCAGGGTGCGGGTGTTGTCAGTTAAAAAAAAAAAGAAAAAAGATTCGAAAAATTATTAGATAAATAGATATTAAAATGTCAAATAATACTTAATTAAAATTTTAAATAGTGCTTTGTAATATTCAAAATTATTTCAAAATTAAAAGCCAATACCTTAATTCAAACAATTTCGTTAGTCCTTAAACTGACTTCACATTTCATATGCATATTGTTAAATACCATACTAATAAATTACTTCAATGCTCCAATAGTTTAATGTCACTATATACTTACTACATGATGTTCAAGAATATTTCAGATGCCGCTTAGGTATAAGTCGCTCTCGCATGCAAACAATTTAGTCAAGAGAATGCTTATCTGTATAATACAAAACACAAAGAGAAGATTATCCTAAGCCCGGCGAAGTTGCTTTAATTTCTTCGTACTTGAGTCGTACAACTGTCCTTTAAAACTCTTAACACTTATAACTTCAAGATATCACTTTTTTTGCTATGACTTGAACCGAGCAAAGAGATTTGTAAAACTTAAATTTTATGTTGGTATCTTTAGGTCTATGATGTGAATGTGCTATTTCGATTTTGTCACGAATATTTTCACATTAAATAAATTTTTTTGGCTCAATAGGGTTTACTAACTAATTTTCACATAAGTGAATACTTTCAATAGATATTCCGAAGTATTTATATAAAGCTGTCTTTGAATTTTATATAAACGATGTGTATGTAAAAGCTCGAACTAATACTACTGCTAATAAACAGTTTTAGATTATTTAAATGACAGGTTTGCTTGGGATTAATGCTGCTCACTTCTACATTTATGGTTGTTGTGTTTAAAAGCGACGGACATTTATTGTTATATTTCATATTTCTTGAAAATGGTCCTTTCTTTAAAACGTCAACCCAAGCCCTTTACTGTACTCGCTTAATTTTATTTAAACAATGTTCACGGACTTGAAGAAAAAAGGACACCTTTGTGATTTGTTTTGGCATTTCTTTACCGAAGGTGTCTTAGCCGCCACATTCTAGTTGTAAAGTCCGACATGTAATAATATTTATAAGAGTAAACAGTAGGCAAGAATAAACATCATTTTCACTTGCGATTTTCAAGTAAAATCTAAAATTTACCAACTCTTAACGGTAAAACGCCGAATCGTTCTATGTACATAATAAACTTAGAATTTACCTCAAAGACATGGTAAATGATGAATTAAACACGTCAGAAGAACGAAACTTTGGTGTTAAAAAAGTTAACACACCTAACAGCACGGAGTTGTAACCTACCCTGCGGTGCATTGGAACACCCTCCAAGGAATATCCTCGGCCATTATTGATGAGGATTGCTACCATAGAGGCTAGATATGCAGTCTTAAAGTCCAAAACAGCGTTAAAGGGCTCCGGCTTTACGATAAAAGAATTTCTAATTAAAGTGCGCCAGATAATTTTTACATCGGTACAACATTTCCGCACGTCGTCTTACTGGACACAGGACGACATTATAGTCATTAAAACAAGCGATAATAACAGGCACAAAATAACATTCACTAATGTGATAAAGTCTTCAATAGTCAAGTTCCCAAAGAAATTATCAACAAACAGTAGTGACTGCGGTAATGCAGCATCAACATTAAAAATTCACGGCAATGTTAATTATTTGTGACCTCTATAGTTTTTTGCACGTACAACATACCATTTTTATTATTATTGTGTTTACATACTTTAATAATGGCTGCTAGTTCAATTTTTGTTCTATACCTTCAGCTTTTAATTAATAGCTTCACGTACACGTGAAAAATATTTATGATTGTGACAGGTATCACATCTGTCATAATCGTCGATTCGCTGTTCCCGTTTATCATTTAAAACGGGTGCATTCCGTTACTCGTAACGTGTAGTAGTTTCACAAAGTTATAAACAATCAATTTAACCTCTTGTATTTTTTTGGTTTTATTCTCTTTTTGCATATATATATTTAGTATGTACACAGCGTTTAGTACCATATTATTTATATTCTACCTTGTCTTGTGTTTTACTTGTTAACTAGCGAGTGGTGTACATTTAAATTCTCACTTGAATCAAGGTAATAACTTATTTAAAATAACTATATGGTTTATTTACTATTGTGTCTATGTTTTTTTGGTTATTTTATATTTAACATAATGTGAACTCGGTGGTGCATATATTTTTGTATCAACGACTCTTCTAAGTATAAGAGTTTCTTTAGCAGACACCTTGTATGACCGATTACGGCACTCATTTAACAATTAATCTTCCAGTGTCTCCCCGGTCACTTTAGCGAATTGAATAAAAATTTCACAGACTAATAATGTGTACTCGTATACAATCTTGATTTTGGAAACTTGGCTTAAGCTGCAACTAACTTCTACTTTTTATTTTCTCACATTCTTCCATCTCATTCACAACGACTGACTAGAGTAGCGAAGAAGTGGTGGGGTGTCCATCTACCACCGTAGCTGTTTAATCTATAAAATCCTCGCCATTTCCTCTTCCGATCTTTCTACTACCGTTTAATATATCTTTCTTAAAGTTTTTATCAAGGGATCTAATGTTTTGCTAGTGGTAGTTTATTTTCAACCTGTTATCAATTACTTCTGCATTCTGAAAACAGTTCTGAAATATTTGGGGTCACAATATTCACACCACATCATTATGAGAGATTTTAACATCGATCTTCTGGCATTTAACTTAACCGTACTCGTTATCTCCTCCACATCATCCTATCTTCTAGTCTCCATATCCTCCTCTTTGAGCAACTCATGACAAAATTGAACACCAGGATACTTGGCCTGACTTAATGCTCATCTCTGCTCCTAATCTTATCCATTCCTATTGTCAACATCTGCCTCTAAATTTTCTCACCACGGTTTGATCTTCCTTACTTATATCCTAAAACCCCTAAATTTTCTCGTAAATTCTGCACGAAAGTAGGCGAACTTCTTCAGAATGAGTTCCTAGTCACATCACAATCCTAATACATTTCATATTATATACATTAAAGCACACGTTTATATATTTATGTATCATACATTCATTATTTACGTAGTAGTAAGGTTATGTATATTAATTATATTTAATGCACATTTATGTCTTACTCGCTAAAAACATTATGTAAACTCAATATAACAACGATATAAACAACAACTTGTATTATAAACTCAAAACCTTTACACCCACCGCATCTTATTTCTACATCACCTGAACGTCGACTAAAAGTGAAGGCCTCATGGTATTAAGTTCATGTTTGTACTACAATATTTAAATCAATCAATATATTTTTACAAAAAATTCATTAGATTCTCATCCAAACAAAAGCGTATATTTTTTGTTTCCTTCTTCTCCTTTTACTCCTCCTTTTACTCTCCTTCTACGTCAGATACTATATATTGTTATTGAATCACGTAGGTTAGGTTGGACACGTGACCATTAACAGCGTGCCGCGTTGAGGCCGTCGAGTGCCAGATTCCCTCTGTTGTTGTTGAATCATTTGAGTTAATGAGTTTCAGTGAATTGTTTTATTCCAAAAAGCAATATTTACCAACCGTCACTGGTAAAATCTAACATGTAGTAAAATATAATAGTAAAAGCAGGAAAATTCTTTTTTATAAAGTCTTATATTTACCAAGTTGTGTTGGTAAATTCTAACATTTACCGGCAAAATTTAAGATTAACCAATAATCGAGCTTTCATATTAACATTAAAATATTATTTCAGAACATGCATCCATTAGCATCACAAGATATATTCGTTTTTTATATCATATTAAATTTTTAAGTTAAAATTCAGATAAGAATGATATGAATATATTATTACATATTTATATTGTTATAATGTCTTTATAAATTTTGCACAGTTCTATTCAACTTATTGAAGGCACAACTACGACAAAATTACTGTATATCATAGGAATAACAATCCTACTTCTTAGAATATCAAAGAAATAAATCACTTCATCAGAGAACAGCAAAACAACCCTTTCATTTTGTTCCCAGAAACACAACAATACTAATGCTATTGTTAGCATCCTATTAGCGATATTATTATTTATAAAAGATTTGTGTGAGCGACCATTACGGAACATTCATCTTTAGACCGGTTTTTTACTTGAACCGTTCGTGTTCTATATGTTGAGTCTCACAAAAAAATCTGCTCCGTAGCTATTATGAGTTTTATATCAAATAAATCGTTTTGTTAGTTGCTGTAAATCCATTCATTATTTGCAGAGGATCATGATATATTATAATTTATCTGACCGTAATATATGTATACTCGATTCTTTTGGAAGCACGTATGACAAAAAATAATTATAATGAGTATGTGAATAGCCTTTGACATTTTTGAAATCAATTTGAAGCAGGCACTGGTTGAGTTGTTTGATTGTGGTCGAATAAAGAATGCACAATACCCATTTAAATTCACCTTCGTTAACAAATTTTTAAATGAATGTATTCCCTTCTAACTGTTCTGGATATCTAAATTATCTGGATAGCAATTATTGTGTTTACGAAAATTAATTTGACCGCCTCATAAATGTTACATACACAGTTTCGAGTTGCCTGACGTTTCAACACGATTGGACTAATCCTAATCACAATCTCACCACGGGCTGAGCATAATATCTCTTACGTGATGTGACGAAACTTGTTGATACGGGGATTCAAATGTAAAATTACGGAAAAAAAGTAAAATATAAAATTCTGTTATGTGATATTACGTTGATACGTTAGGGATTAGGGATGAGTAAAGTCTCCAACCTTTACAAGGCCACGGATATACCTCTGTTATATCATTTAAACTGGTATGAACTTCTTGTGTTTTTTGTTTCTATACGTAGGGAAAGAGATGACTTCTCAAAGCTCAAGTGGATTTTTATGAAGGCCTTGAAGAAATAATAGACTGAAGAATAAAGAATAGCGTGCATACATAATGAGTATAACAAATGTTCGCGTTTACGGACTTGGTAGATCAACTTAAGCTTAGAAAATGAAATAAAAATAGCAGCGTGTCGTAGTTACCACATCGACTTTCCCCTTACGATTGTTTTTTATTGTAATAAACCATTTTAAAGTTTACTAAATAATCCTCGTTTCTGTCAAAAGAAAATGCGTAAATTGTCTTAGCAGTGCAGAAACGATATAATTCATTTGTACTGTTACTAAGAAAAACAAAAATTGCTTTTACCAAAATAAAGTTACCATCAAAAGGTAATCAAATATAATTTGTAGTTAGTTTCACAGTTATACTTGCCTCCCATTTTGTTAGAGTAGCCACCCATCTTGCCTGCAACACGGGCTGATGCGCTGCCTACCACCACCAGCACAACAACGCCCGTCCCCATCGTGTTACCTATTTGAAACATAAGTTGATGATTAAACATGCAGATAAATCTTTTAGTTCCACATTTAGATACCTTACGTTTAAAAATTAACGGAGACTTATGTATAAGTAAATTTTGTGTATCTCTGGTTGATGACAATGGTTGGTTGGTTGACAATTTTGATGAAAATTGCATTTATTTAAGTTAGAATATCGTTTTGAAACCTGAAACGTTAGCTCGTAGCGCCAACGGTACGGAAGTCAATTAAAATTCCGCTCAGTATAAACGTAACAGCGTACTGAGAATATATGTTTGGCAAATTAATTTTAATTAAACTCGTGTTTGATCGTGTATTTGAAATGGTATAATATGAATTTCAAAAGTGCAATAATTTTGCATAATAAATATTTATGATATAGTGACGCTATTCAGAAGACCTTAATTAATAAATAGATCTTTGTCAATTTTTTAAAGTGATTATTATAGATTGTGGCCTTAACAAATGAACTTGACTATCAACAAACATAATACATCATCTGGAAGGACGTCTTTGATAAGTGCAGAAAAAACATGATTAGACTGATGTGGCGCCACTCACACACTGTTGGCGGCTTAATCTAATTAATCTAAGTACTAACACAATCACAAGAACATGTCATTCAGTGAAAAAATCTTTTCGTTCAATCAATATCGAACTTTATTCATTTGTTTTTAGTGTTGCTTTTGTAAATAAGAGTGATTTATCTATTCTTTACGCTCTACAAGCTTTTAGTCTAAAATTCATATAAATTAATATTATAATAATAATAATTTTTTTAACCAAAATCATAAGATGTTACTTTTAATTACGTGTTTGTAAATATGAGAGCACCAAAATATTCGAAGAAATACTAGAGACAGGGAACTTGTGGCGCAGACTAATGTATTGTCTCTTTGTCTATCTACTTGATACATAATTACTATTAGTCAGTGTCAGGCAGTGACAATAGGTATCATTTAAGGTGCTCATTACAACGATAATTGCAAACACTATGAGCGTAGTTTATTTAAGTCATCTACTTACCACTACACGTAGCAAATAATTATACCACAATCGTAAACTGATTATACTCGTAAGTTATATAACACTTTATATTATAAGATATTGTTATTAAACTTGTGTAAAGTTCAAATAATTTTATTATAGTAACAAAGAAAACAAAAAGTGAAACTTCTACACATGTACAAAAGGGTAATAATCCATAAAGGTGATTTATCTCGCAAAAAGTCATAAGTGGCATGTACATGAGAAAAATTTCTGCAATGTCTTTGCACAACGGTTTTGTTACAAAAGCTATTTGAAGAAGTTTTACTGATAACAGTTTTGAGAGTTATTGCAATAGATAAGAAAAATAGAATTAGAGTTCACGTAAATACGAACGCTTTTGTATATCATAATATAGTTTACAAAAAATTACTTACCAAGCAAGGCCGCCATCTTGTCGAAACCTATGAAAAACGCTGGTTCCTTAATTACATTGATGTTCTCTCTTCTTTAAAAACATCTCGTGGCACCTGTAGACAAAAATAAAATATCATGCGTACCAATATAATATTATCGTTTTTATATACCAAATAACTTAGTGGTGCTATTTCTTTACAAAGATATGGAATACAAAACGATTTAAAATTTTGGTAAACTTCAACATATTAGTTGCGAGATTCTTAAGACTAAATTTAAATTTAACAATCTTGTGAAACACATTAATTACTCAAACTATGAATAGTCAGTAAATAATTAAAATTTTAGTACATAAATTAGTTTCATAGAAAGGACAAACGATTTTTCAGGTAACATGCCCGCTTTATTCTTATCATGCAAATGTTATTAGGAATATTACTAAATACAAAAGAAGAATCAATACCAAACAGTGAATCGTTCTCAAGTGTGGTGACATCGGTGAACCATTATTTTTAGAAGACGTGAATTTCAGATGGTTATGAAAATATTTGTTTTAAATACTTTAAAACAAATTTTATTAATGGTAACAATTAAATAATAAATGTATTTTTGTCTGATGTGGTTATTGTATATGATGTACAACACAATGTAATTGCAGTAGATACTGGAGTCAATGCGCTCGCTCTCGCTAAAGAGACTTGGCCTAATCCTGTATTGCTTAGTACTAATGATCAAAGGGAAGTATGGAAGGGCAAACAACTTGTTGGCTTTTTTTTTGCCTAGGTCTACGTTCTACGTCTTGGCTACACCAGAGCAGAAAGTCCACCTTATGGGAACTTAATATGTGGACAGGAAAAGGAATATACCCCTCTCTTTAATAATCAGAAACGTCTATAAAACAGTCATCTGTAAAATATAGATTAGTATTAGTTTAATAATAGACCAAAGAATAAAGAAAACTTTTTCTTACCAAATTTTATAGCTACATATAGTTTGATTAACATATATAAAAGCATAACGTTTATCCATGAATATACGAAATCAAAATACAAATTGATGAACCTATTTTCACAATAAAACGGAATTGCATAAGAAAACTATAACAATATTTCTATTACAACTACGAAATAGCTACGTGTCGCTTTGTTAAAAGGAAACCCTAATAAAGGCGAAAAGCTTTGCTGAACCTTTAGTTTCTCACATGATTGCACTACCATGCCGTGTATACCTTCGCATGTACACCGTCAATAAAAACATAAAAGGACTTTTACAATGACTCTATAATGGTAAAGTCGATGATAAAATCTATATACAAGTAACCTGGATAAGTTTTATTTTATAAAATCATTAATATTAATAAAAAATTAAAAAATATTGTTAGTAAATATAAGCCTTAGTTACAATATATTAAAAAATAAAGAAGTTAACAAATCATCTCTTGGAGTAGGCCTAGGTCTACGTTCTACGTCTTGGCTACGATATGGCGATCTCTTCAGAGATATTATATATTCTGAAAGATGGTAAGGTTGACATCTGCCGGGCATGCCACTGTCCTAAGAAAGTTCTCAAGAATGGTAGTGCTGTGTTCTGTTGAGATCAATTTATTGTCACAGGCAGGACTATCGTTGTCAGTAACTCTGATATCATGGCAATAGATCGATTAGAGCACCGTGTAATGATTGTCGATATCGCCGTTTGATCGATTTGACCAATGAGAATCTCACTTACAAGTTGAAAAAAAAAATTGGATCATCTCACTGGATTGTCGGTATGTTAATTTGGTGATCATTGTTCCGATAGTTGTATCTGCTCACGGATTAATAACCAAGAGCCTCGACACCTTAAGAGGCTCACGTTAGAAGGTTGGATCAACAGTCTGATACAGAAGGTCGTTCGCCTTGACACGACCCGTTTAGTGAAAAAGTTCCTGTCTCTGGAGCACGAATTTTTCCTGGTTTCTAGGTCCCTGTATCCGATGTCGATAGTTTACTATATTTTGCTATATTTAAATATATTTATAATATGTATGGTAATGTATTTTTAAATAATGAATTTAGAGGAATACCTCTAAATTCATCATTTACGGTTAAAAGCTAAAGGTATACAAAAAAAAATTTCAATTTCAGTTGGCTACAAGTTCTTTTGTTCCCAAAATCACATCTACATTTTCTCTGTATTTCTGTATTATAACTTCATGTATTAAATTCTTTAACAAAATAACAATCTTCATTTATTAGAATATTTTTTTAAAACGCTGATAACTTAGAGAGAAACATATATATAATATGCAATTGCTAAAAAGTTCTGCACCGATCGAGCTCGAATTACGACACGTACACGAGTACAATTTGCTTCAGTGATATACAATCCATTGTTTGGTGTCAGCTTCAGTTCCTCACTTCTCATAAAACGTGACTGAACACAGCCATATAGTATAGTATTTGTAGTATATACAGCTTTAAAAACATTACACTATATTGGCACTACACTTATACATATTGTGTTTTCTTTTTCTTTTTATTATATTATAATATTATATAATATATTACTAGCCTATAAAAAAATTTGAATTTAGACTCGATATTCGACAGTCAAGTTATCTTTAACAAAATATTTATAAATACGTAGTGAAGGAAAAATTTAATAGGCACTATGGTTAAAGTTTATAAAATGACGAAGTAGTCCATGCAATAAAGTAAAATCTCGATTTGTTGAAGAGAAATGTCTATAGGAAAATTATAGCCAAAAGCCATAAAACGTGTGAAGCGTACTAAAATCCAATGAACTGGTACAAAGCGGTTCAAGGCTAGGCTTAGGCTTTAATAAAATGTTTTTTTTTATCCTTGGATTGTACATACTTCACACAAACATTTATGACGTTTTATGAATTTCATATAAACTATTTCTCTTGAAAACACCTAAAATATCTAAATTTTTTTGTGAGCATAAAAATTAAAGCAGATATTATTAATATTATTTCGATGATAGAATTAAAGTGATCTGGCCTTTAATGGATTCATCGTAGTTAAAAACTAGTATTTTGCCTTACTGTGAACGTTACCCATTTTTAACAGTAAGTGACCAAACTAAATTTTTATTTGATTGTCGGGTTTATTGATCTTATGACGTGCCCTTCAAATTGCATATGTATTGATGAACTAATAATTATTAATAGTAGTAAGTTCACTTTAGTTCCATACAGAGTAAATTTAAAAAGGAGAATATTTATTAGTCAGTCGTGCACAAGGTATCCAATCTTGGATTAGTGCGATCATCCTCAACCTGCCTCGAAAAAGTTAATACAGAATTGGTAAGTTGTACGTATTTTTATACAACCTGTGAAAAAAATTTAAACTTTTTTTGATAGTAGTAAAACTATAAACATTTTTTAATTTTATATTAACATATACATTAAACAAAAAATCTAGAACTTTTAAGAGTTTCACCAAAAAGAAAACTGATAGGGATTTACTTTTCTAGAGTGAAATATTTAGGTTTTGCATCTCAGCATGTTAAATAAAGGCACTTTATGTAGTGGCAGGGCTCTAGACCAGTCACTATCCTTAATAGGTGTATTGGATTGGAATGATTTATTGTCTTCTTGAGCGTTTCTTTTAAATTTCTGATACAGATGATATCCAGATACAGGTCATGAATCATACACAGCCTTTTACAGTCCACTTCTTGTCATAATCTACTTTTTAGTGAGAAGTTTTATGATTATGCACGTTGCCTATTAAAAACTCTGCAATACAAAATTAAATTTTAATATAAAATAACAAGGGCCGCTCAAAAAGCTAAAACTTTTATAAAAAATTTGCTTAAAATTTTGTAAAGACCGTACTTGTGTTACAGCTGAAGTTAAAAATAGCGTTACACTGTAATCTATGAGTTTACCGCGTTATTAGCACCCAGTGTTAATAATGAAAGTTGAGGCGATATTTTTGCTGCCTATGGGGCTGACGACCCTACATTCTCATTGCAAATAATTAAATTAAAAATATCACTTCAATTTGCCTATATCAGGATGAATTTTATTTTTATAAACTCTATTCTTGATTTCTAAAATTTTACACACAAATAAGGAAAACAATCAAATCAGTTCATAAATGGCAGATTTTAGAGTGAACAAATGGAGAATATACCAATAATTTTTATGAGAACAACAAGCCAGTGTAAAAATTCATTTGTGTATGAAAAAAACCATATAAATTATAAATAGTGTTGTGGCTATTAGCGCTCACCTCCGGCAATGTGCAGACATCAGCGTTCTATGTTAGTAAAGGTAAAATAACAAGTATTTTGATAACTTGTACAATATAAAACGAAACAATAATAATATCCATTAGGTGTGTGTATGTTTTTTAAGGGAAAACATATATGTAATTACGCGTCATAAGACTTAAGTGTTATACGCACCGTATGTCGGGCTATTGTTGGTAGCAACCTATATCGACTAAAAATCACCTTGTTTTCTCTGCTTCCTTACTCCCCATGGGTTCACCATTAAGTATTTCATCACGAGGGCAGGTCTGTTTGCTCTCTCTGCTTAGCTACCACTCGATCTAGCTTTCCCTTGGGTGCGTAGTTTAATTTACATTTCCACCACTTAGGTGTTAGTTGCATCCCATTCTTCCTTCGTCTTCAGCTTTACGGCAATTACTTTTTCAGTTTAGATATTTATCTCACGCTACTTGGCATTAGGGTGACACGATGAATAGATGCTCCGCATTTTCATTAATGACAGTGCAGATGGGGCATTCTGGGGAATCATCGTACTTGAATCGATGGAGGTATTCACGGAAACATCCATGTCCTAAGAGAGTCCATCTGCCTTTAGTTGAGGCATCCCAGTGTTCCTGCCATTGATGTAGACTTTTTCTCTCTTTATTCCTCAGTTCAGTTGGTGTTGAGTCGGAAGTTACTTATCGGATATGTATGTGTGTGTGTATGTGTGACCATGTGTACCATGTGTACCAGAAATAATGCTTACTGCACGTATGCAGTTCGGAATGTATAAGTATTTGTATTAATGATTTAGAGTGATAACGACCGCCTTTATTCTTATGTAGCCTTCTTTTCTAGGTTTTTTAAGTGATATGGTAGCTTATATTGGACCTATATTCAGAAAAGTGCCTTTCTCTATTCTGTCCATCGATTTTTAGACAGATATATGTAAGAGCCTCAACTTTTGGACCTATTGACATTCCATTTACCAACAGAATCAATTAATTTTTATCTTTCTCTCTTTTGACCTTTAGGAAATCGTCACCATAGGGTATTAAGGATAGAAAGATAAGGATGATAAATCAATCTCATTACGCAATATTATTATGAAGAAGGCACGACATAAATTGTAATATAAGAAACTGTCTTGGTACTCTTCTTAAGTTAATTTGAATAAAAATAAATGTGTAGCATGTCTGTAATTCCATCTCCCTTGTGACTGCTACTGTTGTCATCGGATTCATGACTTTTTGAGACAATTTTTTTTTTAATTTGTATGATACGATTTACACAATTGTAAGGACATGACATGAATAGAAATTATGTAATTACAATTGTACTAATTTAAATGGTAACTATTCAGTTTATACCAGTTTAATAGAAAATTAACATAATTTTCATAAAATTAGCCCATCTAATTAGTTTTTAGTAAGTTTAAGAATTATTTTGAAATGCTTGTTTTAAAATCATTGTTAATTATTAAGTGCTTTTAAATTATCCTGTCTCGTAACTTTGTTCAAGGAGAGTTAATAAAGTCCTTAAATTTATTTGCCCCACCATTTCAAAATTAAACTTTTTTATGTGTTGTCTGAATTTAGACATGGAGTGTTGATAGAATGAGGAACATATATAATGTGAAGTACTTAGAAGACATTATGATATTATCTATTCTTTCTATTTTAGCATAGAGTTGAAAAATTAGTACATTGTTTAAAAAAAAACAAAATATTACCTAAATAAATGTGCATATCAGTATAAGATGTTAGGCCGATCGCACAAGGCTTGATGCCCAAGACCGCGAAAGCACAACTCCAACCACCCTTCCTTTTTTTTTTTTTAACGTGTAGAAACCTCCTCGGGTCGTCATCCGACCAGGGTTTGTGGCGAGGTGGTGTGTCAGAATCAGACCGACTAAAACCACACGGTGTGCCACTCTGCACCTGGCATAGAAAGGATCTGGGAACAACTGCTATTACGACGTCCAGACCCCTTCTAGCACCTGCCCGCTAAGGAGGGCACTACATTCAGGTGTACTTTCTACTTAGTCGGCGTACAGCACGCGTGGACGTTATCTCCTCGCGGCTGGCCATTGTAGTGGATGGAAGCGAAAATCCACCCCCGTCACCAGATTCGCCGGCTGCGTATTGAGTCCAAGTGTAGATCGTCCTCATGGTGCTTTTCCACCACTTCCTTTCACGAAATGACGTCTTTACAGAAGGTTGTAACCGTGGTAAAACAGTGGTAGCGAGGTATCTCCTCCAATATCTGCAGTGGGAGCCCCACGTTAAGCCGCCCAGGCAGAACAATGCTCAGACGACCTCGAAGGGTCCAATCCAGTCCATTGCAGGTCGTTGAAATTTTGAGTAGACACATAGCAATTCAAAACAATATGTCATTAATTCTCTCGAAAACATTTCACGCTAGTCACGTTAAGGTGTTATTTTTACGTTCGTGGGCATTGTGACACACAAACTACTTTTTTTTAATACAAATATAAATTAAAATGAAACAGAAGACATTTTACATATTAATTTATTCAATTTTACATTTAGCTAAAGAGATTACCAATGATCTGAAAAGTTACTCTTGAAGAAATATTTTATTTTATGCAAACCTAACTTATTGAAATTTGAATATTGTAAGTGTAAATATTCAAAACCTCTCGTAAGTAACTTACCGGCAGCTATGATTAAGTTAATACGAAATCTAACTACAGTAAAACTTCACTCAAAAATTAATTTTAGATATTAACGCAACTACATTAAAATTCAGAAGATTAACAAGCGTTTGGTTTCAGCTTAATACACGGGTGTAAGGATTTCTTGCAACCGTGCTGGAAACTTCTTTCGGCATTGAGGAACTAATGAGCAGACGGTATTCGATAATAAGTGACTATCGCCATCTATGGACGCCTGTAACTGAACAATCATAACCACGTTACGGTCCTATGAATTCCCTTCTTCTAGCATTAGGGGAAACGGTAACCCCACTAACTCGATAAATAATAATAAAAGAATTGCCTAGCACATGCCAAAAAAAAAGTGTTTATCCTGCGTAGTTTGTTGTCTTAGTTTACTTATCTTCCTTTCCATCCATGCATCCATTTTGATTAAGATAAATTTCAATATTTAATGTTAAAGGTTTTCCTATCAGTCATTTACATAAGTGTCATTGTTTTGCGGGGAATCCAAGAATTGTTTCTAAATTTTCCGCAACGATGAGACCGCCAGTTCTATTACAAATTTTTATGTAAGGTGGTCTTGTAAAAAATGTTAAGGTTCACAATGAAGTTTATTTTAATCAAATACCATCGTTCAAAAAAATGCTATAGAAATATATTCAAATATCCTTACTAGGCTTTGCAGATGACCATAATGAAATAAACGAATAATTCTACTCAATTTTACGCATTGTACGAGTGTTATTAAAAACTTCACTATTATTATTAACACTTTAAACAACTTTTAACGTTGCGTAACATAATATATCTATTCGCAATTCGCTAATAATTCTCGTGTGAGAATCCTTAATTTGCTGTCTAAGGTATTTTATTCATAATGGTAGTATACCATATTATGTAATCTAATAGACATGATAAACAAATATTATGTGTATGAAACACTTGTTAGTAGTTTTAGAGCGGATGAAAAAAAGAATAAAGAAAAAAAGGGGGTGTGGCTGTGTTATAGACACAGTCGTTTATTGTACATGAATAACGTCTCGTAAAGGGTAAAATTTCTACATAAATGCAGATGTACTGGCACCATCGTTGATTCTATTGGCCGCAGTCATTATTTGCCGGCACTGCTTGACTCGATCATATAGTGTTTTATTGGTACCATTCGATTCCTGTTGACATGCCCTTTCCAACCGTATACGATTCTTGTATTTTGAATTAGCTTTCCGACGCGTATAGGCTGACATTATATATTTTTTGTATTTTGACACATAATTTATTCACAGTCACAATTTGTTAGTAATATATATATATATCGTCGATAGATTTAAAACTTAAAGGAAATTTCGATACTCATCGAAATGGCGTTCAAAATGGCGGAGCTATCCCCTCCCCTGCTCGCGACGCATCACAGACCTTACCTATTGTAATTAATTATTTGATTCCTTAGCAATCCAGTGATATAATTAAATTTTGGGTGGGAATGATAGATATATAGCTACAACACGAAAATATATCGTCCGATTTTGTTATCATTCGTTTTTTTGGATTGCGTCCCTATGGAAGTAATTATAAAGACGTTATTCACGTCAATAACTCCAATCATTTTTGGTAAAAAAATGAAAGCGTCAATTTACACTTTGCACAATCGTGAAACAGCCATGAGCCACGTAATGGAAATAAAATTGGGGAAGGTGCTTTATTATGGGAAGACTGAGGAATACTCGTATGTGATGAGTAATGACTCTTTACTTATGTATTCCCAAAAGCTTTATAATCTAAGATATTATGTTTTGTCGTACAAAAACCTGTTATTGTGCTAAAATTAATATAATAAAATATAAACCCATGAAACGATATGTAGAAATTCATACAACATTAAATTAAGAGGGAATAGATTTTTACAAAAGTAGACAGTATTTTTTTAAGTCCTACTGAAATTTTAGTTTAGTATTTCAGCTAATGGCTAAAACAATCAATTGAAGGACTTAGATCAATAAAAATAATTTCGCACTTGAGGTGAAATATACAGTAACTTAATCCTTCGCTTGACAATTGATTGCTTCTCCTAACAAGAGCTCATTTCGTTGAGACGTAATGTTGTCTGAAAACCTCGTTTGTTACTTGTAACTTTTAGTGTAATTTAGTTCGTTGTACTTAATGATTTTAAATTTATAAAAGGGTCCTCTCGTATTTTAAGCGTCTATCTATAAACAATGTGAGAGAACCCATTGTGTGAAATACTATTCTTATCACTTTTGGTGTTGTTTTCGTAATTACTTACTCTTTGAGTGCGGAGTCGAATAGGTTCTGTAGGAATAAATTATTATACGAAATGAAATTTTTTTCTAGAATATTTATTATTTGCTTTGTGTACGTGGAAGCTAACTCAGTATAGTTTCAGACCATGATATAAACTTTTTACTATATTGATTTGAACATGTTTTAAGGGTCATAAGACGATAACACCTTTGAAGGTTCCACCATACGTGGCAAAGCTAAAGCTCTTTGTTAAAGGAACAAGGTTTCCCTTTACCGTAGTTTGTTAAGTTTCAGTGCTTTCCCTTTGTGAAGTTCAGTTATGACAAGGACACTATTAAATTATATTGTTATTTAAGAACAAAACAAATATCTTACACTTACCGTATACTATACAGCATTCGCCATTGACATGAGCGCTCTGGACGCTCTTATCTTATTTTTCTTATTGGACTTTGAGTTACCCCTCATAAATAAAAAAGAATAGTTGATAATCTGTAAAGGTAATTCATAGAAGGAATAAATGTTTGACACTCTAAAAATAGTGCCGATTCATTCATGATTCGTTTTTCGTACCTTTTCTAGTTGTGTTTTTATTGATAATCGAATTCATATAATAAATATATAAAGTAGTATTTACAGAGCAATCAAAAACTATTTTATTATCCCAACTAGTTATACAATGTATCATTTGTACAGAACAAGTATCCGACTAGATGATGAATAATAAATTTAGATGCATTATTTAAACATTACACTTCTTTGAAGGTCACAGTTTACTTACTTTACATTTAGAAAAGCAGTTATTCTCGAAGAATAGCTGATGCACTCATAAAGTATTCATTGGAATGAGCGTTATTAATGTAAAGTTATTTGTATATTAAATATTGAAGAAAGTACACATGAAGAATACTAGATTTCAGACGTTGGACTGTTTGTTTGACTGCCAATGTGGCTGGTACTGGATAGTCGAATGTACGTCCGCCAGAGCACGCCAAGCACTATCAATTACGCATCTTGAATACAATTTTATGTTGCCTACTTAATACCTAAAAATATAGAAACTCTACACTAAAGTCTGTAGTCCAGAAGGAGTAGAAATATTCATATCAAACACATACATTTTGTGGACCATAATTTTTATTCCGTTTACATAATAGGTGGTAAGTCATTGTCCTGATCCAGGTACATATATTTCTAAAAAATAATACCTATTTTGACTGAGTCTTGTGTTTGGAATTGTGGCAATAACGTTTCTCTTATTAAATTCATTCATTGTGCTTACTACCTCTATTATGTGTACATAATAGAGGTAGTAACTTCGACTATTGTTTTTATTCCGGAGTGAATTTACTACCGGCCCTGAATTAAGATATCAGTTTTTCTCACTACGAATGCTGTAAACAGCATTTTTTGTTCCTTTAGTGTCATCGTTCACTTTTCATGTCCAATGAATCAGAACCATTTGCCTTTTATGATATATCACACGAATTGGACAAAAAATGACTATTGGAATAATTTGTATTCATAGTCTCTGAGGGATAAATAATTTTACCGATATCAATCTATTATTTCAAACCATAGCTAAGTACTCTTACTGTAACAAGCATTTGATACAATAAATATTTTAAATAAACTACTTAAACAAATTTGAACTAGATCAACAGGTCTCTTTGTGATAACAGGAAAGCGAAATACCCTAACGCAGAATGTTCTAGAAGGTTTCAGTTCAATTTTATACCGTAGGAGAGTGATGCTTCAGCACAAATAGACTGGGGTGATTGACCTCACAGAAAACCGGTGTTATGCAATTTTTTGTTGCATTTCACCGTTCTCTGGTTACGTCTGCTGTCACTTTTGACGTTGCAGGACTTATCTGCTCTTGTCTCTTACACCAAAAGTATTGAAAATAAATATTATTCGGCATTACTGAACAAATTGTGTATTCAGAGAAAAAAAAGCAGCGATTGTTGAGACTTTTTCCCTTATTTTATTATCCTCGTTAGTATGGATTTTCTGTTATTTAAAATCATTGTAACGAGTTATAAAAACAACGTAGATTTTATATAAAGTCATTTCTGAAATAGAGCAACCCACGTAGGATTTATTTTTTTATTTATACTTTATGCACATAAAAAGTGACAAAGGCGGATTTAATGCCGTAGACATTTTCTACCAGCTGACTTTAGGGCGATGCAGAACCCAAACAAGGTAGTCAACTATTATATTACTTTGTAATCAGACCCTTTGGTCAAGGTGTAAGTGTTTTGCGTCAAATCTCTATCTACAATCGCCAAAACCTCTATTCTTTTGTATACTTAGGTAATATTTTGTTGAGAGACGTCATTCCCATATCTTTATTAGTTTTCTAATAACGTTTACGTTTGTAGAATGTCAATTAGGTTAGGGAGTTAGGTGACTAATTAGTATAAACAGTAGTTAACCAGTAAGTAACTGTCCGTGTGGTGACGGATTAAGAATCCATAGTGTTACCACCCCTATTCATCCTGTGGGTGTCGTAAAAGGCGACTAAGGGAACAAAGTATGCAAGACAACGTTATTACAAACAAAAGGAAAACTTGAAACAAAGCCTATTCAACCCCGTCTGGTCAAAGTGGTGTGGTAGGCCAAAACCTCCTTGCTAAGGAGAGGCTTGCTATGTCCAACAGTGGACTGTAGATGAACTAGTAAGTAAGTATTTATCATTACATGTAACTTGACCACAGTAATCAAACTATACGAAGTAGTTGTTACTTTAATTGCTGCAATCTAATAGTTATGATAACTCATTATTTAAGTTAAAAGAACATATATTTTGCAATTAAATGAACGTGTTATATATTGTAATGATACTATTAATTTGTCAAAACTGAATCTGGTTATAAAATTTAATAAAAAAAACGGAATGTTTGAAGAAATCTTCAGTTTATTTTACCTATGTTTGCCATGGGTATTTGAAAACAAATTTAAAGTCGATTCTTGATGCACCTATATTTATTAGATGTTAATGATTATGACATATAATAAAAAATCAACTTGAGTCAGCAAACATCAACGTTATTAAATTATGTATGAGTCAAATAAAATTAAAAAATATCGATTGGGCTACTCGTTTAAATTAGTCTTTAGTACACGTTTTTCAAACATTTCATCCGATAGTATGTGAGATTTACTATGATTTATCATAACTACGTGCGAAAATAGGCTTGCCACTACGACCAAAGAAGGTGATGCAGTATTGTTTGTTATAAAAACTTTTCCACTTTTTGGATATCTATGAAGAGTATTCAGTTGTCCTTCCATTACTGTTAATGAATTCAAAACAATTAGATCTGTGTTTGACCTCTGGACTATGTATTTTTGGAGTTGATACATTCATATTTATTATATGTGTAGGTATAAAAATAATCTTGTAATCGTGTTTGCAAATAAAGTTAGTAGTTAGTAGTAGTAGTAGTAATACCTGGATATAGCAAAGGCGTTCGATCGGGTCTGGCACAGGGGCCTTCTATCGAAGTTACCGTCCTACGGCCTGCCCGAGGGTTTGTGCAAATGGGTGGCTAGCTTTTTGTCTGGCAGACGCATAAAAGCCGTCGTCGACGGTAGCTGCTCCGAAAGCATGGACATAAACGCTGGTGTCCCGCAAGGCTCCGTGCTATCTCCAACATTATTCTTGCTGCATATCAATGATATGTTGACCATAGATAGCATTCATTGTTATGCGGATGACAGTACTGGAGATGCGTATTACACGGGCCGGGCTAACATCCCTCGTACCGCTGTAGTAGAAAGTCGCGAACAACTTGTGTCTCAAATCGAGAGCACTTTACACAGAGTCTCCGATTGGGGTCGGGATAACCTGGTCCAATTTAACCCCTCTAAAACACAAGTTTGTGCGTTTACTGCTAAAAAAACCCCGTTCACTGTAGTTCCACAATTCCAGAATACACCCCTTACCATCTCACAGAGTATTGGGATCCTCGGTGTCGACATCTCCAGTGACGTCCAATTTTGGACTCATTTGGAGGGAAAGGTGAGGCTGGCATCAAAAAAGCTTGGTGTTCTGAATAGAGCGAAGCGATATTTCACACCGGCACAAAGGCTACTACTGTACAAAGCACAAGTTCGGCCTCACATGGAGTATTGCTGTCATCTCTGGGCGGGAGCACCGAAGTACCAGCTTGAGCCTTTCGATTCAGTCCAGAGACGTGCTGTGAGAATAGTCGACGATCCTGATCTCACGGACGGTATCGAGCCACTAAGTCTTAGGAGAGACTTTGCCTCCCTGTGTGTACTCTACCGTCTCTACAATGGGTTGTGTTCAGAAGAATTGTTTGATATGATGCCCACAGCCACATTCTACCATCGCACCGCTCGCCATCGTCAGGGAGCTCATCCACATACATTGGAACCTAAATGGTCGCGCATAGTGCGGTTTCAGAGAAATTTTCTCCCGCGAACAATCCCGTTATGGAATGAGCTCCCTGCCACGGTTTTCCCTGGGAACTACAGCATGGGGTTCTTCAAGAAGGGGGTTAATAGGTTTTTGAAGGGTCGGCAACGCGCACGTGGTGCCCCTGGTGTCGCAGGCGTCCATAGGCTGCGGTAGCCGCTTACCATCAGGCGGGCCGTATGCTTGTTTGCCACCGTCGTGGTATAAACAAAAAAAAAAAAAAAATAATACTTTTTACGATTGTTTTCTGTAGTTCATAATTATAATTACTAACTACATCATATAGTTGTAGTTAGTGTGGCGACTTCCACATTACAGCACAAAGAAAAATATACAACAGCGCTATCTAGCGAAGTTACAACGAATTACAAAGTATGAACGAAACGTATGAATGTAATGAACTACAATGCAATACATTCTCTGGGAAGAAGCTACCTGACGGAGTTAACCACAACAAGTGGAGAATTTATTGCCTCGAAACCGGCAGTCCTTCAGGAAGCAGAAGGCTTCTATGGCTGGTTATACGCTTCGTGTGCACCTCGACCTGATCCCAAAAACGCATACATCAGAGCCCCATTGACACGCCACTATACCGAAGACCTGCCAGAAGTCAACACATCAACAAAATCGAGCGACCTGTTAAACAGTTCAAATATGGAAAGAGGAGGAGGACAGAGTTCCAACAGAGTTACTAAAGGCTTGAAGTAAACTTATAGTGAAGGAGCTCAAAAAGTTTTTGGAGAAGTTTGGAGGCGCAGGGCAGGAGTATGGTCGTACTGCGTATTATTTAAAAAGGGTGAAAAGAGCATGTTGAAAAACTATCGACCCATTTTCTTGTATTTTCAGATCATTAAACCGTTTTCAGGTGTCGTCATGAAACCATCGTAGGCAATCTGCCTGATTGGCTATACAGTCATGTGCTGAAATATCTCTACAAAGCCGCCACCATGGCCGTCCATGTACACAACCAGCAAATAAGGCTCATACCATTGCATTGAAGAGTGAGATAAGGGAATGTTATATCCCCAACATTATTCACAAATGCAATGGAGGAACGTTGAACTGCAAAAGGACGAAGCACCACCCTAATTGGTGAAAATATTTCTCAAAGGATGCCGTAGGTAAAATTTATTTTTATGCTATAGGTAATTATGAAACCATACAGTCTTTATCACTTGACACACACTTAGTTGCTTCATTTTGAATCATTGTTAGTGTGAATTGACAATAAAATGCAAATCCCACCTAATATATAGCTGTGACATATCAAAGATGTTGTTTTAAGCATATTACTAAGTACAGAACTGATGTATATTTAATCTTTACAAATCAAAATATCGTCGTCCACTGAACGAAATTCTTCCCCAAGGAGCGTCAACCATCCCAGTCTTGGGTAATCCACATCCATCCCCTGCTGGCCACCTTCTTTAAAGAAGGAAGTCCATGTAGAAGTATCAAAATCGGTCATTTTTAAACGTATTTTTAAAGGTGATAAAATAATTATATTGTTTTGAAATTTTAACAAAAATTTATTTAACCTTTTAACAGTACAAAAAAGTTTTTTTTTCCAAAATGGCGGCTCAGGATCATTTTTTGGCGGCTGCCTACGGCGCGAGGTGCCAAACTGCTGCATTTATCACTGTCAATCTATCGATCTGAAACAAAAAAATTGAAGTGTTTTCGTTTTATACTTACGTACGTTTTATACTATTTAACGGAAAGGATAAACCTAAAAAAAATAAAAAATAAATAAAATTCATTATAAAATAAGCCTTTGAAAAAAAAGTTAGAATTTAGGGCTATTTTTGTGACATTTTTGACCCCTAAAAGTAATTAATTAACGCGAAATATCAAAGTTTTAGGTTTATCCTCCCGGTAGTAATGTAGAAAAAGGTCTCACCAAATTTCAAACAAATCGGTCTATAACTTTTTGAGTTACAACACGAGCAGTTTTTAAAAATACAGTTTCGAGATAATCGCGTTTAAAGTTTTAGTACAGGAAAATGACTAGTTTAAGTTACTTACCCATTAATCAGCAATCCCAGGTCCATACGATAATCCTTCCTCCTCTTCAAAAAGCTGATTTTCTTCTAATAACTGTTGTTTACGAGCTGTACGAGCATCTTTTGTCTCTGAAAGGCTCTTGCGATTCTGTCGGGATATTCGCGCCTCGTCTGTATTGAAAGCAAACACTTTAGCACAAGTGCCAACAGACAAATTTAAAAGGTTCATTATTCTTAATACTGAACTGAAACCTTCATTAAATATCCCAGCAGCAATGTATGCTGAGATTTCAACTATTTTCAGTCCAGAATGCAGATATTTTGGTGATAATCGCCAAAGTGTCGCGTTGAAACTTTCATTTGCATTCTGTGTATGACCACCAAGGCATCGCTCAAGCAAATCATCTTTGGACAAATCTTCGTATATTGGTAAGAGATGCTGTTTTATTTCTTCACCAAGTAATGGAGCTAAATCTTCGTTTTGAGGATCTTGATTTAGAGCAATAGCCTTTTGCCACTTACACCAGCTATCGACACCTACTGTGCAGTTTTCATGGCGCGGTTCTTCTTTAGTTGAAAAAACATGATAATAAGTTGCCATTATGGCTTTTTTCAGCTCATCAACATTGTTAATATTTATCTGAATGCTCAAACGATAGTATTTTGTTAGTTTTTTCACAACTTTATCAGTTAGTTTTCTTTTCCCTGAAAGTTTCTTTTCTTTTCTTACATTTCTAACTCTAGAACCCATTCTTTTTTCTACATAGCCAATACATTCACTCTTCACAACAGGTAGCTCATCACCGTAAGGTTCTAAATCTTGAATAGCCTTGAATGTTTTAAAATCTCCGTCGCCAATGTAGTTACTATATTTTACTCCAAATTTTTCTTCAGAAGATGAAAACATTTCTTTCATGGCATCAACTTCCATCTTTCCTGCCGATCCTTCGTAATTTCTTTGACATTCATCTTCGTGATATTCAAACCACTTACAGAATTCTTCTGTATGAGTCTTTTTTTTCCAGTAATTACAACCTTGACAATATTTACTTTTGGTTCTCAAATCAATGACTTTCCCTGAATAATAACCGATGAGTGTTGCAACACCGTACTTTGATTTGAAGCCACGCTTTTTCCACGTGCCATCACCAGATACTTTTAAAATATTTCTTTCCCTTCCTTGTTCGGCATTTTTCTCTATCTCTTCTTGAACTGCCTTCTGCGATAGTGACTCAAATGATAATTTAGTTGCCTTATAAATGTGCTCTACGATGTTAGCGTAACAACGTTGACTCAAGCCACTACATAAGTCCATCAGATTTCAAAAGACATTTATTCCTTCTCTTGCAACGCCTAAAAGTCTCATGACAGAGACTAATTTTCGATTTATTTCGTATCCATTATTGATGAAAGGTCCTGAATTTATCATTCTATCACCACATGGACACCTGGCAACAATTTTAAACCCAAGACCTCTGCAACCACTCTCAGTGAAATTTATCTTTTGATTACACTCTGAGCACTTCACAAATTGAGATAAAGCTGTAAACACCGTAAAAAAATCAATTATTCTGTACCCGTGCTAAGGATTAACAATTATATCTTCCATATCATGCGTATGGAGTTTTTTTTCGCTAGCACTCTCATTTTGGCTTGTACTGGCTTCGAATTTTTCACCTTCCTTATCCATAAACTGATTGCCCTGATAACGTCGTTTTGTAGGATTATTTCGTGCAATATTGCCTCGCGTACCTTTTTTATAATTCGGCATTTTTATGCTTCGAAATCGACTGAATACTACAAATTTTCAGGCTAGAATAACTACGCACGAGAACGCATACGTAAGCTGCACCGCTATCACACGTAGTCAAATTCAAACTAAGCAATCCGAATTGAAACAATACCTACGCGTCGAGCACAAATTGTTACCTGTTCAATTATGCACGATCTACATTAGCGAAAATTGTTTGATCGATGTCGGATTATAGGGGGGAGGCGGATTAGACAGGGGCCAGATTACCGAGGGTCCACTGTATTTACATACTATAGTAATATAATAGTATATTTATATATATATATTTACATATTTACTAATTTTTTTTGAAGTCGTATCGTTATATATATATATATATATATATAAGAGTATTTATTTCCAGTTATAGGTCAAAAGGATTGCATTGTCATTATAACAGAAGGACCTTTTTGTATGGCGCGGTCCGACAACCTGACTCTTTACTTTACAGTAGGCGCTCCGACTTACTTCATTCAAATAGCTATAACTAAGCAAATATTCGAAATTTTTCTTCCTTTTCTCGTCAGTATACGCTCAATATTCCATATTTTTAGATTATCGAAAAAAAAAATTGTTTTTTTGAAAATTTTACATGGACTTCCCCCCTTAAGTCGTCGGTGCCCGAAACTACGTTTGCCCAATCGTGGTCTCCACTTTAGTACACTTCGGCTCTAGCATTAAATACTTACAACCTAGCAATAATTTTTTCTACACTATAGAACACAAACTGCTGTAAAACGTTTAGTATAATAGATGAAAGTATCATTATAATTAACTTGTATTTAACTACCGTAAAACGGTTAACAAGTAAAGATTTGAATATTGTTATTCCCAACTGCTAGAATGTCATGGAGACTCTATTAAGCCATCTAATCGTCGCAAACTAGTTAAGGGGTAACTATTTATCTGGTCTTAAATATCTCGCAACTCATCACCTTCTACGTGAACTCTACGACGTAGCTGTCTACGTGTTTCTAATTAGTTTATACCATCAATGTGTTGTTGATTTTCCATGCAAAAAATTGTTTTATTTGAATTTTTATGTATATCTCTAGACAGAGTAAATTTATAAAGGAGAATATTTAATCATGGATTAATGCGACCACCCTCAATTTGCCTCAAAGAAGTTAATACAAAATTGGTAAATTATACATATTTTATACAACCTGTGAAAGAAATTTAAACATTTTTGCATAGTAGTAAAATGGTAAATATTTCTAATTCTATATTAATATATATTATATAGCGATGATTAGAAAATCATAAGCTTTCAAGAGTTTCACTAAAAAGAAAACTAATAGGGATTTATTTTTCCAGAGTGAAATATTTAGGTTTTGCCTCTCAGTGTGAGTATTTAAATAAAGTCACTTCGTGTAGTGGCAGTATTCTAGAGCAGTCACTTTGCTTAATAGATGCATTGGATTGTAATATTTAATGTCTTCATGAGCATTTATTTTATATCTCTGTTGAACTATCCAGGTATATTACACAGCCTTTTATAGTTCACTCCTGGAAAGTTCTTCTTAGGAAGAAGTTTTATGAGTACGTTGCATGTTAAAAACTGTGCAACATAAAATTAAATTTTAATAAAAGAAAATAAGGACCGTTCAAAAACTTCAAACTTTTATAAAAAATTGTTTAAAATTGTGTCCCTAACCTACTATACGATCCAATTTTTAATACAGGTAATGGTTTCTTTGTAAAGAACTTGTGATAAAACTGAATTTAAAACTAATGAATGAGTTTACCACGTTATTAACACACGGTGTTAATGATGAAAGTTGAGGTGATATTTTTGCTGACGACCTTACATTCTAATTGCAAATAATTATTAATATAAAAAATATCACTTCAATGTGCCTGTCAGGATGAATTTTATTGTTATAAACTGATGCTTGATTTCTAAAATTTTGCACACAAATAAGGAAAACAATCAAATCAGTTTATGAATGGCAGATATCAGAGCGAACAAATGGAAAATATACCAATAATCTTTATTAGAACAACAAGCCAGTGTAAAAATTCATTTGCGTACGAAAAAAATCATATTAGTTATAAACAGTGTTGTGGCTATTAGTGCTCACCTCCGGCAATATGCAAACATTAGCGTTTAATGTTAATACAGGTAAAATAACAATTATTTAGGTAACTTGTACAATACAAAACGAAACTATAATACCTAGTCTTGCCATAAATATTGTAATAAAGAAAAAAGAAAATTGTTAACTGCAAATAACATTTATTACTTTTACAGTGTGTCAGTTTAATACATAAATATAAAACAATTAAAAATATAAAAAGCTTATTCGAAGTGGTCTCCATTGGCTGCAATACAGTCCTTTAAACGATGAGGCCAGTTATCAATAGAAGCACGCACTCTTTCCATGGGAAAATTCTTCACTGCCAATCGTATAGATTGTTTTAGGGACTCCAAATTATCATGGCGTTTAGAGCAAGCTGTACTCTCTAAAACTGACCACAAATCATAATCCAGCGGATTAAGATCGGGACTAGACGACGGCCAGTCTTCAGCTCTGATGAAGTCCGAAACGTTCGATTCCAACCAAGACTGCGTGGACCGAGCTTTATGACCCGGCGCCGAGTCTTGCTGGAAGGACCATACTTGGTTATTGAACATGGTGATGTTAAGGGGCTTAACTACCTTCTCAAGAATGGTATCTTGATACACTTGTGCCGATGTTTTGATACCTTTTTCACAAAAATATGGCTCAGTCACTCCTTCATAGCTAACACCCCACCAAACCATCACTGAAGTCGGATAATGTCCACGTTGCACTCTGTCGACTAATTGGGAAGCTTCCTTAGAGCTTTGAGCATAAATACGGTCATTTTGTTTGTTAAAATGTTGCTCAATTGTAAAAATTTTCTCATCCGTAAACAAAATTTTTCTGTGACCTCCCTTTGCGTACCGCTTCAGTAGTTGTTTCGATTTTACCACCCTATTCTTCTTTAAATTATCAGTTAAGAAATGGCCAGTGCGTCTCTTATAGGCTGCAAGTCCTAAGTCATCTTTTAAAATACGCGACATGGTTCTAGGTGCTATCTTCATTTCCCGAGATAAAATCTTTTGCTTTCGGACAGGATTTCTTCGAATTCTTTCCCTTACTGCTTTGACCACCTTTTTCGTACGAACACTACGTGGACGGCCAGATCTTTTTCTGTCACAAACAGAGGAGGTCTCATTGTACCTATTAATAGCCCGGTACACAAACATTTTACTAATACCAAGTGTATGGAGAGTTTTAAAAATTGCATTTGGCTCCATACCTACTTTGTGTAATGCTATCACAGCGATTCGGTTCTCTTTATCACCCCACACCATTTTAATATCGCAAAATATTTTACAATGTATTGGCGCCAAAATGAGAAAACACAATGAACAATCGTATAAAAATGACAGATTCGAAATTCAAATGTAATATTTTTTTATAATTAAGTGTAACAGTATTTATGGCCAGACTAAGTAATACCAATTAGGTGTGTGTATGTTCTTTAAGGGAAAACATACAATTACGCATCATAAGACTTAGGTGTTGTACGCTCCGTATGTCGAGGGAATAAATAAAAATTATGTAATTACAATTGTACTAATTTAAATGGTAACTATTCTGTTTATACTAGTTTAATAGAAAATTAATATAATTTTCATAAAATTATCCCATCTAATTAGTTTTTACTAAGTATGAGAATTATTTTGAAACGCTTATTTTAAAATCATTGTTAATTATTAAGCGCTTTTAAATTACCCTGTCTTGTAACTTTGTTCAACGAGAGTTAATAAAGTCCTTAAGCTTATTTTCCCCACCATTTCTAAATGAAACTTTTTTATGTGTTTTCTGAACTTAGACATGGAGTGTTGATTAAATGAGGAAGGTATATACTACGAAGTACTTAGAAGATATTATGATAGTGAACGAAAGATATGCAATTCACTTTCATGTCATTTATGACATTATTTATTATTGAACTCATTCTCATTTACTATAATTTATCATTATAATATAGCACCGTATACTGAAGAACATAAGACTCTCCAGATGCTGCAAGTGTCACTTGGAATACAAATTTATGCAAACGCAAGTGATCGCTATCTTGGTTAGGTCGCTGTAAGAATGTTTTACCATAGAGAATAATGGAAATAAGAAGACATACGATACGTTCCCCGCGACGTTCGCTTGTTCTCCATATATTTTGTTTTGATTAACAACAATGTAGACAACCCACGTTCCTACACGCTCATATTCTACTTTATTGAATACGACAACATTTGGACAGACTAGGCGTGCCAAATGTGAAGTATGTGTTATATAATAATTTTTGTTATATTTTTGTTATAATCACTGTCAATCGGCATATTGTGCCCTACACGTAAAAAAAATGTATTTACTTACACTTTTTTCACGAAGTTAAAAGATTTTATGGCAATATATTTACTATTCATTTCTAAAATCCGCATTTCACGACTTTAAATTTAAGCATTTTGTATAAAGCTTAGACAAATTAATCTTTTAAAATATTCTCTTGTTGCCATTTATGAAATGATGGTATAGATTAATACAACCTTTAAATTCAACTTCGTAAGCTGCAATAACGTCAGTACCACAATAATTCCTATTATTAAATTTTTAGAACTTCGTTGGTTTGTAATGACATACTTTTTGACTACT
This sequence comes from Hypercompe scribonia, assembly GCA_949316085.1. Classification (NCBI taxonomy): domain Eukaryota; kingdom Metazoa; phylum Arthropoda; class Insecta; order Lepidoptera; family Erebidae; genus Hypercompe; species Hypercompe scribonia. The sequence goes on from OX438975.1 coordinate 15,426,661, forward strand.
TGAGAAACGATTAGTAAAACACTTTAATGTTGACGATTTTTCGTGATGTCATTATAATTTTTTTTTCAATAGTAATATTTCTTGTCTACTCTATGTTAGGTTAGTGAACAGTATTAATATCTCTTCAATTGATCCTATGTACGCAGTGGACATGCATTGTACTTCTATTTGATGTAAGATAGTGTTTTTGCTAGTCAAAAGATAAGAAACAACAAGTAAAAAATGTACTGTGTTTCTCGTTGTTGATTGCTAAAATAAAAGTTTCTACGAACGGAGTTCAGTGGTGCTGGTAATTAGTTTTACTGCGTAGAATAGTATTATAAAATAGTATTAGGTAAATAAAGATTCTACATATATGCTAGATTGAAGTTCTCGACACTGAGAATAATACTTATCTAGTATTTAATAGGTTTGCTAGCAAACTGATAGACTAGATATTTACTGTTGTTTTATATTCTAACTGTTGCGATAGGATATGGAATTTGATAGAAATCAAGTTGTCTGATCACTATTTTTTTTACGTGGGAATGGATATTTGTCCATATTGTAAGATTATTAGAGGCATTCGACGCACTTCCTAGAATAATATTAATTAAGGAATTATGTTAAACGACGATTGTGTTTGTAAATTGTATATAACGTATTCCCATTTCAAATAGTAGTTAAGCTATTTACTTATTTGTGGAATGTGTTGTACAAAAGCTTTTCTTAAATAGGGTCTACCGACCTTGCTACTAATGATAAACTGCTTCTCGTACCTTAATTTTTTGCTACTGGTTAAATGTTTGTCGAATAATCGGCAATTTTTTTAAATGTCCCTTTTTTCATAATGTTTCAAATCATATCATAGAGGTAAAATGCTTCAATGTTTAAAGAATAATCCCAATCTCCTGTCACACACTCACAGAAGTTAGTGAAATAAAAAGTTACGAAATAGCCTTCTCCTTTTGTTGAAGGTGGTTATGAATACCACTACGTGCCGTGTGATTCGTTCTATAAATACGGCAAGGTATATTTTTGTGTATTATGTGGTATGCATATGTATCAGACCCAAGACAAATAGTAGACTACACACGTCATTAAAACGACCTTTCGGCTCGCATTTGGTGATAAAATGCTTCTCTTATTGTACCCTCAAGGCCTTAAAAATACGTATTCGCATGTAAAATAACCTTTGTTCTATCAACACTGATAAATATGTATCACTTATGAAATAAATTCTCCTTGCGACGAAGCCCCTTTGTTCTCCCGGTGTTTTATTGTGTTATTTTAGATTATCTAGAAAACCTGCAGTAGGGCTTTCAGGTAATCCACAGTTTAAATATACTGCAAAGTTGAATTTAGCTGGTTATCTGTGTCAAAACAACAATAGTTACAGAAAAAAGGAAGACATGTTTATCTGCAGTCAGTAAAATTTATAAATTTTAGTATCAGACCGGGGTCAACAGCGGACAGCAATAGGCTTAAGTATAGGTATAACATTTAAACGAGTAATAAAGTTACTGGTTGGAAATAAATCGTATCACACTGGTACTTAACCAGTAACACTATTATGGAGAGCCATTCTTCAGCAGAAATGCACCGGCTAGACAGGATTAATACGACAGCCTGACAGTAAACCCGTGCTAGGCAATTCTTTTATTATTATTCATCGAGTTAGTGGGGTTTCTGTTTCGTTTCAAGTCACGGGGAAGGGGATTCACAGGGCCGTAACGTGGTTATGATTATTCGGTTACAGGCGTCCATAGATGGCGGTAGTCACTTATTATTGAATACCGTATACTCATTAGTTTCTCAATGCTAAAAGAAGTTTTTAGCACGGTTGCAAGAAATTCTTACCCGTACTTCATAATTAACGCTTGCCAATCTTCTAACTTTTAATGTAGTTCCATTAATGTCTAAAGTTGATTTTTGAGTAAAGTTTTACTGTAGTTAATATATATATATAGTTTTTATAATATTTCATATTAATACTTAATTATAGCCGCTGGTAAGTTACTGGCAAGGGGTTTTGAAAATTTACACTTACAATATTCAGATTTCAGTAAGCTGCGTTTACATAAAATAAAATATTTCTTTAAGAGTAACTTTTCCAGATCATTGGTAATCTCTTTAGCCAAATGTAAAGTTGAATAAACCAATATGTAAAATCTCTTCTGTTTTATTTTAATTTATATATGTATTACAAAAAAAGTAGTTTGTCTGTCACAATGCCCACGAATGTAAAAATAACGCCTGAACGTGACTAGCGTGAAAGTATTCGAGAGGATTAATGACATATTGTTTTTCAATTGCTATGTATCTACTCAAAACTTTAATGACCTGCAATAGACAATTTCAAGACTCTTTAATAGTCCACTGCTAGACATAGATCTTCTTACTTTGTACCAACCCGTATAAGATTTCTTCAAGCCACGTGTTGGACCACCTCAGGGAACTTCTGGATGTTAGCTTGACGTGCAGACACTTGCCTGAATGCTGGATGGTCAAACTAGGGAAGCCGGGACAGCTGACCGATTCAGTCGTGGCCTATAGGTCTCTCGTGTTACTGGACCAGGTGGTTAAATTGTGTGAGAGGATAATCTCTGTCCGCACCATCTGGCATATCTACGAGGCCCCAATCTATCGCACGTCCACTTTGATTTTCGAGCGGGACGTTTGACAGTCAATGTCGTGTTGTGCCTGAGGACCGTGTCCGAAACGGTGAGCTGCAGCAGTGTGCTGATATATATGACTATTTAGAGGAACGTACAGTCATGTACGAGGTCCAAGATGGTGTTGTGAGGTGGTGACTCATATTGTGCAGTGTCTCACAGAGGTCTGTCCTCATACCACTTCTGTGGCATATAGGCTACGACTGGGCCCTTCGAGGTCGTCTCAGTATTGTTCTGCCTGGGCGGCGTAGCGTGCGACCCTCACTGCAGTTATTATAGGAGATCCTTCACTACCACTGTTTTACTGCGGTCGTAACCTTCTGCAAAGACGTCATTTCGTGAAAGAAAGTTGCGGAAAAGCACCATGATTACGATCTCCACTCGGACTCAATTCGCAGCCGGTGAATCTGGTGGCGGAGGCGGTGGACGGGACGGATTTTCGCTTCAGTCCACTACAATGGCCAACCGCGAGGAGGTAACTGCCGCGTGTGCTATACGTCAACTAAGTAGAAAGTACAACTTAAGGTGGTACCCGCCTTAGCGGGCAGGTGCTAGGAGGGGTCTGGATGTCGTAATAGCAATTGTTCCCGGATCCTTTCTATTCCAGGCGCAGAGTGGTTTTAGACGGTCTGATTCTGACACACAAACTCGCCGCAAACCCTCATCGGGTGACGACCTGTAGGTTTCCACATGCCAAAAAAAAAGTGTTTAACCTGCGTAGTAGTAGTAGTAACTTAGTTTACTTATCTTGAATGTAAATAAGTATACTATTTGTTTATATTCAATAAATATTATTCTCTGTGTACAGTGAACCTTAAGTCGTAAATTAGACATATGCCATCATTGTCTATCTCTACGGTACTGATAAGGATTTTATACAGTCTCATAATTCACATATTTTAAGCTTTACTCGACCGTAAACATTGGTAATAGTCCTCTATGTCAACTGTCTGTGACTATAAAGTTGTTTACGTTTTCCCATTTTGATTAAGATTGATTTCAATATTTAATGTTAAAGGCTTTCCTATCGGTTATATACATAAGTGTTATTCTTTTGTGGGGAATCCAAGAATTGTTTCTAAATATTCTGCAACTATGAGGCCGCCATTACACATTTTCATATTAGGTGGTCTTGTAACAAATGTTAAGGTTCACAATGAAGTTTATTTTAATTCAATACCATCGTTTAGAAAAAGACTACAGAAATATAAACGAATATCATTACTAGGCTTTGCAGATCTCCATAATTTAATAAACGAATGATTCTAATATCAATAATAATATATTCTTAATAATATGTTATTTAAAACTTCAATACTATTATTATTAACACTTTAAACAGTTGCGTAAGATATCTATTCCCAAAAGTAATATTGTGTCCTTGTCACTGGTAACATTATGTTTATTCTTTAGATAGAGTGAACCTAACGGGTAGTAGAGAAACACTGATTTCAGCATGAACGGGCCAGTTCAACCGGGGCAGTACTAGCCTTCCACAGAAGATCAACCTAAAGCGACAGCATCTGTGCTGTCGGGCAGAGTGGAGTCACTTTGGCACTCTCTTAATATAATAATAAAAAAGAGCACCGATTGGGATATAAAAATCAGCATGTTCGTGTAAGGAAATGTAACACAATATTGTCTCATAAAGAATCTGAAGAATCTGAATTCTATCTTACCTCACATTCACTATATATACTAATGTATATATGTAATATATATGTAATCTATAATTTGACCTCCTTCATGGATGTATATAGATTAGTTTTATCTTTGCCTTAATCTAAACACAATTATTATTTTAATGAAGCACTTGGCTGGACAATTAAAATAAACATGAAATGACAAAATTTGCCTAAATGTTCAGGCTTTGTATAATAGTTCTCACACGAGGGAACTATTAAATTGCTGTCTAAGGTATTTTATTTATAAAAATAGTATACTATGATATATAATCTAATAGACATGATCAACAAATATTATGTGTATAATACACTTTTTAGTAGTTTTAGAGTGGATGACAAACGAGAGAGTAAAAACTCCAACCATTTTTGCCAAAAAAATAAACGCGCCGTTTTACACTTTGCACAATCGTGGAACAGCCGTGAGCCACGTAATGTAAATAAAATTGAGAAGGGCGCTTTATTATGGGAAGACTGAGGAATATGTGATGAGTAATGACTATTTACTTATGGATTCTCAAAAGGCTTATAATCTAAGATATTATGTTTTGTCGTACAAAAGCCTGTTCTTGTGCTACAATTAATATACTAAAATATAAACCCATGAAACGATAGGAAGAATTTCATACAACACTAAAAGTAAGAGGGAATAGATTTTTACAAAAGTAAACAGTATTTTTAAGTCCTACTGAAATTTTAGTTTGATAAAAATAATTTGGTCCCTGAGCTGAAATATACAGTAACTTAAACCTTCGCTTGACAATTGATTGCTTCTCCTAACAAGAACTCTTTTCGTTGAGACGTAATGTTGTCTGAAAACCCCGTTTGTTACTTGTAACTTTTAGTGTAATTTAGTTCGTGGTACTTTATGGTTCTAAATGTATAAAAGGGTCCTCTCGTATTTTCGACGTCTATCTGTAAACAATATGAGAGAACCCATTGTGTGAAATACTATTCTAATCACTTTTGGCGTTATTTTCGTAATTATTTACTCTTTGAGTGCGGAGTCGAATAGGTTTTGTAGCAATAAATTATTATACGAAATGAGATTTTTTTTCTAGAATATTTATTATCTACTTTGTGAACGTGGGAGCTAACTCAGTATAGTTTCAGACCATGATATAATATATCTATAATATAAATCTATTCGAACACATTTCAAGGTTCATAAGACGATAGCGCTTTTGAAGGTTTCACTGTATGTGGGAAAGGAAAAGCTCTTTGTTAAGGGAACAAGGTTTGTTTTTATCGTACTTCGTTAAGTTTCAATGTTTTCCCTTTGTGAAGTTCAGTTATGACAAGGTTATTATTAGATTATATTGTTATTTAAGAGTAAAACAAATGTCTTACAGTAACCGAATATTATACAGCATTTACCATTAACGTGAGCGCTTCGGACGTTCAATGTAATCGTACCATTCTTATTGGACTTTGAGTTACTATTTATAAATAAAAACAAATAGTTAAAAATATGTAAAAGTAGTTTACAGTCTGTGAACAAATAAAGAAAGAAATGTTTGGAATGCATCCTAAAAACAGTTTCAGTTTTGTAAACTTGTTGGCATAATAAAATAATTTTCAGATTGATCTATAAATACCCATCGTATATTTTAATAAATTCGGGTATCAACAAAGAAACACAACTGGAAAATGTATGAAAAACGAATCGCGAATAAATTGGGACTGTGTCATTGTAGAGAATGTAACATTCGTAGAGAGCTAGTATCCGACCAGATGATGAATAATAAAGTTATATGCATTATTTAAATCACGTTACACTTCTTTAAAAGTCACAGTTCAGTTACTTTATATTTAGAAAAACACCTATTCCCGAAGAAAAACTGATGTGCTTATAAAGTATTCATTCAAATGAGCGTTATTAATGTAAAATTATGTGTATATTAAATACTGAAGAAAGTATACATAAAGAAAACTAGATTTGAGACGGACTGTTTAACCGTTGTGTCCGATAGTGGATAGTCAGATGTCCGACCGCCAGAGCATGCCAAGTACTGTCAACTGCCTATCCCGAATGCAATTTTATATTGCTTCATTAATACCTAAAAATATTGAAACTAAATACTTTAAAACTTAAATATATACACTACAGTCTGTATTACACAAAAAGTGGGCATAGTCGTTTCAAACGCACACACTTTGTGGACTATAATTTTTATTCCATTTATGTAATGGGTGGTAAGTTATTGTAGTGATCCAGGTACATATATTACTAAATAGTGATACCTTTTTGAACGAACCAATGAGGTTTGTATTTGGAATTACGTCAATAATGTTTTTCTTAATAAATTCTTAGCATAGTGCTTACACAGGACAGAGGCAGTAACTTCGACTATTGCTTTTATTCCGGAGTGAGTTTACTATCGGCCCTGAATAAAGGAATAATTTTTTCTCACTCCGAATGCCATAAATGACATTATTTGTTCCTTAAGTGTCATCTTTCCCTTTTCATGTCCAATGAATCAGAACCATTTGCCTTTTATGATATACCGCATGAATCGGACAAAAAATGTCTATGGGAATAATTTATTTTTATAGTCCTCTCAGATTTCAGTCCTGTCAGTTAACAATTTTATCGATACCAAACTATTGTTAGCTAAGTACTGTTACTGTAACAAGCATTTGATATAATAAATATTTTAAATAAACTACTTAACAAATTTGAACCTACTTAATGGTGAATTTCTGTATTTGGTATTTTATTACATTAACATGTTTGAATATATACGCTTACATTACAGGGTAAGTCACATATATTTCTTAATACATACACATTATAAATTACTTACACCTAGATACAGAAAAAAGGATCACACTCTTCACATAATATTGGATCTGGGATAGCATAGAGGCCATGAGTTCTGGTTCAGCACCCATTATCAGTAGCCACTAGATCAACAAGTCTCTTTGTGATCACAGGAAAGCGAAGTGCCCTAACGCAGAATGTTTTAGAATGTTTCGGTTCAATTTTATTTATACCGTAGGAGAGTGATACTTCAGCACAAATAGACTGTGGTGACTGACCTCACAGAAAACCAGTGTTATACAATTTTTTGTTGCATTTCACTATTCTCCGGTTACGTGTGCTGTCACTTTTGACGTTGCAGTTGTGTATGGGCTGCAGTAGTTAAGTACCATAGGGCTTTATCTGGTCTTGCCTCTTACACCAAATGTTTTGAAAATTAAATATTATTCTTTACTGAGAAACTAAATTACTAAATTGTGTAGTCAGAGAAAAAAAGGAGCAGCGATTGTTGAGGCTTTTTTCCTTATTTCGTTATCCTCGTTAGTATGGCTTTTCTTTTATTTAAATTCATTGTAACGAGGTATAAAAACAACGTAGATTTTTTTTTAAAGTCAGTTGTGAAATAGAGTAACCCACTTAGGATTTGTTTATTTATTTATAGTTTATGCACATAAAAAGTGATAACGGCGGATTTAATGTCGTAGATATTTTCTACTAGCCGACTTTAGGGCGATGCAGAGCCAAAACAAGGTAGTCAACTATTATATTACTTTGTAATTAAGTGTAAGTGTTTTGCGTCAAATCTGTATGTACAATCGTCAAAACCTCTACTCTTTTGTATAATTGGGTAATATTTATACCATACCTTTGTTAGTTTTCTAATAACGTTCACGTTTTTAGAATGTCAATTAGGTTAGGGAGTCGGGCGACTAATTAGTATAAGCAGTAGTTAACTAGTAAGTAAGTAGTTATAATCATATGTAACTTAACCACGGTGAGGCAAGTCACAGGTTCGATTCCCGTCCGGCCCCAAATAATTGTGTAACGAACCACGAGGCACAGAACCAGGATGATTCAGAACATCGGAATGTGCGTCATATCGCGTGATGTAAGCGGCGCCAATAGACCACGCCTAATCTATCAGTGCATCTATTGTTCCGGCGCCCGAGCAACAGGGATGGAAATCGCGCGGCTATATTCACTCCAAGCTTCCTGCGTTCCCCCTCCGCAAGAGTAGTGTCGGGTGCAATATTTTTATATAAATACCTGTCGTAAATAAAATCTACACACATTTCCTTACTTGCATAGCATCAGTCGTTTAATTTACCTCACTGCCTCCATAGTTCCTGAGTACTACCATTGCACGTACACTACGTAATAGTACCTGTTTAGGGTTTCCTAACTCTAACCGTACATCTACACTGGTGACCACCGACGTTTGGATACAGCAGTAGTTATCCCGAGAAGATGTCCATCGAGATACTTACGCGGACTGTAGCGGAACTCAGTCGCAAAATATTACGTATGGTTACCTGCCTTTGAACTTAGACCTAGGACTTCGCCGTGCTTTCACCTGGCGCTTTATCGTTGCTGACGTATCAAAACCTATCATCGGCATCGACTTTCTAGGTTACTACAACCTGCTAGTTGACTGCCGCAACCAACGTCTAATTGATAACCTCACAACGTTGTCAGTCTCAACTCTGTGTCAAGTTTCCACAGAGGTGATCTCATCAGTACGTACCACTGTTGGTACTTCTACTTACCATCAGCTTCTAAGGGAGTACCCTGACGTCACTCGCCCCGCTGGAAGGCCTCAAACAGTAAAACATTCGACTGTACACCACATACGTACAACCCCAGGTCCATCAGTAGTCAGTCGCCCTCGTCGTCTGGATCCAGAACGTCTAAAGATTGCGAAGACAGAATTTGAGGAGATGCTGCAGAATGGTACAGCACGAAGATCAGACAGCTCTTGGTCCTCACCGCTGCATCTAGCCCGCAAGAAAAATGATGGATGGCGTCCCTGCGGTGATTATAATTATAGGTCTTTGAACGCCCGTACCATTCCAGATAGATACCCTGTTAAGCACCTGCAGGACTTCACACATCAGCTGGCAGGTAGTACTGTCTTCTCCACCGTCGATTTGGTGCGCGCCTATAATCAAATACCAGTTTTTGAAGAAGACATACCCAAAACAGCAATTATCACACCCTTCTGCCTTTATGAATTCCCGTTCATGACATTCGGACTTCGAAATGCTGCTCAAACCTTCCAGCACTTCATGGACGAGGTCCTTCGTGGGTTAGATTTCTGTTTTGGCTATTTAGACGACATTCTAATCCACAGTCAGGACCCCTATCTCCATCAGCAGCATCTGAGGCAGCTGTTCGAAAGATTGTCAATGTACGGTGTACTTATAAACACAAACAAATGTTTATTCGGTCAACCGGACGTAAACTTTCTTGGCTTCAGAGTTACAAAAGCAGAGATACAGCCTCTAGACGTAAAAATTCAAGCTGTACAGGACTTCCCTACGCCCAGAAATATCAAGGAATTCAGATGCTTTCTGGGGATGCTGAATTTTTACCGCCGCTTTATTCCTAATGCTGCTGCCATACAAACTCCTCTCAACGCATTACTCACCGGTCCTAAGAAAAAGCGTACACAAACAATTGAACGGACACCTGTTCTTCTGGAAGCTTTCAACCGCTGTAAGGCTAGTCTTTCAGAAGCAGCACTCTTGGCACACCCAGACTCACAAGCAGAATTATCTATACAAACAGATGCCTCAGACTCTGCGATTGGAGCGGTATTACAACAGCAAAAAGGTGAGATATGGCAACCGCTAGCATTCTTTTCCAGAAAGTTAAGTTCAAGTCAGAAGAAGTACAGTCCATACGATCGCGAACTATTAGCCGTCTATGAAGCCATAAGATATTTCCGTTTTATGGTTGAAGCTCGGACTTTCGTGATCCTAACAGACCACAAACCACTCACTTTCGCTTTTAAAACGAATCGAGAGAACTGCTCACCACGACAATTCCGATATCTCGATTTCATAAGTCAGTTCCCCACGGACATCAGATTTGTAGCCGGCAGGGACAACATTGTAGCTGATGCTCTTTCACGTGTATATCAAATTACTATGCCGCTAGATTATCAGTTCTTGGCTCAAGAGCAAAACACCGATACCGAGTTGCAAGACCTATTGAAGATTGGTTCAACTCTGAAACTTGAAAGGGTTAGAACATCAGAGTCAGGACTACAAGTATACTGCGATGTCTCCTCTCCAACACCTCGCTCGTATGTTACGCCATCGTTCCGCAGACAAGTATTTGACGCACTTCACAATTTAAGTCATCCAGGAGTGAAGGCTACTGTCAAGCTGGTAACACAACGCTTCGTCTGGCCAGGCATCAGGAAAAACTGCCGACAGTGGGTTAAAGAGTGTCAGCACTGCCAGTGTTCTAAAATATCACGACATACAACAGCACCTCTTGGAACATTCGGCCCACCATCAGCACGCTTCCGTCATATTCATATGGACTTGATAGGTCCACTTCCATTATGTTCTGGCTACAGGTACTGCTTCACGATCGTCGACCGATTTACACGTTGGCCTGAGGCGTACCCACTTCAGGATATAACCGTCGAGACCTGCGTTGCTGCCTTTGTGGAAGGCTGGATCTCACGCTTCGGATGTCCAGAACACATCACCACTGACCGCGGTCGACAGTTCCTGTCGCATACTTTCAAGGAACTCACCGCTTTAGTTAGTGCCACACATCATACAACCACCTCCTATCACCCGGCAGCCAACGATCTCGTAGAAAGACTTCATCGGCAGCTCAAATCTGCCATCACATGCCACGCGTCACCAAATTGAGTCGAGGCCCTGCCTTGGGTCCTACTCGGCATTCGTAGTGCGTGGAAAGAGGATCTTCAGACATCCGCTGCAGAACTAGTCTACGGTGAACCACTCCGTCTGCCTGGACAGTTCTTCTCACCTGTACCTAATGACAAAATGGACATGACCAGTATCACTAACAGGTTACGTACTCATGTCAGCAAGCTAACTCCGCAACCAACATCTTGGCATGGCGCTTCCAGCCGTACCTTCTATATGCCAAAAGACCTTAAAACGGCCACTCATGTCTTCGTACGCCGAGGTCCTGTACGCAGACCACTCCAACCAGCTTATCTGGGTCCATACAAGGTGTTGCAACGTGACCAGAAGACATTTGACGTTGATATACAAGGCAACACTCAACGTATATCAGTTGACCGTCTGAAACCAGCTTACGTCACCAGGGATACATCAAATGAAACTCCTCACCTCACAAAAGCCGGAGACCAGACTACCACCAAGAAGACCAGTAGCGGACGAAGAGTCAGATTTCCGGACTACTATCAACCGTAGCAGCTGGCTCCGGTTTCAGCGGGGGAGTGGTGTGGCAAGTCACAGGTTCGATTCCCGTCCGGCCCCAAATAATTGTGTAACGAACCACGAGGCACAGAACCAGGATGATTCAGAACATCGGAATGTGCGTCATATCGCGTGATGTAAGCGGCGCCAATAGACCACGCCTAATCTTTCAGTGCATCTATTGTTCCGGCGCCCGAGCAACAGGGATGGAAATCGCGCGGCTATATTCACTCCAAGCTTCCTGCGTTCCCCCTCCGCAAGAGTAGTGTCGGGTGCAATATTTTTATATAAATACCTGTCGTAAATAAAATCTACACACATTTCCTTACTTGCATAGCATCAGTCGTTTAATTTACCTCACTGCCTCCATAGTTCCTGAGTACTACCATTGCACGTACACTACGTAATAGTACCGGTTTAGGGTTTCCTAACTCTAACCGTACATCTACAACAGTAATCAAACTATACGAGTTACTCTAATAGCTGCAATATAGTAGTTATGATAACTCATTATTTAAGTTCTAAGAACATATATTTTGCAATTAAATGAACATGTTAAATGTTGTAATAATACTATTAATTTGATGAATAGTATCATTGTCATTGTCAAAACTGAATCTGGTTATAAAATTTAACAAAAAAACGGCATTTATGAAGAAATCTTCAGTTTATTTCACGTATGTTTGACATGGATGTTTGAAAACAAGTTTAAAGTCGGTGCATGATGCACCTATATTTATTAAATGTTAATTATTATGATTCTAAATTATTAAAATAGCAAAACAGAGCACTTATGTAATTATATTTTGTCCTTGTTCCCATAGTGCATGAAGATAAAGTCCTGAATTAGTGAATTCTATCGTCAGGATACACGTTTTATGTATATTATTATATAATAGCATTATGTGCTAAATTTGAACAAATTATAGAAATAAATGAGAAGCAATAATATTCTTTTGTAAACTGTTTATTTCTAGCAACAAAACAAATGAATTTCGAATAAAGATGCTAAAAACTTTTATTTTCCTTAACTCGATCCCTTAGCAAAAACGTGTCCTATCAACTCCTATCTAATTATCTCCCTGCTCAAGTTCAGGTTCTTAATGAGAAACATACTTTTCCGTATCAACCTGCTTAATCCGGCCCTATCATTTATTAACCAACGTGTCCTTACTACAAACTATCTAGCAGATCTTTACTGGAAAAAAACCAAGATAATTTACATTGACTTTCGAAAACTTAGCGTAACTTAGCTGGTGAGCCCTATTCTACTACTGCTACTGCTACTTCTATTACTTCCCTGCAAGTATATCATCTTCATAACAATCGTTTTTCGAATAATCGTGAGTGAAGAAGACGTTAGTGTCAGTATGAACCGTCGAGTTTGCACCTCTAGTGACAGATTAGTTGCTGCGGTAGGGGATGAGATGGCGGCCTAATCGCTTAAAGATACTGTCGGGCTGCCACATCTAAAGTGACGGGAGAAGTATTTTTCTTCCGTGATAGGACCTTATAAAGCATCGCATTGATTCAGGGGAACCTGAAATCATATGGTCCGGGTCTTCACAGTATACGGGCGTCAGAGGCCGGTCGTCAGTATGGTTTTAGAGAAAACACCACATTCTAATGACTCCTGATCACAAGAAGCAAGAGATCCCAGGTGATTTTCTACACTGTTAACAAAAAAAAAGTTTCTGGAATAGTATTACTGAAATCAAACCTTGTTTAGATTAAGTATGAATAAATTATACGAGGTTAGATCAAGTTTTTAGTCGTAAATTAGTCCTAATACCAACAAACCTGGAAAAGACCAAGTCTACGTTATAATATATCTGAGATTTATTTAATGGAAATGTGATGCTATTTGCAACATACCTCCTATTGTACGTACGTATGTATGTAGGTTACTTGTCACAACATTTGCAAACGACGAGATTAGGTCACATGTGGGATGAATTAATTTACGATCCACGTTGATTTATGTCAGTGTATATACATATAGGTATTACTTATTCACGTAGGTATTTCAATAGTATTAATTGTGGCACGAGAATAGCAAAAATTAAGGTTTACGGTGTTATACCTACATTGTACTACATAACTAGCATTATAATAAGACCTTCACAATTTTTATAATAAAAAAACTGATCTCAAACTAGGCAGAGATCACCAGATTTGGTCACCAGAATGCTAATAAACATACTTAAATATTTTTAAATACATACAATTATAGATAACTTACATCCAGACGTGTTCATCATACAACTCTTTGCTCTGAGTGGCATTCGAATACATGACGCCCGGATTGCAGTCACTAAACATTAGATCAATAGGACAGACAATCAAGTAAGAAGAAAACCAACCCAGCCAGTCAAAAAAATATGAACTTAAATAATGCTTTAGGTACTTGCAATGATAAAATGTTACGTTATGAAATTATTTTAGGAGCGATTGTAGAATTTCCTTATTCTTGTACTATATATTGACCGTTAATTTTTATTCATATAAAGAAGAAATACTACACTGTTTACAGAGGACGAAGACAATATTTACTTTCATTATAAGAACCCACTTGAGTGACAAGACTTGTATTTTTCTTTGTAGTAATTCAATGCTAGAAAGACAAAAAAACATCACACTTCAATATTTGTTTTTAATATTGCTCATAAAAAAAACAAAAAGGAGGATGCTTATAATTTTTTTAATCAAGATTAACATTTTAAGTAGAAAGAAAACCGACAGTGTGGGCAGGATTTGTGAAAGTATTTGACATACTTCCTCTCAAATAGAACAACCAATTACCTAGAGCTAAGTGTATCACAGTTTAATCACAATTAAATATATTGTCAATGAATCAGTTTCAAATTAGAATAAACTTAAGTACTTATGTCATTTATACATTACCACTGTTACTTATCTAGTAGCTTCTGTGTGGTGACGGATTAAGAATACAGAGTGGCAGTACCCCTATTCATCCCATGGGTGTCGTAAGAAGCGATTGAGGGAACAAACTACACAGGACAAAATCTCTGCAAAGAGAAGGAAAACTTGAAATCCTATGCCAATCCGTCAGACCTGTGTCGTATAGTAGGCTAAAACTTCCTGTCTAACGAAATGTCTGTATCCAGCAGCGGACTATTACAGGCTGTTGATGATTGATGATGAAGGGGATATCCTATCACTTTACACATTTCTCGTTATATTCTTATTTTCTTCTTTGCAGGAAGGACTTCAGTTTCTTACTGTATTATATTGTGCCTTGTAAGTCTAAACTTCGTTGCATTCTCAATATTTAGTTGACAATACAACATTTTTCAACATTACCTTTACAATTTGTATAGAATTGAAAAAAAACTACAAGAAAGTAGGTATGAATAACAGTAGGTATGAACAAGTAGGTATGAATTTTGCAAATTAATAACCTTTATATACTTAGACGAAAAGCAGATCATGCTTTAACAAACACATTAATGAATGAAATTTTGTTCGACTTATCGAAACTGTGATGTATTTTTCACCTTTAGATAAGGATTTGTTAATAATAATAAACACTAGAACGTCTTAAGTTTTTACGTAATACTATATTACTAATATCTTTATTCCTATTAATGAAGGTTAACGAGAATAGGTTCTAAAGCATCAAATATTTTCACAGAAACATCTATTATATTTCTGTGAGAAATGTATGTACAGAATGAATAAGTATTTTAACAGTGGTCAACAAAGGTCTCGTATTTCTAAATCGAAAATTCAATTCGCTTTTATGCTCATTGTCAAAACATTGATTTGTAAAGAAAATGGCCTGAAGGTTCATTAACGAGTTTCTCAATATTTAAAAGGGATGGTAAGTAATTATATCCCTGAAATAAATCGTATCCAAAAATACATTGTACCCGTACCTACGCTTAAAACGATTACAAGGAAGGGTCCTGTAACGTTGAACTGTTATATTTATTAATAATGACTTTATTTCTCAAAGTCTAAAATTTTGTTTCTTTGAAATTTTTAAATGATCATTATTATTAATAAAGTTTCACTATGTCAGTCATTACTAGCAAGAGACAAAAACAACGTTAACGAATACAATAACTAAAAATAAACAGTACGTTTTCTTGGATTTATTGACAACATTTTATCGTGTGGAAACCCCCTCGAGCCGTCACCCCACCGGGGTTTACGGCGGAGTGGTGTGTCGGAATCGGACTGACTAAGACCACACGGTGTGCCACTCTGCGCCTGATATAGGAGGGATCCGGGAACAGCTGCTATTACGTCATCCAAATCCCTCCTAGCGCCTGCCCGCTGCCGCGGGCACCTTCTACGGATAACCTCTTCATTTAGGCGACGTACGGCATACGCGGACGTCGCCTCCTCGCGGCTGGCCACTATAGCGGATGGAGGGGAAAACCCGTCCCGTCCACCCGCGGCCACACTCAAGGTGGCATGAAGCGCTGGTATGCATGCCTCCGCCGCCAGAAGGTTGCGACCGCGGTAAAACAATATTCGCTACCGGCCATGGAGCGTATGACGGCCGGTAGCGAGAGATCTCCTCCAATAACTGCAGTGAGGACCCCACATAAATCACATTCCCCTAGGGCAAAGCTGCTAGCAAATCTACAATTTGCACCTGTATTTTTTGCGATAAAGTAAGGATAAGACTTTTACATTATATAAATAGAATAAAAAAGAAGTTGTAAGATTTACAGAAGAATCTCACGTCTCTTTGTTGTAACAATCATTATAATGAACCTGAAATAATCTAAATCACGTAATTCTGGTGTCCTAAACACCTAATTGTGATGTTAACATCGGGTAATCGAACAACATAGGATTATTAAAAAATTTACACATAAATCGCAAAAGTCAATAAATATTTCAATAGTACTGATTAAACTTTATATATATATATATAAATACAAACTAGTACAATACAGGTACTTTGCGCATTTAAAATTAAATTTATTTTTTCGTTATTAGAAACTATAATACATTCTGAAATACTACGTGCGGACGGCCCATTCCGTAGCAAAATTCCGTAGGAAAGAGTACAAACTCGTATATATGAATGACCTTACTAGTGTATTTAACAATAGGGCAATATTTTATTGACGGATTAAGAAAATTGTAAACAAATAATTTTAATTTTAAAAATATGATACCACAGCATCTTGTTGACAACACTCAAAACTCGTTTGTTACAACCAGTTGCCTTAACTAGACTTAATTAGACTTAAGTGTAGTCTATGTATTATTGTAAACTACAAACTGAAATAACTTTTTCACGGAAAGTTCTAAATATCTAGGCGCTTAAATGTTATTGTCGATGATGTTGCTGGCCAAATAAATACAGATTTATTCAAAAATGTACACATAATTATAATATTAATTACACATAGCAATATGAAAACAATCGTGATCAAATCAAAATTAAGCAATAATAATCTAACGTAACTTCTCCAAAAACAACCACAAAATAGTCATAATTCTGATGGGAGGGATGTACTTGATGGATTGACAGCTAATTATCAATATTTGGCTACAACAGTTAGGAATAACAAATTTCCCCGTTCCGTGAAATTTAATTTTCTCCTTTTTTTTGTTAAAAGGTTTGTAAAGACACTAAAACTTTTTTCGACAAGATATGACGAGCGACAACGAACATGTTTGATACCCTCTTTTAAATTTTACCTTCAGCTCTTCATTAAATGCTGCTAAACTCGAGTAGCTCCTCTTGTAGTGTCTAATTCTCCATTTCCGTTCTATGAAATAGACTTAACATCCTTAGAGGTATTTCCATAGTCAGAATATCTGCAAAGCTGATTTTGAAGTGATCATATAGGGCAATTATTAAGGCATTCTACCTGTGAAGCGTGAGCTTCAAAATAAGAAAATTTTCTCCGACTAATATTCTGCTTCATAAATTTAAATTTTCCAAAAAGTTAACATTACATCCTTTGTTTCTAATAAATTAAGGCCGTTCTTCTAATTGTTAATTTTTGAACAAATCTGTTTAATATGCGATGTCTGCTTTCAAGTTGATCAGATTTTCTTTTAAATCGGGATCTTTTCTTTCCAGAAACTCTAAAACTGATTCAAAAGGTGAGTAAAATCTTCTGCAGCTATATGAGTCACGGTGATCTTTTGCAAACAACCTTTACGTTTCTTTCCCGAATTCGGGAAATAAATCAGTAACCGTTTATCCTTGGTATTCAAATTTATATTGGTGGAGAATAGAATAAGTTTATGCAAGATTGCAAGCACACACACCACAAGTCGTATTTCGCCTTTGTATACCTCTGAATAAATGTTGCAGGTGGCGGCGACAGTGGCGGTGCTTTGCAAGTCTCGACATGTTGTACTGGATATGGAATATGCAAGTTTTACAAGTAACATTCGCTCAGCTTCTTAAACTATTATCTACATTGATAGCTAAAGTTAAGTCAACATTTTAGTTCTTTACCGTGAACCCCTAATTTTTTGTCACGCCAACGTAGACTCCCGCCGAGTCTCCTATGGACCCCTGAGGGTCAAACTAGACTACTTTGGCAATCAATGATCTAAATCAATTATTGCATCAAAAAATCCCAAATTGTCGTTTCCAATTAAGGAACTATTAAATTTATCTATTAAATTACTACATTAACACGTGTCATTATATCAATATTTCACACAATAAATACATGAAATGTTTGACTTTACAGCCTTAATGAAGAAACATAAAATTTATTTATGATTGCTAAATATTTGTATTTACAACTTCTGTCGGATAAAAAGTCCTAAGAAACATATTATTTTGTAATAAGTACGAAAATTAATTGATTCTAAAATAATGCTTAACGTCTTGGTAATAAGGTTTCAAATACAAATTTACAAATTGGAGTTTATATCATGTTACATTTCAATATTCTTTGAATAATATTCCGATTAACGAATGTTATATTTTTCACATTAACTTTATTCAAATTAAACACATATTATGTCTGGAGATTTAAAATTACACTTTGGCCTTGAAAAAGTAAACCAGATGGTATATATTTTTTTCATTTAATTGAGGATAACGACGTAAGCTTGTCTTTTTAAGAAGTAGAAAATAAAAGTTTTAATTTTGTTCACGTTTTGATTTTAAAACATTAATTAATGCCGGTGTTTCATCTAAATGCATTAAAATCACCCTATCTACTCTGGAGTATTGAATTTAAATCAATATTGATCTAATCATATTTTAATAAATTGATAGAGTGATTTAATTAAGTGAACGAGTGAATACTGATTAGTGATAAATAACAATGTAATATTTCGCGAAGCGACACGACGCTTGGCTCGCGTTTGACTTCGCCGCCATTTTTGTGCCACTCGTGCTGCCACCGTCTGCAGGTGAGTGACTCGTGTAATCAATGGTACTCTAATTCGGAATTGAAATAATTGTATTTACTTTGTTGTGAATTAACACTTTTATATTTTTACAACAAAAAATCTTTTACTAATTTTAACGAAAGTATATTGGATGGGCGCTACGTTACACAAATAGGATGGGTCATGAATTAGTTAATATTTGAAAACATCGTATAAAAAAATCATTTGATATATTATAAAAATCATACACAAGAAAACTGATTAGTTGGTATTTATTTTTTAAAAAGTATATCGTCTAAATGACTACCGTTTCAACATTTGCGACACAACACTCTAATAAGCAAGCACAGAAATTTTCGAATACTCGTCAGCAGAAAGAAACCGCGAGATCGGCGACATATCTTCGGTAATTTTTTTTTAGTTGACGTAGTGTATTTGGTTTATTGATGTAGATACGATTCTTCAAGTAATTCTAAAATAAGAAGTCTGCTTGGGATAGATCCGGACTTCTGGGTGGCCATGGAATGTCGCCTCGTCTGGAAATCGGCTTTTCTGGAAACATGTCTTTAACCACCGACTGGGACTCATTGGATGTGTGACAAGTGACTCCATCTTGTTGAGTAAATATGTTACGATTGTAGCCAGCAAATTCCAGTAGCATCGGTCCCAAGAACTGCCGTAACATGTTTGTGCGAGATGTTAGATTCAAATGTTAAGGAATTTTTGGTCCACCCTATACATATAACCATTTTTCAATCATTGACACACATATTATTGCGTGTTGTGTTGTGCATACCACACTAGTAGGCAATTCAAGTAAGAAACTTGATCAAACGAACCAATAAAAATGAGTTATGACAGTCTCAATACAATCTCTAAATAAGCTCCTATAATAAAGAAGTGGATACGTATTTTAATATTTTGATATATGTAAATGTAAAAAGTATACCATTAGGATTTACTAGATAAATAAATTTGCGTTACATAAAGGTTTGATAATAATAAGTAAAACATGTTACAATAGGTAGACTGACATTAATTGTAGTTTCTGTTGTAAATCGAACTTGATTTATGTTATAAAGTTTAACTTTGTGCATCCTTAATATCCGGATCTCCGAAAAGTTTCCGGGACATCGGCCATGTTGTTACGAAAATTTTCGGTGTTAAATGAATCAAAGGTACACAATATCAGGGTTTTCCGTTTACTCTATAGAGACACTTATGAATATAATTTTTTTTTTTATCAAATAACATCTACGTTGTTGTGTGGAAACGACTGTCTCACTACTAGCGCAGCCGTTATATCATAGTTCAACGGATATAAATAAATAGATAAGAGTTATTCCAAACGTATCTGATTACTAAAGTCTTAGGCCGTCATAGCGTGGGCCGCCATACTGCATTGATAGAATTCGCAATGAGTATGACGACCACTCTTGGATTATATTCATGGTTTCCATCAGGCAGAGTAGAACCACTTCGGTAGGCCAAAAATAAAAAAACCTAAAAGTAATATAGTAATATATGGAAGTAAGATGCTTTCTAATTCAACAACGGAGTTGAAGCAAATACATAATTTACATAATTGTTCAGAGGGTAATTATATCGGTCTACACTTAAAATTTATGCGAGATTTCAGAACAGAGGTTATCATAGTTGGTACTTGACACAGTGTTGTCTATCTAGGAGCTGACGAAAACATACTAAAAAGATAAAACTAATCCTTACTAACCTATCCTGATGAATAAAATACTAACAGCACTGAGTACAATTTTTTATTCAATGTCAAGAATAGCTACTAAAATTGGAGAAAATAATTATTAACCAAAATAGTACGGATCAGATCATCTGGTCATTCAAATGGAGAAATATGAACAGTATGGTATCACGTGGTGTTGTAGGCTAAAATCTTTCTATGGAGAGGCCTATGTCCAGCAGTGGACTATTAAAGGCTGATGACGATATCGATAAAACCTATAAATTAGACCAACCTTATCAATGTTATGAACGTGGAGTCGAAGCCATATGAGATTATACATTAAACAATATTTGAACGATAAGTAACGTATTCAATGTGAATAAGTCAAAATAAGTCCAATTCGTAATGTCTTGTCAAGTATTTAAGTTGAAGGATGCTAACATCGGATTACACTAATCCAAAGAAAACAACAGTAAGTAAGTGTAGATCGTGTTTATAGGACTTGTGATTATCCTATGATAACAACCCATAGTTTGTCACTCTCTTGAAAAAAATATATTAGATTAGATTGTCATTCCTTTTTCTACTTACTTTTTTTAATGATTACAAGGTTTTTTATCCAACATTTTAAAAAGATTAAAAATAAAAATATGACTTTTTTTGAGGGCTTGCCAAAGTATTCTAAGTGACTATTGTTTTAATTTTTGTTTCAAAATAACTGTTTTCAAAATCTACCTCGAACACAGAAACCAAAAATCTGGGAAATAGTTTGCCTTTGAAAATATTTCATAATTAGTGATTAGGTATATTTATTTTTAATAGAAAATTAATTTCTTAAAGTCTTGTGCCTGTTAAAGCTTTTGCTGAATATAAATAAATATTTTATATTCTGCCAAAATTGAGACTTAATATTAGATACAAACGTTACATTTGTTTTGCTTTATCTTCTTGCCCTTCGTAAGAAATAAATAAACCATGCTATTAAATACCATTGTTGTTTTTTCTTTGTCCCCAGGAGATTTTGTTACGATTAAAAACAATTTATTCGAATACATATTTATTCATATATCTCCATCCTTTTTTTCTTTTTTTGTACTGTGCGGCAATCCCCACGGATACCACCGAAGGGTGGTTATGTCGGACTCGAACCGACCAAAATCCGCACGCCGTCTCAGGTACCAATAGCAGGGGACCAGGTGCACCCTAGTAAGGAAATCCCTGGAACCCCGACGTACCTCGGACCAACTACGACTGCAGTGGCTCCCTCCTGTGTGGAAACCTCGTGGTTTCTTTACTGCCTTCCTTCCCCCCGAAAGGTTCTGTAGTGCTCACATTGTCCCCCCAACCTGCTTCTGCTAGAGTGACAGATGGCCTCATCTGTCACCCCCAGACCTGCACTTATGGAGGACGGAGTTCGTCTAGTGATCTCCGGTGCCTGAGTCTTCTGCGGTACCTAGCCCGTTCCCGGGCCTGGCGGACCGGGAAAGTTCTAAACCTCTCTCGGTCCCGCTTCGCCATCTCCTTCGCAAGCATAACCTGCTCGCAGAAAGAGACGGCGGAGTTCCACGCGCTCTCGCTCCGTATCATAGCCGTTACCATGTTACCGAGTACCGAGTTATCGAGTAAATATTTTATATTCTTCGAAAAGTGTGACTTTATATTAGATACAAACATTACATGTGTTTTCTTTTATTTTCTTGTCCTTCGTAACAAATAAATAAACCATGCTATTAAATACCA
This sequence comes from Hypercompe scribonia, assembly GCA_949316085.1. Classification (NCBI taxonomy): domain Eukaryota; kingdom Metazoa; phylum Arthropoda; class Insecta; order Lepidoptera; family Erebidae; genus Hypercompe; species Hypercompe scribonia. Next base: position 15,448,983 of record OX438975.1, read on the forward strand.
TTGTTGGTTTTTCTTTGTTCCCAGGAGATTTTGATACGATTAAAAACAATTTACTCGAATACGTATTTATTCATATATCTCTATCCTGAACTGAGATAAACACCTAACTCTAGTCTAACACTTTTCTCGGCTATTTAAAATATACATATGTACGTAGTTAACTAAAATGCGAATATTATTTGATCATCTGAGCTTATTATTATGATACAAAGAATCAATTTTAATGATATGTTTGTCTTTAAATACTAAACTACTGTTAACTGCTAACAGTACAGTTCGGTTATAATTTATGGCTGAATTATGCAGTATTTTGGTTACGATTCGGGAGCGTACTTGCATATTCGTAAATTTAAGAATGGTGGTTTTAAAATTATTAGTTATTACTTATTTATGTATTTCTAACAAGTACCTCGATATTCGAGATAAAGATAATATCTGATTATTTCTCAGAAACTAATGTATTCTTTTTAAACCATGATATTTTTCTCATTTCGATATATATGCTATTGCCGGGAATTTTTTATACATACAAATAGAGATCTATCCAATGAAACTCCACATCTGGGGTCGATGAAAGCAAAAATTAACATTCCCACTTTAAGGGTACTGGAAGTATCCTAATAAAAATATTTTTCAATATTTTATTTTAGTTCTTTTAGCTTAATGTGTATGTTCAAACCAAATTACAGGTTTTTAAAACTAATGTTATAGTTTATAAGATATGCTGTGAACATACGGGTGTACGAAAAGATGGATATGATGAAACTATGAGGGTTCCGTTTTTACCATTTTGAGTACGGAACACTAAAAACTCAAAAAACACTGGTCAACAAAATTTTTATTTCTTTTTGTCCCACGAAAACTTATGTCAAATTTTGAATGTACTAGGGCCTTTAAGTAATAATATATCAAGGGAAAAAAAAATGACACGTCAGGTATCGTCGTTGTGATATAGAAGCATATATTTATTATTTTTGTCTAAATAGAAAAATTTTCTACACTTAAAGAAGTTATTGTTTAATGTAGATAAATTTAATTTTCGGTAATATTTAGCTTCTGGTAGGTCTCTTTTAAGATTCAAATAATAATCTGCTAGCAAACGTGGACTTCATTTCCCTTGGTAGCGCTTCTTCATTAAAGAAATGTCCTGATGAAACCTCTCACCTTGTTCATCACTCACAGCTCTCAAGTTTGCAGGAAATAAATCTAAATAAGAGTGTAGCATGTGTATTTTTAAGGACATGTTACATCCCAAAGCTTTATATGACACTAGAAGTTCATTTATTAAATCTTTCAATTTGCCGCTCTATAGTTTCTTAAAAATTTTGGACAACGTTCACAAAACTTTTCCGGGCAACTTTTTCTAGATCATTCAATTTCTCTTCAAAATCATTATCCTTTACTAGTTTCCATATTTGTAGACGTACAAATATACCCTCTTTAATTTTTGCCTCGCTGAGTTTGGGGAATTTTTGTTTTAGATATAAAAATTCATTGCCGTCTTTAGGCATAGCCTTCACAAATTTTTTCATTAAGCCGAGTTTTATATGCAACGGTGGCAAAAATATGTCATCAGGGTTCACTAAAGGATCACTTTTAACATTTTCATGGCCTGGAGTAAGTGATTCACGCTTGGGCCACACTTTCTTTATGTAGTGACTCTTTTTGTCTCTACTGCCCCATTCGCAAAGAAAACAGCAAAATTTTGTGTAACCTAGTTACAGTCCAAGCAAAATAGCAATGACTTTAAAATTTCCATAAATTTTCCAAGCGTGTTCACCGTATTCAATTTTTTCACGAAGTAATGTCATATACCTACGAAAGAAGGTCTCTTTCATATCACAACCATGAGCAACAACATTGCTTTCAAGCTAGATTTTGAAGAATCAATGAATAATTGCCAGAGACTAGGAAAGTTCAGCCTGTTTTTTTGATAGATTCAAATCACTTACTAAATCATTTAAATCACTTTGTGTCAATAAATGAGGCTCTTTTGAAGTTGACGATTCATAACTTGAGTAACTTTGTTGAGGTGTCTTACTCTGTTGACTGAGAACAAATTCCGCATTAGAAGCAGAATCCTGACTTTCTGGTTGATTTAGAGGTTTTGGAATAGGCAGTCCAGAACTGTGTGGGATAGGTCTGACGGTCGACGATAAGTTCGGTTACTGGATAGTGTGCTTAGTCTTGGTTGTAATGCTTTTTGTTTGAGTTAAACAAAAATAACAATCGCTTATAAGATCTTTTGGTTCAATTCAAATCATTGATATAGCGAATAGCAAATGTCTAGGTTCTTATTTAGCCCAACCTAATAAGAGTCTCATACACGTTACACAACATGTATGTGGAATCCAGGATTTATCTTGATGCGACACAGAAAATCCAAAGTAACCAAAATAGTTCAATTAATAGCGGGAAATTTCGACCCTGAGGTGTAAAAGTTAACTCTCCACACACATAACAGAATCTGTCGAGGTTGTTTAAACACTTTCATGGTATGTTTACGATGTAACTAACATAAATAAAATGTAACTTAGTTAAATACAGTAATTATACTATACAGTTGCCAAAATAAAGTTTTTCTTACTTAAACGCGTTTTGAGGTTAGAAATGTATTTATAGCTATCACTAAAAAACTGGATGTGACTGCAACAAAACTATATATTTTTTAAATTAAGGGTTACCAACAAAAATAAAAATTTCCACTAAGTCCCTTCCCGCGACCTTTAACTTCACCTTCCATGGTGTTAGGTAATTGGGATTACCTAAGTCTCTATCACAATTGAAGTTTTATACTATCTGCAACTAAACATAATATTAATAAAGAGAAAGTAGACACAGGTGATAAAAGTTTTGGATTAAGCTTGACGTATCGAACAGATATACCTAATAAAAACGTATTCTTTAGAACTTCTAATGAACAAACTTAATTTCTTTCGTATGTATTTATTTTCTTATACTAAGACAGATTAAGATATGAGGCAAATTATGGAATAAGGATGACTAGGTGTTCTTCGAATCTCAGAAAAAATACTATTATTTATTTAATCCGTGTGCTCAAAATGTTTTGTTTGTATTATTCGGTTATTTATCTTTAATCATAAACAGCTGTTCCTCGCATAATCTTCATGTAATTAATTACCTTGGTGTATTAATAAATCAAAATATGCATTAGTTAGATTAATTATATATTATTTATCATCAATTACCTACCGTAGTCCACTGCTGTACATATATTAGACATATATGTATTTATTATTCTATCACACAGCGGAGTTCCTGTGTAAGTATATGTATATGCATGTAAGTATTTAAGAACTTTTAGTAAATCCAGGCCCAAAGTATCGGGATTACATAAGCAGTGTACACTGAGTAGTAACTACATATATTGGTATAAATACAATGCTACCGGCCAGAGTTTTACTCTTGGGATATTAAAATATTTATTAAAAATAATATATGAAATCCCAGAGAAATGGATATAATATCTCGTGTAATAGAAGTTGAAATCCTAAATTTGTTGAAAACAAAAGTAAACATCCATCAAAACCCTTGTGAACGCTTATTTTTCTTAGGTACTTTCAAGTGTTGTCAAAACCCTCCGTTAAGAAAGCTTTTACTTTAGGCATTATTTTATGTTAAAACTCTATATTGCGGTATTTTTAATCAAGAAATAATATTCATTTCAACTGTCTCATTTCCACCAACTTTTAGTGTAAAAAAAATAAAGAGAGCATAAAATACACATTTATTTTTAAAATACAGATTGTTTCAAGTATGTACATAAACATGCACATAGCAACATGTACATAAATACCAATTATTTTTACAACACATTTGCTCATTATGATATTTTGTTCTTGTTGGTGGTAATTTCCGACTTTATTTATTTATTAAAATTCTTATGATATATTCGTTATGTAGATGCCTGTATCAAATGGGCTTATAATTTTTTGAAATAAAATATAACATATTCAAAAAGGACAGGATAAGACAAATATATAGAATCAGTTCATGTTACGTCTTTGAAGTCTTATAATACAAATTTGAAATGTCACATTGTGTCTAATAATTTAATTAGCTAATCAATCCATAAACTTTGTCTTTACAAAGTTTATACACAATTAAAAAAAAAAAAAAATGTAACTCACTAATTAAGGAATACAAAAAAAAACACTCACAAATTATAAAATATGGAGTATAATACTTCAATCTCCTCACTTAAAGTACCTTTGCATGCTATACTAACATCGTTCAAAACAATCCAAAATTTGATGAATTGTTGAATTCGTATTCCCACAAGCTGAAAGTTAAACAAAGGAATTCATTTGTTATCCGTCCACGTAATAAAACATGTTGACATACTGTTACTTCACGTTAAGTTTTGTATACGTAGTGTATTATAATACATAGGTGACTCCTCTACTTGTTTGCTCCTCTGTACCGTAAAAAAAGATTGAAAATAATCGTATTAATCCTTATCCACATAGAGATGAATGCGAGCATTGTTTTCCCATTTTATACTGAACAAACAAGATTTAACAACAAACAAAAACATTGAACATGGGCATTAATTCTGTTGCCCGTCTGTGCCGAAACTAAGCTGGGTCTGTACTATGATTTTATATGATCTTCATAACATTTTACATCCTTTGAACTGTATGTACACATATTTTATTATTAAACATAATTATGTGTATTACTAAATACAAATAGAAAAAAATCGTCTAGACACAGACCAACAAATTGTGTTTGTCACACACATATTTGTCTTGGGTACAAATTGAACCTTCTCTTTATTTTTTTAGTTGATAGAAGTGGTTTCAGACCGCCGTCCCACCCCCTATCGCAGCAATTTATCCGCCATCAAAGGTCCACACTCTGGCGGCTCGCGGTCGTGGCTGGTACAAATCGAACCTACGACTCTGGGCTTTTCATTCCAGGTTAGTAACTACTATATCAAAAAACTTACTATCTTGTCACAGGAATGTCATTTGAGCATAAATTGTAATTTTAAAAGTAAATATTAAAACTAAAAGGTACACGCAGTTACGATTTTTCCTATTTATCTATATTATAATTTACAAACAGAATGTCGACTGAAAAACTTCTTTATTTAATCTCAATTTTAGCATTACTTTATAAAATGAGAACAAACTTTTAAAAAATAATTAGTGCTCGAAGTAAATTATATATATATATATATATCTCAAGTCACGTCACAAGTCGTCGGCGTCCTTAACTTTCGAGTTTTCTAAATGGAACAGAAAAACATCTTCGTGTAACACTTTCGTATTTTTCGCTTCGAGCACGTTATGTAAGTGGCCCTGAGAATTTTCATCTAGATACGCACCTACAGTGTAAAAACTTGTTAAGCGGATAAAATGAACTTTTATTTAAACCGAATATAAGTTTAAATAATTTAATACCCTAAAGATCAATGGAGAATAAATACTATAAATGTATGTACGTACGACTTTTGAATATTTTTAAGTAATATTTGCGAAAAATATATATTAGCAATTAGTTTGCTTCGCCGAGCATGTGTTATAATTGCATGTCAATTACTAGTGAAATGCTTTTTACCTTTTTTTAATGTCATCATCATCATCAACAGCCTTTTACAGTCCACTACTGGACATAGGCCTCTCCTTAGTAAGGAGGTTTTGGCCTACTATATACCACGCTGGTCAGACAGGTTGGAAAGGGTTTGTTTCAAGTTTTTCTTCTCTTTGTAATGATGTTGTCTAGCATACTTCGTTCCTTTAGTCGCCTTTTACGACACCCACGGGATGAATAGGGTAACACTACGTATTCTTAATCCGTCACCACACGGACAATTTTTTTACATACTTTGTACATTACAATTTTTATTTTATATTATTTATACTTTGTATATTACATAACAAAGTTTTTTAATATACTTTGTATATTATAATATATTTTGTGTACTACCCTTTTACTTAAATTTTTGCAATTGTGTCGAAATATCAAGCCCCATGATATTTAAAGCAGATGACACTAATAAATGTAGCTAATGCTTGGCTAGACCAAAGAGAAACCGCTTCAGTTTCTCTTGTGCAGTTTAAAATTATAAAAAAATATACGAGAACGGGGTAGAGTACTTGCTAAGTACTAGTTTTACAAAAATTCTACTATAATACTACAATTATACTTCACAAGAAGCAGCTACAGCTGTAGCGAACATACCCGCGACGACACAGTTGCTAGCGACTGCTAGTATAAAATAATAATAATGGAGTAATCATTATGTTTGAAGGAGAAGAGACTGAAATCAATGAAATAAATGATTACACTCGCATTTGACATGAAGCCCAAATTGATGCAGATATTTTAATCAATGAAAGCATACGTTATGCTTCAGAAAGAAGAGAACCTGCACCAAAAATATATCAAAAATGTTTTATGAAAACAAGGAAAAAAGGAAGGCTTCTCACAAACCAATACAATCACTTTCATAAAAGAAATTTACAACTTATCGCCACATTCTAAAAAATGTAGGAGTGGAGAAAATAGGTGTTGCGTCTTTTCTGATGTGCAAGTTCCATTATTGTTCTTTGATTTCATACTCGCGAATTATTTTTATGAGGACTTCAGAATAAATATTTATTGCAGCTGTGATGCACGGGCTCGTAAGGAAAAGATAAAAGTTAATTTCATGGATGGTATTATTTTGGAATTATTTAGTATACATGAAGATTTGGGTGGTTCAACTCAGACTACAAATATCATAACATTGACAGTTCACGTGATATAAATGTTAAAAGGCTTATAAGTTCTTAGCCTGCCACTGCGTGGGTCACCATACTGCATTGTTTGCATTCGCAGTGAGTATGGCGACCATCACTCTTGGATACTTTCCATCAGGCAGAGTAGCGTCACTTTGGTAGGATTTTATAAAAAAAGTTTATGATTTAATGAATTTAAATGTTCCCAACTGGAATCCGAAAGAAATACACGTGGATTACGAACAAGCTACTATGAATGTGTTCAATTCGAAATTTGAAAAGGCATCAATGATTCGGTGCTATTATCATTTTTGTAAACGTTTGAAAAATATAAATTTTCAACAAACAAAAAAAAACAAATACTAAGGCAATATTTGTTCTTGTTTATGTTTAATGCTAGTAGAAATTATAAATAAATCTTCTAATGATACAAAAATACAGAAATTTATGAAATATTTTGAAAAGTATTGAATAAGGCCAAATTTTACTAATGTATGTAATTGATGAAGGATGAAATTTTAAAATAGACGAACTAATTTAAAAAAAACACCGTACTATAAACTTGGCACATTTTGAAGGATGATATTATTCTAGCAAATTTTAAAGTAGATTGGTGTAAAAAAGTTAGAAAGGAGACTTTGACAAACAGAAGCTACAAGTCTCTTGAATGAGACGAATTCATTTGAGATGCACAATTGCAATCAAGTTGTGGGGAAATTTTTACGGTATTCATTCCATTCTTGTATAAAGTCGTTGTTTTACGTGTTTCTTTTAAAATATACATTTGTTTCTTTTCAATTATTTGTTTAAATTATTAACCGAGCTGTTCCTATAAAAGAGTAGTAATACAAGTGTTTTTTACAACCGAACAAATGCAAATGGGGAGTTGCAGTAGCTTGATTAATCCGTGGTAGTCTGGTCAATCGGACAGCTGCTACTAGAAGGGCATGCCCCTTTAACTTATGTGTTGGTACTAATGGAAGCTATGTCTAAAACCTTAATCTAAAATTCACGTAATAATGCGAAAAAGTGTACGGTCTATATCCAGACAATTAGAACACAATTCGGCCTTCAGAATATTTTATGCTGATTCTTTCTGAACACGCTTAGTAATTAATGAATAAAACAAAATATAATATTACTTTTGTAAAGAAGTTGAACATTGTAATTCAATTTGAAAGTTAACTAAGTAATATAATTAAAGGAAATGTTTGTATTAAATAAGTTATTCTTTTATAAATATTATCTCATGGTTTCTACACACTATACTAGCAACCTGGCTGGCAGGTTGGGACCGCTCGAGTATGCCGCCAGCATAATTAGGTCGGCGGTACATGCCGTTGGAGTCCGTAGAGCATCATTTCAGTTATGACAGCCGGGTTAAACACTAGTGGTGTACGCTTTGCGTTCTAGATTCTTAACGATAAATAGCGACCCTTTAACATGGTCATCACGGTCGTAGTATTAATTTTAATTAGCAAAAGATTGAAAAGAAGGACATTTTGTGTGTGTGCGTGTGTGCAACGCAGAAAGTAAAAAGTATATCTATAACGTTTGAGTAAATATAAATAAATAAGATCACAAATCTCACACACGGCGTCTGTATCGTGTTCGATTGGCTCGAGTTTATGCTATGGTAATCAGATTGCTACCAGCAATCTGATTACCATATATAACATATTTAGATTATATATAACATATTTAAATAATTTAAATATATTATAAATGAATTACACCTAGACAGAACAAATAATAGTGCTTACCACACAAATATTTGTCCTGAGTGGATTGAATCCACGACCACCGGCTTTGCAGTCAGGCTTCGGCTCGGAGCCACTAACGACTACACCATCAGGCCCGTCTGTGCTGGCCTAAGTACGTTATTTAAGTAAATTATTTAAAATAAAATGCTTATAAACATATAATACTTTTTTATTATTGTTATTCACACAATTAAAGTAACATAATAAATGTCAAAGTATCAAGTATTAATTAATTACTTTATGATTTATATTATTATTGTCTTTAATTATGTGTTCTTCTTTATTATATGTATATATACATTAGTTGGCTGGCTTTTATAACAGAATTAACTGTAACTCAAGAAATATTATTATTAATTAGGTATAATTTTTGAGGCTTTACTTTTCTTTAGCGTTTGTAAAAAATTAAATGTTTAATTTTTAAAGAATCTTTAATTTGAGTTCAATCAGTCGAAAATCTAAGAAAATTTATACAATCTTTCATCCCCTATTTTATCCCCTTAGAGGTGGAATTTATTAAAATCTCTTCTTAGGGGATGCGTTCGTCATAGTAGCTTTATGCATGTAAAATCTCAGTCCGATCGGTTTAAAATTGACAAAGTTTTGTACAAACTTTTATCCCCTATTTTATCCCCTTGGGGGTAAAATTGATTAAAATTCCTTTTTAGCGGATGTCTTTGTCATAATATCTACCTGCATGCCAAATTTCAGCCCGATTTGTCCAGCGGCTTGGGCTGTGCGTTGATAGATCACTATGTCAGTCAGTCACCTTTGAGTTATATACAGTAGCGCTTAAAAGTATTTTGACAAGACTACTTTTGCAGTTATCTTTTTACTGAGTACTTCGAAATAATTTTAATATTTTTTATATTATTATTTATGATGTATTTCATCCTCTGTGAGTTACAAGTTGGAACTTGTTTGTTTTCTTTCTTTGTTAAAAACAAAACACGTCTATATATGCGCTCAAACGTATTTTGACAACCATTCAGTTCCTTGCTGGCAGCGGTTCTACTCACACTGCATATATTTTTGTCTATAAGGTATAATTACAACGCATTTATCAACATGCCTAAGACTAAAGAATATTCTAATGATATTAAAAATGGCGTGATAACTGTCCTACAAAGTGGAAAGACGCAAGCAGAAGTTGCTCGAAGTTTTAAAGTGTCACGACAACTTGTTAGTTCGTGGAATAAAGCTTATAATAAACGTAAAACTATTGAAAGTAAGCCTCGAAGTGGCCGTCCGAAAAAAACATACGCTAAGGAAGACCATTTGATAAAAAGGTTATCGACAAGTGATGTCCGAAAAACGGCTGTGCAAATAAAAAACGAGTTACAGAAAAAATATGACGTGAATTAACACGTTTCAACTGTAAAACGTAGACTAAAGGACTCCGGATTTCATGGACGACGTCCAACTAAGAAACCTCTAATTTCTGCAAGGAATAGGAAGCTGCACCTTGCGTTTGCGAAACGGTTCAGATTATGGACGAGTTCAGAATGGTCGAAGGTGCTGTGGAGTAACGAAAGCAAATTTAATTTAATGTTGTCTGATGGTATACGGTACGTGCGACGTCCTGTAAACGAAAGATTTGATGTTCGATACCAAATACCCACACTAAAGCATGGAGGTGGCAATATTATGGTCTGGGGATGCTTTTCTGGCCGCGGAGTCGGACCTTTGGTTAGGATAAAAGGTACTATGGATCGCTTTATGTACGCAGATATATTAAAGCAACAAATGCTACCCTATGCTAAAGCAAATATGGCACCTGGTTAGTATTTTCAACAAGACAATGACCCAAAGCACAAATCAAAACATGTCAACGACTTCATGAAACTCGCTAAAATCAAAATTCTCGACTGGCCAAGTCAAAGTTCCGATTTAAAACCGATAGAGCATCTTTGGGAAGAACTGAATCGCTGTGTAAGATGTCGAAACTATTCAAATAAAGATGCTTTATATGAAGCACTAAGTAACGAATGGAGCCGAATACCCATTGATCGTTTGCAGAAACTAGTTGACTCGATGCCGGCGCCTTGTGAAGCGGTCTTGAAGGCTAATGGATATGTAACAAAATACTAATAGTTAATACCAAAATTTTTTTTTTTATTTTGTAAAATAAAAAACTTTCCTTGTCAAAATACTTTTGAACCGTGTCGTAAATAATTTTCATTATGTTTTATTTTTGTATAGAAATACATTACATTTAAGGGTCTTAATTTGTGAAACGTATCATTACTTCAAATATAATCTTTGATTGGAAACAATTTTGTTATCATTTTTTGTGATATGGAATAAAATTGAATTGTCAAAATACTTTTGAGCGCTACTGTATATTTAGATGATGTATGAGTACCAGTTCAATTTGGAATAAATATAACATAAAAAAAAACAGTAGCAGTCGTGGGACTGCCGATAGAAGTGAAAACGGAACTATTAAGTTGAGAGTAATTAAAACTATATGCAAAAATTATATGAATTTTTTTATGTTTCATATATAGCTATATATAATATATAATATCATATATAATATATAATAATAATAAATTTCATATATAATATATAATATCATATTCTCCATAGCTATAGATATACTATTATCATTAGCATGTCGGTGACGCGAACCGAGGATTTTACCCTCTACCAAAACGCTCAACGCGCCTAAAGAAGTTTTCACTTCAATAATATTTAAATTTTTTAATTCATATTATCGTAGGCTCTGGATAGATTGTTTTCAATCGATGTTAACATTCACTAAATTTTATTCCAAACATTTCATTTTTACTAAAATACACATAAATATCTTAATTGATGACATATAGACAGTGTAGGTCATTGCAGTAAAAACAACAGTTTTGCCAGAGTTTCTAAATTTGCTTGCATTTCTCTTTAATCAATTTTTTTACCAGTTTATAGATTTACTTTTTCTTGATGTGTACTGTTAAGTCAATAGCTGGGTGAAATTATCGTTCCACTAATGGACGTTCTGTGTAAACCTGTTTTCAATTAGAAATTGATTTTCAGTTAGTTGGCGTTAGTCACCAAATCCAATTTACTTTATGGAGAATCCAACGTAAAACGAAAACGAAAGCGAAAATATTCCTACAGCCTTACTTCGTTTCTATAGTGTGTGAGAAAAAGGTTTTATAGTTCATTTCAAGAAGTATGTAAATAATTACACTGATTTACATAATAGTCACACTACTGTACTCAATAGTAGATACGATTCGGCCTTTACAATAGTAAGTATACATAGCAGCGTCTCGCGGTAGCGTAATAATGTGCATAAATACCTTTAATTCATGAAATCCTTTTAAAATTGTGTGAAACCGTATATTATGTAGATTTTCAGGCCATATATCAACACACAAAATAGGAACAATCTGTTTTATATAAAACCGTAAAGTTAATTAAAAGTTTCAGTTAGCAGTAAAGTAAATAAGGTATTCGCTTGACTTTCAGCTCTGAGACTCAGGGACAACAACCGCTATAAGTTACTCTGAAGAGACTCAAACACCTAACTTCACATAAAATGAAGGAATTAAAATTGAATAAGTAATTTACTGATAGTTTCTTGAGTTGCTTGAATGTTTCAGTTCAATATTGGAAAATGGTTAAAATGATGGTCACAATTTTTTTTAATATTGCTATATAATGTCACTGCATCTCAAAAACTCTCTAAGATACAGGTGGACCAAGAATTTGTTAACATTTGAATCTAACATCCCGCGCAAATAAATGTTTTTTGGAAATTTTGTCGCAAGGGATCGCTTCACGGGGCCGCAGCACGCTTACTGTATAAAACAATTTCATTTAAACAACAGTTCGCTTATTACTGTTAGACTTCGTTTATTGCTTATTTCTCGTTGAATACGATTTACACGACTTAAATCAGTCTCTGAGTACTGCTTTAATAAAAAAAATGGATGAAGAAGTTTGGAAAAACAGGATCTACAATAAATTTGAAGCAAACTGGACTTTCGGCCGGAAGAGAACGTGCAGCAAGTTTCCGTTTCTGTTCGACGTAATCCAAATATATCGATGCGCATACGTTCGGCTGAATTAGGGTTATCCCGCACATCATTATGCCGTATTTTGAAATTATGTTTGAAATTACATCCATATAAGATACAGATAGTGCAGGAACTAAAATCTAATGATCTAAATTTGTGTAAGTCGTATGCTGCAATTTCAGCAAAAGGAATCATCGGAACCCACATTTTTTGAAGATTCTTGCAGTCTTTCTGCTTCTGTTAATTCTGTTGAATATGTGAAAATATTACGGAAATTTTGGGACCGATACTACTGGGATTTGAATCTTAATATGTACATGGTTTTAATAAGATAGAGCCACTTAGCACACATCCAATGAGTCCCTGCCTATGGTCAAAGACATGTTTCCGGAAAAGCTGATTTCCAGACGAGTCGACATTCCATGGCCACCTAGAAGTCTAGATCTATCTCTAGCAGACTTCTTTTCATGGGACTATTTAAAGAATCGTGTCTATATCAATAAACTAAATACATTACGTCAACTAAAAGAAAAGTCAGCGGTCAGATCTCGCGGTCTCTTTGCTAACGAGTATTCGAAAATTTCGGTGCACGCTTAGAAGAGCGCAAACGTCGAAACGTAACGCAAAATTTAGACGATATACTTTTAAAAAAATAAATTCTAACGAATTATTTTCTGTGTATAAAAATAAACATTTTTGTATAATATTTCAAATGATGTTTTTTCAAACGATTTTTTCAAATGTTAACTAATTCGTGGCCCACCCTGTATATAGAAACATAGAATCTAAACGATTTAAAACAATCTTTATTTTGTAATAACACAACATTTGTTATAAATACTACTTTAAAGCCAGTAACAGCAAAAATGCTCGCTTACTGTTGCCAGCAAACCTCTTGCAGACTTAAATCTAATTTTTGGAGTCTGCTGAAGGATCATGGTAAGAATCAGATAAGAACTGGTGTCCGATCGAAACTGATTTTTCAGCTGCAACCGATATCGAACTTTCGGCGCTGTTCTCAGTTTCGGCTGGAACCGAAACCGAAACTCACTCCAATTTATTTAAAAGTGTTATATACTGCAATCTAATGTGCATACCTTAATTAGTGTTATATAAAATAAAAAGACAATCTTTAAAGTACATAACAAATATAATTTTTATTTTTATGTCTTAAATGTATAGACATAATAAATATGTTATATTATATAAGTGTTACCATAGTTATAACGAAAATTTAAATAACAGATAACACAATATATGTCATTGGGCGAGAAACATATGTATAATATATAATACGTTTTTAAACAGGCATGAAAAATCATCTCACTAGGCCGCTATAGTGTAGGTCACAATGCTGCATTGTCTACATTCACAATGAGAATGGTGACTACTACTCTTGGATTCTACTGATGCTTTCTTTTAATTTCTACATAAATATCTCACGACCAACACTACTATTGCAATGATTCGTCATAAGCGCATCTACGTGTACACAGAACAGTATCAATCGTATAGCGATTTGTGGTTGCTAAGGGTCAAAGATAGACTGGACTAACTAATTAAACACACGTATCTTTCCTCATGATGACATCATAATCAACCTATTTCCTTCAATTTGAGTCTAGTAAAAGCAGCAATAGCCGACGTGTGATGAGGCTGACGTCAATGTAATGTATGTATAACTGCATTTACTGTCTGGTTGGTCTAGCGGTTAACGCAAGCGACTAACTTTTAAGAGGTTTCAGGTTTGATTCCCGGGCCGGATCAAAAAGTGTTATTGAGTTTTTCTGATTACAGAAACACTTTATTACAGTTTGGAGTTTGAAAGTTGGGGTCTTAACCCTCGTGCCTCAAAGAGCACGTGAAGAAGTCGGTGTGGCGCCTTATCTCTCTTCGGTCGTGTTGGATAAATATCCTATCAGATGGTTATAGTGAGAGAACAGAGAGTGCACCTAGGTTTGCGCATGAATGTGTCATACGCTATAATATCTCTTGCTTAGTTTTCTGGCCTCTGTTGAGACTGGCCGCAGTTGTTAACAACGGTTAGGAGTACATCATCATAACAGCACTTACACACGATGTAGCAAATAATGAAAACTTAAAAGTTGTCCTGTTTCTTAACCACTGAATATTATTCCTTTCTACCCTTTTTTTTTTTTTATTTTTTTAACGTGTGGAAACCCCCTCGAGCCGTCACCCCACCGGGGTTTACGGCGACGTGGTGTGTCGGAATCGGACCGACTAAAACCACACGGTGTGCCACTCTGCGCCTGACATAGGAGGGATCCAGGCACAGCTGTTATTACGACATCCAGATCCCTCCTAGCGCCTGCCCGCTAAAGCGGGCACCGTCTGCGGAAAACCTCTCCATTTAGGCGACGTACGGCACACGCGAACGTCGCCTCCTCGCGGCTGGCCACTATAGCGGATGGAGGGGAAAACCCGTCCCGTCCACCCGCAGCTACACTCAAGGCGGCATGAGGCGCTGGTACGCGCGCCTCTGCCGCCCGGTTCGCCGGCGGTGAATTGGGTCCGAGTGGACGTCGTCCTCCCGAGCCTTCTCCGCCGCCTCCTTCCGCGAAATTACGTCTTCGCAGAAGGTTGCGACCACGGTAAAACAACTGTCGCTACCGACCATGGAGCGTATGACGGCCGGTAGCGACAGATCTCCTCCAATAACTGCAGTGAGGACCCCACGCTGCGCAGTCCAAGCGGAACAAACCGCCAGCGTGTGCTGAGCCGAGTCCTCACTGCAGTCGCAGTGGTGACAGGCGGGACTCAATTCCCTCCTGGCGACCGAGTGCAGATACTTCCCGAAGCAACCATGCCCGGAAAGGATCTGCGTCAGTCGGAAGGAAAGAGTCCCGTGTTGTCGCCCCGCCCACTCAGCAATGACCGGCTGGAGAGCCTCCACGGCGGCAAAGCCAGCACGTGGAGCCTCCAGCCGGGACGACCAACGAGCCATCGTGGCTCGACGAGCGGCCTCTCGCCACTCGCGTATCTCTTCGGGCGGGGGCGGGGTGCTGCTACCCGCCCGGAAGTCAGCCGTTCGCCGATAAACTTCAGCGAGCACTTCTGCCTCCAAATCCCACGGGGGAGTCCCGGCTAAGGCGCACGCCGCCTCCGTCGATACAGTGCGGTAACCACGTATGGCTCTAACCGCCAATATCCTCTGAGGGCGCCAGAGGCGAGCCCTATTCTGGGCGGTCAGAGCCGCCGCCCACACCGGTGCACCATACAGCGCCATTGACCGGACAACCCCCGTGTATAGCCGTCTCGTCGCGATGCTGGCTCCACCCAAATTAGGCAAAAGTCGCCCAAGGGCAGAAGCAGCGCCGACCAGCTTTCTCCAAAGCTGTCGGAAGTGCTCGTCGAAGAGCCACCTGCCATCGAGGATCAGGCCCAGATACTTCATCTGGGCCTGAACCGGTACGAGGACCGAATTGACTACGATGGAGGCGCCGGAGGGTGGACCACGACGGGGCCCATGGAACAAAAGAGCCTCCGTCTTGTCCAGGGCCACCCGCAAACCCAGCGCCTCAATACGCCCGACCACCAAAGAGACTCCCACGGTGGCCAGGCGCGCCGCCTCTTAAAAGTTCGCCCCCCAGGCCGTGACCAATGTGTCATCGGCGTAACAAATTACGCCCAGTCCGGGAGGGAGGCGACCTCGAAGGGCCCAATCGTATCCCATATTCCACAGGAGTGGTCCGAGGACAGACCCCTGTGGAACACCGCACGACATGAGCCGCCGCTTCAGAACACCGTCTCGGTCCTCGTACATGACAGTACGCTCCTGTAGATAGTCTGCCACAAGCCGCCTCAGGTACTCTGGCACCCCGTGGTAGTGGAGTGCTTCCCTGATGCAGCTAAATGGCAGACTATTAAATGCGTTGGCGATGTCCAACGACACCGCCAACAGCACGCCGCCACAGCCCACCGCCTCTTCGGTAACGGCCCTCAGGCGCAACACAGCATCGACTGTCGAACGCCCTGCTCGAAAACCGAATTGGGCGTCCGACAGATCGGGGCCCACCTCGCAGAGGTGCCGGACAATGCGGGCAGAGAGTATCCTCTCAAACAGTTTACCCGCCTCGTCCAGCAACACGATGGGCCTATAGGCCGCTACCGATTCGGTTGGCCGTCCCGGTTTCCTTAATAGGACCAGCTTCCCGCTTTTCCAGCACTCAGGGAAGCGTCCGGACGCCAAGCTAGCATCCAAGACCTCCCTGAGGTGGTCCGACATGTGTTCAAGGGCCCGGGCCAGCACTCGGGCAGGTATCCCGTCCGGCCCGGGGGCGGTGTTCTTAGAACGTATTCGTAGAACAACCGCCCCTATCTCCGATTCCCTGACGGGCGGAACATTGTCCTCGTTGTCCCCGTCGTCTCCGAACATAAAGGCCATCGACGGGGATGTGTGTTCCACCCGCTGCGGGAAAAGGCCCTCGACCACTTCCTGCAGGAAGCTGGGCTGGAGTGTCTCTGTAAGGGGAGGGCCCGACATGCGGAGCTTTTGTCGCGCCGCACGATATGGGCGACCCCAGGGGTCACGATCGAGACCCTCCAGCATCTCCTTTCTTTTAATTTCTTTGGCGCGGCTGATGGCCAGCTTCAGAGTTTTCCGCGCCTCTCGGTAATCCTCATGAAGCTGGTCCTCCTCGCCTTCTTCGCGGTGTCGCCGCCGACTACGAGTGTAGGACCTCCGGGCACGTGTACAGGCCGCGCGGAGGTCCAAGTCCTGGGACCACCAGTAAACCTCCTTCCGTGGAGGCCGACAGCCTCGGATGCGGGGCATGGCCGCATCGCAGATCTGCGTAATCGCATCGCGGAAGCGACCAGCCCTCATGTCAACCTCCTCGGTCGGGGCCTGCGGAGACAGCCAAGAGTGAACGATGGCCGCCTCCTCTAGTAGGTCCCTATTTAGTTTGGATACAGCCCACCGCGGAAAGCGAGAAGAACGCCGCGCCGCGTGACCCCTACTGGGGTCCTGGGTCCGGGAGAGCTCCATTCGGATGTAGAGGTGATCCGAGAGCGTCTCAACCTCTTCCAGGACGCGTCAGTTCCTTACTCGTGCGGCGAGGGCAGGGGTAGCGAACGAAAGGTCCACTATCGACTCTCCCTGCTGTCGCACACACGTGTTGGTGGAGCCCCTGTTTAGTAAACAGAGGCCCACCGAGGCCGCCCACTCCTCTACGGCCTCGCCTCTAGCATCCGTCCTGGGGGAACCCCACGCAATGGATTTTGCGTTGAAGTCCCCCAGCACTAAGACGTGCCCAGACGTTTGTCGCCGCATCGAGGTTTCCAAGTTGTTAAGGAAAATCTCGAAGTCACTCACACTCTAGTTGGGGGAGAAGTAGATACCATATATGGTAATCCCCCCCCACTCAGCAGCAACATATCCAGTGCCCTTGTCTCTTAGCGACAAGGGCGGGGAATGAGCCGCCGTGGAGGCAACGACTGCCACGGAGCCGTCCCGGTCACCCAACCAATTTGGACGGGGAGGAACGTAGTAGGGCTCCGCGGCTACGGCAACACCGATCGACCACTGTGCCATGGTTTGCAGGAAAAGGTCCTGCGCCGCGGCACAGTGGTTCAGATTCGTCTGAACGAGGAGGTTGGAGACTTGGTCCATTACTGGACCGTCTCTACTACCTCCTCCATGGGCAACGATGCCGTCATGCGAACGACATCAGAGGCAGCCTGGGTCGATTGGCTAGCCCCCGACGCTTGCCGAGAATTGTAGGGAGGTTTACAACCCCCCTGCCCAGTCTGGTGATTGGCGGGCTTAATTCCCGCCGCACAAACCGGGCAATGAGGGGCAGCAGAGCACTCTGCCGCCTTGTGCCCCGGTCGACTGCAGCGGAAACATAGTCCGCTGCAGTCAAAACAACTCGTGCACTTGGCGCGTGTGTGTCCGGATGCTAGGCACTTAAAGCACCTCATCGGTCTTGCTGCCAGTACAGTGACTCTGGCATTCACAAAACCGACAAGGATTCTGCCTGCGTCGCCCAGTACTTTGGCCGACGCTACCGGACAGCTGATCCACACTGCGCCAAGCCCTCCAGGACCGGGGCGGATGGTGCCGACCCTAATGTTGTCCGCGTTGCAGCCCGTCTTCTCGCTAATTGCAACGCGGATATCCTCGATCGTTACAGAGTCATCCAGGCCCGAAATGCGCAACTCCGCGCACTTCGTAGGCCTGGTGATCTTTACACCATCCGTGGCTGCAAAGATTCCCCTTAATTTCTCGGCGAAAGTGTCCGCCACTTTTGCACCTTCAACCCCGAGGAACTCGAGGACCCGAGCTCCCGTCTGGGCGAGGCGCAACCCGACCCCTACCGTCCTGCATTCAGTGGCGAGACTGTCCCGGGCCCTTTTAAAGAAGGACGCATAGGACAATCCGCCATTGGCCGCTTCCGGTGACACCGTGACCACTACAGCCGCAGTTTTTGGGGGCTGTAGTTTCCGTGGCTTCTTCTTGCTGTTGATTATCACTGATAATGACTGCGGGGTAGGAGCTGCGTTTTGAGCAGCCTTTTTGTTCCCCTTTCGGGACTTCTTCTTAGCCCCTCCGACAACTTGCCAACCGTTATTGGAGGGGGCAGATGTGGAAGTGCCAGGTACAGGTGTTGGAGCGGGGAGCGGAGGGAACTCTGCTCTAGGCTTTACCGCCATTCTAGGCCCTGCCACCGATGCAGCTGTCTTTGTTGCTGCCTTGGTCATCTGTCGTGTTCTCGTGGTAACCGCAGATGCAGACACCGAGACCGCTGTTGCATACGATTTGCGCTCATTTGCTACAGAAAGCGGAATCGGTGTTGATGCAGCCTTTCACCTGTCTGCAGCGAGTGGTGGTCGAATAACAGGAGCTGGAGGTAGACTTGCTTTCAGGCTCGCAAGACGCCTGTCTAGCATACGTCCCACTGCGTCCAAAATTTGGCGCAACTGGACATCGCTGACGTCACCGGAACCAGGAGTAGAGGTAGGTTGCCTCGAAGCCGGAACATTTATCTGCGACCGAAACTGCGCAAACTGGGCACTCAGTTCCGCCACCTGCCCTGTCAGGCATTCGTTAGCAGCCTGGAGGCGAGCACCATCCCCAACGAGGGTCTCAACGACCCCAGCAATGGCAGAGGAGGAGTCCTTTAGAGCCCTTACAAAAGAGCTCTTAAGGTTCTGAGATTTGGTAGCCACCTTTTGGATAATGGCCACCCCCGCATTTGCTGTCTCCTGCAAAGTTACTGTTGTTATGGGGACAGAACCCCCTTCCGCTGGTTCTCGAATTTTTTGCAGGAGATCCGCAATCTCCTCCTCCGCTGTACTTTCACCTTCCGCTCTAACTCGTCTATAGGCTTCTGCCTTGCAAAAGACAGAGCCTGACGGGGCCGAGGTCGACGTTCGTGACTTACCTCTACGGCTACTACCCACGTTAGGGGGTAGCATTTCCTGGGACGTATCACTCTCATCGTCCCGACTGCGTTTCCTGTTTTCACAGGGTTCCATTTCTGTTGATCCCAGTACGTCCAGATTTGTACTGGAGTTACCACCATCCGATGTAATAACAGACCTGGAACATAATCGATGCGATATTCGACGGCTCCCAGCTGTCAATATGACTTCTGGGAGCCCGATCGAGGTAGGTGTCCCAAGTGTGACTTCCTCATCGTTGGACGAAAAGTCTTCTGCTTTTTTAGACTTTCCCTTCCTTGTCCTCTCCTGTCCTTTCTTTTATTATTTTCTGTGTTATTTTTATAATGAGATTCCATATTAGATCCACGAGTGGGGGAGAACTAAAAGCCCACCCGGGCAGAGAACCCCCAATACCCGGGCAAGCGTAAATTTGTACCCAACTGAGGGGTCCACAGGTGCCTCGGCTGGGAGTGCGCTTAGGACTGAACTACCCATCAGCCATGCATCCCCTGGTCACGCACCAGAACACGGGATTCGGGGTAATTTTTTAAAGAGGTTTTCTTCCTCGCACTCCGGGCGGCTAAGCCAAGACCCTCGCCCCCGATTGGTGTCGCGAGACATAACCACGACACTCCTTTCGGGATTACGATGTGACAACGGTGGCAGGAAGATTAAATCTTTCAATGCCTGCTCGGCGGCCGTGTGAGTACACACCGAGCCCGTTCTCCTTTCTCCACCATTGACAGTGGAGAAACGCCGACCCATGAAAGGGTCCCACCATCATGATTTTTTATCGAGGTTTTCCTCCTCATTGCTCCGAAGAGCGAAGAGCCAACAGAGGAATCGACAAAAATGCCCACTCTGTTGGACCAAGCCTCAACCGAATGACCGAAGAAAATGGCGTCCTCTTCTTCGTGCTAGAATATTAGCCGTTGGCGGTGATGTTCTCTTCCAAATGGCACAGAAAGGAACAGTGCCGTCGCCAACGTTACCAGGGTGCACTACGTGGAGGTTTTCTACCCCAGCACCCCAGACTGTTCACAGACCTAATTTAATCCTACTTCTTAAGAGATTATTATTGACACCTCGATTCAGAGGTTTAGGTTATGTAATATGGTTTCTGTTTGCATGAATTCTTATTTAAGGATATTATCTTCATAAATTAATTAGTAATATATTTGCCAAGTGGAGTGGAACAGATCACATTATAACATTCCTCTCTTGCCACACAGGCTAAGTTCTTGATGCTGGTATAAAAGATTTTTAATTATCTGAAAATACTCAGAACGAAATATATTTTCTGTAAACACCTGTAAGAAAAGTTTATTAAACCGGCAAAACAACAATGAAATAGGCTGCATTATAAAGCTATATTTTTATATATACTAAGCAGACTGGGGACATAACATAGTGAGATTTATTTAACTCTTTCTGAACACATAAAAGTAAACACTAAATACACTTATGTAAGAACACACACGCTCACGCAAACACACACATAAAACTGGCATGTAAAAAATGAAAGTATAAGTGATACATAATAAAATCACTGGTTTAAAGTTACTTCGTCGGTTTCGTAGCCATCTGTATCGGAGTTGAAGCTATATTTAAAGACTGTAGTTCCTCATTAATGAACAAGTTTGGATCTTAAAAGACCGAAGTAAAGTACAATATAAAAGAAAACATAACATCAATATTAAGTAAACAAATAGATATTATATATTATCGTACACATTTTATTGTTATTTACTTTCTAGTATTTTATTTAGGTATTGGTTTTACATACATGCTGTATGATTTCTTAAATAAATGTAAATTAGAGTAAAATAAAATCAAATCATAAGTATGTGTAGTAATTAAGTAATGTTAGATCATGTAAAAACAAATGAAAGCCAAACAGCTACTTAATAATATTAAAACTAAAAATTAGCTAGTTTACTTTCTTTAGCTTTGTACACTTTACTTGGTTCAATCGATATCGATCGGTATCTATCGATTTATTATTATTAAAAGTCAGATAAACTGCAATTTAAAATAAAATCAAATCAATTCAAGGCCAGCCTTTTGTTAGTCAAGGCTTAAAATAAAGAAAATAATTTTGAAATTGTATTCATTTCTGCGCGTGAGAAAAGCCTGTACTACTCATAGGCATGCTTCGTAACATTTGGTACGCATCTTATGTAATGTTTTCGTAAGTTATTATGCTACATAAATACTTGTTAAACTGCAGAGAAGCTAGCCGCTACAAAACTAGCACGTTTTATCAATTCTAAGAAACAATTTACCTCGTTTTACTGTATAACAGGTATTGTAAGAGAAACTTGTGTTATAGTCATAACTGCGTCTATTATTCAGTAATATGTAACAAAACCAGCTATTGGATCCTTACAAGTACATTGTGCAATAAAAATTGCCACGTTGATAATTTAGTGTGCGCATTTTTAATAAAACTTTCAGTCCTATTATCGGAAGTCCGAAAATGTTTTTGGCGAACGAATTTTACCTTATAATGATTATTCTTCATAAAATACTAAATATTAAAAATTGGAACTAATATACTATCACTACTAATATCACTAGCACTAATATTTGTTTCCATATATTTTCCGATTTCTATATTCATGCATCATTTATAAATTTATTTTATACTTATATTTATTTTCATATAGTTTTTAATCATAACTTAAATGAAGCTGGATAAGTAACATTCAAAACATTTGGTGACAAACGATTCGCTGCAAAACCGAGTCCATGTAGAGTTATCTGCCTAACCGTAATCTAATTTTCGCCGCCGCGGTTGAGGTTGGACGAAGCTGCAGCTGTAGTAGTTAAGGCGTCTTCTCACTTTAGGCGCCTCGAAAATAGGCTATTTTTGCGATTTTTTTTCGAGGATTTTTGCTTAAAATTATGGGATAAAATGGATCCTATGTAATAAACACATCTTTCAAGTACATGAAAAGTTTTTATTTTTATTTTTTTGAACAATTATTATATAATAATACAACAGTAGCATCGAAAAACCCGTCGAAAAATGTTATGGTCGTGGCTTGTTGATGGTATCTCTGAGACGGGTCATGTGAAACAAAAAAATAAAACTCAGTATGTCAGTGGCTAAGATTCAGTATGTCAGTGGCTATAGTGCATATTATCAGATTTTTGATATTCGCAAAAATAACAAAATGCCGCACGTTTTTCGAAAAAGTAAAACAAAAATGCGATATATTTGTAGTTTTTTGTAAAAAAAAATTCTTAAAATCGAAATTTCAACTTCAAATCTGATGATATGCGCTATAGCCTTAACTATGAAGAATATGTCATTTAAATTTCATGACAATCGGCTGGATACTTTCCAAAATTTCATCAACAAGGCTCCGAAAAATCTTGTTTTGAGATAAACGTGTAAAAGTTTTGGTAGCAGAAAAATCATGAAAAAACCTTACCTCGGGTTAATCAGCGATGCCTGCTCCATACAATGGACCTTCCGATTCTTAAAAAATCAATTTAATTAATAAAAAATCGATTTTTTTTAAATTTCCAAAGTGAGAAGACGCCTTAAATTGTCTGTGACGATAAGTTCGCTTGTGATCGCCGTGTACCCGGTAGGTACTGCGGGGCTGCCGCAGCGCGGGAGGCGTGACAATTTCATTCCTGCCTCATGGTGCACGCTCAATGTGGTAAAAATTATGAGTTAAAATATGTTTTTGGTAACGGTATTATCAATAAAAAAATGATGATAACCGTCTATTATGAGTTCCAATGGCTTTAACAAAAATTTATGAATAATAAAGGATAAGGAAAAAAAAATGAAGAGTGATTGTTATGAGCCCAAATCGGTAGTAAATCAAATCAATATAGGAATAAGATTTTCATGTGACCCGATATGGGTCTAATTAGTAATACAACTTCGCGCATTCTATTGTGGGCATCGCGACTAACTCTTCCGCTTGCTGGGTCACAGGATTCTTGATATAATATGAATAAAGAAAGAAGTTCAAGACTATCACCGAACATCCTCTTGCAATCTTTTTAGTGATTTAATATTGAAAATATGTTAAGCTAATGAAATTAAGTCAAATTATTTCTTAAAGATAAGGATCTCAGTTTCTCTGTATTACAAGACACGTAAAAGAGTAACTAGGTCAAAATGTTTGTATATTAATCTATAACTAGTGGTCGCCCAGTGGTCGAAATTCGACCATAATAAATTTAAATTGTAAGTGACTTAATATACATTATTAAAATATAATATTCAAACATTATTAAGGTTCTACTGTCGAAAACTAAACTACTATAACCACAGATTTGACCGAGACTGTTATTCGCCCATCTCTTTTTTGAACAAATTATATGAAATTAAAAAGAAGTAAAATAAAGAATACCTATTTAAAAAAATGTTTATTAAAACAAAACATGCTATAAGAAGATGCAAAACAAAAAAATCATGAATAAAAATATTATCCATTTAGAGCATTTTTTGTCGCATATTGCAATAATTTAATTAATGATTTAAAACTTCTCTGAAAACAATGTGTTTTGTAAAAACTCTTTCATCGTTTGCTAAATGTCTTGGGCCGTTATATTTGGATATATAAAACCTTAAACCATCGAATGAACGAACTCTACTTGCTGCGACATACAATTACCCATGTGTAAAAACTGGCCAATTTAATAAAACTTCAATTATTTGGAATGTTTTGTCCAATTCCAGTGAAATTTTACGCATTATGTTGTTGTTACATGTTTGATTAATACGTTCTTGTAACCTATAATTAATAGCAGTGTCAACATCATAAAAATATAATTGTGCATAACATGGTGAGTGATTATAAGCGGCAGTCATTGGGCCTGATCTGTGATAAAAAACATCATGTATTTTGAAATGATACACTCCCCTTGTCTCAGCAACTTTGGCTTCTGAGCTAACCATAGCTAAACATGAATTATTTCAAAATAATTTTTTGATTTACTTTTTATTGAAGGTTCATTTGAAGTAAGTCCATTATACAATGATTTAAAATATTCATTTTATTTTAAAATATTCATTAAGGGTGGTAATAATGCTTTACCTTTGTGACAACATGAAGTGAATGCAGTTCGGTCGCCTAAAGTCACTTCAGATTCAAAATGTTTCGCATTGCAAAACCAGCACTCTAAATCCATTAAATGACATTTAGAGCACATTTAAATCTATCTCTCAAAATCATATTACTATCGAATACTACTGATGGGGAATTATTCCTTCCTCTTAGAGAAATATTCCTTCTTTGTCTCTCACTCCGAGCCGTTAATGTTCTATGTTGAGGCATAATTAAAGTTCTTTCATTAAGAACCAGCAATAGCAAATTATATTTTTTTTGTACCTGAATGTTGTTATTGCAGATTGCTGCTACAGAACTTTCTTTATGCATATAATGATAGTCCGTGTACATTTAAATGTATGTTGCTGCTACACAACTTATATATATTACATAAATTTGTATAAACACTCAGTATTTCACGTAGTATTCGTCAAATAAAACTTTTCTGTTTGACATTCAACTATGTCTATAATAAACAAAAGAAGCAATTTGACCACAGAGTATGTTTACGTGTACAAATACTTGTGTATGCGTGTGTCAAATGTATACTGGTTTGTGTAATGTTTTATTTATTGATTTATTGTACTTATTATGCATTATTATTAAAATATTTTTTTATATTAAATGAGGCAAATAAAACTTTTCTTTTTGATATGTCTATGTCAGTACTCTATGTCTATGGACAAAATGAAAGTATGCATGTACAAATACTGGTGTATGTATGTGTGTGTGAAATGTATGGTAGTGTGTGTAATGTTTTATTCATTGATTTAATGTACTTTATAAGTATTATTATTGAAAAATATTAGCGTTCTGCACTTCTCCAACGCATAAACTATAAGTGTGCCAAATTTTATGCTCCTGCGTCCGCGCAATTTTCGTAAAAAGAGGATTAAAGTTTTTGCATCACGTATTAATATATAGACGTATTAATAGTATAGATTATGTAAATTACTACAGTAGTATTGACAATTTTACATAAATGATGCTTATGACAAAATCTAGGTTTAAAGATCTATATGTATATAAAAGAAACTACTGTTTTTAATTAGGTCATATATGTATGTTATCGTACTCAATCAAAACACAATCTAAAAGGTAGGGCAGTAAAAGTCGTAATCACAATTCAAGCGACAATTTATGCGTTCTAATAAATAACACAGTAATAATAAATGGAAAAAGTAGGGTCACTTTACAAATGTAACGGATAAATTACGCTCCAAAGTAGAATCCTACCCGGAAATCTCATTCAATACATCAAAACAACGTGTACTCATTACTGGAATTCTTGCTTTTTTATGTTTAAAAGGACTGTACTCAAGGGACCGTATTTAAAAAGTCAGCAAAGACATTAAAAAATTTTGCCAAGCCGTAAAAAAAAGCTCTGCCTCAAACAGTTGTTTAATTTGACTGATCCGTTGGTCCTGTTGTAAATTAACTTATGTGATAATAATGAATAGTAATATAGTGTATAGAAATAAATAATATGAGTATGTTTGACTGCCTTAGTGGTGCAGTGGTAGCGTATACGACTACTGTGCATGAGGTTTTGGGTTCGATTCCCGGGTCGTGTCGATGATGATGGATGTTATGCCTTTCATGTGCTCAAACGAGACGTAAAAAAGCATCTTACTAGGCCGCCATAGTGTGAGTTACTATACTACATTGTTTGCATTCGCAATGAGTATGGTGACCACAACTCTTGGATTCTGTTTATGCTTTCCATCAGGCAAAGTAAAATCACTTTGACAGGCTCTTAAAATATAAAACAATGCATGAGATCTTTTGAAAATCTGAGATTGAAAATATCCAAACCTTCTACAAGTTTTTGTACACTCATTTTTTATAGAAGCTGGGTGTTTTTGGAATGCCTTATCGATTTCTATCAGACGTGCCCAATTCGTAACTACCTTATATATAATACATATAGCGTTATCTGTCTCTCATAATGGGAAATTAACGTATGTATGTAAGGAGTTTATTATTACTGCATGAACTTTTGATATTCTATTTATTTTCTCCTAATGAATATTTCGTATATTTATTTATTAGATTAGTAGAATTTATGTATGATAAATATAAATATTGCATAGCTAAAGACCTTATTTGTTACTCAAACTTTTACTCATACATACCTAGCACCAGCTTGAAATTAAATTAGTAAATTAGTAGTTGAGGAAATTGCTATAAGCAATAAGGCCAACCTTTGTACATCACCATTGTTGTTAGTTTTATTGCTGTATAATGTTTGTAAACCCTGGTGTACAAATAAGGTCGATCTATTTAATATATCTTAGGTCTATCTATTTAATAACTAAGGATATCTATCCATTTGTTTGTTTATTTTGAAGCTAGATGGCGTTATGTTTCAGATGTCCGATATTTATTGTTCTTATTGTTTTTACTCTAATTACATTTTGTTTATACTACTAATTATTATATAATTTTCGACATTTTCATCAACCACTACAGATGTGAGACCACCCAAAAGCTTACTTTCTTTTAACACTTGTGTTACGAAAATTCTCTAAACTTTTTTCCTTCACTTCAGTTACTTAACTATCATTAAGTGAATTTTCACAAATAAAACAATTTATTTCATTAGAAGTCCACTGTAAAACGGACTCGTATACTAATGACTCAGACTAAGTTTTCTATTGAGCTCTGCAAGCAGACGTTTTGTAGAAGATAAAAACGGGAATACAAAGGTGACACATTCCCTAACACATACCAGTAACACCCTTCTAGTAAGAAAATTAAGTTGATTTTTTAATTTCTCTCGATTTACACCTACTAAATTTAATTTAATTTTCTACTAGCTCAGCCCTTTCATCTGATATAAATATTGAAATTGTTGGGAAAAAATGTATAGTCCACCATTTTGTAGCGGCGGCCATCTTGGTTTCATAATGGTCCAGAATATATTAATTTATATCGTTATCAGAACAAAAGGTGTATACTAA
Source organism: Hypercompe scribonia (assembly GCA_949316085.1). Lineage (NCBI taxonomy): Eukaryota > Metazoa > Arthropoda > Insecta > Lepidoptera > Erebidae > Hypercompe > Hypercompe scribonia. The sequence goes on from OX438975.1 coordinate 15,476,965, forward strand.
ATGTCTACCAAATGACAGTACCAAAAGGAATAGTTTGCAAATATGTTGCACTTTTTGTTAATGCTTTTAACACCTTTAACACAACACACAACACAAAAAGAGTACATTATAGTATTCTAAGTGCAATTTATCGAATTATATGGAAAAATCTACTTAAAAGTAGCTAATTTAGTTGAATACAAGTTTATTTCTTCGTTTCATAAATTATACGGGATTTCCGATAATGGTTTTATATTCAAAATTGGCCATTCATCTGGCCTACTGCCAGGCGACTGTAAGTCTATTGACATATTTCCAAGTATTTGAAAATGTTTATTTTCTAATCTCTCTCCTATTGTAATTTATATCTTTTCCTAATTAAAGAGTTAAAAGAAATACATGAAGAAGGTTTTAAATTATACCGTTTATTTATTGTTTAAGGTTTAGATTCGATATCTGGCCAAAACCACAATTTTATACTTTTAGAGAACATTCGTTTGTCGGTATAATCTGTTTGTTAAATTAAAAGACATATGAAATGCGTCCCAGACATACATGTATAGCCGCATATTTCGTGAAATTATTCGAAATTAAATAAGTTAAACTTTTGCATGCTTCTCATAGGAACAAACTCATGGGTTCAGGTTTTCCAATACAATTCAGCTGTTCGATAAATTTGAAATTATACAGTATCTACTGCGTGTTGTAAAATTCTTCTCCATTGAACTGTAAAGTCAAACTGGACCAGAGCCAAGCAATATATCATAGATTGGCAATTTCCTATTCTTTTTTCCAACGATGTAATATATTTGCCGTGTTTGCATATCAAAGACTGATTTTATAATTCATCTAAACCAATGTTGGTACGTTTCATCTTATGTTAAAAGTTAATTTTATTCAAGTTTCTATTCAAGGACATATATGTAGAACAATCGTTACAAATATTTAAGAACAATGAGATTTGGATTCAAAATTTAAGAAATTTGAACATTTTATGTGAGTTATAACTTATAATGTAGCATTTTATTTCTATCTTGAAAACTAGCGACCCTCTATCGAGTCTTGGTTTCACACTGGTGTAATGTAAATAATGCTGTCAGTGTCGAGTTATTAGTAGTATTATGCAGAATATCTTCATATATAGCTGATCTATTATGAGACTAAAAATAATTGTTTTCATTAGAGGTTAATTTGGCAAGAGGTGCACCAGCCGCTTGCAGGCATGGACTATATCGCGATACCCGAATGCCCTTGCATTTTATATTAATGACATCTCCTAAGATATGTATTTTAAAAATGGTTACCGGTTTACCCTCAGGAGATAGATTTATACTATCGCATCGTTTTTGTATTTTTTTTAAGATATAATAAAATTTTACTTCATAATTTTGATCTATCTCAATGTAAACGCACAAAGCCTCTACTATATATATATTATAAATATAAATCTTCCTCTTGAAAAACACTTCCTGAAGATAAAAACTGTATTTAAATCCGTTGTGTAGTCGGAAAGATCTCAAACGTAGTACAAGCGGCAGGAAGCGACTTTGTTTTATGTTTTATAGAGATGTAATTGGAAGCGGTAAACCGTAGTACTCCGTGGAACGCTGCCTTCAAAAGCTAACAGCTAGCTTAACTATTGTCGATATTCCACTAAAGCTTCACGATGTTATACCTGTCATATGCATGGCTGTGGTTGGAAAAAAAGTATAATATTATGGCAATATGTAAGTGAAACAGGATATTAGAACCCTTGCCTTAGAATCCATGGTAATGATGACGACACTTCCGTTAATCTCTATCTCAATTTGTTCTATTCAGTTGAAAATGTATACTTTATTTTATTTATATTTGGCTCTGTTAAATTATTTTTTTTTATGGTAAACGTGTCTTTAGGGTAAACGTGTACTAGAAATCTTGAAAACTGAGTCTCATTTTGTGCATTACGTTTAGTTAAAAGTAACATAATTTAACGTTTAATTCAGAGTTTAAACTCTGCTGTATGAGAGTACATGTAATTTAAAAAAAAAAGTCTATAAGCATAACTAAACTTTTTTATTTTTTACAGTTTTGAATTTCTAGTAGTTTTAATTTAAACCAAATAAAATTTAGTATTCTATGTCGTTTTTAAATTTATTTAGTTTCTACAGTGCAAATACTCGTAAATGGTGTAGTGTATATTTGTGACGAAAAAGCAATTTTCATCGTGAGTTTTTAATATCTTACATATCGTTATATCATAAATATTTGAATTTCACGAACGAAAGAACGAACAGACGAAGTATACTGACCTTAAGTGGCAGAAAATACTACTTACTTACCTACTATACGTTGTGTATATTAAAAAAGATTAGAGCCTGTTGAACATAATTTTGGGAGACTACATTTTTTTATGTGAAATTATTAGTTAATATTAATTTTCCAAGTTATGCTGTTTGTATATGAAACTAGCAAATATTTTATACATAAATAAATCTTGAAAATTTTATTATCATTGAAGCAAAATAGTAGATAATTTTAGCATTCGGGTTCAGATTCGTGAGGCTGAAAAGTTTATTAAATAATTCATACAAAAACAGTAATAAAGCTCTCTTGTATGCTTAGTTCAGAAAAGTCCTCATCAGTCCTTTTGTATGGAACTTACTGTAGGTATATAAGAAGATAAGACTTCATATTTTATTGAAAGAAGTTATTAGTTGGGTTTGCAGTAATTGAAATTGAATTTTAAAAATGTTATAAATTAAGATGATGCTGTTTTCTCATGACGAAGATAATACACTATAAATTATTCAGTTGGATTATTTGTAACGACGAATACACAGTCAATAAAAGCCCTTTGTTATGCAATCTTATTCCATACATTCACACTCGAGAAACGTTTTTAACATGGTTTTATAAGCATCGTATGTATGTGTAATGTACGTGTATCTTTATGTAACGGAACTTTTATAATTTTAAAACGAAACTTCGCACATTTTTTTCATTTAAAGCCTACCAATGTGACTCTACTCTGCCTGATGAAAAGCATGAATAGAATCCTAGGGTTGTGATCACCACACTTATTGCGAATACAGACATTGCAATATGGTGACCCACGTTATGGTGGCCCAGTGAGATATTTTTTCACGCCCCGCTTGGGGACGTAAAAGATATGACAGTCATCGTGGTTGTGTAACTACTATTGACACGATAACTGCTTAATGTGACTCCGGTCTCGTACTCACCAACCAAACACGATGCTGTCGCTTTAGGTTCGTCTCTTGTGAGAGGGTGATACACCGCGGTCGAGCCAGCTCGTTCGTGCTAAAATTAACGTGGCTCTACTACTACTTATTAAGGACCGTTGCCAATATAATGATGTAGTAATTTTTAGTAATAATTAGTATCTGTTGGATTAGCAACTTTTTCCATATCTATAATAAAAATACAGTAGTGTCTTGTGCTACGTACTAAGACGTGTACTAAAGCATAATATGTGACTTGCTTACTTGTTATATTCTTATTTTTAACAAGGAAATAACCATTATTAATACTAAACAATGTGTGTTTGAAAATTATGAGTTTGAAAAATTAAAAAATTACGCTTTTATAGCTAGCCGAGCAGAAAAGTATATCTTTTTTTGTATTTGTAATTTCAAAAAAAAAACATTTTATTATAAAAAAACGTGGAGGGGTTTACAAGATACTCCATTCTATAATAAATTTAGTTTTGTCAATTTCTGTCAACATAGTATTTACAATAATTGACGTCTAGTACCTCAAGTAACGCAAGAAAAGTCTCAATGTTGAGATATATGTGTTTGAATTGCTTGACATTCGACCTGACCACTAGCTAAGTTGATATTCTATAAACGTTAACGTTATTAGAAAAGTAATAAGGAGTAATTAGTTAAATAATCAGCAACAGTAGGCCTCGTGCCTCAGGAACTATTCTAAGAAGGCTAGTTTTAAGAAAACTGTGATAAGCTAGTTAACTTTCATTTATGTAGTATTTGTTGGCATTATAATAAGTGATATAGAGTCAGGAGAACATATATACGAGATATATGTGTATATATATATAAATATATATATATATACATATATATATATATATATATATATATATATCGTATTTCAATCTGTCGCTGTCCACTGCCGCACGAAGGTCTCAGGAGGACATGAAGGTGAAGTTTTGACTTATGAATTTTAACAAAATGTGAACCACGGTGACTGTCATGCCTTTTATGTCCCCAAGCGGGCGTGAAAAAGCATCTCACTAGGCCGCCATAGTGTAGGTCACCATTCTGCATTGTCTGCATTTACAATGAGTATAGTGACCATAACTTTTGGATTCTAATGAATAGAATCCAAAAATTTCAGTTTCGGTTTCAGTGCTTTCAGTCCGGCAGAGTAGAGTCACTCTCTTAATATAGAATACAGAAAAATATAGAACACCACAAAATGTAAACTTGTGAACAAATTAAGCAACTGAAATAGCAGATTGATCTAAACAGACTGTCACAATAGCATCTTCAAACCTTGAAATTATTATAATAAGTTATTAAGAATAAATATCAAAGAAATCTACAACGCTAGCAAAATTCTAAAACAACTAATATTTTACAGTGACAGACGCCTACGTATTCCTTCCTGCTTTTAATTTACATTGCATCATACATTATTTAAGCTTTCTTCGTTGCATGTATTTCAAATAAGATATGGTTTTTTTTTTCAAAGGCTACAAGTAATTTTCGTCACGTCATGATATACAGATATTTTTTATTCTTTGCAATAGGAAAAATAATGGAATCTGAACCTGATTGGACTTAATTTTAATTTTCACAATAGTCAATTTATTTTGGTTTTAATTTTCGTAACATATTATAGGAACCTTAAATCAATGATTTATTAACTATAAAATAATCTATTATTATTAGAAATATAATTATTTTTATATAATTGAAGGACTGAAGATGTAGCTAAACCACATTATGTATGTCAATCCTAATTTAGAGAAAACTAGTATAACTATATATTTGCTTCAAGAAATTGTTTGAAACATAAACAAAAATGATTATATTGCACGTTGCCCCTAAGGATCTCTTTTTACCATCTTTAGCGATAAAAAAGCGTGAGACTTATATTTTCAAGAAATTGTGTTTTTGATGAGATCTTATTAAAAGAAACGGCGGTCAACTGTAACTTACAACGGGTACCTATACCCACCTGTTACCCACCTATCTATTTTGATCGTGTAAGTGATAAAAAGATTATTTGTGGCAAAAATAGCCGTCTAATATTTATTTTGAATAGTTCTGTAAAAAGATACTGCACTCCTGAAAAGTCGTGATAGTCACAGTTAATAGATAACTTGTAATAGTTCTGCTTATCTTAATTTTAAAGTAGTTCTTTTAGGATAGATGAATGTTAAATTAAACTTGTTTATTATATTTAAATTAATGTCTAGTTTTCCGGGCAATCTTGAACACAATCATTTTGCTTTCCCAGAAACAAAACTTAAAGAAGGTGACGAAAGCCTTGTTGGCCTAATACATGCGCAGACCTGAAAAACAAACATTCTACATCTAAAGATCGATGTCTCTTTTCTTGAACCACCTGCTACAGACTTTAAAAATCTTACTCTAATCTAAAAACATGCTTGCTTATTTACAGTTTATCTGCTGTAAATGTTGACAGCTTTACACCACATCTTAAAGACCTTGCTTGTCCAAGAGATCTCTTGCAGGAGCTGACGGTTTTGATGAATTTATTATACTCTCTGGTAATGTTTATATTGCTATTATTGACATTCGATACACAGCTAACTTATATGCTATGTAACATTGATGGTGGCATTCGTCCCATTACGGTAGGATATACGTTGCAGCGTATGGTAGGAAAAATTTATTGCAAGCAAAATATTATTTGTATTTTAGTGTATTATATTACTTTTATTTAATTGAAGTATAATAATAAATTAATTATGTCATCATTATCAACAGCCTTTAACAGTTCACTACTAGACGTAGGCCTCACCTTAATAAGGACGTTTTGGCCCACTACACCACACTGGCCAGATGGGTTAGTATAGGATTTGTTTCAACCTTTTCTTCTCTTCGCAGTAATGTTGTTTTGCAAATTTTATTCTTTTACTCACTTTTTACGACACCTATGGGAGGAATAGGGATGGCGACACTTCGTATTGTTAATCTGTCAACGCATGAAAATATTTCAAAAAATAAAATATAAGTACGTAATTCATGATAATATATAAAGTATAGATAAATAATATATAAGTATATAATCAATTAGTCCGAATATACGAGTACAATTTCAATGTAAATGAAAATGATTTAAATATCATAAAAGGAAAATTTACTTAAGTGTTGTTATTAGCATATTTATTTTAAATAAAATTACATTTCTTTCTAATGAAGATGTCACAGATACATCAAATATGAGTAGCTGCTGCAAGCAAAACAAAACAGCAGGAAATTACGGTTGTAACGGAAATCATATAAAAACATTATTAATGTTTATGCCTGTAAAAGTGATTAATCAAGTAATGACAAGGGCTCTGATATCTTTGCATCCAAGCATTAATTATTGGTGGAAGTGAAAATGAAAATAAAAAATGAAGAGTGTTATTTTCATGGATTCATATTAATTATCATATTTATTAATTGTATTACTTTGATTTAAAATTACTAGAATATTTTATTAATACTTTTTAGTAGTCGAAGATGTAATATGTATTTATTTTTATTTATTTTATTATTTTATCTATAATTATTTACACATACAAAGTAAAAAGCTAATGAAGAGGAGAATAGGAATTGTGTCATAACTATTTAAAGATAAACTTGGCGTGAATAAAAGGAATTGTACCATATGTTAGTGTAGTGTACATGTAATAATAGTTTACTTAAACATTCACATAAAACTACCAACTTTTAAAATATTATGACTAGAGACCGGATAATATGCATTTGCATATTTGCATATGCATTTGCATATTTAAGCGATTTTCAAGGCTAATAGCATATTTTTACTAATATCTAGTGATGATGCATATTACTGCTATAATTTACAGTAGGTATTTTTCGAGCGTAGCGCACTCGGCAGCCGCGCGTATTTTGTTTTGGTAGGCACTCAAAAAATGAAAGAGACAAATGATCGCGTCGCCGCGCGCTCGCCTACCGCGCTACTCCCACCGTTTATTACTTTGACGCGACATATGCATGTCATTATTACTTTGTTACTTTGATTGTTGACACGCTCGTGCTCGGATACTTCACCTGCAGTTAAAAGTTTTTGTGTGTGTACAATGCCTCCCGAAAAAAAAAGTGTGTCTTCGTGGATAAGTGAATTTCCTGGAACATTTACTTACGACGGAAATGTTTTATATTGTCGAGTTTGCGAGAAAAACATTTCGTGCACTAAAAAGTTTCAAATAGACCAACATATCAAGACAAGTGTTCACGTCGCAGGATTGCAGAAAAAAGGTCCACGACAACAGCTTATAACCGCTTCTGCTTCTAGCTCGAAATGTAAACAAAACAACCAGTTTTGCATGGATTTATGTGAAGCATTGCTTGCAAGTAATATTCCTCTCTATAAACTAAAAAATTCTACTCTCAATCACTTTCTGCGAAAATATTGCTCAAATCAAAATATACCAGACGAGTCAACATTGCGTAAAAATTATATACCAACAATTTATAAAAATGTTATGGAAAAAATACGTAATGAACTGAAGGAGAACCTTATTTGGATTTCAGCTGACGAAACTACCGACAGTTGTGGTCGTTATATAGCTAATTTAATTGTTGGTACATTGAAACTAGAACCTTCTCCTTCCTATTTGGTGGCCTGCAAAGAATTAGAAAAAACAGATCATTCTACGATGGCCAGATTTGTGAACGAGGGTATAAAAAAAATATTTCCTGAATCATCTGCAGAAGAAAGAGTATTTATATTTCTTTCAGATGCTGCTCCCTATATGATCAAAGCAGCCAAGGCCCTCCAAGTATTTTATCCCAATTTGATTCATGTAACGTGTTTTGCCCATGGAGTACATCGACTTGCTGAAGAAGTACGATCCACATTTGGGAATGTAAATAAACTGATTTCATCAACAAAAAAAGTGTTTCTTAAGGCACCTGCTCGTACTAAAGCCTACAAAGAAAAAATACCAAATGTTCCTCTCCCTCCCGAACCAGTTATAACCCGATGGGGGACATGGATAGAAGCTGTACTGTTTTACAATGAACATTTTGAGGCCATCCAAGGTGTGGTAAATGACTTTGACAGTGCCGAGTCAAGAGCAATTTGTGAGTCACAGACAGCTTTTAACGATTCTACCATAAAAAAAAACATAGCTGTAATTTGCACCAATTTTTCTCACATACCCGAAAGTATTAAAAAGCTTGAAACTCATGGTTTGGCATTGAATGAATCCATTCAAACAATGAATAAAATCCGCTATCTTAACTTCACGTTGCCAAGTACGTTGCCGCATAAACTTAAAGAAAAGTTTGAAAACATTTTGAATAATAATCCAGGCTTTGAACATCTGTGTCAAATTGATAGCTTTATTAATGGACCGACGGAAGTTTTGCCAGAAAATATAAGCGCTAACATAGCACCCAAGTTCAAATTCTGCCCAGTTACCTCAGTAGATGTGGAGCGATCATTTTCGACCTATAAAAATATTTTGAATGATCGAAGACATAATCTTACCACTGAACATTTGGAACAATACTTAATTGTTAATGTTTACAAAAATATTAAATAATGTTACATGTTACTGTATCGATTAACATCTATCAATGGATAGTTTTCTATAAATGTATGCTGATTTTTTAATAAAAAATATAAAACTTAATAGTTTTTTTATTTGATCAAATAACAATAAATTAAAAAGATACATACATAATAAAGTAAAACATAAAACAAGTATTTACTAACAAAATACTTAAATCTAAAGGAATAATATTTACAAAACAAAAAAAACTCATTTAATGTTGCATATTCTGTCAGTTTTCGTGCATATTTCGAGCATTTATCATGCATATTTGCATGCATATAACAAGCTTTTTATGTTGCATATAATCCGGTCTTTAATTATGACACTTAATTATAATTATAACAGCACATAAAAGTGATAAAATGAGCACAGGTTTATTATACACATTGAAATTTACATTTTCGCTTCGCTCGTTGACCTGGAAAGTGCTTAACTAAACAAGACTTTACTTTACTAATGACTTGAAAGTCTAGGACAATCAAATCACTACAACTATTCATATATAGTTTTACATTTTTGTGGAGGCATCATTTAACAAAAATTAACAAATGGTGAATTGACTCCCAGAATCACCCTTCCCGAAGTTGAGTGTAATAGCTTTCCGAAGGATCCTTGAGAAAACACGGAAATCAAAGCTCTTTATTTGTGGACAGTCAATTTTATGAGTCATTTCTTACACACAAACACTGAGTCAGTTAGATTTCGACGCTTATCAAATGGGGTCATTTTAAAATGATTTAACATGCTAACGTAAGTATGTGTTTTTTTCAGCAATGCTACAGTAATTAGTTAAATAACATAGCTAAACGTTTCTGCACACGTTCAAGACGTGGTCTATGTGTAACAAAGTGCAACAGCCAAACTACGCTAGAATATTCCAACATGCTACGAACAAGAGTATTGAACAATAAGATTTTCGTTCCGTGTAGCCGAAATTCACTGGAATTTCTTATGATAAATCTGAGTATTTTGAAGCTCCCTTTTTCTATACTATCTCTGTGAGGTATAAAAGTAAACTTTTTGTCAAATAATATCTCGACTTCCTTATTTTTAACTTTTGTCAACGTGATACAAACTAAAGTAAATTAAGCTTTCTAGAATTTTTTTGTTACAGCATTTAATTGGGTTAAAATGCGTTTTACTGTTTTTATATCATTGGGCTAATCTATTTAAGGCTTCTTGCAAGCAGGAAGTTGGTGGTGTCACAATCTTGACAGTTTTCAAGTCACCGGCCTATAGAAATTTATTTTAATACCGAAATTGCTGGAGTTAACATTAATAAAAATATTAAATAAGACCTAGATGAGATCCTTCCAGAACGACATAAAAGACGTTTTACAAAGCCGAGTGGAAGCCATTGAGTACTACAAAACACAATCTATCCAAGAGGTATGAACTCAACAAAGAGAGCAAGGATCCAGGAATGGCTACACTTGCAGTTAATATATATACATACTAGAACGTTGTGTGGGTTTATTGAACGCTGTATAAATGACATCAGCTTGCTGTCCAGTGTTATCGACTAATTATATTCGTACATTGTGTAGTCTACTCACTAGCTGCAGATTAATTTCATCTAATGGGTTTTGATTAGTTTTTTGTTAAACTATGGTGAGAATTTGCTACTCTTAGAACCGCGATCATTACGTTAATAGCGCTATATTATTCAGGTAGTTGCGAATCGACTAATTATTTGTTTCACGGCAGTTGAACCTGCAGTCATCAATGTTATCAAGCAGATTTGCAAATCTTTCAAGATAAATTGCAAAACCAATGGAGCGTGGTGTTGATCGAGATTACACAAACTATTGTCGCTTTGAATAACAATGCCCGATGAGTAATTAGATAAAACAAGATCCAATATGCGACTTGAAACGTTTTTTATAAAATACAATTTGATCGATTGAGATTATTAGTGTAAATAAATTGCAATAACGCTTCCACCATGTCATGATGTCTCATTTTACTTGTCGAATCATCAACAGTATTACAGTCAATACGATCCACATAAAAGTCACCTATGACATATATTACGGAATTATTAGGTTTTTCATAAACTTTACTTCAGTTATCTAGAAAATGACCCAAATAAGAATGCACTGAAGGGCGTAAGTGTAGAATGCACCACACATTTGAAAAAATCATATGAATAAAATCATTTGATATATTATAAAAAAATTTTCATTTAAAAGATAGCTAATTAGTCGACATTTATGTTTTAAAAATTATATCATCTAAATGACCACCGTATTGACGTTTGCAGTCTTCTAAGTAAACACCCAAATTTTCGAATACTCGTCAGCAAAGAGACCGTGTGATGGCCGACATCTCTTCGCTGTTTTTTTTTTTCAGTTGACATAGTGTATTTAGTTTATTGATGTAGATACAATTCTTCAAATAACCCCTTAAAAAAATTTGCTCGGGATAGATGTGGACTTCTAGGTGGCCGTGGAATGTCGTCTCGTTTGAAAACCAGCTTTTCCGGCAACATGTCTTTGACCACCGTCAAGGACTCATTGGATGTATGACAAGTGGCTCCATCTCGTTGAAACCATGTGTTACGATTGTAGGCCGCAAATTCCAGTAGCATCGGTTCCAAGAACTCCCGTAACATGTTTGCGCTGAATGTAAGATTCAAATGTTAACAAATTTTTGGCCTACTCTATACTATATATTTCACAAAGAGCCATGCACATACAGAACGGGACACTGAGAATTCTAAAGCAACTCAAAGATACTCGCAGTTACTCTCCAAATATTAAGCTTGTTTTGATATTAGACTACTCCTAATAGAAATTAAAATCTTACTCTCCCGCTTAAACAATTTGAAAACTGGAGCTTTCTCTATTTCTTCTGTACAATACTTATCGATTGCCGAATAGCTTACCGATTAATTTAGTACTGTTCAGTCAGGTCTCTGAAATGTTAATATATCATAGTTATTACAGCGTACATTACTATATACTCGTACCTCATTCATTGTTATGTGAAGGCCTCTAGCATTTTGATAATATATTCGTAAACAATTTAATTTATTAAGATATGATTACAATTACATGCTAGAGTACATTAATTACTAAATTAAATCCTGATTAACTTACTTAAAAAGTTGAGGTATCTCATGAAAATTGGATCTGTTCCAATCTTTCCATTTCATAACGGAACAATCTTATGTCTCCCCTTTTTTACTTGAGGTCCAGTGACAGTGTGAAGTGCATTTTTTGAGGGTGATAAGGATTCGAGCACAAACACTGGAGTCTTTCTACCAGCTAATAATCTGAGGTATTGAACTTATCAAACTTTTGTTTATTCTAATTACATTTGATAACAGCTGCCATTAGGTAGTCGAGAATCCAAAGAGAGGTAAACTGGATTACTGATGCTTAGCCAATCTCTTTTTGATGCTTAACTCACATCCAACTACCGATGCCAGGTACTTAACCATTGTGTATAGATTCTCCTCTTTAGTTTCAGATAAGCATTGAAGTTCTATGTTGTTTAAATGTGTTTATTGTTATATTTAATTCTTTCGGTGGTTTAGTTCCCCACGAAATTCTTGAGCACATTCTGTTCCTCTACTAAAATTTCCATTGGCTTTTTCAATATCTTATGTTCAAATTGAAACTGTTCGATGTTGACGGTATGTTAATTAAGTGACACTAGGAGGTCTTTGATATCACGTCGAATCGGTTCGAGTATGTCTTATCAATTTTCTTAAGTAATAAGATATACTCTGTTTTAATCACCTCCAGAATAATATTTCTCACATTTTTGTTGGTTACAGCGAGTGTCTTATTCCCCCTTGTATTCAACACACATCTATTTTTTCCTGTTCTATCATTTTGATCACAATGGTAAATAATACAGTTTATAAACTGTTAGTTGACATTCAAAATGTCACGACGACCCCATGAGAAAGGCATCATAACAAAACTGGTTTAGTACAACAACAATATCTACTTGCAATTATATTATTAATAAGTTCCGTGCAAGGCCATGACAAGAACGACGTAAGCGCCGTAGCTGCCGCTATTTTACGCATTTTAGCTAATCAATTAGCGTTCACTTGAAATATCACTGCTTTAATGTTCACACCAATTGTTTTTGTCGACTTATTGTTTTTAGCTACTGATGTAATATTTATTCACTGTTTAGTTCGATGGAAGATAGAATAGCATAAAATATTACTAAATATTTAATGCCTTATTTTGAATCCAAATAAATTTACTTTCTGGAGCACAAATAAGAAAGTGCTGAAAAGAAGGTGTTGTGGCGTGCAACATCGTCTGCGTCTCTTATTGCCCGTAGCGTGATGTTACACAGCGTGAATAAATTTATTAAATACAAAAAGGTTTAAGAGAGTTAACTTTAAAAGATAAACATAAGCTATCGCTGAATCTTTTAGAAATTTTAAAAGGAAAACAACTTTGTCATACATTATTTTTATGAAATTTTAAGCGTTTACGCAGCGCACGCAATGGAAGCTCTATAACAGAGTAATTTTCTCTTGTTTTTGTACACTTTTCAATAATACTCCATTCCTTTTGGTCGTAGCGTGTAAGCATATTATAGCCTATAGCCTTTTTCGATAATTGGACTATCTACCACTGAAATATTTTTCCTATTCAGCCCAGTTGCTCTTGAGATTAGCGCGTTCAACCCAATAAACAAACAATCAAACAAACAAACAAATTCTTTAGTTTTGTAATATTAGTATAAGTAATTAAACTATTTATAATTATTATCGTCTGGGGAGATTTTTAATTTCTGGCTTAAAAATAGGTGTTATTACTACATTCTAAAGCTTTTTATGTGTTTTAATCATGTATATGAATATGAACAGTCTCTTTCAAAGGTTTGTTAATTCATATGCTTATGACTGTACTTAAAGCTTTAATAAAAAGGCAATTTAGGCAACGTGACACTTAACCCCGTATTTTACATTCATAGTTGTTCTATACATAAAACAATTGCCATGAAACATTGACGCTCTCAGCTCTATATCTTTTATGTGTAAGCATAAATTTGGTCGAATGAAGTTTTATTTAACTATGTTAAAATAGTGCCTTTTTTAACGTATTTTAAAATGGCTTTCATTCAAAGTCAATCTATATAAACTTCAAAAATAAAGGCTATTAATAATTTCGTTACTAAAAGGTATTATTGGATAATTGATAACGTAATTTTCATTGAACTTTGATTAAAAGTCGTAAACTTTCTGTTAATAAGTAGATCCTTATTTTACATACATATAAACAGTACCTTTAATATTTTTTACACTCTACTAAAATCGAGAAAAGTATCTTGATTATGGTTTAGGAAAGACATGTGTCCTCCAAAGGTGAGTCAGAAGTAGCCGACTACAAATTCACTCTAGTAGTTATGTAAATATATTGTAAAGAAGTGTGTAAAAGACGAAGGAGATGAGAAAGATGTATCTAAAACTCTTAAAGTAATAAGGTTCTTATTGTAACTCTTAAACAGTCAAAATCATAATTTGACTTCACATTGAACACATTTGCTAAACGAGTTACGGTGTAATTATTCGACCTGGTTAATAAAGAGAAAATACGATTTAGGCAACTTTCGGGTATCATTTTGCATTCCATTGGATTAAATTCGTCAACGCTAATTGTCTTTAGTTAAGGTAATGGATTGTAAATTTTGAATTTCAATTCACATAAGTACTTCGAAACTATTCAGAATAGAGGATTATAAGTCCTTTAAAATAATATTTTAGTATGGACCTATTGGACTTTAAAAAGAACAAGCCGAAAATTGAGGTTTAGGCTGGGAAAGACCTATTCATTTATTTTTAAATCTTAAAGTAATACAATAGCCAATACAATAACGTTTTTTATTATGCCTGTATCTATCTATAATCGCTATATCGAAAAGAATAGAAAAATATTTCATGTTGTGATAGGATTATTATATCATCGTGTAAATGAAAACTTACCTTTATTGTTACATCGTTAAATTGCAACAATATCAATATCTTTCATGTGTGTATCCCATATTTTCCAAATTTTTATACATAATTAACATTTCGTTAGATTTAGTGTTCTTGGTCAAAGAAGTTTAGAGTACAAAAAAATTTTTTTTAGGAAAATTGCAATTTTGAAATCAAATTAAGGGGCTCATCATGAAAATTTGAAAATAGCATATGCAAATTTTAAAAAATAAGTTATATATTTATTCATACAAGATACACTTATGAAAATGCGAAATTAATCATCTTATTTAACATAATTTAATAGTAATTTAATAGTAACTAAAAAAAAATTAAAAAATACGACTTTGTTAAAAATTACTAATAACAACCAATTAATAACTTAAATGAAAACTAAAAAGAAAAGAAGTAGTTTGGCCTCGAAGCGTAGAATTATTATTTATTTTATACGCAGTCGAGTTCTTTTGTTTTTATTCTTTTTTGTTCGTTGTATTTTTCGAACAATTATTTATATGTAGTTGTATCCCGGTCTGAGTGTCGTAATAGTTGTTGAGTAATTAGATGTGATTCCCCTGTTACTTTTCCTATGCATTACTATTGGTTGGTCGGTACCTTTGAAAGTGATATTATGAGTAATACTCTGTATAAGTCTTTGGTATATGTAGAAACGATTTATTACCGAGCGGTGCTATTCGATTGATCCTCGGTAAAAGCCCTGCTATACGAACATATCTCGGTGATCTGTCATAGTAGTGTATTTATATTGTGCTTAAACCGTGTATGAATGAACGTATGCCGTGTGTATAGTTAATGGTTGGATACTTGGCAATCAGTTGGCAGGTAAACACTTATTGCCATTGAGTTTATGTGGAGACTATAGGTTGGAATCCCACGTCGAGGTGAAACTGCTGCTCTCGGTTATATAGCGTGGTGTTGATGATGTACTCTTAGCTGCCTCGGCAACGGCGGCCAGTCTCAACGGAAACCGGAAACTTCACAGGAGATTTCATAGTCGACAAGTGTGAGTACGAACACGGCTGCGCTCTCTGTCCTTACTCTCATAATCCAATGGGATGGTTATAAACTGTAGTGTTAAGTATTTCTGTAACTAAAAAAAATCAATAATAATTTTTGACTTGACCTGGGGCTTGAACCCGAGACCTCTCAAGCTGCAGTCGTATACACTAAATTCTAGACCAACGAGGCAGTTTAACATATAATGAGGTAGTAATGCACCCGCGACAAACTCTTATTATGGTCTGTTTCGGCGTTCCTGACCCCCTAGAGTTCAAGTTGGTTGCTTCACTCTAAGCTAAAATATACAACGGCTGGAAGACACCACTAATAGAAATGTATTTGATTGTTTCACAATTTCTCACTTTGATACCCTCTTATCGCGGTCTCTCAATATTTATTTCAGTCGTTAAATATCAGTTTAAGGAAGTCTAACTAGGTATCTAGTCCTACAGTCTAACGCAGCATTCCGGTAAGATGTTAGATCTCCTCTCACATTGAGGGGTGCTTTCTTTTAGGGTAATTGTTTTACTCAGACTAGGCTCAAAGAGGTTCCATCATAGTATTAAAATTATTGTGTTCGGTAGTGACTCTTGCTAAACGATACAAAATATCACGTCTGAAGAGAGTAGTCTAATTCGTGCTCTTTACTGCACCAAAAAATTCATAAGTTTTCATCTTTGTACTCTTTATTCGTCTTTGCACTTACTAAACCTAGGGATTAGATTGCAATTACGTAACACTGGTACTACATTTGCTTTAATTATTTAGACTGCTTTACAAAAACAGAATCAGTCATCTTTTAACCGAAAATAGTTCAACGTACTATAGATATGCGCCTCACTGAGAACATTGTCCTTGGAAGTATCTCGTTTATGCTACGGGTCATTCCAAGTTTATTTTGACGACCAGAAGCATGAACACAGTTCGGATAATGTTATTTTTTCAGCAATATGAGTCTTTGATAGAACTCGAATCATTTCACTTTCACAGTTTGCAGTAGAGTATTATTGTAATTTTATGTTGTATGTCCTGCTAAATCACTGCCAATAGAGTAAAGAATGATATTTAAACACCATCGAAAACTGAAGAAGGATATTAAGAATTTCAGTGCATGGTGCATAGACTTCATTTTATTTTGTTACTATTATTATTGTAAGGTTACTAAAACTAATACCGTCCTCAGCTTTCCACTTGTAGATAGTAGGGCCACGCTGATCTCAGCATAAACGGGCCGACTCGACTGGGGCAGTACTACCCTCTCACAGGAGAACAACCTAAAGTGACAGCACCCGTTCTGTCGTGTTTCGTTGGTGAATGCGAGATCGGAGGCCCATTGATGCAGGGGTAACAGTTATTATGGTAACTGTGTAAGCCTTACACAGCCACGATGACTATCATGCTTTTTATGTACCCAAGTGGGTCGTGAAAAAGAATCTCACTAGGTTGACATAGTATGGTGACCACAGCTCTTGGATTCTATTCATGCTTTGGCAGGTCTTTAATACTGAAAAAAAATATAATTCTGCGATTATATAATTAGTATTCCACTGATGTGCACTTTTGAAGTAATATTTTACCTTATATTACCAATCTAGGAAATAAATACGATGCGAGCTTGAATCCTACAAGAAATGAGCGTCAAAGGCCGGCAACTCGCTAACTTACTACACTTCTTAACTTGCTGCCGTGCGTGAACAGAGGTCGTCACTTCCTATTAGCTGACTGGTCTGTTAATTTGCCCCTATTTCTTAAAAATAATACCATTTGAATACCGATATCACAAATACTATGTAACTCAGGAAAGAAAGAAAACGCTTGCTACTAATTCTAAAATAATAATATTGAAAGTAACTGAAAACTAATCTACTAATAAACTCACCGTCATATTTAAATGAAAAATAAAGAGAAATAGAATTGAATGTTATGCAATTACCTAGCAAAATATATAAAAAAATGTTTGAAACAACTTAATCTACAAACTTAAGTGCCGAGCATAAGAACTGATGTTAAGAATTTCACATTTCGATGGCCATATTGAGTTTAGAATTTCAGTAAATTTCATTTCAGTACACTTCATTTACTAAATCAGTAAAGCTGAAAGGAAATTCAAATAGTTATTTGTTTCAATCAAAATCAATCCATCAACAGTCTTAAATAACTCACTACTGAATATGGGCCTATCCTTAGCAAAAAGGCTTTGGCCTGCTATGCCATGTTTCACAGACCGGTTTGCATAGGGTTTGTTTCAAGTTTTTCTTCTCCTTGCAGTGATGGTGTCCTACGTAGTGTGTCCCTTAGTCACCTCTTACGAAACCCATGGGACGAGTAGGGGTAGTGATACTCCGTATTCTTCATCCATAGTTCCACGGAGTTTGTTTATTTGAAACACGTTAATTTTTTGGACATAGTAGTCAAATTTGATGCTCTTCATATATTGAACATTTCTTGACGATAGTTAAAAGATGTATAACACAGGTAAAGAAAAGGTTTGGATACTATTTTTTTTAAATACATGTTGCACTTGTAAAGACAAGTTTTACATTTCAATCATTAGTATTATAGGCCCGTAGTGGATAAAAAAGTATTAATAACGTTTAATTACCTCTGGCTAAACTCTAGACATCACATATATAACATTAAGTTTTTTATGTAAAATTATTTTAACATTAAAGATAGGCTTTTATAAAGGCCTTTGAGAACTTTCAACGAACTTTTTAAATTATATAATAGCTTCTTGTAATATCAGAATACCAATTTAGTCAATCAATCCTTTGAGACAACATTCATAATTATTCTGGAAAGAAGAAACTGACACATTTTCGGCAGGACACATTTTTGCGTAAAAAATAAAAGATTACTTCAAAATTTATTTGATTTCCAATTTCAAAGATATATTTTGACTATAACTTCGTGTATCTCAAAAGGAATATATTCGTTCTATTCTGGCAACATTTTCTATTGATTCTTAACTCCTATTAACGGTAGCGTGATGTAATATAATCTATAATTTACCTTGATAAATAGTGTATTTATTAGTAAAAGTTGTTTCCACTTGTTGTTCCTGAGATTATCGCATTATATTATATCGCATCGTAAAATATGGATATATACTCTTTAAGACTTTTTGTAGAACTTTTAAAGAGAGAACTCTTTAAAAGTTCTACAAAAAGTCTGCAACAGTATATATCCATATTTTAACGCCAGATTTATTGATACACAAACATTCGGCTGAATAAGGGTTATCTCACACATCATTACGCTGTATTTTGAAAATACATTTGAAATTACATTCATGTAAGATACAGATTGTGTAGGAACTAAAACCTAATGATTAAAATAAGAAAGTTAAAGGAAGGAGTAGAAGAAGAAATTTAAAGAAGTTTCACTAAAATAACTCTTATATAAAGTTCTTACATAAATTATTTAAGTGAAACTTAAACACACCAAAGACAATAACATATCCATATAATGTCGACAATTTAAAAGCAACAATAGTGTTACATTATATTTAACATTACAATAGCTTAGAATATAAGGTTAAGTTAAGATTTTACCATATCTCGCGGAAGGAGGCGGCGGAGAAGGCCCGGGAGGACGATATCCACTCGGACCCAATTCGCCGCCGGCGAGCCGGGCGGCGGAGGCGCGCATACCAGCGCCTCATGCCGCCTTGAGTGTGGCCGCGGGTGGACGGGATGGGTTTTCCCCTCCATCCGCTACAATGGCCAGCCGCGAGGAGGCGACGTCCGCGTGTGCCGTACGTCGCCTAAAATAGAGAGTTTATCCGCAGATGGTGCCCGAGGTAGCGGGCAGGCGCTAGGAGGGATCTGGATGTCGTAATAACAGCTGTTCCCGGTCCCTCCTATGTCAGGCGCAGAGTGGCACACCGTGTGGTTTTAGTCGGTCCGATTCCGACACACCACCCCGCCGTAAACCCCGGTGGGGTGACGGCTCGAGGGGGTTTCCACACGTTAAAAAAAAAAAAAAAAAAAAAAAAAAAAAAAAAAAAAAAAAAAAAGATTTTACCATATCTACAGGTTGACTCCCTTCTTATCACTGATTCAAGCTGAAAGGAAAATAATTAAGAAGATTTCAGTATAAGTAAATTACTAAACATCTCTGAAGGCCTGTTTAATTGTATTAAAAAGAGTGGACGTCCAAATAACCATTAATAAATAATCATCCCCAAAATACTTTAACAGTTAGTAATATAATATGTAATATTTCTTATGATGTAAGTATTTGACATTATTAACCTACTTAGTAATGTGATCATAATGTAATTACAAGGCTATTTCATTCCCATTCAGAACTCGTGGATATAATTACATAACTTAATCGTACCTTTGTGAGTGCTCAGCGGTCACAAGATTTCTGTAATGGTTGCTGGCTCCCTGCCAAGCACGTTCTGTTAAGTATACTCTGTGACGTCAAATTCCAACTTTTAATTAAATACTTGATTCACATTCACTCAAACTTATAAAAGAGTAAACAATAATTGATTTGAGCATACTCTCTGAAGTAGCCAAAATAATTACTGGGTCGTTTACTGTAGGTCCTTAAGACGATTCAAATACAAGTCTTTGAATCGGGCTTAATTTTTGCCCTTTTACCGATTTGCAATTATTTTATGTTCAAGTTGCCGCAATTCTTAGACTTAGAGAATTGTTATGTACCGGCATTTTGAATTCTAACAAAACTTTCTTTAGCAAAAATGTAGTGATAAGAGAGACGACCATCATTTGTGAAGATTCATATTCTTATCTTGCCTAACCTTACCGTTATCATTGTCCTACCTTCCGATTGATAGAAATTACAGTAACTGACATACTCTACAGTGGAGAAGATTAGTAAAGAACATAAGTTTAGTTTGTTTGTTAAAATTACCCATTGCAGAATTATATTATTTAAAATACATTATTAACTTTAAAAATTTGTGAACAAAGTACCTTCTACTAAATTGATTTAAGAAACTTATTTCTGTATTCGAATGATAGACTTCTAATGTAACGTTGGTAAGAAGGGTTAATGGAACGAACGGGTAAACATATGTAGATAGAATGCCTAGTTGTTGTTTTTTTATTTTCTCTATTTAAGCACCTATTTTCAATTTTATAATATACAACAATATAAATTTATAGAAATGCTTATCCATTGCTTTGTATTCTATACATAAATCTATATATTATTTTACAGTTTGCTGGTTTATTATTATAAAAGTGCTAAGAATCTATATAATTATTATTAATATATATTCTTGATTTTCAACTGAATCACTTGCAATTTTAAAACCCACAGTTATCTTGAAGTGCACCACACTAAAAATGCCTCTATGAGATTTCCACCACGATAGAACAACCGTGTTACAGACCTTGTCTAACTGGAGAATATTCACGTTAATCCGAAGACACTACAAACCGAATAGGTAAGGTAAAAGTATGTGATCAATTTTCCTTGGTTTCATTTTATTTAACATAATGAGGTATTATTAGCATGTAACTTTAAAATAACATAAAATACTTTATGCAAAGAAACTGCACGAATTAATATTTTAGTACAGATGCATGCGGCATTAGAAAGATAACTTGCGTGCTAATTAATGGACAAGATATTAATGATTCAATTTACACTAGAATGAGTACGGCTTGATTCAAGTTCATTGAAATATGAAGTCAGTAATTATTAAATTTAAACAAAAAATATTTCGATTTTAGAAGATGAACATAGCTCCACTTCTGACTGTACTCGGTTGTACACTGTTATTGGTCAATGTGGCATGAATTATTTATTATCGAAATAATTTTTTAATGTTTCACTATGTGTCATCACAGGCTATTTTGGACGTGGCTTGCAGTAAACCTTGCTTTGAAAACTCCTAAACACCAAATATACAAATCTGGTAATTAGAGGTTTGCGTCTTAAGATCTTGTGCATATAGGACTATGAGTGATACATAAGTTTTCGCGCATAGATAGATAATAAAACTGTGATAAATAAACAATAATTAAACTAAACTTTAGTTGTACACCAAGGCTTGCAAACATTATACAGTAATCAAACTGACAACAATTGTGTTGTACAAAGGGCGGCCTTATTGCTTAGAGCAATTTCTTTCAGGTAACCTTCGGATGAACTGTATTCATTTTAAGCTGGTGTAAGGTATATAAAAGTAAGAGTTTGAATGAGAGTCTTGAGAAAAGGTCTTTACCTACAAAATGTTAATATTTTTGTACATAAATTCTACTAATCTAATAAATAAATGTATGAAACATTAATAAAAGAAAACAAATAAAATACCATACATACATACGTACTTAAATAATTTTTAACCTATTTACGTTTTAACGTATTTATAAAGTTGTGAATATGAAAATTAATGAGATAGTGAAATTAATTTTCATATTTCAGGCTCTATTTTTAAGTAAATTTGACAACTCGTTCGATTGTTTTATCATTTATTTCATTGTATTTTATACACAAAGGTTCGGATACATTTATACAATTACATTATTGGTCATCAAGTACTCGCTAATTTATTTTTGGTTTCTATTATAATGACAATGAGTAGAGCTATTAATTTAAAAAAGAAGTTTACATTTATACTTATAGAAATTCTTGGACAAATACAATCAAATAACAAAATATAATCGTGGAAGTCTGCAAATGTAATATATATTTAAAAAAATAGACAAGAGTCTTAAGCAAGAGTCACGATATTTATTATTTTTTATAATTCGTTTTACGTTGGCATTATCAAAGTATAAAAAAAAACTTACTTTTCATAGATATGATATTTTTATGATATCTGCATTAGCTCTATGAATATATTTACACATACATACATACATATAAATATTTTCGAAGTTTAACTAATGCCACTTTTTTATTTTTTTGTTAAATAACTTTTAGGCATCAAAGATAAAATAGACTTGAAATAGAATTGACAAAAATGCAAAAATACTTTAATCTGTATGAATTATGTTTAAATTTTGTCGTTCTGACGAAATGTTTTTAGCTGAGAAAGCTTTACGTTTTTATTATTTATTAACTAAACTTCTTCAGTTTTTGGATAAAACATATAGTCGTTTAAATATAATTCTCTGTATTTACACATATTTATTATATTTTTACACATTTTACTTAATATATTTATACTATATCTTGACAGTAAAATATAAGACTGTTTTATTTAACTTTATGTTGGCACAATAAGTTTTACAATTTAGTTACTAAATATCTACTGTTAAATATACACATATACATTTAAAACTACTTGTTTAAAAAATTCCTGTATTTATCAGAACATTCAATTTTATTGACCATAATATATAAACACATATAGCTTTAAATATTTAAAATTTAGTAATATAATATATATGGATTCAAACTTCTACACGCATAGATAATTATGATATCGAGATATACATATAACTACTCAATAGCTACCATATATTATTTCAGCTGTTACTGACTGTACTATGTACACGTGTATAATAATAATAATATTTCCAACGCCATCTATTCACAACTAGTAGACAATTGATATAAATACATATTTACTTACTTTGTAGTAAATACATACGTATTATAAATAGAAAACACCCGAACTCCGAACCAGACATTAATGGATCTTACAGACATTTGGTCCGACCCGGGAATCGAACCCGAGACCTCAAGTTCAGTAGTTCCATACGTTACCACTGGGTCATCGAGGCAATCATATACATGTATACATACATGTTTGCTCTCTCATTCTGCGTACCAACCTATTTATTTATACTCGGCCTATGTCACTAGTATTTTATTAGGCTATTCACATTTATTATACACATATGTATATTCAGTATATTGGCCATTTGCAGGACATGATGAGCTTATTTGATTATAATATATTTTCATACTTATTTCCCTGAAAATAATATAATTCATGCAAATTATGATTAAAGTAATTGTTGAAATACATTGAGCGCATTGTCCTTCTATTCTAATAAAACTGTTTCTGAAAAATTAAATAGATTTTCTATCACAATTTCATAAAATTGAATCTGGTTTAATTTTTTCATTTGAATCTTTTCGCAAAGTACGACAGAAAGACGAAGTTTTATCTTTAATTTTGTGTAGTTATATAGTTATATATTCATTAAACTGCAGCAAATAGATATTGAAATGTTTCCATTAAGTAAATTGTTTGGCATCAGTAAATATAGTGCGTAATCAATTATTTTTATAACTCATACATATATGAATGACTCATTGTTTTCAGTATTTTTGACATGGATAGTGTGAATTGTAATTATAGTGAACTTTTACTATTGTATTGTTATATTAAGCTCATAATTAGTAATTTGTATTTTTTTAAATACATGTAATCTCTCAATTCAATTAAAACAAATAAAAGAAAGATCCTATTTCACAATTAGATACTTATAATACAAGTACAGATATTCTCATTTACATAAAAATATGGCATCGCTATCACGCGTTTATATAAATGTCTTCTTTCGTTTTTATTGGATAATCTTTAGGTGGTAACTTAAAGCTTCTTCTTATGTATGAGAAGCGATGAAAATTGTAGAAGTACTCTTTCCCATCCGGAGAATACTGAGGGTACAGTGTGTACGCAGGCAAATCAAGGTCAAGGTCGGTTAGGGAGTCCACAAGCGCGTGCTTTGCGAACTCCTCTTTATATCGTCATGATTGTTCTCTGTACGCCCTTCTCTTTGTACACTTTTCTTTTAAAATATAGCACAGAGCTATAGCTATAAGTACTGCTATTGCGATTGCCATGCTTATACTTATCCAGATTATCTCCTCATTGATGCCACTTGTCGATTTCCCTGTAACAAAAGAAGATATTGAGTTACTGAAGCGCAAGCTTTAAGTATTTCATTTTAAAATAAAGTATTGACCTGCTGACCTTTCCTGAAAATAAGTAATTTAGTACACTTTGGATCGTTTTATTCAGAGACATAAATACATTCATAGAGTTGTTGGTGACGATGGTACAAAGTCATGAAAATAATTTTGTTATCTAAAAATAAAATTAATTATTTAAGTCAAGTCAAAGAAAGTTTTCAATGTAGAAAATAAAATTTAAACTTAGTGTATATCTTAAAAAGTGAGTTTAATCAGCAGTTAGTCCACCGAGGATAAGAATAGTTTTAACAGCCGCATAATGTGTTAAATTTTAACGGTTAGTGTCTTGAGGAAGGTACTAATTTATTTACTTATTTAAGTTAGTGCTTAAAACGTTAAATCTTAGCTTTTATTTATTATTTATTAATATTAACCTCTTGGTCTGGTAGTTACTAACTTTAACAAGAAAATTTGAAGGTTTAAGGTTCGATTATCACCCTTGTAACCTCTACAAGAAATTGTATGATGTGGATCATTTATTCTGTAAGTGGGTGCAATTTCTATACCATAGCAACCGGGTGTTCAACCGGTTTGCTGAAATATCAATTTTTCCACGGAACAAATGGCATCGGGCCTCCGCAACTCTAAGAGTGAACTGAATTTGAAGGTCGAACAAGTTTTTTGTATATTTTAGGGTACTGACTTCCCAATAACGACTGCCATAGATGTTCATGACAATTGAGACTGACCGTTTATTTTTCATTTTGTGAAGTTATTATAGTTCACAAAAGTTATAAGCATAGTTTTCAATAAGTAGTCAAAACGTTATACGTAGCAATGCCATTGCTACGTAGATATATTTTTACAATTTATCTTATTGTCTCTAGATTTTAAAGTTGGTTAATTTTAAACTTATTGGAAACTGAACAATATTTTACTCAATAAGGAAGAGATCTGCAGTCAATATTGCAGTACTTCAAATTCCGAGCTTTATTTATTTTCATTACAAATAAAATTGCGGATTTTATGATAGCATTTTATTTCGTATGACGACATGTAAGAATGCTCATGCAACAAATGAATATGTTACATTTTACGAACTTTAAAAAATAAACCATACTTTATTTCCTAAAATTCGTAAAACATCATCATAATGTGAGGTCGTGTGAACATATTAAGAATACAAAGTGTATTTACCTCTATTCTTCCCATGGGTGTCGTAAGGGGTGTCTAAAGGAGCAAACTACACAGGAAAACATCACTACAAAGAAAAGGAAAACTTGAAACAAACCCTATACTAGTCCATCAGATCAGGGTTGTATAGTAGGTCAAAACCTACTTTCTAAAGAGTGGCCTATGTGCAAAAATCAGGAAGAACAGGATAAGATAAGCACAGATTGGTTGCCTTAGATAGCCCTAGGGGAGCCCTATATCCCAAAACTATTGTCTTACAGCTGTTATGGTGCTAGCAAGAGCAAACGCATTGATTTGATTTATTAAAAATTAAGATATTTAAACACAGACATAAAAAAAAAATTAAAATAACACATTACACATCATTCTACAATTAAACTGATTTAACGAATACTTAAAAAAAGTAGGCATGCGTATTGCATTATTAGACATGTATATTTGGTAATTTCACAAGTAAATAAATAATTAATTAAAATTTCGGACATTTGACACACGACGCCATCTAGTTTCAAACTAAGCAGTGCTTGCACTATGATAACTAGACTGACTGATACAATAATTATATCCTTTTTTTGTAAATAAATACATACTATACATAGAAAACACCCAAACTCCGAAACATGTATTTGGAGATCATACAAACGTTTGGTCTGACCCAGGAATCGAACCCGAGACCTTAAAACTACAGCAGTCGTATTAACTACCGCTACGCCACCGAGGCAATGTTTATATTATTGTCCTTTATTTGAGTGTATCATATAATAGGTAAAACAAACTGCTAGAAACAAAAACTCTTTATACACACAGTATAGTCGTACGTTACATTAGTACAAATATAATACTTTTCACAAAATGTTCCTTATACGTACATATATAAATAAGGAACAGTTCCACGTGACCTCCATCATATATAGTGTACGCACGTTCTTGACACCGAGTGCGTGGATATTTACCCGCTGAGATATGATATGAGATATGAGTAACAAACTTTACATTCGTACTTATGATATTACTTACAGATAGAATATAACTCTATTAATTGGATATTTATCTGCTATGTGTTTATTTTATTTAAAGAAACAACTTTTCTTCATTATTAGTTTGAGATGTGCTGTGAAAATAGTGAGTTTTATTTTGACCAACGGCTTTGTGAATTTATAGGACTTAACACACTTAAATTGAGGTGGATTTAATTTTGTTAAAAATTGTTCCTTGTTTGTGAATTAGTAAACTTTACAAGTTTAAAAAAACATCTGAAATCTGAAATTCCAAGTGGGTTAAACCTGACATTTAATAAAGTCATCTTTATTCAACAAGTTAAGAGCTTATTCAGGGTGGAAGGCCCAAAGATGACAATGATTCAAATCTTTTACTTTTACATTTAAGACACTAACATATATATTGTTCCAAATATTACAGAGTTTAAGTTCTTATAAAACAAAAAGAAACGGACAAAGGATTGCAAGAGCGTATAAAGTATATAAACTAGGGCACGACATTCCCTGTAAAACAAAGAAGCGTTTTGTGGGAGTGAAAATGGAACTCTGATTTAAAACAGAATATTAAATTTATACTTAAAACGAACTTAGATTAAGACTTTTTAATGTGAAAAGTTATGTAGGTCAGGCGAAGTCAACGATGCATTTGCTCCTATGAGTATTTACAGATAATTTGTACAAACGCCTGTACGCTATGGCTTCAGAATCCACTTTGACTTGAATTGCACAATAAATTACGTTTCAATCAAAATTTAGGCTTGTTTTACTTAAAATTTAGCGACTCAATAACTATGTAGAGTCTATTACAAGATTTTTCTTCTACAAGTCACGGTAGTACGGAGTATCACAGACTAACGCTTATAGCACTTAAATATCGTCTTTAGTCCAACCAATTGTTGCCATCCCATTAGACGGAAAGCTGTTCTGTGCGATATTCCGGCCAACAGGCAATGACAAGTTTTTTAGTTATTTGTAAGTATTATACAAACAAGTAACTAGTCAACTGATCTATAGCCACAGGACAGTGAACTTCTTTTAAAGATTTCAATGGCTATTAACTAAACATCATCTGTATGCCGATGACCTACAGCTCTATTCACAGAGTAAAGTGGAAGATATTTCGATAGCAATACAAAAGATCAACCACGACCTAAAAACAATTAACACATGGTCTCAAAAGTTTAGTTTATCAGTAAACCCCACAAAAAGTCAAGCTATCATTGCGGAAAGTCACCGTCCGATAAGCAGAGTAGACATTAAGACTCTTCCGGCTATCACTTTTGATGGGACTACCATACCTGTGAGTGGATCAGTGAAAGATCTAGGTTTGCACCTCGATTGCACACTGACCTGGCGTGACCAAGTTGCTAGGCAATGCCGGAGGGTTACTGGGACACTTCGAGCTCTAAATCGTCTGAGAAACTTCCTGCCCGTAAAAACCAAGACTATGCTTGTGCAAACTCTTATCTTCCCCTTAATCGACTATGGTGATGTGTGCTGCTATGACCTGAATGCAGATCTTCTCCATAAATTAGACCGTCTTCTTAATAACTGCATTTGATTTGTTTATAATCTCCGTAAATATGACCATGTATCCTCTTTCCGTTCGCAGCTCAACTGGCTACCAATTCGTCTACGCCGAAAATTACGCGCGCTCTCTGTCCTATACTCTATACTCAATAACCCATCTTCGCCAACATATTTAAAATGCTATTTCCAACTCATATGTAGCAATCACGACAGAAAGCTTCGGTCCTCTAACAATCTTCTCCTTCGTTGCCCTTCCCATACATCTGAGTTTGTTGGCTCATCTTTCTTTGTGCAGTCTGTTCTTCTCTGGAATGAGCTTCCCTTCGAGGTCAGAATGTCTACCAACGCTTTTTCTTTCAAAAAAAAAGTGAAGCAGTGTTTACTGAAGCAACTGTCAGAATCCACCAATACATGATTATCATCTTATACTTGTTATGATATTTATTTGTGTATGTATGTATGTATATAGATTTATATCAGCATAAGTGTGTATATGTATGTATTTATGTATTTATAAAATTTTAGTATATGATAAGTTTGTACATATATATGTATACTTCTGTTATTCAACATCACCTGAAACGCACCTACTTCCTATTTTCTCTGCATCACCCAAAGGTCGACTGGTAGAGAATGCCTTAGGCATTAAGTCCGCCTATGTACATAAAGTGCATGATGTATAATAATAAATAAATAAATAAATTTATTATTTCTTAAGAAATACCTTTTTCTTTGATATTTTGATTTCATTTCCTATTGTTGAATGGTCTAAAATAGCAGTTTAGACAGTAACTCTATGAGATAGATAGGGTGATCTACTCACTTTCGTCTACTCATACTTTAATTGTTAACTATTTTTATAAAGTAGTGATACAATCATATTTTATCAACGAATGAAAGGATAACTTTTTTAGCAAAACGACTAAAATACACGACTTTAAAACTCGAGTCCGTCTTTTCACAAACTATTTACTAGCATGTCAAAACAAAGAGATACTACGTTACGAAACCATCGTTGCCAGACTTGTTCAATTACATTGTCAAATGTGTGCAGTTGATAATACATTAATAAGGTAAAGGTTTCTTATATGTTCATAATCCTTCTAATATTATAAATGCGAATGTAAGTTTGTTTGTTAGGGTTTCACGCAAAAACTATTCAACCGATCATCATCAAATTTTGTACACATGTTCTTGGAGGTATCAGAAATAACATAGGACACATTATATTAAAAAAAATATAAAACGAAACTTATTGTGACTGACCAAATGCCACGCGAGCGAAGCTGCGGGCAAAAGCTAGTACTGAAATAAAACTAAATGATGGTAGATACATTTTTTAAAACTTTATTAAAGTATATTTCGCAGAATAGTGTCGGTAAATGAGCAATTTTTAAAAATATTTTTACCAGAAAATAATGTATACAAAAGCCTGTTCTTGGAATTTTATCATAATTCCGAGAACATAAAGAACTTTTTCTAAAAATAGATGAACTGGTCTGCCAAAACTACTGTTTATTGTACAAACAGACTGCGTCAAAAATTTAGTGTAGTGTTGTATGATATTTAAGATACGAGAGTTACGACCGTAGGAGGGACACGAATGGGCCGCTTCAACTGGAGTGATAACATGACCTCACTGAACACCTTGTTTTGTATTAGATATTTTTTTAATACAAAGTTACATTGTTTTGTAAAATCATTAGTAAACATAAACGCACTACAATTTATCAATGGCTTATTTATACAATTTGATTTCAAATAACAAATTTTTTATTCCTTTAAAAATTCTCAAGCATGTTTCCTATCTACTTCTTTTAAACCTTTTTCATTCACAGGCGTACGATAAGGTCTTATATCCATTAAGTTAGTTTGCACTTAGTGACCCTCGAAGCTCAATAAAAGTGTGAATTAAAATCGGTACACATCACTGTACGCTTTTGATGAATGGCACTTGCGCAACAATATTGAAAATAGAAAGTCCTCCCACAGAAAATCAACCTAAAGCGCCAGCATCCGTGTTCTCGTGTTTCGTTGGTGAGTGTGAGACCAGAGGCCCATTGATGCAAGGCCTTTTACGTCTCCAAGTGGGGTGTAAAGAAACATCTCACAAGGTCACCATAGTGTGGGTTACCATACTGCATTGTCTGCATTTGCGATGAGTATGGTGATCACAACTCTTGGATTCTATTCATGCTTTCCATCAGGCAGAGTAGAGTCACTTTAGCAGGCTCTTAATATAAAAAAAAGAAAAGCTGCCATACAAAAGCGCAACGTAAAATATATATACTTACCTCCATTTTCCTCTTTAAGGTCCAAATGCTGTCAGTCTAAATTTATTTTAGTATATTTCGTACTTCAGCTTATTTTAGTTATCTTATCAGCGCGCATTTGTTATTGAAAATCGAATGCGTTGTTATTTATGTTATTATCTTTGTATTCTTTTGTCGATTGCTAGTAAAAAGAAAGTAATCCAATTGGATAAAAATATGTATTTAGGCAGTAGTAGTTAACTCGGAACTTTGAATCATAGTTCCTAGTAAATAATGATTCATTTCCTCTATTGGGTTAAAAGTAGCACATCTTATGTAAAAATACATTACTCATTACCGGAGACGTGAGGCCAGTTGGCAAATACCGAATATTAAATGTGAGGTTAGTTTTGCTACGACAGGATTGTTTGTGAAACAAAAATGTGTGTTTCAATGAGAAAGTGAAGCGCGAGGATTAATTTGGTCATCACATTTAAACAGAATATTCACGCTTCGGCAAGCTCCTATACAATTCATTATACCTATGTGTATAAAAAGTTGTAGTTAGTACATAGTACTACTACTAGTAATTAGATATCCACCTCAAAAATCACATGATAAATTTTCTATTGTAAAGAAGAGTACTTTCGTACTTAGCTCTATAGTACATTTAAAATTTTAGTGGTTAGTGGTTTAAGCGGTCGCCACGCCGCCCTCTTCTTTGCTGAGTGGTTTGCGTTCAAACCCCACATGCAACAACACTTTGTGTGATCCACAAATTGTAAAAATCTGCCCCATACCTAATTTGAGTTTTATATCAAATAAATCGTTTTGTTAGTTGCTGTAAATCCATTCATTATTTGCAGAGGATCATGATATATTAAATTTATCTGACCGTAATATATACTCGATTCTTTTGGAAGCATATATGACAAAAAATAATTATAATGAGTATGCGAATAGCCTTTGACATTTTTGAAATCAATTTGAAGCAGGCACTGGTTGAGTTGAGTTGATTGATTGTGGTCAAATAAAGAATGCACAATACCCATTTAAATTGACCTTCGTTAACAAGTTTTTAAATGAATGTATTCCCTCTTAACTATTCTGGATATCTAAATTATCTGGATAGCAATTATTGTGTTTACGAAAATTAATTTGACCGCCTCATAAATGTTACATACACAGTTTCGAGTTGCCTGACGTTTCGACACGGTTGGGCTGATCCTAATCACAATCTCATCACGGGCTGAGCATAATATCTCTTACGTGATGTGACATAACTTGTTGGCACGGGGATTTAAATGTAAAATTACGGAAAAAAGTAAAATATAAAATTGTGTTATGTGATATTACGTTGATACGTTAGGGATTAGAGATGAGAAAAGTCTCCAACCTTTACAAGGCCACGGAAATGCTTTTGTTATATCTTTTTAACTGGAGCGAACTTCTTGTGTTTTTTGTTTCTATACGTAGGGAAAGAGATGACTTCTCAAAGCTCAGGTGGATTTTTATATAGGTCTTGAAGAAATAATGGACTGAAGAATAAAGGATAGCGTGCATACATAATAAGCATAATAACTGTTCGCGTTTACGGACTTGGCAGATCAATTTAAGCTTAGAAAATGAAATAAAATCAGCAGCGCCTCATAGTTACCACATCGACTTTCCTTGCACGATTGTTTTTTATTGTAATAAACCATTTTAAAGTTTACTAAATAATCCTCGTTTCTGTCAAAAGAAAATGTGTAAATTATCTTAGCAGTGCAGAGATGATATAATTCATTTGTACTGTTACTAAGAAAAACATACATTGCTTTTGCTAAAGTAAAGTTGCGATCAAAAGGTAATCAAATATAATTTATAGTTGGTTTGACAGTTATACTTGCCTCCCATTTTGTTGGAGTAGCCACCCATCTTGCCTGCAACACGGCCGGATGCGCTCCCTGCCACCACCAGCACAACAACGCCCGTCCCCATCGTGTTACCTATTTGAAACATAAGTTGATGATTAAACATGCAGATAAATCTTTTAGTTCCACATTTAGAAACCTTACGTTTAAAAATTAACAGAGACTTATGTATGTATAAGCAAATTTTGTATAGGTATCTCTGGTTGAGGTTGACTAAAACAATTTTGATGAAAGTTGCACTTATTTAAGTTAAAATATCGTTTTGAAACCTGAAACATTAGCTCGTAGCGCCAACGGCACGGAAGTCAATTAAAATGCCGCTCAGTTTAAACGTAGCCGCGTACTGAGAATATATGTTCAGTAAAATAATTTTAATTAACTCGTGTTTGATCGTGTATTTAAAATGGAATGTATGATATGAATTACAAAAGTGCAATAAATTTGCACAATAAATATTTATGATCTAGTTACATGTGAGGTTTGAATAATAATGATTTCATTATTATTTAAACTTCATTTCCTATCCAGAAAACCATAATTATTAGATCTTTGTCAACTTTTTGAAGTGATTATTATAGATCGTGGCCTTAACAAACGATGCTGACTAGTAACAAACATAATACATCATCCGGAAGGACGTCTCTGATAGGTGCAGAAAAACATGATTAAACTGATGTGGCGCCGCTCACACACTGTCGGCGGCTTAATTATCTAAGTACTAACACACTTACAAGAACATGAAATTCAGTGAAAAATTCTTTTCGTTCAATCAATATCGAACTTTATTCATTTGCTTATAGTGTTGCTTTTTAAATGTAAGTTACGCTCAACAAGCTTGTAGTCTAAGATTTGTATAAATTAATATTAATAATATTTTTTAACCAAATCGTAAGATGGTACGTTTAGCTACGTGTTTGTAAATATGGCAGCAAGAAAATATTCGAAGAGATACTAGAGACAGGGAACTTGTAACGCAGACTATTGTATTGTCTCTTTGTCTATCTACTTGATACATAATTCCTATTAGTCAGTGTCAGGCAGTGACAATAGGTATCATTTAAGGTGCTCATTACAACGATAATTGCAAACACTATGAGCGTAGTTTAGTTAACTAGATGGTCGTAGCAAATAATTATACCGCAATCGTAAATTGATTATACTCGTAAGTTCAATGACACTTTGTTTTATAAGATATTGTTATTAAACTTGTGTAAAGTTGAAATAATTTTATTATAGTGACAAAGAAAACAGAAACTAAAACTTCTACACATGTACAAAAGGGTAATAGTCCATAAATGTGATTTATCACGCAAAAGTCATGAGTGGTATGTACATCAGAAAATTTTTGCAATTTCTTTGCGCAACGGTCTTGTTACAAAAGCCATTTAAAGAAGTTCTACTGATAACAATTTTGAGAGTTATTACAATACATAAGAAAAGTACAGTTAGGGCTCAAGTGAATACAAACGCTTTTATATATCATAGTATAGTTTACAAAAGGATAACTTACGAAGCAAGGCCGCCATCTTGTCGAAACCTATGAAAAACGCCGGCTCCTTAGTTACATTGATATTCTCTCTTCTTTAAAAACATCTCGTGGCACCTGTAAACAAAAACAAAATATCTTATCATTCGTACCAATATATTATCATCGTTTTTATATATCAAATAAGTTAGTTGTGCAATTTTTACAAAGATATCGAATACAAAACTATTTAAAATTTTGGTAAACTTCAACATATTAGTTGCGAGATTCTTGAGACTTAAATATAAGTCTAAGTAAGTAAATTTAATAATCTTGTGAAACACATTAATTACTCAAAATATGAATAGTCAGTAAATAACTAAAATTTTAGTACATAAATTAATTTCATAGAAAGGACAAACGATTTTTCAGGTAACATTTCCGTTTTATTCTTATCATGCAAATTTTATTAAGAAAATTACCAAATACAAAAGAAGAATTAATATCAAGCAGTGAACCGTCCTCAAGTGTGGTGACATCGGTGAACCATTATTTTGAGCGCATTTATAGACTATAGTTATTTTCAACCCATGTTTAAAAATATATATTATATCCAAAACAGTACGAGTACCTACATAGAAGACGTAAATTTTAGATGGTTACGAAAAATACTTAAATACTTTAAAACAAATTTTATTAATGGTAATAATTAAATGGCAAATGTATTTTTGTCTGATGTGGTTATTGTATATGATGTACAACACAATCTAATTGCAGTAGATACTGGATTCACTCCGCTCGCTCTGGCTAAAGAGACTTGGCCTAAACCTGTAGTGCTTAGTACTAATCAAAGGGAAGTCTGGAAGGGTAAACAACTTAATGGTTGTTTTTTTCGGGCCTAGGTCTACGTTCTACGTCTTGGCTACACCAGAGCAGAAAGTCCACCATATGGGAACTTAATACCTGGACAGTTAAAGGACGTCTATAAAACAATCATCTGTAAAATAGAGGTTAATATTAGTTTAATAATAGATCAGTTTAATAATAGAAGAATAAAAGAAAACTTTTTCTTACCAAACTTTATAGTAACATATTTAATTAACATATATAAAAGCATAACGTTTATCCATGAAATATACGAAATCAAAATACAAATTGACGAACCTATTTTCACAATAAAACGGAACTGCAAAAGAAAACTATGGCAATATTTCTATTACAACTACGAAATAGCTACGTGTCGCTTTGTTAAAAGGAAACCCTAATAAAGGCGAAAAGCTTTGCTGAACCTTTTGTTTCTTACATGATTGCACTACCGTGTACACCTTCACACGTACACCGTCAATAAAAACATAAAAGGAGTTTCAGAATGACTCTATAATGGTAAAGCCGATGATAAAATCTACATACAAGTAACCTGGTTAAGATTTTTTTTTATAAAATCATTAATATTAAAAAAAAAATAAAAAAATATTATTAGTAACGATAAGCCTTAGTTACAATATATTAAAAAATAAAGAAGTTGACAAATCATCTCTTGCAGTAAGCTTAGGTCTACGTTCTACGTCTTGGCTACGATATGGCGATCTCTTCGGAGATATTATATATTCTGAAAGATGGTAAGGTTGACATCTGCCGGGCATGCCACTGCCCTAAGGAATCTATCAGGCATATTATTTCTGATCGATCTCATCTTGCTGACAGTAATTAATTACACAGTCACAACTAAGTAGCCAGGATCGTACCCTAATGACTTGCCTCTGAATACTAACTTGTCAATTTGGAGTTGCCATACTACAGATATATTCCCAACCCAATTCTCAAGAATGGTAGTGCTGTGTTCTATTGAGATCAATTTATTATAGCAGGCAGGACTATCGTTGCCAATAACCCTGATATCGTGGTAATAGATCGATTAAATCACCGTGCAATGATTGTGGATATCACCGTTTGATCGATTCGATCAATGAGAATCTCACGTACAAGTTGAAAAAAAATAATAATTGGATCATCTCACAAGATTGTCGGTATGTGAATTTGGTAATCATTGTTCCGATAGTCGTATCTACTCACGGATTAATAACCAAGAGCCTCGACACCTTAAGAGTCTCACGTTAGAAGGTTGGATCAACAGTCTGATACAGAAGGCCGTTCGCCTTGACACGACCCGTTCAGTGAAAAAGTTCCTGTCTCTGGAGCCCGAATTTTTTACTGGTTTCTTGGTCCCTGTATCCGAAGTCGATAGTTTACTATATTTTGATATATTTATAATGTGTATATTAATGTATTTTTAATGTGAAAAAGAGAATAATAACAATGAGTAAAATATAGCTCAGTTCCGTAATATATTGTTATTGTTATAGCGGTAACGTTACTAAAGACTTGAGTATTGATAAGATTGAATGGAATAAATATCTAAAAAGGAAGCATGGGACAGAAAGGAGGAAGAGATTAAAGAAAAAGTTTCAATAGACAAATGAATTTGGAACATGGCAGATACTTCCTAAAAGGAAATCAATTTTCAAGACTTAACAAAAATATTCTCTTTATAAAATTTTGTATGACAGATGGGCGAACTTGTATTCCTCTAAGTTCAATATTTACGGTTGAAAGCTAAAGGTGCACCAAAAAAATTTTCAATTTCAGTTGGCTACAAGTTCTTTTGTACCCAATATCACATCTACACTTTCTCTGTATGTCTATATCATAACTTCGTGTATTAAATTCTCTAACAAAATAACAGTCTTCATTTATTAGAGTATTTGTTTAAAACCCTGATAACTTAGAGAGAAACATCTATATATACAATTTATAATTGCTAAAAAGTTCTGCACCAATCGAACTCGAATCACGACACGATATACGAGTACAATCTGCTTTAATATGCTGATATATAGTACAATCTATTGTTTGGGTCAGCTTCAGTTCCTCACTTCTCGTAAAATGTGTCTGAATACACTTTACGGTTTTAAATTTAAGCATTTTGTGTAAAGTTTAGATTAAACTTAACCTTTTAAAATTTTATTAATATAATCTTTAAATTTAACTTCGTCAGCTGCAATAACGTTAGTACTGCAATATTCCTATTATTAAATGTTTAGAACTTCGTTGGTTTGGAATGGCATACTTTTTGACTACTTGAGAAACGATTACTAAAACTGTTTAATGTTAACGATTTTTCGTGACATCATTATATTATTTTTTTTCAATAGTAATATTTGTTGTCTACCCTATATTAGGTTAGTGAGCAGTGTTAACATCTCTTTAATTAGTCCTATGTACGCAGTGCACATGCACTGCACTTCTATTTGATACAAGATAGTGTTGTTGTTAGTGAAAAGATAGGAAACAACAAGAAAAAAAATGTCCTGCGGTTTTCGTTGTTGATTGCTCAATTAAGAGTTTCTATAAACGGAGTTCAGTGGTGCTGGTAATTAGTTTTGCTGCGTAGAATACTATTATAAAATGGTATTAGAGAAATAAAGGTTCTACATATATGCAGATTGAAGTTCTCGATATTGACAATAATACTGATCTAGTATTTAATATGTTTGTTAGCAAACTGATAGACTAGATATTTACGGTTATTTTATGTTCTAACTGCTGCGATAGGATATGGAATTTAATAGAAATCAAGTTGTCTGATCACTTTTTTTTACGTGGGGAATAGATATTGGTCGATATTGTTAGATTATTAGAGGCATTCGACGCACTTCCTAGAATAACATTAATCAAGGAATTATGTTAAACGACGATTGTGTTAGTAAATTGTGTATAACGTATTTCTATTACAAATAGTAGTTAAGCTATTTACCTATTTGTGGAATATGTTGTACAAAAGCCTTTCCTAAATAGAGTCTACCGGCCTTGCTACAATTGATAAACTGCTTTTCGTACCTTAATTTTTCGCTATTGCTCAAATGTTTTTGGAATAATCAGCAATGTTTTTAAATTTCACTTTTTTCATAATATTTAAAATCATAAAATAGAGACAAAATGGTTCACTGTTTAAAGAATAATCCCAATCTCCTGTCACACACTCACAGAAGTAAGTGAAATAAAAAGTTACGAAATAGCCTTCTCCTTTTTTTGAAGGCGCCTATGAATATCACTATGTATCGTGTGACTCGTTCTATAAATACGGAAAGGTACTTAAAACTCTTCGGAATATTTTTATGTATTATGTGTTATGCATATATATTAGACCCAAGACAAATAGTAGACTATACACGTCAGTAAAACGACCTTTCGGCTCGAATTTGGTGATAGTGCTTCTCTTATTGCACCCTCAAGGCTTTAAAAATACGCATTCGCACGTAAAATAATCTTTGTTCTATCAACACTGTTAAATATGTATCACTTATGAAATAAATTCTCCTAACGACTAAGCCCCTTTGTTCTCCTGGTGTCTTATTGTGTTATTTTAGATTATCTAGAAAACCTACAGTAGGGTTTTCTGGTAATCTACAGTTTAAAGATACTCCAAAGTTGTATTTAACTGGTTATCTGTGTCAAAGTAACAACCGTTACAGTAAAAAAGGAAGACAGGTTTATCTGCAGCCAGTAAAATTTATAAAAAATTTCAGACCGGGGTCAGCAGCGGACAGCAATAGGCTTAAGTATAGGTATAACATTTAAACGAGTAATTAAGTTACTGGTTGGAAATAAATCGTATAACACTGGTACTTAGCCCGTAACCCGTAACGTAACACTATTAGGTAGAGCCATTCTTCAGCAGAAATGCACCGGCTAGACCGGATTGATACGACTGTGTGACAGTAAACCTGTGCTAGGCAATTCCACGCCCACTTCGATTTTCGAGCGAGACGTTTCACGGTTAATGCCGTGCTGCGCCTGAACGCCGTGATCGAAACGGTGAGCTGCGGCGGTGTGCTGATATATGACTATTTAGAGGAGTGTGCCGTCATGTACGAGGTCCGCGATGGTATTGTGAGGTGGTGACTCATGTCGTGCAGTGTTCCACAGGGGTCTGTCCTCGTATTACTTCTGTGGTACATAGGCTACGACTGGGCCCTTCGAGGTCGTCAAAGCATTGTTCTGCCTGGGCGGCGTAACGTAGGGCGCTCACTGCAGTTATTGGAGGAGATACCTCGCTACCACTGTTTTACCACGGTAAAACACCTGTAACCTGTACCTTCTGTAAGGACGTTATTTCGTGAAAGGAAGTGGTGGAAAAGCATGAGGACGATCTACACTCGGACTCAATACGCAGCCGGCGAATCTGGTGGCGGGGCCGGTAGACGGGACGGATTTCCGCTTCCATCCACTACAATGGCCAGCCGCGAGGAGATAACGTCCGCGCGTGCTGTACGCCGACTAAATAGAAAGTACACCTGAATGTGGTGCCCACCTTAGCGGGCAGGTGCTGGGAGGGGTCTGGATGTCGTAATAGCAGTTGTTCCCAGATCCTTTCTGTGCCAGGTGCAGAGTGGCACACCGTGTGGTTTTAGTCGGGCTGATTCTGACACACCACCTCGCCACAAACCCTGGTCGGGTGACGACCCAGAGGTTTCCACATGCCAAAAAAAAAGTGTTTATCCTGCGTAGTTTGCTATCTTAGTTTACTAATCTTCCTTTCCATCCATGCATCCATTTTGATTAAGATAAATTTCAATATTTAATGTTAAAGGTTTTCCTATCAGTCATTTACATAAGTGTCATTGTTTTGCGGGGAATCCAAGAATTGTTTCTAAATTTTTCGCAACGATGAGACCGCTAGTTCTATTACAAATTTTTATATAAGGTGGTCTTGTAAAAAATGTTAAGGTTCACAATGAAGTATATTTTAATCTAATATGTACCTCTGTTCAAAAAAATACTATAGAAATATATTCAAATATCCTTACTAGGCTTTGCAGATGCCCATAATGAAATAAATGAATAATTCTACTCAATTTTACGCATTGTGCGAGTGTTATTAAAAATTTCACTATTATTATTAACACTTTAAACAGTTGTGTAAGATAATATATCTATTCACAATTCGCTAATAATTCTTGTGTGAGAACTCTTAAATTGCTGTCTAAGGTATTTTATTCATAATGGTAGTATACCATATTATGTAATCTAATAGACATGATAAACAAATATTATGTGTATGAAACACTTGTTAGTAGTTTTAGAGCGGATGAAAAAAAGAATAAAGAAAAAAAATGAATGGTGTCGTGGGACACCAGGTAGGAACGAAGTTTCTTCGGATAATGTGGAATCGACACAATTTGCAAAAAAAATCGTGCTCAATTTTATGTAGGTTTTCTTGATTTTTCTCTTAAATTTTGCTGATTAGTTTTTATTTAAGTACAAGAAAGTATTTAGGAAATTCAGTATTTTAGGAAATAAAATAATAAATTCCTTAAAATAATAAAATAGCACACATGACGCGCTTTCGCGCCTGCGCACGTCTCATTTAACGGTTTTATTCCACGCACTTTTTTCCACAGATTTATTCCACGCACTTTTTCCACTTACGGTTTTACTATCACATTTTTTTCTGTTCGGTCCCGCAGCGAAATCCCTATCCCCTCCAAGCCTGCCGTAAGGAACTTCGTTCCAAAAAGGGGGTGTGGCTGTGTTATAGACACAGCCGTTTCTTGTACATGAATAACGTCTCGTAAAGGTTGATTCTGTCGGCCGCATTCGTTATTTTCTATTGCCGGCACTGCTTAACTCAATCATATGGTACTTTATTAGTACCATTCGATTCCTGTTGAGATGCCCTTTCCAACCGTATGCGATTCTTGTATTTTGAATTAGCTTTCCGAAGCGTATAGGCTGACATTATATATTTTTTGTATTTTAACACATAATTTATTCACAGTCACAATTTGTTGTTGTTGTTATATATCATCGATAGATTTAAAACTTAAAGGAACGTCGTGGCTGCACCGAATCAAAAGTTATACTAAATGGAAATTTCGATACTCATCGAAATGGCGTTCAAAATGGCGGAGCTATCCCCTCCCCAGCTCGCGAAGCATCACAGACTTACCTATCGTAATAAATTATTTAATTCTTTAGCTATCCAGTGGTATAATTAAATTTTGGGTGGGGATGATAAATATATATCTACAACACGAAAGTTTATCGTCTGATTTTGTTATCAATCGTTTTTTTGGATTGCGTCCCTATGGAAGTAATTTTAAAGACGTTATTCACGTCAAAAACTCCAATCATTTTTGGTAAAAAAAATAAGAGCGTTAATTTACACTTTGCACAATCGTGTAACAGCAGTGAGCCACGTAATGGAAATAAAATTGGGGAAGGTGCTTTATTATGGGAAGACTGAGGAATACTCATATGTGATGAGTAATGACTCTTTACTTATGTATTCTCAAAAGTTTTATAATGTAACATATTGTGTTTTGTCGTACAAAAACCTGTTATTGTGATAAAATTAATATAATAAAATATAAACCCATGAAACAATATGAAGAAATTCATACAACACTAAAAGTAAGAGGGAATAGATTTTTACAAAAGTAGAAGGTTTTTTATTAAGTCCTACTGTAAGTTTAGTTTAGTGTTTCACTTAATGGCTAAAACAATCAATTGAAGGACTTAGATCAATAAAAATAATTTCGCACTTGAGGTGAAATATACAGTAACTTAATCCTTCGCTTGACAATTGATTGCTTCTCCTAACAAGAGCTCATTTCGTTGAGACGTAATGTTGTCTGAAAACCCCGTTTGTTACTTGTTACTTTTAGTGTAATTTAGATCGTGGTACTTAATGGTTCTAAATGTATAAAAGGATCCTCTCGTGTTTTCGGCGTCTATCTGTAAACAATATGAGAGAACC
Source organism: Hypercompe scribonia (assembly GCA_949316085.1). Lineage (NCBI taxonomy): Eukaryota > Metazoa > Arthropoda > Insecta > Lepidoptera > Erebidae > Hypercompe > Hypercompe scribonia. Next base: position 15,518,732 of record OX438975.1, read on the forward strand.
CATTGTGCGAAATACTATTCTAATCACTTTTGGCGTTATTTTCGTAATTATTTACTCTTTGAGTGCGGAGTCGAATAGGTTTTGTAGGAATAAATTATTATACGAAACGAGATTTTTTTCTAGAATATTTATTATCTGCTTTGTGTATGTGGAAGCTCACTCAGTATAGTTTCAGATCATGATATAAATCTATTGCTATATTGATTCGAACACATTTCAAGGTTCATAAGACGATAGTGCTTTTGAAGGTTTCACTGTATGTGGGAAAGGAAAAGCTCTTTGTTAAAGGAACAAGGTTTGTTTTTATCGTACTTCGTTAAGTTTCAATGTTGTCCCTTTGTAAAGTTCAGTTATAACAAGGTTATTATTAGATTATATTGTAATTTAAGAGTAAAACCAATGTCTTACAGTAACCGAATATTATGTAGCATTTACCATTGACGTGAACGCTTCGGACGTTCAATGTAATCGCACCATTCTTATTGTAGTTTGAGTTACCATTTATAAATAAAAACGAATAGTTAAAAATATGTAAAAGTAGTTTACAGTCTGTGACAAATAAATAAAGAAATGTTTGGAATGCATCCTAAAAACAGTTTCAGTTTTGCAAAACTTGTTGGCATAATAAAATAGTTTTCAGATTGATCTATAAATACCCATCGTATATTTTAAGAAATTCGGGTATCAACAAAGAAACACAACTGGAAAATGTACGAAAAACTAATCGCGAATAAATTGGGACTGTGTCATTGTAGAGAATGTAACATTTGTAGAGAGCAAGTATCCGACCAGATGATGAATAATAAATTTATATGCATTATTTAAATCACATTACATTTCTTTGAAGGTCACAGTATAGTTACTTTATATTTAGAAAAACAGCTAATCTCGAAGAAAAACTGATGTGCTCATAAAGTATTCATTCCAATGAGCGTTATCAATGCAAAATTATGTGTATAATTAATATTGAAGAAAGTATATATAAAGAAGACTAGATTTGAGACAGACTGTTTAGCCGTTGTGTCCGATAGTGGATAGTCAGATGTCCGACCGCCAGAGCATGCCAAGTATTGTCAACTGCCTATCCCGAATAAAAATATTGAAACTAAATACTTTAAAACTTAAATATATACACCACAGTCTGTATTACACAAAAAGTAGACATAGTCGTTTCAAACACACACACTTTGTGGACTATAATTTTTATTCCATTTATGTAATGGGTGGCAAGTTATTGTAGTGATCCAGGTACATATATTACAAAATAGTGATACCTTTTTGAATAAGCCAATGAGGTTTGTATTTGGAATTGCGTCAATAATGTTTTTCTTAATAAATTCTTAGCATAGTGCTTACACATAACAGAGGCAGTAACTTCGACTATTGCTTTTATTCCGGAGTGAGTTTACTATCGGCCCTGAATAATGAAATAATTTTTCTCACTCCGGATGCTATAAATGACATTATTTGTTCCTTAAGTGTCATCTTTCCCTTTTCATGTCCAATGAATCAGAACCATTTGCTTTTCATGATATACCACATGAAACGGACAAAAAATGTCTATTGGAATAATTTGTTTTTATAAAAACAAATTATTCCAATAGACATTTTCCAATTGACAGGACTAAAACCTGCGAGGACTAATGACCATATAAAGATAGGGATTTTATTAATAATAAAATAGACAAGTCGATTGTGAATTGACGAAGCCATGCTATCTTACTTGCACTTTCTAACTCTTCTAATAACTATAAGCTACTAACTATAAAACTATAGTCCTCGCAGGTTTTAGTCCTGTCAGTTCACAATTTTATCGATACCGACCTATTGTTTTAAACTATAGCTCAGTACTGTTACTGTAACAAGCATTTGATATAATAAATATTTTAAATAAACTACCTAAATAAATTTAAACCTGCTAAAAGGTGGATTTCTATATTTGGTATTTTATTATATTAACATGTTTGTATATATTTATACGCTTACGTTACAGAATAAGTCACATATATTTGTAAATACATACTCATTATAGATTACTTACACCTAGATACAGAACAAAGGATCACATTTTTCACACAATATTGGATCTGGGATAGAATAGAAGCCATGAGTTCTGGTTTAGCATCCATAATGAGCTGGACCTTCTTGAGGCAACAACATCATTCACCTGTAAACCTGAAAATTGTAATCTATACATGAACTCACAAAAAGGTATTACATTGCTACACTTAAATATTCGCAGCATAAATAAAAGCTTTGACCAACTACGACTATTGATCTCCACCATAGATATAAAAATTGATATATTGATACTCACTGAGTGCTGGCTCAGAAAGGTAGCAGGTATACCTCACTTAGAAGGATTTACATCACACTTCACTAAAAATAAATCAGAACCAGAACGACGGTATTGTAATTTATACAAATATACATCTATCTTTCAAAATGACTGCACGGTTGGCCTAGTGGTTTAAGCGGTCGCCACGCCGCTCTCTACTGCGCTGAGTGTTGTGGGTTCAAATCCCACATGGAACAACACTTTGTGTGATCCATAAATTGTTGTTCTGAGTCTGGGTGTTCTTTGTGTCCGTTTCTTGTATGTTTGTAAAGTCCCCCGCGGCACAGGATTTATTCCTAGTGCGGGCGTTGTCTTTTTAAAAAAAAAAAAAATCTATAAACCTATTTTTAGGGACGGTAATTGCTTTATTTTTAAATTAGAAAATAATCTAAGTATAGTAGCCATATACCGCTCGCCGTCCTTATCTAGCAAAGATAACTTCTATAATTTTATAAACAGTCTTAATTATGTATACAATGCGGTGAATACACGTAACATAGTATTAACGGGTGAACTGATATAATTGAATTGAAGTGAATTGATATAAGCCCAACATCCACAGATCCACTGAGTGAGGAGTACCTGACTTTTAATGCTTCCCATGGTCTTTTTCGTACACACTCAAGGCCAACAAGGGCAAACTTGTGCCTAGATCACTTTTTTGTAAGAACAGATTGCCCCACTAGTACACTAATTTTAGAATCTTATATAACCGACCATATGCCAATTGTCTTATGTTTGGATATAATCAAACCTCCCTCGCCGCACCATACTCTTAGATCTCGTACATCTTTTGAAGACGTTAAGAAGAATCTTGAGGCTACTGATTAGTCCAACATATTGTCGGCATCGGATGCCAACATAGCGTCTAAAATGCTCGTCACCCTACTCTCCACCATAATATCTAAACATACGCGAACCTCAAATGTCTCTAGGAGAAGTAAAACCTTAAAACCATGGATGACATCTGGTCTACTTAAATGCATCAGAAACTGTGATAGATTACACACTACATCAAAAAAATCACCCAATAACATGATTTTGAAACTCACTTATATCTGTTATAGAAATTTTTGTAATAACCTTCTTCGTAAATTAAAACTAGCATATAACAAAACCCTAATCGATAAAGCCCGTAATGAGCCAAAAGCCCTATGGAAGACCATTAGAGACGTAACATCAACCCAAGAAACAAAAGTATCCTCTAAAGAGTTATTAAATTTAAATGATGAACCTGAGACATCCGTGAATAGTGTTCACATGTACTTCAGAGACATAGGTAAGAAATTGGCAGACAAAATACGTCAACCAACTGGTACGAATGGTTTTCCCTTGTCGTCACTTAGCCCAAACTGTCCGCTTGATTCACTGTCCCTCTTAGAAGTAAGCATCGCCGAAATTGAGGCAATTATTATTATTTTGGAGCTTCGTCTAGACTGTTCCATAGGCTGGGACAATATCTCGTCTCAGGTGCTGCGACAAAATAGTCGGGTTCTGGCTCCAATAATAACTCACGTATGCAATCTCGCAATAAGTACTGGTGTCTTTCCAGATGTCTTCAAAAAGTCAATAATATACCCTATTTATACTTATTTTGCACATTGCAGTTGCCCTACACTAAGATCTTCACATACGCGGACGATACTACTATTTTTGTTTGGGGTCCAGATTGGCAAGCGGTGAAGGATCGTGCTGAACACTCTCTCTCAGAAGTCATGCACTGGCTGTGTAAAAATCTCCTAACACTCAACATACCTAAAACGAACTATTTACCATTTTCCTTAAGCAAAAGGACCGATCCTGCCCATAATTTCTCCATTATAGCTCACACATGCACAAACCGTAATGGATGCTAATGTCTTGAAGTTACACCGGTCACACATGCAAAATACCTAGGTGTATTGATTGACAATAGACTAAATTGGGAAAAGCACATTCAATTGGTTACAACCAGAACGAGACGATTGATATACGTTTTTCAGTCCCTTCGAGACATTTTGACGCGAGACAAATTGACTCTTGTATATCTTGCCCTCTGCCAGTCTATTATACAGTACTGTATCACAGTTTGGGGCGGAGCGGCTAAGACACATCTAATAAAACTAGAGAGAGCACAGAGAGCATTACTAAAAGTAATGTTAAAAAAGCCTTATAGATACCCCACAGAAAAAATCTATTCAGACTGCAAAGTTCTCTCAGTCTGCAAATTATTTATCCTGAAGGCCATTATTCGGAAACATCGAGATGTCCCCCTTCCAGAAAAAAAAAACGTGTCTCGTCAGCTGTCTGTCCTCGTATAACGTGCAGAACCTCCTACGCGAGAAAAGAGACACGTGTTATAAGTGTGAAGTTGTATAATGAACTAAATAAAAGAATTAACATAGTCGGACTAAGTCGACGTGAAGTCAAAGTAAAAATTCTGTATTGGCTACAGCAACTTGACTACACACAGACGGAAGATCGACTTACTTATCTATCATAAATATACACACTCATACATACACTCGCACACAACACACACGCACACACACACACGTACTCACACACACGCACACACGCACACATACACACACCTAGACACCTTCTCACACTTTTGTAATTTGGAAAGTTAAAAACGTATAAGTACATGTAGAAACTGCTTCTGAGCATACAACCTATTTTATGATTTTTAGCACGATTGAACACTGTTTCCCAAGACACAGGCCATGGCCTAGTTTGGGAATCAGAATTTGAACCAATAATAATATAACCATGTAAACGATGTACCCGTAAACAATGTATGAATAGTGTTGTAATTTTAGAAAAAAATAAACATTTTTATTTTGTCTTTATTTTTATTATCAGTAGCCACTAGATCAACAGGTCTCTTTGTGATAACAGGAAAGCGAAATGCCCTAACGCAGAATGTTCTAGATTCATAGAAATATTCTAGATGTTTCTGTTCAATTTTATACCGTAAGAGAGTGATGCTTCAGCACAAATAGACTGGGGTGATTGACCTCACAGAAAACCGGTGTTACGCAATTTTTTGTTGCATTTCACCGTTCTCCAGTTACGTGTGCTGTCACTTTTGACGTTGCAGTTGTTCATGGGCTGCAGTAGTTAAGTACCATAGAGACTTATTTACCAAAAATTTTGTAAATTAAATATTATTCGGAGTTACTGAACAAATTGTGTATTCAGAGAAAAAAAGTAGCAGCGATTGTTGAGGCTTTTTCCTTATTTCGTTATCCTCGTTAGTATGGATTTTGTTTTATTTAAAATCATTGAGGTATAAAACAACTTAGACTTTTTATAAAGTCAGTTGTGAAATAGAGCAACCCACGTATCATTTTTTCGGTTATTTATACTTTAGGCATATAAAAAGTGACAAAGGCGGATTTAATACCGTAGGCATTTTCTACCAGCCGACTTTAGGGCGATGCAGAGCAAAAACAAGGTAGTCAACTATTATATTACTTTGTAATCAGACCCTTTGGTCAAGGTGTAAGTGTTTTGCATCAAATCTCTATCTACAAGCGCCAAAGCCTCTATTCTTTTGTATAATTGGGCAATATTTATATCATACTTTTGTTAGTTTTCTAATAACGTTTACGTTTGTAGAATATCAATTAGGCTAGGGAGTTATGTGACTAATTAGTATAAACACAAGTTAACTAGTAAGTAACTGTCCGTGTTGTGATGGATTAAGAATACATAGTGTTACCACCCCTATTCGTCCTGTGGGTGTCGTAAAAGGCGACTAAGGGAACAAAGTATGCAAGACAACGTCATTACAAACAGAAGGAAAACTTGAACAAAGCCTATTCATCCCGTCTGGTCAGCGTGGTGTAGTAGGTCAAAACCTCCTCGCTTAGGAGAGGCTTATGTCCAGCATTGGACTGTAAAAGGCTGTTGATGAACTAGTAAGTAAGTATTTATCATTATATGTAACTTAACCACAGTAATCAAACTATACGAAGTAGTTGTTACTCTAATAGCTGCAATGTAGTAGTTATGATAACTCATTATTTAAGTTCTAAGAACATATATTTTGCAATGAAATGAACATGTTATATGTTGTAATTATACTATTAATTTGTCTAAATTGAATCTGGCCATAAAATTTAATAAAAAAACGGAATCTGGTGGTAAGAAGAAATCTTCAATTTCTTTCATATATGTTTGACATGGATATTTGAAAACAAGTTTAAAGTCGGTGCATGATGCACCTATATTTATTAGATGTTAATTATTATGACTTTATAGATATGTAATAAAAAATCAACTTCACTCAGCAAACATCGACGTTATTAAAATTATGTGCGAATCAAATAAAATTAAAAAATATCGATTGGGCTACTCGTTTCAATTAGTCTTTAGTACATGTTTTTCGATCGTTTTATCCGATAGCTTATGGGATTTACTATGATTTATCATAATTGCGTGCGAAAACAGGCTTGCCACTGTAGCCTAAAAAGGTGATGGAGTATTGTATTTTATAAAAACTTTTTTATTTCTATATCTATAAAGAGTATTCAGTTCTCATTCCATTACTGATAATTAATTCGAATCTATTGGTTCTATGTTTGACGCCTGGACTATGTATTTTTGGAGTTGATATATTCTAACTACCTACCTAGCAAATGACAATTAGGCAATTGAACAACGCCACGCGCGTTGTTCATTATTAGTTTGTTTTTTTTTAATTCGCTACATCATTTTTAAATATGTAGGTATTAAAATAATCTTGTTATCGTGATTGTAAATAAAGTTATTAGTTAGTAATCAAAAGGTTTAACTACTTTTTACGATTATGTCATATAGTTTATAATTATAATTATTAACTACTTTATGTAGTCTTAGTTAGTAATCAGTAGTAAGATTGAATTTTGTCCAATACTGTCCCGAGGTAAGTTTATTACCAGTCTTGGTGAGAAAACAAAATAGAATCCAATTCCAAGTGTCACGAAGGTTAATTTTTTTTTTGACATGTAATTTTGTAATGATTCTAAATTATTAAAATAGCAAAACAGAGCACTTATGAAATTATACTTTGTTGTTGTTCCCACAGTGCCTAAAGATAAAAGTCCTGAATTAGTGAATTCTATCGTCAGGATACACGTTTTATGTATATTATTATAAAATAGTATTATGTCCTAAATTTGAACAAATTATAGAAATAAATGAGAAGCAATAATATTCTTTTGTAAACTGTTTATTTCTAGCAACAAAACAAGTGAATTTCGAATAATGTTGCGAAAAAACTTTTATTTGCCTTAAGTCGATCCCTTAGTAAAAACGTGTCCTATCAATTCTCATTTAATTATCTTCCTGTTCAAGTTCAGGTTCTTAATGAGAAACATATTTTTCCGTATCAACCTGCTTAATCCGGCCCTTTCTTTTATTAGCCAACGTGGCCTTACTACAAACTATCTAGCAGATCTTTACTAGAAAAAAACCAAAGTAATTTATGTTAAGTTGCGAAAACTTAACGTAACTTAGCTGATGAGCCCTATTCTACTACTGCTACGGCTACTTCTATTACTGCCCTGCAATTATATCATCTTCATAATAAACGTTTTTCGAATAATCGTGAGTGAAGAAGACGTCAGTGTCAGTATGAGCCGTCGAGTTTGCACCTCTGGTGACAGATTAGTTGCTGCGGTAGGGAATGTGATGGCGGCCTTATCGCTTAAAGGTACTGTCGGGCTGCCACATCTAAAATGATGGGAAAAGTATTTTTCTTCCGTGATAGGACCTTATAAAGCACCGCATTGATTCGGGGGGACCTGAAATCATATGGTCCGGGTCCTCACAGTATACGGGCGTCAGAGGCTGGTCATCGGGGTGGTTTTAGTGAAAACACCACATACTAATGACTCCTGATCGCAAGGAGCAAGAGATCCAAGGTGATTTTTTACACTGTTAACAAAAAAAAAGGTTTCTGGAATAGTGTTACTTAAGTCAAACCTTGTTTAGATTAAGTATGAATAAATTATACGAGGTTAGATCAAGTTTTTAGTCGTAAATTAATCCTAATACCAGCAAACCTAGAAAAGGTCAAGGCGATGTCATAATATATCCGAGATTTAATTAATGGAAATGTGATGCTATTTGCAACATACCTCCTATTGTACGTACGTATGTATGTAGGTTACTTGTCACAACATTTGCAAACGACGAGATTAGGTCACATGTGGGATGAATTAATTTACGATCCACGTTGATTTATGTCAGTGTATATACATATAGGTATTACTTATTCACGTATTTCAATAGTATTAATTGTGATACGAGAATAACAAAAATTAAAGTTTAAAGTGCTATACCTATATTACACTACATAACTGCATTATAATAAAAGCTTCTCAATTTTTATAATCGAAAACCTGATCTCAAACTAAGCAAAGATCACCAGACGTGGTCACCAGAATGCTAATAAACATACTTAAATATTTTTAGATACACACAGTTATAGATAAATTACACTTAAACGTGTTTATCATACAACATTTGCCCCGGGTGGGATTCGAATACATGACGCCCGGATTGCAGTCACTAAACATTAGATCATTAGGACAGTCAATCAAGTAAGAAGAAAAAAACCAACCCAGCCAGTTAAAAAATATGCACTTAAATAATGCTTTAGGTACTTGCAATGGTAAAATGTTACGTTATAAAATTATTTTCGGAGCGATTGTCGAATTTTCTTATTCTTGTGCTATGTATTGACCGTTAATTTTTATGTATACAAAGAAGAAATACTACACTGTTTACAGAAGACAAAGACAATATTTATTTTCATTATAAGAACCAACTGGAGCGACAAGACTTGTATTTTTCTTTGTAGTAATTCAATGCTAGAAAGACAAAGAAAACATCACATTTCAATTGTTTGTTTTTAATATTGCTCATAAAAAAAAACAAAAAGAAGGATGCTTATAATTTTTTTAACCGAGATTAACATTTTAAGCAGAAAGAAAACCGACGGTGTAGGTAGGATATGTGAAAGTATTTAACATACTTTCTCTCAAATATAACAATGAATTACCTAGAGCTAAGTGTATCACAGTTTAATCATAATTTAAATATGTTGTCAATGAATTAGTTTCAAATTAGAATAAACTTAAGTACTTATGTATTTGATACATTAATACATGTTCAAGACAGTTCACACATTGGCAATGAATGTGTTATAAATAATTCACACTAAAGCATAGAATAAATGAATCGTGCTCTGAACAAAACTAATTGTGCTTTAGGGAAAAGGAACCCATGGCTATTGGGTTAGTAGTCAAGATCACTAACCACCAGACTAACAGACCCGTCAAAACAAACCTACAAAAAATATTCTTATTACGTCGTTCAATCAATACTGGCGGGTACCACTGTTACTTATCTAGTAGCTTCTGTGTGGTGACGGATTAAGAATACAGAGTGTTAATTCATTCCATGGGTGTCGTAAGAGGCGACTGAGAGAACAAACTACACCGGACAACATCACTGCAAAGAGAAGGAAATCTTGAGATTCTATGCCAATCCGTCTGACCTGTGTCGTATAGTAGGCTAAAACTTCCTGCCTAACGAAATATCTGTATCCAGCAGCGGACTATTAAAGGCTGTTGATGATTGATGATGAAGGAAATATCCTATCACTATACACATTTCTCGTTATATTCTTATTTTCTTCTTTGTAGGAAGGTGGAGACCCGGACTTCGTTTGTTTACTGTATTATATTGTGCCTTGTAAGTCGAAACTACGTTTCATTCTCAATATTTAGTTGACAATACGACATTTTTTAACATTATCTTTACAATTTGTATAGAATTAAAAAAAACTACAAGAACGATTAGTAGGTATGAATTTTGCAAATTAATAACCTTTATATACTTAGGCGAAAAGCAGGCCATCGTTTAACAAACACATTAATTAATGAAATTTTCTTCGACTTATCGAAACTATGAAGTATTTTTACCTTTACATAAGGATTTGTTAATAATAATAAACACTAGAGCGTCTTAAGTTTTAAGGTAATACTATATTACTGATATCTTTATTCCTATTAATGAAGGTTAACGACAACAGGTTCTAATGCATCAAATATTTTCACAGAAATATTAATTATATTTCTGTGAGAAATGTATGTACAGAATGAATAAGTATTTTAATAGCGGTCGACAAAGGTCTCGTATTTCTAAATCGAGAATTTAATTCGCTTTTATTCTCATTGTCAAAACATTGATTTGTAAAGAAAATGGCCTGAAGGTTCATTAATGAGTTTCTCAATATTTAAAAGGGATGATAAGTAATTATCTCTCTGAAATAAATCGTATCCAAAAATACCTTGTACCTATGCTTAAAACGAGTCGAGCTTCGGGCAAGCAAGGAAGGGTTCGTCGAGCAAGGAAGAGTCCTGTAACGTTGAACTGTCATATTTATTAATAATGACTTTATTTCTCACAGTCTAAAATTTTGTTTCCTTGAAATTGTCAAATGATCATTATTATTTATAAAGTTTCACTATGTCAGTCATTACTAGCAAGAAATAAAAAACGACGTTTACGAATACGATAACTAAAAATAAACAGTACGTTTTCTTGGATATATTGACAACCGTGCCGTAAGGCACTGGACGGAGTCTCTATTGAAAAGAAAAGAAATGTATTTATACTCAAAAAATATATCACACTCCCCTAGGGCAAAGCTGCTAGCAAATCCACTATTTGCATCTGTATTTTTTGCGATAAAATGAGGATAAGACTTTTACATTATAAAAATAAAATAAAAAGAAGTTGTAAGATCAACAGAAGAATCTCCCATGTCTTTGTTGTTACAATCATTATAATGAAGCTGAAATAATCTAAATTACGTAATTCTGGTGTCCTAAATACCTGATTGTGATGTTAACATCGGATAATCAAACAACATAGGATTATTAAAAAATTTATACATAAATCGCAAAAGTCAATAAATATTTAATTAGTACTGATTAAACTTTGTATATAAATACAAACTAGTACAATACAGATACTTTGCGCATTTAAGATTATATTTAGTTTTATATATTAGAAACTAAATTCTGAAATATTATATGCAGACGGCCCATTCCGTAGGAAAGAGTTCATACTTGTATATATGAATGAGCTTACTAGTGTATTTAACAACAAAGTAATATTTTACTGACGGATTAAGAAAATCGTTAACGAATAATTTTAATTTCAAAAATATGATACCACAGCATCTTGTTGACAACAATAAAAACTCGTTTGTTACAGCCAGTTGACTTAACTAGACTTAAGTAGACTTAAGTGTAGTCTATGTATTATTGTAAACTACAAACTGAAATAACTTTTTAACGGAAAGTTCTAAATATCTGGGCGTTTAAATGTTATTGTCGATGATGTTGCTAGCCAAATAAATAGAGATTTATTCAAATATGTTCACATAATTATAATATTAATTACACATTGCAATATGAAAACAATCGTGATCAAATCAAAGTTAAGCAATAATAACCTAACGTAACTTCTACAATAATAACCACAAAATAGTCATAATTCTGATGGGAGGGATGTACTTGGTGGATTGACAGCTAATTATCAATATTTGGCTACAATTTTGTTAGGAATAACAAATTTCCCCATTCCGCGAAATTTATTTTTCTCCTTTTTTTTGTTTAAAGATTTGTAACGACACTAAAACTCTTTTCGACAAGACATGACGAGCGACAACGAATATGTTTGATACCCTCTTTTAAATTTTACCTTCAGCTCCTCATTAAAAGCTGCTAAACTCGAGTGGCTCTCCTTGTAGTACCTAATTCTTCACTTCCGTTCTATGAAATAGATTTAACATCCATAGAGGTATTTCCATTACCATTACCATACCATACCAAGTTATCATACAGGGCAATTATTAAGGCATTCCTGTGATAAGTTTCGAAACAAGAAAATTCTCGCCGACTTATATTTTGCTTCATCTAATAAATTAATGCCGTCCTTCTAATCGTTAGTTTTTGAACTATTGAATATGCGATGTCTGCTTTCAAGTTGATCAGATTTTCTTTTAAATCGGGATCTTTTCTATCCAGAAACAATAAAACTGATTCAAAAGGTGAGTAAAATCTTCTTAATCATACAGTTTTTGAAAACAAGTACTTTAGTATGTAAGAACAGTCGTTGGGAGTCTTCATCATTTTCATCGCCAAATTGTGCAAAAAAACGCGTATTCATTACATTGTTTCTTATCATATTAACTGCATTCATCACAAATTAAAGCGATTGGTTGAACATATTACTCGATTTTTTTTCTACTAGGTGTTGTCGATGGATGACACAGTGAATTACAATTACCACGGGTATCATTTTTTTTAATAATATGCCTATAATAATTTTCTTAAAAAGAAAAGTGAATTGAATTGTTTGCAGATAATTACACAAGTAACTTTTAATATCGTTGTTTAATTTCGTTGTAAGTAATAAGATGCCCGCAAGCCACCATCGTTACTTTCAGACGTTAAACTGAATATATTGTGCACGGGGGTCTCATTTCATATTTTTCATATTCTAATCTTTATCTATTTCATCAAGATAGCACCTCTTTAGATGATTTTTGAGCTTCGATGACGTCGTAGAGTCATTGCTTAAAACTTTATTCCATATAAAGGAATATGAGCAATCATTTGTCTGTCTTTGACAGAATAAAGTCAAATTATACGTAGTCAACACTGTATTTTCGACATTTTTAGATACTGTCATTGTGGTCACTTCCACATACAGCATGAAACAAAAATACATACTACAGCGCCATCTAGCAAAAACACATCGAACTACGGAGTTATAAACTATGGAGCAACTACTAATTCTGAATCGTGACATAGAAATTTTCACGGTGATTAGCATATACCCAACATCCCAACATCAAGCATTGGGTCGTGGCCCGCCAGGCATGATCACTTCGCCTTGTCGGAGGATCCTCCCTTTGTGTTGGAGGCACTTAACATCCGTTCCCTCCAGTCATGTTTTGTATCGTATCTTTTAGTGAACCACCACACAGTCGGATAAAAAAGAACTCATAAAGTAGGGACAAAAAGTTTCAACATTGCCCAACTTTCTGTTCTTTTATAGAAGTATCTTATAATGGGTCTGTTCAGTATTTAATTTTTAATACGCGCCTACTACACGCAAACGAAAAAACACATTTAATACATAAATACTTATTTTTCCGACACAGGCAAACACTAACATCGATTCATTTTTTTTAAAATTTATTCAATTAATCCAACATTATTCCACACAACTAAAACTTTGTCCAGACATAGGTGAAGATTTTCATTTGGTATTGCGAAAGGTAGCTATATGAGTCACGGTGATCTTTTGCAAACAATCTTTACTTTTCTTTTCCAAGTTCGGGAAATAAATGAGTAACGTTTATCCTTGGTATTCGTATTTATATTGGTGGAGAATATAATAAGTTAATGCAAGATTACAAGCACACACACCACAAGTCGTATTTCGTCTTTTTATACCTCTGAATAAGTGTTACAGGCGGCGGCGACAGTGGCGGTGTTTTGCAAGTCTCGACACTTTGTACTGGATATGGAATATGCAAGTTTTACAAGTAACATTCGCTCAGCTTCTTAAACTGTTATCTACATTGATAGCTGAAGTTAGGTCAATAAATTAAATTTCTACATTTGCACGTATTGTTACATCAATACTTCACACAATAAATACATGAAATGTTCACAGCTTTAATGAAAGAAACATAAAATTTATTTATGATTGCTAAATATTTGTATTTACATCTTCTGTCGGATATAAAGTCCTAAGAAACATATTATTTTGTAATAAGTACGAAAATTAATTGATTCTAAAGTAATGCTTAACGTCTTCGCCATAAGGTTTCAAATATAAATTCACAAATTGGTGTTTATTTCATGTTATATTTCAATATTCTTTGAATAATATTGCGATTAACGAATGTTATATTTTTCACATTAACGTTATTCAAATTAAACACATAAAATATCTGGAGGTTTGAAATTACACTTTTGCTTTCAAAAAGTAAACCGGATGGTGTATATTTTTTTCATTTAATTGGGATAACGACGTAAGCTTGTCTTAAGTAGAAAATAAAAGTTTTAATTTTGTTCACGTTTTGATTTTAAAACATTAATCAATGCAGGTGTATCATCTAAATGCATTAAAATCACCCCATCTACTCTGGAGGTGAATTTATAGCAAAAAATAGATTTATATTTCGCATGTATGCGCAGATCGAGAATACTTGGTAACACCACTAATAGTACGGCGTTTGAAAAAAAGTGGGCGTTTTTTAATGTCTTTTGTTTTTAACGAATTTGAAAAAGAAACAGGTGGCTAAATAAAATTTCCGCAAGGTGATCTTAAAGTTAATAATAATGAACAGTATTTACTTACTTTGTGTTGTACTCTAAGCACTTAGTGCTCAAAAATATTTCATGTCTGCACCTTGTCTCAAACAATCAGTCCAAACAGTTTAGTTGTTTTTGGACCCTGCGATAAAATGACAATAAGGGGCAGATTATTCTGCAACCACCTCGTCTGCATGTGCGTTGGATATTGGAATGAACAGAAATGTCATCTCAAATAATTTTCTCTACTATGAAATTATTATGATTAGTATTAAATAGGGAAAACACCGAAGTGACATTTGGAATAATTTTCGTCTGTGAAATTGACGTCCGCCTTTTTTGTAGTTTATTGAAATTTGGGTAAACAATGATATTAATTGGTTGTATGTGCTTTTAATTGTTATTATTTGTGGTAATATAAAAATATTATCGGTATCACTTTCTCTTTACATGTGATATAGTAGTTTATTATTGTACTTTTTCTTATCGATTGTATTGAAATACGTAGTTTACTAATGTGATATTTTAAGTAACTGCCAGTTTTTATGAATAAAAGAAGATCGTAAAAAAAATTGAATTATTTCTTTCTTCGATATTAATTGTATGAAATTAAACTAAAAACACAATAGTTTTGTGACCGTGACCTCTGATGTAAATAAACGTGTGTGCTATATAAAGTGTCAACAAGTATTTCTATATCACCAATTTTTATGAGTAATTTATGGCGTCATTTGGTTACTCAGTCGTATTTTGGTTAATATCTCTCTGGTTAATAACTCTTATTTCAAATATTATTTTAAATGAATTGTATAATGATCTACCTAGTTATGTGGATTTGGATTTGAATAGCATCGTGTTTTCTTCTGCTTAGTAGTATTCAATAAGTTCAGTGACAATATTTTTAAGTTTATAATGTCGTTTTTTTTTGGTAATTGTTATTATGATTTATTGTGCTCCAAGATGTGCCTATTTGTAAACAGTGAGATGTTTAATTTAAGATTCATATGTTTGTAATTACATTGTAATAGTGTATGAGCCGTTAGTGGTCTGCCATAAATGAAAATCCTAAGGGGTAGACTGGACTGACTAGACTACGTAGTGTATTCAAAAAGCATCAAGCGAAACGAATTTTGTGTATTTTCAAAAATTATTTATTTATTCAGAATATCTACTTTGTCTCCTTAAAAGTAATCCCCATTTTCTTTTTTTGTACTGTGTGGAAATCCCCACGGATACCACCGAAGGGTGGTTATGTCGGACTCGAACCGACCAAAAACCGCACGCCGTCTCAGGTACCAATAGCCAGGGGACCAGGTGCACCCTAGTAAGGAAATCCCTGGAACCCCAACGTACCTCGGGCCAACCACGGCTGCAGTGGTCCTCTCCTGTGTGGAAACCTCATGGTTTCCTTACTGCCCTACCTCCCCCGAAAGGGTGCACGCAGTCTGTAGTGCTCGCATTGCCACCCCAACCTGCTTCTGCTACGGTGACAGATGGCCTCATCTGTCACCCCCAGGCCTGCGCTTATGGAGCACGGAGATCGTCTAGTTATCTCCGGCGCCTGAGTCTTGAGCGGTACCTAGCCCGTTCCCGGGCCTGGCAGACCGGGAGAGTTCTAAACCTCTCTCGGTCCCTCTCCGCCATCTCCTTCGCAAGCATAACCTGCTCGCAGAAAGAGACGGCGGAGTTCCACGCGCTCTCGCTCCGTATCATGGCCGCAACCATGTTACCGAGCGAGAGAGTCCCCACTCCGATGGCTGCCATTAGGTCACGCCTCTGCCCCACCCATGCCGGGCATTCTGCCAGCGTGTGGAGCGCTGTGTCTACGGTCTGGCCATCGCAGTGATGGCACTCAGGCGTTGGCTCCTTACGGATCAGACAAAGGTGGTCTCCGGAACATCCTTTTCCAGTGATCACCTGCGTCGGTCGGTATGAGAGGGTCCCATGATGCCTCTCAAGCCAATCCTCCATAAAGGGTCTTACCGCCGAAACAACGGCGTGTCCAGCGCTTGGTTGCCCAAGTCGTTCCTTCCACTCCTCTACGAGGGCCTGACGGAGTTGGGATTTCTGATTTTCGATGCCTCGAGTTTTAGGACTCCGACCCAACTCCCGCGCTTCCTTGCGCCACTGATAGAGAGCTACAAGGGCTCTCGCCTCCAGGTCCCATGGTGGAGTTCCGGCCAGGAGACTCGCCACCTCTAAGGAGATCGTGCTGTATCCCCTTATAATCCTAATGGCCAGTGTAGCATCATTAATGGACAGACCTAATGGACAGACTAAACAACAACTCGTGTCTCACTTATTCCTTGCCACACATATGGCAAAGCCAGCATTCGCTGTGGTCGTCGCAGTAACGCTATATTGCTGGCCTTCAAGACCTCCGCCCATACTGGGGCCCCATAAAGGGCCATGGACCGCACAACTCCAGTGTAGAGACTCCTGCAGGAGTCATCGGGTCCCCTCATGTTCGGCAGCAAACGTGCCAATTCACGCGCTGCACCAACTAACTTGGGGACCAGACTTCGGAAGTGATGTCCTGTAGACTTGTAGAACAATCGTTAGTGTAATATTTAAAAACAATGACATTTAGATTCAAAATTTAAGAACTCTAAACTTTTTAGTTAAGGTATAACTTATAATGTAGCATTTTATTTCTGTCTTAAAAACTAGCGACCGTCTATCGAATCTTGGTTTCACACCGGTGTAATGTTGACAATGGTGTCAATGTCGAGTTAGTAGTAATGTTAAGCAGAATATCTTCATATACAGCCGATCTGTCATGAGACTGTAAAAATAATTGTTTTCTCTAGAGGTTAGTTTGGCAGAGCCGGTTGCAGGCACCTAAGATGGACTATATCGCGACACCCGAATGCCCTTGCATTTTATATTACTGATATCTCCTAAGATATATATTTTAAAAATGGTTACTAGGTTATCCTTAGGAGATAGACATACGTAGGGTGTTCAGAAGGTATCGCGAATTTTGTGTATTTCCAAAAATATTTATTTATTCGTGAATATCTATTTTATCCCCTTCAGAGCAATCCCCCTGGGACATTATACACTTGTGCCAACGTTTTTTCCAATCTTCGAAGCACTTCAAAAAATCATTTTTTTGTATCTTGTGCAGCTCCTCCTTCGATGCCGTCTTTATCTCGTTAATCGTAGTGTAGCGTCGTGGCCGTAGCTTTCATGGGCCTCTTCAGTTTCGGGAACAAGAAAAAGTCACAGGGGGCCAGATCTGGGGAATATAGTGACTATGGTATCATTAGTGTGTTGTTTTTTGCCAAGAAGTCGCGTACAAGCAGCGATGTGTGAGCAATTTTGGTACGAATTTTGCGGCTACCCGTCTCATGCCCAAATTATCGATTAAAATGGAATGGCACGAGCCAATCGACATGCCTAGGTCCTCGGCAATTTCGCTAACGATGATTCGACGATTGGCCAATTCTATTTTCTTCACTTCATTAATTTTTTCTTCTGTTGTTGAAGTGCTCGGGCGTCCGGCACGCTCTTCGTCGTTCACATCTTCTCGGCCTTCTGAAAACATTTTGTACCACCGATAAACGCTGCTTTTGTATAAAGTAGCTTTTCCGTTTGCCACAGTCAACATTCGGAATGCATCCGCGCACTTAATTTCGTTTTTCACACAAAATTTGATACAGGTTCTTTGTTCCATTTTTTTGAATAGGTAAAAATCGAAGACGAACCAAAACACGTGCAAACAGAGCAGCTGTCAACAATTAACTGAACATTTAAAATAGCCGAACTTGTCAGCATAAGTGAGAGACATATGTACCAACATAACGCCATAAAAAAATCGAAATTCGAATATACGTAACCCACGAAAATTCAAAATTAGTGATACTTTTTGAACACACCTCGTATACTGATTTTAATTACAATGCAATATAGGCAATTTTTCTTAGAATTTTCAGTGTCAGAATAAAATTTGAAAACAATTTAAAAGATCTGTAGATTACTAATTTACACCACAATTTTCATGTATGAATATAATTTTTTGAAATTACTAGACCTCCACAAACGGTATATTGCCTTTATTTACAGTTGCCTGTGTCGGCTTATAAAAGACGGAATAAACTTTGTATCACATTGACTTAAGTTATGTAGAGACTATTGCTATTTTATACGAGAAGCCTTCTTAGTAGGCAGAATAAAAGATGAACATAAATAACAGACGAAGTTATTTTTGATCAAGTACCAAAGTTTTATTTATATTAGTTGTTAGCTTAAGTTGAACTGGCTCAAACTAAATTTAAATCTTTGGAGCAAGAAACTGAGTACACGAAGAAATTCTATATGTGCCAAAAACTAATTATGTTTTAGCACTTGCGAAGGCGTTGGCAGGCAGATCATAAGTGTGTGTGAATTAAATGTTTGTTCGTCAAAGTTTATAAAACTAGATAATGGTAGTTCTAATTATACTGGTCAATAAATTAGAAATGGGTTATAGTTGAAATTCGAACACCAGGCGAACTTTGACGGTCATTTTATAATAATTACTTTTTGTTTTATTTTTGCCACTACCATTAAAATGTTTTGACTATATTAAAAAATATAGTCAATATTAAGCTTAATTACGTGAGTAATTTCTTATTTTCACTAATATCATTAAATTATTGTCAGCATCACGCTAAACTTAAATACCAATTATTATATGTGTGCTGTTAAGATATGTGACGTG
This sequence comes from Hypercompe scribonia, assembly GCA_949316085.1. Lineage (NCBI taxonomy): Eukaryota > Metazoa > Arthropoda > Insecta > Lepidoptera > Erebidae > Hypercompe > Hypercompe scribonia. The sequence continues at coordinate 15,538,152 of OX438975.1, forward strand.
AATACTTTACAATTACGTTTCTTTATACCACACATTCTATTAGTTATTTTGAGAGGATTTGCAAAATTTGGACGAAATGTATTGAGTAATTTAGCTACAGGACACTATTTTACAGCAGTTTACAACACCATGTGTCATATAAAGCTATAGTCCTTAATGGTCAATGACCTATCACACATACGACATGATAATTAATAAAATTTCCTGATAATTCTGTGTATGACAAAGAGGTGCATAAACTTTACTTTTGTTATTGCTTTGTACGACACAATATAAAATAGAAGCATTTACTTGGGACAGAAAACGTCACAGAGATCATTACTGGCAACCTACAATTAATCACGTTATGCATCGTAATTGTGCATTTTTTTATCTATGGATTATAAACAAATTATATAAGTAAATAAATAAATAAGAACTTTTATTATTATTAGGCTTTGTAAATTATATTTTTTATTTAATTATTTTTGCAATACAGAATGATTACTACCAGCAAATACTTTATATTATTTTTTTTCGAACTTTAACAATTGGCAGCATTGATTCAATTATTTTATATTGGATGACTCCCGAATTCAAGAAATTATGGTCAGTTCGTTTAAGATTTTACTTTGTAATGTAACGAGTCCCGTTAATTTTATTAAAAAGTAACACTATTAGTTTGTGTTGCGCAGTGTGTGTGTGAAATTGAGTGTTGTGCTTGCTTACAAGTCTTTAAATTATTTATATTTACCGAAATCAACACTCATAATGTCGCAAGCGATCTTTACAGCCGTAGAATATACTGACATGGTTTCAAATTACGGGGAACGCCATCACCATTGCTTTATGAATACCCTGTGAGAGATGTGGAACTACTCATCTATGTCCTACAGACAGCCAAATTTTTGTAAGGGCGGTACGGAAAAAATAAAAAGGTTGAGAAACGACGGTTCTTCTGGTTTCGAAGAGTACAGGCCATATTAAACAGGGATCAATCCACAAGAGTAGCGTATTGTCAGTGGTTACGTACAAAAGTTACATGTGACCCTGAATTCCTATCCAACATCATGAGGACTGAACAGAGTACGTTTACTCGTAGCGGCATATGGAATCACTAAAACATGTATTGGCTACGGAAAATCCCCATGCTATACACAAATCATCACGTATCCACGATAACCTAATAATTGGTCCTATTTTCATTAATGGAAATTAGACTGGTACCAAGTTTTTGTAATTGCTTCACGGCCCTGTGTCTGGGCGAAACGCCTGCAAATTCAGTAGTGGCTACCAGGAAGCGTCTTAACTACATGTTTAGTGAACAGTGTATAGGACGATATGGGTCTACACGATAACGACCTAGATCACCAGATCTGATACCTCAAGACTTTTTTGTGGGACATGTGAAAAGTGAAGTGTACTCGGCAAAGGTTAATTCAGTAGAACTGAGATCGACGATCATTAGCGCATTTAATAAAATAAAAGCCCAACCGCGAATGAAAATGTATGAAAATATTTGCGAAAATATGTTGCGAAGATGTTGTAGACACTTTAAAAATGTAAAAATTTAAATTAAATCAACATTGAATTCAAACCAATATTGATCTGATCATATTTTAATAAATTGATAAAGTGATTTAAAAAAAGTGAACTGAGTGAATATTGATTAGTGATAAATAACAATGTAATATTTCGCGAAGCGACACGACACTTGGCTCGCGTTTGACTTCGCCGCCATTTTTTACCACTCGTGCTGCCACCGTCTACAGGTGAGTGACTCGTGTAATCAATGGTGCTCTAATTCGGAATTGAAATAATTATATTTACTTTGTTGTAAATTAGCACTTTAATATTTTTACGACAAAAAATCTTTTACTAATTTTAACGAAAGGATATTGAATGGGCGCCACGTTACACAAATAGGATGGGCCATGAATTAGTTAACATTTGAAAACATCGTATAAAAACACTATTTGATATATTTCAAAAGTGTATCGTCTAAATGGCTACCTTTTCAACATTTGCGACACAACACTCTTATAAGCAAGCACCGAAATTTTCGAATACTCGTCGGCAAAGAGACCGCGAGTTCGGCGACATATCTTCGCTGATATTTTTTGGAGTTGACGGAGTTTATTTGGTTTATTGATTTAGACACGATTCTTCAAATAATTCTAAAATAAGAAGTCTGCTGGGGATAGATCTGGACTCCTGGGTGGCTATGAAATGTCGCCTCGTCTGGAAATCGGCTTTTCCGGAAACATGTCTTTAACCACCGACTGGGACTCATTGGATGTGTGACAAGTGATTTCATCTTGTTGAGTAAATATGTTACGATTGTAGCCAGCAAATTCCAGTACCATCGATCCCAAGAACTGCCGTAACATGTTTGCGCGAGATGTTAGATTCAAATGTTAAGGAATTTTTGGCCCACTCTATACATATAACAATTTGTCAATCATTTACACACACATATTATTGCGTGTTGTGTTGTGGATACCACACAAGTGGGCAATTCAAGTTAGAAACTTGATCAAAAGAACCAATAAAAATGAGTTATGACAGTTTCAATACAATCTCTAAATAAGTTCCTATAATAAGGGAGTGGATACGTATTTTAATACTTTGATATAAATGTAAAAAAATATACCATTAGGATTTACTAGATAAATAAATTTGCGTTACACAGAGGTTTGATAACAATAAGTAAAACATTTTACAATAGGTAGACTGACATTAATTGTAGTTTCTGTTGTAAATCGAAGTTGATTTATGTTATAAAGTTAAACTTTGTGCATCCTTAATATCTGGTTCTTTGAAAAGTTGCCGGGACAACGGCCATGTTTTTGCAAAAATTTTCGGTGTTAAATGAATCAAAGGTACAAAATATCTGAGTTTTCCGTTTACTCTATAAAGACATTTATATAAAAAAATATTTTATCAAATAACATCTACGTTGTTGTGTGGAAACATCTTTCTCATCACTAGCGTGGCCGTTATATTATAGTTCAACGGATATAAATAAATAGACAAGAGTTATCTCAGTTATATATCCGAGTTATATATCCCAAAGGCATCTGATTACTAAAGTTTTGTGTGTCGAATTACTGCATGGTCTGAATTCGTAATTAGTATGGCGACCACTATTCTTGGATTACATTCATGCTTTCCATCAGGCTGAGTAGATTCACTTTGGTAGGCCAAGAATAAAAAAAAAAGTGAAAATAATAGGAAATATATGGAAGTAAGATGCTTTCTAATTCAACAAGGGAGTTGAAGCAAATACATAATTGTTTAGAGGGTAATTATATCGGTATACACTTAAATTTATGTGAGATTTCAGTATAGAGGTCATCATAGTTGGTACTTAACACAGTGCTGTCTATCTAAGAGCTGATGAAAACATACTAAAGAGATAAAACTAAGTCTTGCTAACCTATCCTGATGAATAAAATACTAACTTCTAATGAATACAATTTTTTTTTTAATGAACAGTTATTAAAATTGAGCAAAATAAATATTAACCAAAAAAAGTACGAATCAGGCATCTGGTCACTCAAATTGAGAAATTTGAACAGTATAGTATCGCGTAGTGTTGTAGGCCAAAGTGTTTTTATGGAAAGCCTATATCTAGCAGTGGATTATTAAAGGCTGATGACGATATCGATAAAATCTATACCTAGTCTTGCCATAAATATTGTAATAAAGAAAAAAGAAAATTGTTAACTGCAAATAACATTTATTACTTTTACAGTGTGTCAGTTTAATACATAAATATAAAACAATTAAAAATATAAAAAGCTTATTCGAAGTGGTCTCCATTGGCTGCAATACAGTCCTTTAAACGATGAGGCCAGTTATCAATAGAAGCACGCACTCTTTCCATGGGAAAATTCTTCACTGCCAATCGTATAGATTGTTTTAGGGACTCCAAATTATCATGGCGTTTAGAGCAAGCTGTACTCTCTAAAACTGACCACAAATCATAATCCAGCGGATTAAGATCGGGACTAGACGACGGCCAGTCTTCAGCTCTGATGAAGTCCGAAACGTTCGATTCCAACCAAGACTGCGTGGACCGAGCTTTATGACCCGGCGCCGAGTCTTGCTGGAAGGACCATACTTGGTTATTGAACATGGTGATGTTAAGGGGCTTAACTACCTTCTCAAGAATGGTATCTTGATACACTTGTGCCGATGTTTTGATACCTTTTTCACAAAAATATGGCTCAGTCACTCCTTCATAGCTAACACCCCACCAAACCATCACTGAAGTCGGATAATGTCCACGTTGCACTCTGTCGACTAATTGGGAAGCTTCCTTAGAGCTTTGAGCATAAATACGGTCATTTTGTTTGTTAAAATGTTGCTCAATTGTAAAAATTTTCTCATCCGTAAACAAAATTTTTCTGTGACCTCCCTTTGCGTACCGCTTCAGTAGTTGTTTCGATTTTACCACCCTATTCTTCTTTAAATTATCAGTTAAGAAATGGCCAGTGCGTCTCTTATAGGCTGCAAGTCCTAAGTCATCTTTTAAAATACGCGACATGGTTCTAGGTGCTATCTTCATTTCCCGAGATAAAATCTTTTGCTTTCGGACAGGATTTCTTCGAATTCTTTCCCTTACTGCTTTGACCACCTTTTTCGTACGAACACTACGTGGACGGCCAGATCTTTTTCTGTCACAAACAGAGGAGGTCTCATTGTACCTATTAATAGCCCGGTACACAAACATTTTACTAATACCAAGTGTATGGAGAGTTTTAAAAATTGCATTTGGCTCCATACCTACTTTGTGTAATGCTATCACAGCGATTCGGTTCTCTTTATCACCCCACACCATTTTAATATCGCAAAATATTTTACAATGTATTGGCGCCAAAATGAGAAAACACAATGAACAATCGTATAAAAATGACAGATTCGAAATTCAAATGTAATATTTTTTTATAATTAAGTGTAACAGTATTTATGGCCAGACTAAGTAAATTAGACCAACCTTATCGATGTTATGAACGTGGAGTCTAAGCCATTTGATATTATACGAGTACATTAAACAATATTTGAAAGATAAATAATGTATTCAATGAGAATAAGTCATAAAACGTCCAATTCATGTTCAAGGACGGTAACACCAGATTACACTAATCCAAAGAAAACAACAGTAAGTAAGTGTAGATCGTGTTTATAGGACTTGTGATTATCCTATGATAACAACCCCATAGATTGTCACTCTCTTGAAAAAACTATATTAGATTAGATTACTGTTTTCTTTTCTACTTACTTTTTTTAATGATGACAAGGTTTTCTATTCAACATTTTAAAAATATTAAAAATAAAAATATGACTATTGACTTTTTTTGAGGGCTTGCCAAAGCTTTGCTGTGTGGCCATTGTTTTAATTTTTGTTTTAAAACAATAGTTTTCCAAATCTGCCTCGAACACAGAAACCAAATATCTGTGAAATAGTTTGCCTTTGAAAATATTTCACAATTAGTGATTATATTTATTTTTAAAAGAAAATTAATTTCTTAAAGTCTTGCGCCTGTTAAATCTTTTGCTGAATATAAATAAATATTTTATATTCTTACAAAAATCAGACTTAATATTAGAATATTAGATACAAACGTTACATTTGTTTTGTTTTATCTTCTTGTCCTTCGTAACAAATAAATAAACCATGGCATTAAAAATCATTTTTGTTTTTTCTTTGTTCCTAGGAGATTTTGTTAATATTAAAAACAATTTACTCGAATACGTATTTATTCATATATCTCTATCCTGAACTGAGATAAACACCTAACTCTGGTCTAACACTTCTCTAGGCTATTTAAAGTATTCATACGTAGTTTACTACAATGCGAATATTATTTGATCATCTGAGCTTGTTATTATGATACACAGAATCAATTTTAATGATATGTTTGTCTTTAGATACTGAACTAAAAATAAACTGCTAACAGTACAGTTCGGTTATAATTTATGGCTGAATTATGCAGTATTTTGGTTACGGTTCGAGAGCGTACTTGCATATTCGTAAATTTAAGGATGGTGGTTTTAAAATTATTATTAGTTATTACATATTACATATAAATGTATTTCTAACAAGCATCTCGATATTCGATATAAAGATAATGTCAATGTATTCTATGAATCGTGTTAGTTTTCAAAAGTTCGCTAAGCGTAGCATATAGACATGTTTTCATGTATAAAAAGTCTGAGAGATAGTGATAATAAATATAAATACCGGACGAATAAGTGTCGAACCACGCCCAATACAGGGTTCCGCAGTAAGAACATTTCGTCACTTTATATAATAAACATTACACGTTAACGATTTCGGTAATCTACAACGTTGTATTAATTAGTCAAATATTACTCTGATTATATCTCAGAAACTAATGTATTCTTTTTAAACTATGATATTTTTCTCACTTCGATATATATGCCGGGAATTTTTTTATACGTACAAATAGAGATCTATCCAATGAAACTCTACATCTGGGGTGGATGAACGCAAAAATTAACATCCCCACTTTAACGATACTAGAAGAATCCTAATAAAAATATTTTTCAATATCTTATTTTAGTTTTTCTAGCTTAATGTGTAAGTTCAAACGAAATTGCAAGTTTCTAGCACTAATGTTATAGTTTGTAAGATATACTGTGAACATATGGGTGTACGAACAGATGGATATGATGAAACTATGAGGATTCTGTTTTTACCATTTTGAGTACGGAACCCTAATAACGCAAAAAATTCGAAACGTTAAGTCCACGTAACTTAAAAGAAGCTTAATGAAAAGTTATTTTAAGTAAAAAACAGGTTCCATTAAAAAGATCTACAAATATATATAATATCGAATATCATCAACATCTCAGCCAAAAAACGTCCTCTGCTGGACATAGGCCTCTTCCAAAGTTCTCCACAACAGCCGGTCCCATGCCGCCCACATCCAACGACTTTCCGTGACTTTCGCCTTTACCTTCCACGGTGTTAGGTAATTGTGATTACCTAAATCTCTATCATAATTAAAGTTCTATACTATCCGCAACTAAACATAATATTAATAAAGAGAAAGTAGACACAGGTGATAAAAGTTTTGGATCAAGCATGACGTATCGAACAGATATACCTAAATACGTATTCTTTATAACTTCTAATGAACAAACTTTATTTCTTTCGTATGTATTTATTTTTTTATACTAAGACAGATTAAGATATGAGGCAAATTGTGAAATAAGGTTGACAGGGTGTTCTCCGAATCTCAGAAAAAATACTATTATTTATTTAATCTTTGTGCTCAAAACTTTTTTTTTGTGTTATTCGGTTATTTATCTTTAATCATAAACAGATTTTCTTCGGATAATCTTTATGTAATTAATTGCGTTGATCGTCTATTAATAAATCAAAATATGCATTAGTTAGATTAATTATATATTATTTATCATCAATTACCTACCGTAGTACACTGCTGTACATATGTATATTACACACATACATATGTATTTATTATTCTATCATGCAACAGAGTTTCTGTGTAAGTACATGTATATGTATGTAAGTATTTGAGAATTTTTGGTAGATCTAGACCCACGTATCAGGATTATATAAGCAATGTGCACCGAGTAGTAACTACATAGAATGGTATAAATACAATGCCAGTGGACAGAGTTTTACTCTTGGGATATTTACTCTGATAGCTTATTTGTGGCGTCTGACATGCTCCCTAGAATAATATTAATTAAAGATTTCGAATGAAGATTGCTATTGTTTAGAAATTACCGCTAAAGGTTTTGTTGTTTCATATATTGAGCATGCCTATTAATTTATGTATATTATACTACCTTCTGCCCGCGACTTCGTCCGCGTGAAATAGTTACTTTGGGCTGACGCTTACTTTAACCCACGATTTCGTTTATATAGGTGAGTAAGGGAACAATTCTGTCATACATGATTTATGCAAAACGTTAACCGTTTACGCAGCGCAAACAGCGGAAGCTCTCAATAGGAACAAAGTCTCACGATTTTGAAACATTCTTCACTGGTGCTCCGTTCCTATTGATCTTAACATAATGATAAAAAGCCTATAGCCTTCCTTGATAAATAGGCTATCTAATACAATAAAAAATTTTCAAAACCGACCTGTAGTTCCTGAGATTAGCGCGTTCAAACAAACAAAACAAACAAACTCTTCAGCTTTATAATATTAATATAGATAAACGTTATTGGTTAAGTACTAGTTATTTATTAATTACAACATATGTATATAGTCTTGTCGATGACGGATAAAATATTTATGGTCAATCGCATGCATGCGTTACGAGAATAAGACTTCTTTGATATTCATACATTTTTAATAGTCTTAGAGTTCTGCATATTGAAAAAAATAATAGATCTCTATGGAATCACTACTTCATATGCTGGACTATCAGCATGTCTGTTTGTGTATACCTTGCAAGCACCCTTTCCATAAGAACTAAATCAAGTATCAATTGTAATAAATTTCAAATGTTTGGCACCAAAATCTATCGAAATTTGAATTGAAACTATTTATTCAACACAACGAGTATACAACAATTTACTCTGACTATTTTACTTGAACACTAACAAGTAAGTTGGAATCTAGAACAACTACAGAAAAGTATAACGTAGCACACGTCACTGAAAAAATTGAAAATATTAAGCCTTTATTGATGTGATAGTTGTTTATATAATATATATAATAGATAGTCACTTCAATCAATTCACGACAGAACCTTACGAGTAGTTTCTGAGCCTATCTCGAAAGGTAGTATCACTATTCATCAGTGCAACAAACGTGTAATTTATATTAAAGTCAAATCAACGATATATTTAGTCAACACACTCAGAGAATAGATACACAATTATACTAAATACTAAATTATCGACACTGGATGGAATTGTATGGTATCAAATATCGTGCATTCTAATTACGTGGATGTAGTTAGTGCAGAGAATCAGACAAGGAGTTTGAAGGCACGGAGCACCTCCGCGGCTAGGGAATGACTGACCTAACGGCGGGTGCAGTCGCCTATCTAATAGGCGTATTTGTTTACACTTATACTCTAATCTCACATAAACATTGTATGTTGAACGAAAGTAAGTAGATCAGGTACGTTGTGCCGCTTCACCTTTTTTCATTAAAAATGCCTACAGTGTCGTGTTCTTATTCACTTTATTATTAATGAGTATGTTTTTAATGTCATTATGTAGTATCGTTTAATACTTTAGTGCAAAAATATCTTTTATGACAGTTGTAAAATAGAGAGTTGATCGTAACTGAGTTTTGAGGTAACTTTTATTACGAGAATGGAATCCGTAACTATTTAATAGTCTGAAAAATATATCGTTATCAGACAGAGTTAAAAAAATAACAAATAAAACACTTGCTCATGTGCAAGGCGATTGCAGCGGCATTGAAGGTGGAACAAGTTTTACCTACAGACAGATGTGTTTGCATACTGTTGAAAATTCTTCCACATTAAATAGTATATAATTAGACAAAAATGTCAAATCTTTTGTAATATGGTAAACACTAAGAGCCAATTGTAAATTCCATAATGTATTTGAATCTAGAATGAGATTTTAGTTCTTGTTTTACCTTACTTTGGTTTTTATTCCGCATAATGGAGATGTGCCAATTACGGCCTGCAACTGATAGAAAATTGTTAATCGTTAAAATTAGTTAAACTTAAACTAGTGACTGGAAGCTTTTAATTTAAAAGATTAATATTTTGAATCATAGGTTACAGTAATGGCAGATAAAATAAATGTTGCTAGAGGTAAACATAAATTGTTAGTAGGGATAAAATGTTTTTGGTATTGCATGAGATAACAGTATTATTAAATAGTATGGAACATATAATCGTAAAAGTATAAAGTATGAAGAAATATTAAAAATACTTTTGTTATAAAATTATTTGTTATTATAAAAATCGATAGTTATTTGTAAATCAGTGGTTGAAATTGTTTTCCAAAGCAAGTAACACATTTTTCATCACTCATGTCGTTTGTGTTTCACGTATGTATTTAAAATATGTGCTGTCATGTTCGCAGACATATTTAGGAAGAGTATGAAGTTCCCTAGTACACAAGTGACTATTAATAAGCTTCTCATTCGGTATTTTTACGTAAATATTATTTTTTACGTGTTAAGTAAAAACTCCTGTTACAGTGATTTTTAAAATGGATTCCATTTACGATAGTGTTGTTTATTTTAGTGTTTGTGAAAGTTTTAGTGTACCGAAAAAAAATTAATTTATTCAAAATTTTCAACTTTATCATATATTAGACAAAGGAAACCTATTAAAATAAGTCAATTTATGCAATGGGAGTGCAGCACTAATACTTCTCATTTAAACACGTAGCGCCTTAAGTAAGCACACTCATTTATATCTACAAACATTTTTATGTGGTTACCTGCCGTTCAAGTTTACAACTTTCATTCATAACATTTTTATATAAAGTTGTTTCTTATATATACAATTTTTTTATATTAAAAATAAAATACCACCGCAATAGGATACGCTTAACAGAGTTCAGCCCTAATTTGGCAGTACCAAAAAGTACCAAAAAGTGGGCAAAATACTCTGTCAAATTTATTAGCTCATAGCTTTGGATGTAATAGATAATTTTATAAATTTGAAAATAAGTTAAAATAATTATCGATTGATAATCCCGTTTCTTATAATCGAAATTGTTTTCTCGCATCAAGAAATATCGGCCAACTGTTTTGAACAACCAACAAATACTTAGAGGAACAGTACACGCTACAAGTAAATATAAAAAAAATAATGAACTAAATCCAAAATATAAAACAGACACTTATGCTGGTATTGTTTAGAAATGTTATTCTTATAACGTTCATAGAGCAATCATAAACTAACTGAAATTTAAAAAACTGATGGTTTCTCTGTTTAGTCAACATATTGGTTTTTCTAAGTTTCTAAGTTGTACGCTTCAATATTTTGAAAAAAAATTTAACAACCTTTTTACTGTGTAAAACGCAAGTGCTTGTAAATCCGTATGGATAAATGGTAAACAAGAAATTCTTAGGAAGCTAGAAGCGGCATTCGACACACTCCAAGTCAATCTTGTCTCGAATACAGAGACCTCTAATAGACTTCGCTCACTGTACGACACAATCAACTGTTTGACTTTTATCATGTTTGATTAAGTTTCTTATTTGATTTCTCACTGAAATATTCCTTTTGGAAATTTGTAATATTGTAAAGTTAAGGTCTCAAGGAATTTTTGCGAGTGTTGTGTATAGTATGCATTTTAATTAATTTCGAAGAGACTTGATTTTCTCATAACTGATGCATTTTTTAGACTTAAATAGGTATTTCAACTTCCATCTAACGTTTTTAGTTCATATACGTATGTCACTGAAGTGAATATATTCATGTGGTATTCCTACAATTCAATTTTCATTTTAAACATACTTATATTGTTTTTGAATATCATGGTTTGAGAACTACTAAGTATTTAAATGTTACTGCTGCTACCGTGAGATGCCACACTTAGATAGATAGATTCATAGATTCAGAATTCACGTGAGCCCTGAGGACCGAGAAGAACCCTCAAGGTAGCATAGACGGCGACAATAAACATCCACTGTGACGAAGAAATACACGTAGCCAGGATAGGATAGTATGCCGTGTCGGCAGGGCGGCTTGTTTGTGTCTCCATTAGAAAAATTATGGGTAGCCGTACAGTCTCAAGGTGGTGGTGGACGGCGCTGAGATTTGCGTGGAGTCAATAGATACTTGTGAACTCCACCTTAAAAGGAGATTTGTGGGAGAAGGGTATGCCACTGTTGAACGATTATGCTTTTTTGTTTGTGCTGTCTTGATAGAAAAGAGGAATAGGGAAATGTAGATGTAAAGGGCATGACTGTCATCGTGGCAGTGTAAGATCGAGACTCTGAATGCTGTATCGTGATGTAGCGGTTAAGTATGACGGTGTCCGAACTGTTGGACTGAAGGGACCTTCGTACCCCACCGGATATGGATACCGGGTCTTATCGTCCGGTCAGCTCGACAATCCACTCCCCGGATTATGAGCGACCTGACGGGGTACTACTATTCAGGGTGGTTACCTATAGTTGAACCTCAGTGTATGCTGCAAGCAGCCAACGGTACCACTGTTTCTCAATTAATCCACACTACCTTGACCATGACTTCAGGAGCAATCCGCTGATAACATATTAACCACGATAACTGTCACCTATCCGTCAATGGGCTTCCTGTCTTGCAATCACCAACGATAGACGACGGCATGAATGCTGTCGGTTGTTTAAGGTTGATTTTCTGTCAGAGATTAGTACTGCCTCGGTCGAGTCGACCAGTTCATGCTGAAATCAACATGGTTCTACTACCTTAACAATTTATTTAGTGTTTCTTTATATACTTATTAACTTAAACAAATCTTAGAGCTTATCATATAGCTGTAACATTTTTAATAACTTATGTAATAAAAATCTTAGAGCTATGATATATAGAACTTAGTTACAAGAAAATGGTCTCAAACATATGAGCAATCTCTTTGACTTATTATAAATAAAGATAGAAACTGAATCTTGATATACCTTTCATCATAAATGTAGGTCACTCGACAACATTAGTTCCATGCCAACGAATAAAGTAACAAACACTGGTTGATGTTGTTCATAAGAGTCACATTCCATGTTGCTACTGTTTAGAAACATAAAACATTCCAGTTAGAATGTTACGTGATTGTCTCACAAACGCGTTTTTCATGTCAATCTCATTCCATTCTACGCACGTGGGATGTCAAGATTAGAGGTGATTTAAGATGAATTCGTTGGTTTATGTCTGAGCGTGGTTTGTTATACATCATTCTTTTAAAAAATGAAATTAAAAAATAAAACTCGGAAACATAATTAATTTTATAGAGATTACAAATTGAGGTTTTAATTTCGTTATGTAAAATTTTGATAAAGTTTATATATCACAATCTATTTTACCCTCGCCATTATTAAGAAGACGCTACGTTGGAACGCATTTACATAGACTGGTTAAAACTATCACTTTTTCTTTTAGCTTCGTCGTAATCGTGCAAAAATATAAATTACTAATAATATATTCATTATTTTAATTATAATTAAAAATATTAATTAATATAATTTATTTACGTTTGTATTTTTACAAAACGATCAACAGAGATTTAATTTCTTAACAAAATCTTTTTACAAATTAAAGTAATTGTTGTATGAAATCTGCTCGCTAGTATTAGAAAAAGTAGGGGCAGCAGTAGTATAAATGCTAACTGTCGTTTTTGAGTAAAAACACTACCAACCTTATTAAAATTAGAATGTAAATTTGAAACATAACTTTAAAACACCATAAACTTTCAAAACGATTATAATTGCTCAAATTACAAGGCAAAGAGTTCCTTATAGCCCATAGAGGGTTCTGATATCTTGCGGAGCGAAATAAGGTAAGCTTCCATCGAAATAAGGTATTGATTTTTAATTAGGGGACTCCACTGGTTACCTTATATCGATTTATATATATTAGAGAGACTTCTTTAGTAGTAGGGCACATTGAGGCACTAGGCTTGTGGTTGGTCCCTAGATAAGACGGAGACCCTCTTATTCTATCGGCTTCGTCGTAGTCCACCCTCTGGTGCCTCACTCGTGATCAATTCGGTTCTCGTACCTGAGGTGCTAATATTACGATATTTAGACACGTCGTCTGGATATTGTAATAATACCTATTCTGGGATCCTTCCTATTTCAAGCGCACAATGGTACGTAGTGTCATCCCGTTAACTTGTCATAAACGGTGGAGTGATAGTCTGAGAGGACTTCCACACGTTAAAAAAAGCCTATTGTAGTAAGTACTTACCCATAATAAAGTTAATTGTTTGTAAATGCGGATTTAATGGTAATTTTAAAGTTACTGCCTGATCAACAAGTATATCTGAAATTTGTAACTGTGAAAATTTATTAATACAATCATCTAACATCCAAAGATCATAAATTTGATGTTAGTTTCAAACTGATGTTTAACAATTTCGAATTCTTAGTGTTTAATAAATTAATAAAGCACACCAACAGAATTCATACATTAGATAGTTTGAAGTTGTGATAATCTCTTTTCACCCTAAGTTTGTATACCCCAATGAGGGCAATAGATATGGATTAACCTCAGTCATAGAGAGGATATACTCAATCTACAGTGAAATATGTTTATCAGGCGAGGTAGATTTCTAAAGTCGCAAGATAAGTTAACAAAATTCACCTCACATGAAATAATATTTCAATGTATTATATTAATTTAATACATACATACAATTTGTTTCTTTGCAAAACATCCTCAGAACCTATTCACTACTAAATGAAATGTTGTTTGCTCTTTTTACCCGAATGTCGAAAGTTTGGTTATGTATTTTAGCCGTATTTTGAAAGTTAATTTGTAAATTTCTTTGTTATCACGCATCTTCTAAAGGCTGGATGAATTTCCACAGTCACGGTATTATTTTACCCGTGTCAAACACTCAAGAGGTGTTCAAGAAACTATCTGACTTTTTAAAAGAAAACCAAAATGATAGAATGCTAAATTTAATATTTAAAAAACCTATCGACTAGAGAGTATCAAAATTACAAAAATTTAAGAGAAGCTACAAAAGTATAAATAAATTTAATAAGGAATAATATATTATATATATATATATTCATAAAGTTCTTATTAGTATAAAAATGGACCATGTTTTTGTTGACCCTCATGCTGTTCTTTTTACTTCCTTACTTTTTAATTGCCTTTCTGCGCTTGGGTGTTTGGTTTTATAAGTCATTATTTGTTTCATCATTGTTTTTACAATTAACGGGCAAGGCGGGGCCTTTCCTGCCTCAATCATTTATTGATGGGTGTGTTTATTTTAGTCTTAATTATAGATATTTTGAACTTCTAAACGAACCTTAACATAACTTCGTGAGCGGTAATGTATTTATTAACAAGATACAACTTTATTTTTCTGAAGCTGTTACTTACAGAAGCTTCTGTCCAAATTATAACTAAAGTTTTAAAACACAGGCAGCAATATTCATGTAATTAAATACTAATAGATTACATTTAACATGTATGTAATATCTAATTACTTCTAAGGTTTCCTTGTAAGACCCTAGAAATTTTGGTTCTTGACGAATCTTGCATGAATTTTGAAGAACAACTAAATTGCAATATTTAGATTTTAACGTATACTTCTATTGTAGTCAAAATAACAAATAGATTTTGCCTAAGATCAAAAGTTTTAATCTACATATGCTGCGTAGTCAGGTATGTGTTATAAAACAAACAAATGATGATAAGCTCGGGGTGAATATGAAATGACAATGCCATTTCTGAAGCAGTATAAAAAAGAAATCATCTTTTTTCATATTTTAAACAACCTAATCCTTTTATACAAATGTTTGTTTAGTATTTGGTATAAAATGGCTTGAGGAAACTAACGTTCTTAAACAAGTTTACAGAAAACTTATTAAAAGTAATGAAAATTAATAACTGTCAGTACTAAGTTTCTTTAAGGTTAACGCGCTTAACAAGGGAATTAATTACAGCAGTATACCAATACTGGAAATGAGAGTTCGTAATATTAGCATTACTTAAAAGTCTTGTTAAAAGTGAACCAACGTTGGACTTTCTAACAACGCGTAAGAAAAACTTGTTAATAATGAGATTTAGAAATTACAGTGAATTTGCCTTTGACATTGTAGTTAAGTTGAAAAATGCCTATAAGTTTTCTGTGAAAGAAAACTGAAACTTTTGCAAGAATCCTAGAAGCAAGTATTCCATAAAATGATAATACTTAACTTTGATCATAAACATATATCTATAGGTCTTAAAGTTTCTATTAAAATTCACTAGAAGATCCTTTACCTACCTACTATTTGCCTATATACTACATTTTTGAATATTTTTTATTATCTTAACCTTCTGCGTCTCTGAAGTTAACCTTCTAAACAGTTATATTTCTTAGTATGTTTTTATGTTCTACGATGCTTTAAAATTAATATTGTTGACGAGTACTCATTATGAAATGAAATGTATTTACGTGGTGAAATACTGTAATTATTAGAGCTCTATGCAATGCAGCATCAAGTGACACCGTTAAGAAATTATAATTTAAACACTGATGAGATTCGTCTTTTTCTTCTCTCTTCATATGGTTTTCAACACCCTTCAAGCTACTACACCTTTTTTTTTTTTTTTTAACCTGTGGAAACCCCCTCGGGCCGTCACCCCACTGGGGTTTACGGCGGGGTGGTGTGTCGAAATCGGACCGACTAAAACCACACGGCGTGCCACTCTGCGCCTGAGACAGGAGGGATCCGGGAACCGCTGCTATTACGACATCCAGATCCCTCCTAGCGCCTGCCCGCTAATGCGGGCACCATCTATGGGTAAATTCTCTATTTTAGGCGACGTACGGCACACGCGGACGTCGCCTCCTCGCGGCTGGCCATTGTAGCGGATGGAGGGGAAAACCCGTCCCGTCCACCCGCGGCCACACTCAAGGCGGCATGAGGCGCTGGTATGCACGCCTCCCCGAAATTACGTCTTCGCAGAAGGTTGTGACCGCGGTAAAACAACTATCGCTACCGGCCATGGAGCGTATGACGGCCGGTAGCGAGAGATCTTCTCCAATAACTGCAGTGAGGACCCCATGCTGCGCCGCCCAGGCGGAACAAACCACCAGCGTGTCAACGTGTCACCGCCGACTACGGGTGTAGGACCTCCAGGCACGAGTACAGGCCGCACGGAGGTCCGCCATCTCCTGGGACCACCAGTAAACCTCCTTCCGTGGAGGCCGACAACCTCGTATGCGGGGCATGGCCGCATCGCAGATCTGCGTAATCGCATCGCGGAAGCGACCAGCCCCCATGTCAACCTCCTCAGCCGGGGCCTGTGGAGACAGCCAAGAGTGAATAATGGCCGCCTTCTCTAGAAGGTCCCTATTTAATTTGGATACAGCCCACCGCGGAAAGCGAGAAGAACGCCGCGCCGCGTGACCCCTACTGGGGTCCTGGGTCCGGGAGAGCTCAAATCGGATGTAGAGGTGATCCGAGAGCGTCTCAACCTCTTCCAGGACGCGCCAGTTCCTTACTCGTGCGGCGAGGGCAGGGGTAGCGAACGAAAGGTCCACTATCGACCCTCCCTGCTGTCGCACGCACGTGTTGGTGGAGCCCCTGTTTAGTAAACAGAGGCCCACCAAGGCCGCCCACTCCTCTACGGCCTCGCCCCTAGCGTCCGTCCTGGGGGAACCCCACGCAATGGATTTTGTGTTGAAGTCCCCCAGCACTAGGACGTGCCCAGACGCTAATCACCGCATCGAGATCTCCAAACTATTGAGGAAAACCTCGAAGTCGCTCAAACTCTGGTTGGGGGAGAAATATATACCATATACGGTAATCCCCCCCCACTCAGCAGCAACATATCCTGAGCCCTTGTCTCTTAGCGACAAGGGCGGGGAATGAGCCGCCATGGAGCCGACGACTGCCACGGAGCCGTCCCGGTCACCCAACCAGTTTGGACGGGGACGAACATAATAGGGCTCCGCAGCTACAGCAACACCAATCGACCACTGCGCCATGGTTTGCAGGAAGAGGTCCTGCGCCGCGGCACAGTGGTTCAGGTTCGTCTGGACAAGGAGGCTGGAGACCTGATCCATTAAAGAATCATTTCTACAGCCCCCTCCATAGGCGACAAGGTTGACGCACGAACTACGTTGGAGGCAGCCTGGGCCGACTGGCTAGCCACCGACGTTTGCCGAAAACTGCGGCAAGGCTTGCAGCCCCCCTGTCCCATCTGATGATTGGCAGGCCTATTGCCCGCCGCACACGTTGGGCAGTGAGGGGCGGCAGAGCACTCCGCTGCCTTGCGCCCCGGTCGACCGCAGCGGAAACACAATCCGCTGCAGTCGAAAGAACTATCGCACTTGATGCGAGTGTGTCCCGTAGCCAGGCATTTGAAGCACCTCATCGGTCTCGCCGCCAGAACTGTGACTCTGGCGTTCACGAAACCGACGAGGATCTTGCCGACATCGCCTAAAATCTTGGCTGACGCTACGGGACCACTTATCCACGTCACACCAATGCCTCCTGGACCGGGACGGATGGTGCCAACCCTGATGCTGTCCACGCTGCACCCGGTTTTCTCCCGAATCGCAACGCGGACATCCTCAACCGTCACGGAGTCGTCCAGGCCCGAGATACGCAATTCCGCACATTTGGTGGGCCTGGCGATCTTTACACCATCCGTATCTGAAAATATTGTCCGCAGCTTTTCGGCAAAGGTATCAGCTGTCTTTATACCTTCAGCCCCAGGGAACTCTAAAACTCGAGCTCCTGTTTGGGCAAGCCGCATCTTGACACCTACAGTCCCAAATTGATTGGCGAGACTATCCCGAGCCTTCTTGAATACGGCCGCATAGGATAGCCCGCCATTTGCCGCCTCCGGTGACACAGTGATCACCACAGCCACAGTCTTCGGCGTCTGTAGTTTACGCGGCTTCTTTTGGGTGGCCACTGCCACCGATGACGACTGTGGGGAAGAGGCTACTTTTTGCGTAGCCTTCTTACCTCGCTTTCGGGACTTCTTGACTGACCCGACTACCTGCCACCCATCATTTGAGGGGGCAGAAGTAGAGGGGCCAGATATAGGTGTCGGAGTGGGAAGTGGAGGGAACTCAGCTCTCGTCTGTGCTGTAACCTTTAGGCCAGTCTTGGGAGCAGCCGTCTTTGCCACAGCCGCATTTGTCGCCACTTTTGTCGCTTTAGCTGTCTTCGCAGCAGCAACAGGGGCGGACGTAAGTGTTGCCGCCGCATACGATACACGACCGCCCGCAACGGGAAGCGGAGCCGGCGGCGACGTCTTCAATCGGTTGACCTTCGCCCCATCCGCTGCGAGTGGCGGCCGAATTACGGGGGCTGGAGGTAGCCTCGCCTCAAGGCCCGCGAGACGTCCGTCCAACAGACGCCCCACTGCGTCAAGTACTTGACGCAGATGGGCATCAAAGACGTCACCAGAATCGTGACTGTGGGCAGGTCGCTCTGAAACCCGGCCCTGTCGCTCAGGGTGTTCCGTCTGGGCCCGAAAGTGAGCAAACTGAGTGCTCAGCTCAGCCACCTGGCCCGTCAGGCGGTCGTTAGCTGCCTGCAGGCGAGCTACATCCCCAATGAGGGTAGTAACAACCCCTGCAATGGTGGAGGAGGAGTCCTTAAGGGCCCTAATAAATGAACCTTAAGGTTTGTAGATTTCGTGGCCACCTTGTTAATGATGGCCACAGCTACATTCGCCCTCTCCTGCAAAGACACCGGTGCCTGGGCTGCCAATTCTTCCACTGCCGGCGTCCGAATTTTTTGCAGGAGATCAGCGATTTCCTCCTCCACAACATATTCGCCCTCCACTCTGACGCGTCTGTAGACTGCCGCCTTAGTGAATACGGAGCCTGAGGGAACCGAAACTGGAGTGCGTGATCTCCCTCTGCGGCTACTAGCCACTTTGGGAGGCAGCCACTCCTGAGAAGTATCTCCTTCGTCGTCTGTGGAGCGTCCGCGTTTTCGGTTGTCCTGAATCTCCACCTCCATTGCTCCCAGCGTCTCAGTTGTTGCGCTAGAGTCACCTCTGTCTGTTGGAATAGCGGATCTCGAACGTAGTCGATCCGATCTTCTACGGCTCTCTGAAGCGAGATTAGCTTCTGAGAGCGAGACAGGCGTCACACGTTCCGTCTCATTGGTCGAGAAGTCGTCCGTATTCCTGGACTTTCCCGTCTTATTTATGTCTTTCTTTTCTTCGTCTTTTTTATTAAAATTTTTGTTTATTTGCATATTCATAACTATTCCCACGCGTGGGGGAGAAATAAAAGTCGACCCGGGTAGAGATCCCCCAATACCCGGGCAAGTGTAAGTTTGTACCCAACCGAGGGGTCCGCAGGTGCCTCGGCTGGGAGTGCGCTTGCGACTGAACTACCCATCAGCCATGCATTCCCTGGTCACGCACCAGAACACGGGATTCGGGGTAATTTTTAAAGAGGTTTTCTTCCTCGCAGTCCGGGCGGCTAAGCCAAGACCCTCACCCCCGATTGGAGTCGCGAGACGCCAACTCGGGACTACGATATGTCGACGGCGGCAGGGAGACTACGTCTCCTGATGCCTGCTCGGTGGCAGTGTAAGTGCACACCGAGCCCGTCCTACCTTTTCCACTGCTGAGCGGAGGAACTCCGACCCCAAATCGGGTCCCACCATCGTGATTTTTTACCGACGTTTTTCTCCTCAATGCTCCGAAGAGCGAAGAATCAACAGAGGATTCGACAGACACGCCCGCTCTGTTGGACCAAGTCTCGGCCGAATTGCCGAAGAAAATGGCTTCCTCTTCGTGCTAGAATATTAGCCGTTGGCAGTGATGAACAGCACCATCGCCAATGTTTCCAGGGTGCACCACGTGGAGATTTTCTAGCTCAGCACCCCAAGTTTTACATCTTAATCCAACCAAAGTACGGTATATGAAAATATAAAATTATTATTAAGTACAACAAAATTCAATCATTTTAAATAGTGCATGTAATAATTAATTATTATGTAATTATTAAGAAAAGAATTACCTAATATTAAAAAAAAAAAAAAACTAGAATGTAGCTGGTTCGCTTTCGTTACTTTTTCACTATTTTCTTAGTTTAATATATATCGATTGATGTCTATCGATTTATAATCGTTGATAACAACAAGACTCCAACATATTTTCTTATTTTGGTTATGCCAATACTTTGGATGGTTATGACAGGCAAAGTTCAATAATAGAAAAACAATTTCGTATCTTATTTATTTTAAAATAAAACCCCATATTAAATTTAACCTTCTGATGACAAAGTGACTTAAAAAATAAAGAAAATAACATTGAAATTATTTTCGTATCTGCGCAAGAGAAAAATGAATACCACTAATAAGCATTCTCCCTTTAAACTTTAAATTGAATATGTTCATGCCGTAAGGGTTGCTTCTTAATTTGTAATTTAAAAATAAAAATGGACACAATGTTTTGACAACAATAGATTGCCTTGTAAAAAGTAAAACTATTATAACAACAAACAAGGAGAATCTTAGCAGAATCAAATTTCGGTTAAATATTCACGCATGGAATACTTTATCCACTTATATGGCCACCCATAACTTTTACTCGCTTAAAAGGTTTGCCCTCCTCTCATCTCAAATGAGTTAGGTGGGTAAAGGCTCAAATCAAAGTGCTCGTTCCACTAAATAGCATAGATTAAAACAAGAAAACGTACCTTAATTAGAACCGAAGATATATAGAGAATCTTAACTAAGAAACATACCTATAAAAGAAGAAATCAATTTTTAGTATCACTTCAAAAAGTAAAATTTATGATGATTTCCAAAATTTTATTATAAACATGTAAACATTTGCGATATGTTTTTGTTATTAATAATTTTTTTTCTCTGGTTTCGAAAAATAAAATAAATTTTTTCGAGACTGGAGGCCCATTGATGCACGGGTGACTGTTACCGTGGTAACTATGTAAGCCTTACACTGTCACGATGACTGTCATGCCTTTTACGTCTCCAAGCGGAGTGTGAAAAAGTATCTCACAAGGCCGCCATAGTATGGGTCACCATACTGTATTGTTTGCATTTGCAATGGTAACCACAACTCTTGGATTCTATTTATGCTTTCCATCAGGCAGAATAGAGTCACTTTGGCAGGCTCTTAAAATAGAAAGAAAAAAATAAAAAAATAAAGCTTTAGTAATAAAATATAAAATTGTGTTACGTATAACTAAGATCGCTACCTGCCAGAGTCAATCAGTCACTCACTGCACTAACTTCTCTTTTTTCTTTCTTCAACTCTCCATTGCTACCTGAATATCTTGTTCCCCACTTCCGCCTCTTATGTTACACCCATGATCGAAACCTTCGGTCAAAAAACAACACGCTTTTTCTATGCCCCCCTCACACCTCCAACTTAATCAATTCCTCCTTCTTTGTGCAGTCAGTTCTTCTGTGGAATGCACATAACACCGATATCAGGATATCCACAAATCACCACACATTTAAGGCAAAAGTACGTGATCTACTTCAAGATATTTTGGTAGAATCGTCGTAACGATAGTACCCGAGTAAGTATTTACATGGAATATTGTATTAATTTTATATACATGTATGTTAATGTATTGTGTATGTATTGTTTATATAAAATAATATTTTATTATTAAGGTATGTCAACTTCTTTATTTTACCTTTGCACCTACCGCATCGTATTTCTACATTACCTGAAAGTTGACTCGGAGGGAATGCCCCATGTAATTAAGTCCGCCTTTGTACAACATGTGTGTTAAGTATAAATAAATAAATAAATTAGTAGTCGCGACTTGCTAAATTGATGAGCTTTTTAAATATACCAAGCAAACATACTACTTACTCTATAAAGTGACGAGTGTATTCTATTTACTGAAACGTGCCCAGTATAACAGTTAAATCATATATAATGTGGATACTAAAAATGACACAATAAAAACAAAGTGGAAAGGAGAAAAAGATAAATGAAAGACGGAAGATATGACTTATTCGGATCACAACACATTCTTTTATTTCTTTGTTATACGATATTGTGCAGCTCGAGGATTACGATTAGTTATACTATTTTAGACTGCTATCTCAACTAGAAAAGAATATCATTCACGTTAAGTAGGTAGGTAATAAGTAGCAAATAAAACTTTTTATTGCACGTATTCAAGTCGAAGTTACTCTACGACGCAAGGCACTTGTAAATTTCAGAAGCACTCAGGCCGATATATTATGTGGATCACATTACACATCGTCAATACTACACAGACCCTTATTCCATGCAAAAAGCTTTGATTTTATGTTGTATATAAATTTTATCAAATAGGTCCAGTTTCACTACTTGCTGATAAAGTCCCTGATGGATTAATGTCAACTTATCTGTTAAATTACCACATATTTCGGTTCCTTGTTACATAGTGTTATGTGGCTAATTAATATCTGAAACTTTATCCGGAACTGTTGAAACTGGTTTTTGGACTTATATTCAAAATTGTTTGGTGGTTGCGTTCACAATTGAATTCAAATTGACAAATAGTCAGCGGTTTCCGAAGTAATTTGGATACAAAAATATTTTATTGATCGTCTATCTCATTGCCTGAATCATAAAATTAAATTATATATATTAAGAAGAAGGCCATAATACATAAACGTACATTTCATACAAAATTACGGCTTCTAATTTTGGAGACGTGGTTTTGTAACTTTGTTTTAGTCACGTAATACGGTAGCGAAATGAGAAACTCATTAGTGCTAATCATCACGTTTTAAAGATATCGCGGCCGGCCGGTCTATTACGTTTACATTTGAAGATTAAATCAACAACTAGCACAATGAAAATGTCGGATATTAAAATTGCTTAAACGCTCAAAATGCCATTTCTCGTAAGTAGAGGAATGATAAACAGAAAACATTACCTAAGTTTTACAATTGCTCATGAGCCTACCAATACGTACCATACATTTAGTCCCATATTGTCATAGAAGAAATAAAAAAAATATTATAAAATGATCAATACCTAAGAGAATTCCATTAGGCAAATTCTGTTTTGAAATAATTTGCCATATCCAACGCTATTATGACAACAATACTTTTGTAAGGATTTTTCTGTAATAGTTACTACAAAATAATTGTTGCGGTTATACTTTAAAATTGAAACGGTTGCCTAGCCCAAAAATCTCTTCATCTACATAGACTGCCAGACCATTCTAGATATTCATCTGAAATATTAAACGAATGTTACCCACTTTCACTAATAACATTACAGTACATTCCGAATTGTAATATGCAACTTTATATGTATTTCTAATTCTACAAATTTAGATTTTTTACGTGAGTTTATACAGATATACAATTTTAATTTGTGTCATGCTCATGTGCAATTTAGTAGAAAGCGCTCATACTATTAACCCCGCTCCGTGATATTGTACGGGCCATTAAGTTTAGATGTGACCTCTCGTACTTAACAAGGACTTTTGATATTGTAAGCTCTCTTTTTAATGTATAAAAATATTGTAGTAGATATAAAAAATGTAATCAATATACAGGGTGGGCCACGAACTAGTTAACATTTGAAAAAATTCGTATTAAAATCGATTTGATATATTATAAAAATTGCTAATTTACAAGAAATTTAATTAGCAGGAATTTATTTTTTAAAAATTATATCGTCTAAATCGTTTTGACGTTTGTGCTCTTTTAAACGAAACCCAAATTTTCGAATATTCATCAGCAAAGAGACTCCGAGACCACCGATATCTCTTCACTAATTTTTTTTTAGTTGACGTGGTTTGTTTGGTTTATTGATGTAGTCACGATTCTTTAAATAATCCCATAAAAAAGTCTGCTGGGGATAGATCTGCACTTCTCGGTTGCCATGGAATGTCGCCTCGTCTGGAAATCAGTTTTTTCGGAAACTTGTGGCTCCGTTTTTTTCAAACCATGTGTTGCGATTGTAGCCAGCAAATTCCAGTAGCATCGGTCCCAAGAACTGCCGTAACATTTTCACATATTTAGCACAATAACCAGTAACTTTAGTTACTAATCCCGCTCACGGTCGCGAATAATTCCTTTTGCTGAAATCGCAATCCAGTTACCTTGGCAAAATGAAGTGGCCTCTCGTGTTTAGCTTCGGATTTTCACTGCTCCAATACTTACAATTTTATTTGTTTACATGTCCGTTTAGGTGAAAATGGGCTTTGACAGAAAATAAAATGTTGTCCAAATTACTGAATCGTTCTAACCTTGTTTTGGCATATGACTTACGCAAATTTAAACCAATTAGGTTTTAGTACCTGCACTATCTGGATCTTATAGGACATAATTTCAAGTACCATATAATTCAAAATACGGCATAATGATGTGCGGGGTAATCCTAATTCAGCTGAACGTTTGCGCGTCTATAATTCTGGATTACATGGAGCAGAAGCGAAATAAGCGTCTCACAGTAATAAGTGAACTGTTGTTTAAATAAAATTGTTTCACACAGTAAGCGCGCTACGGCCTCGTAAAGCGATCCATTGCAACAAAATTACCGAGATATGAGCTAGTGGTCAGATGCCTCTCCATGCCACGTACGGCATTTATTTGCGCGGGATGTTAGATTCAAACATTAACGAATTCTTGGCCCACTCTGTAGAAAATATATTGTGATAGCGAAACTTTGATTTCTTCGAAAGAGCTTGAAAGTACCAGCTATTCAGTTTTATGGGTATTATTTCATTTCATTCTTGCCTGAACTGACTATAAGACTTTAAGAATAACTTAAAGTATGTCAAGACTTACATAGGTAACAAGATAATAAATAATAAGGATAGTATAATTTATGTATTTGTCGTTTCTTCTAAGGGTAAATAGGTTTTCTTTTTATTGTAAAGTGTTATTGAAGAAAAATGTGTACTTGCAAACTAAAACTGCTAATTTTTTTTTTTTAATTATAAGTACTGCTTCTCAAATCTTGTGAATTATATAATAATATTGAAAATTCTACTTTACTCAAGATTTTTGCTTTTCTAACTAAGGCACAAATATATCTTTGGTTAGTTTATTTCCGAGTGTTGCATGACAAACAAACATAACTGGTAGCATTATTGTTTTCCACACTGAGCTAAAACATTATCTTTACGAGTCGCGTGAGTGATATAGCACCCTATTAGAGTGTTACTCTGTTTACGTGTACGGAAACAACTCATTAATCTAGAATGACGTGTCGTTGGGTTATATGGTAAAAGTGTTAGGAGCGTGGGGTATTTAGAGCTGGGCAATAATATTATAGTATTAGTGTAGGTACCATGTCTTGCCTTCCAAAGACCAAACCACGGCGTCCAATGCAACGACCACCAGTTGCACGCGGAAGGTGGTACACGCGATCTCATATTACTGGCGCGGCTAATGTGGTTCCTGGCATGGGAAGAGTGGCTCGACGGCCACGAGAGGGGCGACGTGACCACCGTTAAAGTTCTGACACTGATCGGAATGACTGAAGGTGGTCAATGCTGAACACCAGCAACCGGACGGCCCGACCCGCAGACGCCAACTTATTGGGAGCGGGGGCCTTTAACCTTTGTAGGAGACTGGCCAAGAGGAGAAAACCTCTATAAAAAACCACACGGATAGGATGGCTCAGACCATATGTCCAAAAGTGCCTCCGGGTGTCCCTCTGTTACGCAGAGGGCACATGTGAAGGTTATGTCGGAGGACGACGACTCATAGGGGCGACGGGATCGCCGTCGGAAACTCTGCGTGGAGTATATGACGGTAGTCACTGCCGAACTCCGGCAACCGATCGGCCCAACCCGTAGACGCCGAGATATCGGGAGCGGGGGACTTCTCCAACGGGAGGAAGGGTGGAGAAGTTCGCGAGGAAGAAAACCTCTATAAAAAATTACTCCTAACCCAAGCTGAGGAAGCCCGGTGAAGAGGTTAACGGCTGGGGGGGTATCCCAGTCGCTAGGGCAACACGACGTAAGCTCACGTTAAAGAGCAAACAACACAATGGACGCGACCTATAAAAACGTAGTACCCCAGGAGGGTACCGACCGCACCGCGGTCGGAGAATCCCTCAGCACTCCGG
Source organism: Hypercompe scribonia (assembly GCA_949316085.1). NCBI lineage: Eukaryota > Metazoa > Arthropoda > Insecta > Lepidoptera > Erebidae > Hypercompe > Hypercompe scribonia. The sequence goes on from OX438975.1 coordinate 15,564,831, forward strand.
GTGATACCGGAGTGTTCAGCCCACCGTACTCTGGGGGGGCACAGTTGCGTGCAGAGCGGTGTCCGAGTCCGGGCACAACGATTGGGGCGCACACGCCCAGTTTTGTGCAACCCACAACGCCGAGTTCGGCGTCATGCCGCGCCCAGTCAGGCGAACGAGGCAGAAGAAGTAGGCGGGCGCCAACAACCGAGCGCACAACTACAGAGCATGAGCAAGAAATGGAGTGGCAGCGTGAGGATTCAGGAAATAGCGATGCCTCATCGTTCTACTCTGCCTCCGCGCGGTCATCCCAAGTCCGCAAGAGGAAGCCGAAGGGTCCAGCGGAAGAGAATCGACGCACTAAGGTTGCGCGGTCTAGACGGGGTTCAGCAAATGGCGGTAGGAGTGAATCGGGGACGGAGACGGAGACGGAACGTGCAGGTGCAGTTGGTTCATCCACTCCTCTGATCCCCTCAGAAGAAGAGCAGTGCCGCGAAAAAGCAGCAGCGGAGCTGAAAGGGCAATCCACTAACGGCATAGATACCAAAATCCGGGAGTCCCTGTCGGCAGTCGAGAAGGCTTTCGCGGGACTGAAGGGAGCCAAAGGCGGCAAAAGAACTGCCGCCAAAGAGGCTATGACGACCATCAGGGCCGGTGTGTCAGAACTCCTTATGAGAACGAACACATCGAACCTGACAGATGCAGTAGGGAGATTAGAGCGAGAGAACAAAACACTCCGCTCCCAGATAGCCTCCCTACAAAAGGAGATGGAGAAACTCCGCCATGGGGGCCAAAAACTCCTCCAAAATAACCCGGCACAGTCCAAAGAGGGGACAGGCAGGGCCACGCCCTCTAAGGTAAGTAGCGAAGCAGCAAGCCGGTCCGTGTTGAGGCCAATACCGGACCGAGATCAATATGCGGTCACACTGGATCGTGTGTTGGCTGAAGTCCGGGCTAAAATGCTAGGGGAGCAACGTCAAGAGAGTCACTCTCCTTTAATTCGCGTAAATGAGGCCACGGGTGCAAGGGCGGTGGAGGTCAACTATCCGCCGCCAACTAAACAGAAAAAAAAGAGGAGGAGACGAAAATGGACTACCCCACAACCTCTAGCGACACATCAATCCACGGGGCAGCAGCAAATTGTGGCCACGTCGACAGAGGAAACTTGGGCCATGGTTCTTGGTCGAAAGACCAAAGCTAAGGCCGCAAAACAGGCAGCAGCCACGAGCCAGTCAAAGGGGAAGCCCCAACCTACGAGGGTTGTGCCACGGCTTCCCGCAGCTGCGGCTGTCACTGTCTCCGTACCTCCTGGATCTGAGACGAGGATAGCTACGTTAATGGAGGCCGCAAAGGCTAACATTGATCTGGGTGATCTAGGCATCACAAGCGGTCTCCGTACCAAGCGAGCGATGACCGGGGCCCTCATTTTGCAGATCCCCGGTGAAGGTAGCGCCGCTCTGGCGGACAAATTGGCAGCACGCCTACGGGAGGTACTGTCCAGCACGGACGCTATCATTGCGCGTCCTTGTAGGGCAGGTGACCTACGGGTGTTGGACTTAGAAGAGTCCATCACCCAAGCTGAGGTCGCCAAAGCTATAGCAGCGGCGGGGGAATGTCCCATTTCCGACGTCAAAGTTGGAGATATCCGTATTTCTTCGTCACGGCTGGGTACGGCTTGGGTCCGCTGCCCGCTTGCGGCGGTTCGCAAAATTGCGAACGCCAAACGGGTGCAAGTGGGTTGGGTCTCGGCCAGGGTGGAGGCATTAGCAGCACGGCCGCTGCAGTGTTATCGGTGTCTCGAATTGGGGCATGTGAGGGCGAAGTGTCCCAACGAGACAGACCGCGGTGCGCAGTGCTACACGTGCGGTGGCATAGGCCACGTGGCGCGCGCATGCACCGCAAAAGCGCCCAGGTGCCCCTTTTTGCTCGGACCTTGGCCGTCCCGCGGATCATCGGCTGGGGAGCAAGAAATGTTCTCCACCGAAGAAAAAGAAAAGGGAGCTACAGACAGCCCCCGCTCCAGTCTTGGCGAGAACTGACAATAGTCAGCACCCGCTGACTACAAGAATGCCACAGCCGGCAACCCGTCCGGCAGAGGAGGTAATGGAGTCTTAAAATTCATGCCTCCCCAGAAAGTTTTGCAGGGTAACCTCAATCATTGCCGCGCAGCGCAAGATCTGCTGATGCAGATACTCGCTGAGCGGTCGGTTGCCCTAGCGGTGATGGCAGAGCCGTACTGTGTCCCGGATCACCCTCGGTGGTTCGAGTCGTTTGACGGCACTGCCGCTATCTTCTGGGCAGGGGTCGAAAATGGCCTCCACTGTACCCTCCTTCAGCGAGGACTGGGGTTTGTGGCAGTTGAATGGGGCCCCATGGTCATTGTGGGCTGCTACATATCGCCGAATTGCGGCCTCCCCGTATTTGAGGCGTACCTGGACGGCCTCAGGAGCTGCATTTGCACGTACCTGTATCGTCCGGTACTTGTCCTGGGCGATTTCAACGCCCGCTCCACACAGTGGGGAGATCGTCTGGACAACGTGAGAGGAGATATACTCGTTGAGTGGGCGGCGGGACTGAACCTCGGTATTGTGAACCGCGGCTCAGTGAGCACCTGCGTGCGATGGCAAGGGGAGTCAATTGTCGACCTGACGTGGGCGACTCCCCTTGGTATCGAGCAAGTGTCAGGATGGAGGGTGGCAGAAGAGGTGGTCACTTTGTCGGACCACCGCCACATCGTCTTCGATGTGGTCATCTGCCGCCCGGCCGCAGGCCTAGACCACCGCTGTAGCTACCCTCCGCGACGATGGTCCCTCAAGCGGATGAACCGAGATATGCTCGTCGCCGCAGCCATCGTCGCAGATTGGCCAGGGGAAGAAGAACGGGTCTCGTCTGATCCAGAAGCGCAGGCGGCCTGGTTCCGTGGCGTTATGACTGACGTCTGTGACGCGTCGATGCCACGGGTCAGACCGGGAGGCAGGAGGGGTTCTGTGTACTGGTGGACAGCGGAACTCGAGCAACTTCGCACAGCGTGCTCGAGAGCCCGTCGCCGGTTTCAAAGAACCCGAAGAAGACGGCGAGCCACAGCCGAGGAGATTGCCGAAGTGAGGCGGGAGTATGGCGCCGCAGCAAAAGCTGTAAGCCTTGCAATCGCGGAAGCCAAGGCTCGGTCTTGGAAGGAGCTCATACAGGGACTAGACAGGGACCCATGGGGGCGCCCTTATAAACTTGTATTGGGCAAGCTCAGACCGTGGGTCCCACCACTGACTCAGACCCTGGATCCTGTATTCGTGGGCAGAGTCGTAGATACTCTCTTCCCCAGGGACCAGGGTAGTCCCTCATGGCCTCCATTGCTGTCGGATTCCACTATGTGGTCCGACGACTTTGAGGTGACGGAGGATGAGCTGGACCGAGCCATGAAGCGACTCGCCGCCCGCAACACCGCTCCTGGCCCGGATGGGATTCCGGGTCGAGCATGGGTGTGCGCTTCGGTGATCCTAGGGAATAGGTTGAGGCAACTGTTTACCAGCTGCCTCCGTAACAGCGTATTCCCTTCCGGCTGGAAGGAAGCCAGGCTGGTACTCATCCAGAAACCTGGCAGGGCTGCAGATACTCCCTCGGCGTTCCGACCTATATGCCTGTTGGACGAGGCGGCGAAACTCTTTGAAAGAGTTATCGCCGCCCGTATCAGCCGACACCTGTCGCTAGTGGGCCCTGACTTATCAGACAACCAATTTGGCTTTCGAGAGGGACGTTCAACGCTCGACGCGATCGACCGCGTCCGCTCCTTATCGGAAGAGGTTGTCTGTCGGGGGGGAGTGACGTTGGCCGTCAGTCTTGATATAGTCAACGCCTTTAACTCCCTGCCGTGGTGGGTAATTAGAGAGGCACTGGTATATCACCAATTGCCCCTCTACTTGCAGCACATCATCGGGGCCTATCTTCGCGATAGGTCCATATCCTATGTAGGTCGGGACGGTGAAGTACTTCAAAGGGAGGTCACATGTGGGGTTCCCCAGGGGTCGGTCTTAGGACCCCTTTTGTGGAACCTCGCGTATGATGCGGTCCTGAGGACCAGTCTACCCCTTGGAGTGAGTGTCGTCTGCTACGCGGACGACACTCTAGTACTAGCTAGGGGGTATGGCTTCCAAGAAGTCCTGGAGCTCACCGAGTTAGGGGTGACCTGTGTCGTCCAAAAGATCAGCGATTTGGGTCTACGGGTTGCACCTCATAAGACGGAAGCCCTGTGGTTCCACAGGAAACGCGGAGGTGTCGTTCCTACCAGCTCGTTTATAAGAGTGGAAGGAGCGGAGGTCGAGGTCGGTCGACACATTAAGTACCTCGGCCTAACCTTGGACAGTCGCTGGAGCTTCGAGGAGCATTTCGAGCGGATGATCCCACGAGTTCGGGGGGTGGCGGGCTCCCTACAAAGGCTGTTGCCTAACATAGGGGGCCCGCGAGAAGAAGTGCGCCGCCTCTACTGTGCGGTGCTACGATCCATGGCTCTCTACGGAGCGCCGATATGGGCCAAGCGCATATCGGCCTCCTCCCGCTGCAGAGCTAAGCTCAATCGAGCGCAGCGGGTAGCGGCCATTCGGATCGTACGAGGATACCGCACCATCTCGTCTGAGGCGGCAACAGTCCTGGCACGTTTTCTGCCCTTTGATATCCTGGCCGATATGGACGCGAGGATCTATGACCGTATTCGCGCTATCCGCCGGGATGAGAGTGGGGAAGACCAGGACGAGCTCGAAATGCGGCAGAGCGCCCACCGACAGGCATTGACACAATGGCGCGCGCGGCTAGAACAGCCACAAAATGCGCGCCAACGCGCTGTCGGTGCCGTTCTGCCCAACCTCGAAGCTTGGGTAGGTAGGGAGGGAGGTCGCGTCACCTACCGACTGACGCAGATACTCACCGGGCATGGTTGCTTCGGTGAGTATCTGAATAAGATCGGACGCGAGGAGACGGCACACTGTCACCACTGCGCAGCCGACTGGGACTCCGCCCAGCATACGCTGGAAGACTGCCCCGCGTGGGCATCTGAACGCGGAGCCCTAGTCGATAAAATAGGACGAGACCTATCGCCGCCAGCAATCGTTGCTGCCATGCTGGCGGGTGAGGAAAGCTGGGCCGCAGTGGTCTCTTTCTGCGAAGCTGTTATGCTCCAGAAAGAGACCGCTGAACGGGATCGAGAGAGGGCCGATCCCGAACGAAGAAGACGCCGGCGGCGTTATGAGCCGCCGACGGGACCGCGAGTCGCCAGAGAGTGGGGTCCTCTGGTGGCGGATTAGTTGCTGCGGTCTGCGATGGAATGATTTGTTTCGGCCTGGTAGCAAAAATGCGATCGGGTCGCAACAAATTATAACAACCGGACTGATAGGTGGGGTTGCCTTTATGGCGTCCCCAGGATAGGGTCTGACTAGGCGCGGCGTTGATTCTGGAGGGGACCTGAAATAACATGGTCCGGGTCCCCTTCAGAGAAGGACGCCTGAGACCGGCCGCCGGGGTGGTTTTTAGTGGAAACACCACATACTCCTGGCTCCTGCGTCCCCAAGGAGTCGGAGATCCGAAGGAATTTTCCACCCCGACAACAAAAAAAAAAAAAAAAAAAAAAAAAAAAAGGTACCATGTCTTAGGAATTATTTTTTTGAGTAGAACTGGAGCTTAATGGTCTTCAAATGATGGCTACCAGCAAATGTATTATATATTTGTTAGTTCATTTTACCGTAGTCTAACTTAACTTAAACAGTTTTTCTGTTTTTCTTGAAGAGTTTTATGATTAAAGGTGTAATATTATAGCTTTAATGTACTTTGAAAATATGAATTTAATATGAAAGTAATATTATGATTAATAGAATTGAGGTGTAAAGAAAATTTATTGCGTATTTAGTGGAATTAACATAATATGATTTTAACCTGACTGCAAAATAGCTCTTATAGATTTTACAAACCTTTGAACAATAATGGAGTTTTGAACAGATAAACTTATGCAACGGGTTATTGAATTAGAAGCTGGCTTTCGCTCGCACTAATCTCGTTATCTATACATCCATATATTTGCTCTGTTGTATTCTGAATTTAAACCCTATCCGTTTAGTTACACGCATGAAGGAGTGGTAAATACACTGACTCAAATACACATAGTAACAAATATTAAAAGCTTTAACATATTACATTTTATTTCTCTCTTTTTTTAAACGGCTATCTGTTTAAATATAGTAAGAAAATCAATAAAAAAATAACTGTATTGATGTGCTAAAAGGGATGGTGAATCATTTTGTCATATATTTTTTATGATTACTAGAATTTTTAACACCCAAAATCTATATACATAATTATACTCTTTCGTTTGAATTGAAACCCCGCAAACCCCGCTACTCAGACGGTACAAATATAACACGATTTGGTTTTAGTGTTGCGCTATCGAGGTCCGGATAAGCATCCATAATAGATAGACATTAATAAGAACAAATACTATAAGAACCTAGATTTGAGAATCAATATTTGAAGCTCACTTTCTTTTTATACGGATTTTGTTTTATCAAATACAATCGTATCGTACATAATATTTTAATGAGCCCATATTACCATGTTTGTTTTTGTTTCTTTTCTTTACCGTTTTATCTAAGAAGATAAACAATGTTACCTTTATTTAATTATTACAGACTTCAAGACAGGTTATTTATTCTTCCAACTCGTCGAGTGTCCCTGTGGTATTAGGTGTATTTGTTGTTCATTCTAGTAGTTTCTTGAGTATAAGTCAAAACAGTCAATACATACATATATATGTATTCGTTTATCTTTCTCAAAGCAATATTTATTAAGGCATTCAAGGGTTGCTATAGACACAAATACCACCACCAAAGGACAATAAAAATTTCAAATAGAAATGTGAGTATTTTAACTTAATGGTAAAAAATAATCTTTCTTCTTCTATGAGAAAATACGAATATTCATTACTTTAGTGCACCTATTGATTTCTTGTATGTAATACACATAAGACTAGTCCCGTAACTGATAAGGTTTATAATATAAAGGTTTCTGAGAAGAAGTAGTTAAAATAGTAATAATAAATAAGTAATCAATATTCCACACGTTTGACACACAATGTCATCTAGTTTCAAACTAAGCAGAGCTTGTGCTATGATATTAGACTGACGGATAGAATACTTGTATACTTTTTTGTAAATACATACATACATATTATATACATAGAACACATAGAATACACATTCTATACATAGAATATATGTACAAAGAAAACATCCAAACTTCAAAACAAATATTTGCAGATCATACAAACATTTGGTCCGACCCTGGAATCGAACCCGAAACATCAAGTACAGGAGTCGAATTTACTACCGCTGCGCCACCGACTCAGTTGTACTCATATAAGTTCTAAATAATTTTTCGAATTGGATTAAAAGTATCAGCTTTGAAGTTATATTAAGCATTCGTTCAAAAATGTACAAATATAAATAAATACTAGGTAGTCAGTTCTTTTTCTAAAATGTATGACTATTATGCTTGCCTAGAAAATAAGTGCTATATATGGAGACATGAATAACATCAAACACGACTTTCGTGAAATAATATTTGCCACTTTTGTACGCTTTGATAAACTTTGCGGTTAGACTGTCAACATTTTATTATTTTCATACAGTAACTTATTATACGTTTAGTAGTTAAAATGAGTACACTTGATGTTTATATATCGAAGAAGTACAGATCCTAACAAGTTTTCTGAATCAAGTTTTAAGATCATTAATCTTTACAAGAGTAGACCTGCCAATATATTTCAGTTACGGGACAACACTTTATGTCATCCACAAATTGTTGTTCTGAGTGTATGTTTGTAAAATCCCCTGTGACACAGGATTTATCCTTTGAGCGGGCGTTGTTTTTTTTTTCTAAAAAAAAAGGTTTACCAGAAAACAGCAAATGCGATTGCCTCATAATGTTAAAGACAAGAGCATTTCTTATCGCGACGGAAATAGATATTAGAGCGGTCGCTTAGGAAGTCGAGGAAAATTACATTTTAAGTGATATACATCTCTTCAAGTAAGATTAGGGAGACTTATAACAACAAACTGATGACCAAGGCAAAACAGTTTTGAGAGCAAGCGTTTTACTTAATGTCCTTTTTATTATCTCTTATTGCAGCATATTTATCTACTATATACAAATATAAATTGTTCTGTTCGTTTGCCCACACTGTCATACTACTACTACATTTCCGTAAGTCCTAAATATGTGTATATTATATACATGTTATGGTATTATGTATGGTATGTATGGTATATACGGTATATTATATTTAGAATTTAAGTTTCACATCACATCAACTAGCTTTACAAGTCCATATAGTCATAGGCCTTTGTTTAGAAATGAGTTTTTGGTAACATTAAGTTTATTTTGATATAATTCTATATATTTTAATTGATACTCTTGCTTAATGTTAATGAAATTAATAAACAAATGATTAAAGGCAGATTTCTTAATAGATTTTCCAACTACCATACTTTAAAAATAGAACTGTCATCTGCTAATAATTCAATTATGTTGCCGTCTTTGTATAGTTAATAAAACTTTAGTTTAGTTTTTATCAAGCATGACAATAGTACCTATTCCAACAGCGTCTTAAATATAAAAATATGAATAATCAGTGGTATTTCTTAACAATGTTGAAGTTTTTTTTAAGAGAAGTTATTTAAATCATAAGCTTTTAAATTTAAATGATTTCACTTGAAATGTTTATGTCTTATCCATATTAAGATAAGGTGGTCCCACAAGGTGATCCGACAACCTGGTGAAGGTCACGAGAAGCTGACGTTCATGCAAACACTAATTAAATGAAGACTATATTACAATTGCTTGTTCCAATAATTATTATCGATAATATTTATCCGTTTCTGATTGCATAATAAACATATATAAGTGTGTCGTAAGGGTATACATTCTAAAGCAGAAATAAAAGCTACCGTTTTCAGCATAAGCTGCAATTCTGTCAGTCACGACCTTTCCTCAGGATCAAAGATATTTCCTGTAAATTTTAAATGTGTATATCGGTCACGGTCCTTTAGAGTATCAACAAAATAACAATAAATAAAAAAAATGTAAATATGTGTAATTCACGACACATGTAATTTCAATTACTCGAGTTGTCTTTTTAATTACAAAAGGATTTTAAATAATTAAAATATGTTATAAAACGATTTGTTATTTCGATACTTAACTTTGCCTTTTCTTTGTTGTTCATTTGAATTTCATCCAAACTCGGTTCTGCTAAGCAAAATAAAAGGAAATGTGAAAGAAACATTTCAATATATTTTTTATTTAAAGAAAATATAAAATTATCTGTATCTCTGGTATAAAAGTATTCATAATGTATGGTTTACACTGTTCTTGTTCTACTCTGTATATCATTGTACACATAAAGGTCCTACCTGTATTATTGTCTGACTTCATAGATATTTGCGAATACCGTAATTCATATAAGGAATTGAACTTTATTTTTGTTATTAAGATTATCTGTATTGATAAAAAAATCTGTATATTCGATCACTAATCAACTTTTTTTAACGTGTGGGGACCCCCTCGGGCCGTCACTCCACGGAGGTTTACGGTGGGGTGGTATTTCGGAATCGGACCGACTAAAACCACACGGTGTGCCACTCTGCGCCTGATATAGGAGGTATCCGGGAACAGCTGTTACTACGACATCCAGATCCCTCCTAGCGCCTGCTCGCTAACGCGGGCACCATCTGTGGATAAACTCTCAATTTAGGCGACGTACGGCACACACGGACGTCACCTCCTCGCGGCTGGCCACTATAGCAGATGAAGGGGAAAACCCGTCCCGTCCACACTCAAGGTGGCATGAGGCTTTGGTACGCGCGCCTCAGCCGCGCGGTGCGCCGGCGGCAAATTGGGTCCGAGTGGAGGTCGTCCTTCTCCGCCGAAATTACGTCTTCGCAGAAGGTTGCGACCGCGGTAAAACAACTATTGCCACCGACCATGGAGCGTCAGTCGGAAGGAAAGAGTCCCGTGTTGTCGCCTTGTCCACTCGGCGATGAGCGGCTGGAGAGCCTCCGCGGAGGCAGCACGTGGAGTTTTCTGCCGGCACGACCAACGAGCCGTAGCCGAGGAAGTACCGTAAAGGACCAAATTGATTACGATGGAGGCGCCGGAGGGTGGACCACAACGGGGCCCATGGAACAAAAGGGCCTGCGTCTTGTCCAGGGCCACCCGTATTCCACAGGAGTGGCCCGGGGACAGACCCCTGTGTAACACTGCACGACATGAACCGTCGCCTCAGAACACCGTCTCGGTCCTCGTACATGACAGTATGCTCCTGTAGATAGTCTGCCACAAGCCGCCTCAGGTAGTCTAGCACCCCGTGGTAGTGGAGGGCTTCCCTGATGTAGCTAAATGGCAGACTATTAATGCGTTGGCGATGTCCAACGACACCGCCAACAGCACGCCGTCATAACCTACGGCTTTTTCTGTAACGGCCCTCAGGCGCAACACATCATCGACTGTCGAACGCCCCGCTCGAAAACCGAATTAATCGTCCGACAGATCGGGGCCCACCTCACAGAGGTGCAGGACGATGCAGGCAGAGCGTATCCTCTCAAACAGTTTACCGCCTCGTCTAACAACACGATGGGTCTATAAGCCGAATAGGACCAGTTTCCCGCTTTTCCAGCACTCAGGGGAACGTCCGAACGCCAAGCTAGCGTCCTGGACCTCCCTGAGGTGGTCCGACATATCGCTAATCAACTTCTTGTAAAGATACCTAACCCTTATTGAGTAGTGTAACGTAACGAAGTGTTTAAGACGGATTGATCGAAACGTTATCATAACACGAGTGAGGGTCGCTATAATAAGGCATTGTATATGCTGCCTCCAGTCACCTGAGAGCGTCGACCTAACAAGCTCTGTCGAAGGCGATATACGTTACAGGTAAACGTAGTTTATAAATAAAGTTCCAAAGAAGGGTATAAAAGGGTACCAAGTAGGTTACCAAGTATTGAGAAAATAAGCAGGGATGGTATTGAAAAATTTATTCAATTTTTCTTGTCCCATAAGTACGTTTTCTCTATTCTAATTTATTTTATTCCATTGTCTGAAAGCAGTTACTATGCCAAAGTATAGCCAGATTCAGATTCTAATTATGAATATTACAAAACAACACATGAGCCTTAACATGACCTATATATCATTTTGCGACGCTAGCAACCGTCTAGACTAGACTAGACTAGACTAAATAATTACAGAAGAATATTTGAAAAATGGGAATATGTTCAATGGAAAAGTGAAATAACATCACAAAAGTAAAATGACTTAGTAATTTATTAGTTCTTGTATATGGCCACGAATTAGTTAACATTGGAGAAATCGTAAAAAAATAGATCTGGGCTTCTGGGTGGCCACGGAATGTCACCTCGCCTGGAAATCAGCTTTTCCGGAAACATATCTTTGACCACGGGCAGGGACTCATTGGATATGCGATAAGTGGCTCCATCTTGTTGAAACCATGTGTTATGATTGTAGCCAGCAAATTCCAGTAGCAACGGTCCCAAGAACTCCCGTTACATGTTTGCGTGAGATGTTAGATTCGAATGTTAACGAATTCTTGGCCCTCCATGTGTTACATAGCTTTGAATACAATTGAAACTATAATTCCTTAGGCCAAAGTACCTCACATATATGTACCTCAGTTTTATGTAGTGTTAAATTTGTCAAATAAATCAGATCTATCCTGCTTCTAAACTATGTTATATAAAATACCCATACCCTGTAAATAATTCACGAAAATGTTTAGTTCTTTTATGAAATGTTATCGCGGTTCTGTATATAAACGAAAAATATCAATCGTTTTTGTGCGAAGTTATAAAAAAGGTTTGTTACTACTTTATCTCAATGTGATTTGGACATGCAATGGTTGCTTGTCTTGAGGCAAGCGTGTAAAAACGTTCGTGTATGAATCTCTGAGAGTTTCTTTATTTCAACATTACAAATAGATTTTGATGTAGGTATAGGGTATCATTATAATCACAGCACAGTCGCGAGTGATGTAACCTTTTATTTTTTCAAAATGGCTACCAAATAGTGGCATTAAATTTCGTTAAAATTAAAAAAAATATAGTATTTTTCCAATTTTTGTGTTTCTTTAACATTTAAACGTTAGAAATATTACGATAACGAGTGCACAACACTTTACGCAGTAAAAAACGGTGTGGCGACGCTTAAACCTCTATGGCATCCGTGCAATCATGTTATCGAGTGCATATTGAATATTTGAAAAAATGTAAATATCCATAAACCAAGACACTATTTGACCTAACACTTCCACCGCAACCACTTAATCATAACTCACACATAACTCACTAATTCATCGAAATTTTGTAATACTCTGTTTTTGTAAGAGATGAAGTCAACGCTATCACCTCTTTGCTTTGATGCATTGTAGAATGAATAATTTATTAAGAATTCTATCACATACTGCTACGATTTCATTATAATGATTTACTTTATATAAATTCTCAAAGTTACCCGTACGGTAACCAGAGACCACAACGTCTAGTTATAAACGAAGGATAAAGTTATTTGTTCTCTTCATTATTATCCTCTAGACTATTCTTAATTATTTATATATAATATATAATATTAATATTCTTCAAAGGGATCAACGTTCTTCCCAAATTAAGTACAAGTTGTTCTGGGAACAGTAGACTTCGTTAACAGCCTCTGTAAATGTGCGGCATTCTTACCGAGACGATAACATCATTTTAGGATTTCATAGAGACGTAGTTTTTATTCAAGAACCCATTTATAATTTTGGTCCTCATTTTCTCGTTCCCCTTTTACAGATTAAGATTTAATACTTATTTATAGAAAAAGTAGGGTGTTACGTACATTTAGGAGCCAAGTGAAACAAGTGAGCATACTGTTTAGAACATAGTTTTATACGTAGATGTGCTTCCATATAGAGCATTCCTTCCACTTGATTAATATTATACAAAATACAACAATAAAAAAATATATTAAAACCTTATAGTAAAGGATTTCTAATCGATCCTCGGCATATCACGTAAAAGTCCATTAGGGCACTTGGAAATGAGAGACGATTGTGAGGGAGATGAGCTCGTCTGATTGTCTCTGTCCCTACCACTATCTCGGTGGCATATGATTAAGACACAGTCACGATCAGATGTAACACCATCACTGTACGAGTATACTGTGGAATCCCTTATTGATATTTATTCGTCATTTGTGTTTTTTCGTTATTCCTTAGTCGTGTTAAAAAACAGACAAATCAGATTGTACTTTGTCAATCAGAGTTTTGTGTGTTTTAACATCGGAAGAAGATATATAAACATTAATTAGATATTTTACTTTACCAAGTCTTTTAACAATGGTGCCTTTGTACCACTGATAGTTACATTTACTCAAATACTTTTTAAACAGAATATTATCTTGTCGTTCATGCACTTCTTGATTACTGCCTCCGTAGTACTCAATTTGTGAGTACTGTTTTAATATAATATTACTCTCTTAAGTATATTATTTCTATAGCATATCATTAGTCTCAAGTTAGCTAACTAACTCAGCGGGTCACGAACCCGTGACGAAACGAACCAAGTTTCTATTTTCAAAATTTTTTTGTCTAAAACTCAATCAATTCAAGAAAAAATCAAACGCTATCTTTTCTATTTTAGTGTTTCTAAGTAAAAACACTAAAAAGTGAAAAATAAACTAAATTATTTATTTATTTTTCCTAAAATCAAAAGTTTACATTGTAACTGTAGATGGTAATTTTAATTTAGCTAATATCATCAAAATTATGTAACGTCAATGTAACGTAACGTAACGTATATGTAAAATTATTATATTTTAGTTAGTAATCAAACTATTTGTGTCCATAAGTTTTTATGACTTATTTATAAAATTACTAATTGACAATTCTTGTCAAATGTTACCATTCTTGTTATGTACCTAAAATTTGTTTAAAGTCGGTGTTAAGCCAGTTGTAGAACAAAATTCCATAACAAAAAGACAAGTGACTAAGTGACTGAAGCGAATATGAACTAGATCTCTTCTGTTGTTGGGAATGAAACCTACGAAAAACGACCACCTTCAAATGCAATATTAACAATTAGTAGTAGCGAATGACTGTGGTGGCTGGATTTGAAGTACTATTGTAGTAGTAAGTATTGGAATTATGGCTCTGGAATTATGTTGAGAAACAATGTTTCTATTTCTGACAGCCTGGTCGACGGAATAATAAGAATCATGTATAATAAGGAACATCGAAAGAGGACAAACTGCCAATATTTTTCATTTTCTTGTAACTAATTTTAAAATAAGCAAGTGAAACAAACGACTGTTATTAGCACACTGTTTTATGTAATAGCTGTTTACACAGATAGATTTTTTTATTTTTTTTTATCGTGTGGAAACCCCCTCGGGCCGTCACCCCACCGGGGTTTACGGTGTGTCGGAATCGGACCGACTAAAACCACACGGTGTGCCACTCTGCGCCTGACATAGGAGGGATCCGAAAACAACTGCTATTACGACATCCAGATCTCACAGATAGATGACGCAGCTACTTATACATAGAAGCGAAATCAGTTATTAAGTATAATATTTTGAAATCAGTCTTAGTAGATAATGATTGATTCTACTCATAATTAATGCCAAGACAATAGTAGAAAATAAAGTATCACCGAATTGTAAAGTAATAATAAAATATCAAATGACATGAACATGTTAGACTTGAATGAAAATATATAATCGACCAACATAATCAGTATAAAATCACTTTGATCATTAATGCTGAAGATCTGAAAATATTTTTCAAGAGAAACAAAATGTATTAAAGTGAGATAGCATTATGATATCTTCGAAAAAAGTGAACGTCGGCAATCAGTTACGTAATGGAGCAAACACTTCATTCGGTTAAATGCTGACTGTTGCAAAATCTCATGTATTAGCACTGTTATGTTAGGGATTATACGACTTATACTCACCATACTCGTATATAACTTGGGTTTAATCTGCAGAGGTATTATGCAACAAGTCCAAAAAGGAGATGGAATCTATCAATCTGGTTCAGTTATATTTCGTTAACAATCCCAATTTGCGGTTACTACGAAGAGATATAGTAGAGTTTATTCATTAATCAACTCGATTCTATTAATAACGAATTTTTAAAATACTGACAGTGAATTTCATATTGTACAAAAATGATAATTTATCAGATATTGTAAGTACTATCATATGTACATAATGTGAATGTTGCAACATGTGTAGAATACTGTAATTGACATAAACAGTGTAATGTAGCTAAGTTATTGTAGATATTATTATAAGAATTTATTGAACTGATATAGTTATATTTATTGATAAATTCAATCGTAATTCTGAAAATTATTGTAAATCGTTCGAAATGAGAAATCTGTTAATATTCTGAAGTCTGTTAATATAAAAGTACTTAGTGGATCATTTTCTTTCTTTCAAAGGTGTTTGATATATTATCAATTTTAACAATTGTCTAAAGCATCTCTAATATTTCTAATAAAATGTCTTAGGCTTACAACCGCACGAAATAACACAATAGTCAGATATACTTACATATACAATTAATAATAGCAACCTTTAATATGAATAGTTCTCATATATATGTGTGCGTGTGCATAGGTATGTGGGCGAGCTATGAAGATTACTCCTATCACTTCCGTACAACAGTATAGTTCTTAGACAATAGAAAATTATATTAGTTTCTTGGTAGATTTAATGTTTAATGTAAATGAACTATGGGCCTTAACAGAATCAAACAAATTTTTAGAGAATACCACCGGTAGCTCTCGTTAGGCAATATCCACTTAAGATATGCGGGCAGCGTAACATTTTGCATAAGATCAATCGCACACGTATTATCTGGTTAATGAACCGTTCAATGGCAGTCTTTCATCGGAGATAATACTTTGTAATACACAACTAACAAGAAAAGGTCTCGTATGACTAAGCGACTGAGCCGGAGCTGTGTTAGGCTTGCCAGTAAGCTTTTTGTACAGTTTGTTCACGCAATGTAGCAAAACAAAGCCAGATCACTTCTAAACCAAATCACTTACAGATAAATAAAGCAAATCTGATAAATACTTTTTCATTAAAACATTTTTACATTGTATACCACCACTCGGAGCGATAACATCATAAATATTGTGTGTGCGTAACACACTAAGCGTTAGATATGCTCTAGAAAGAAGACCCATCAAGCTTGGCCTGAACGTCGACAGATTTTTTTTAAATAAAATAAATTATAAATAGCTAGTTTAAAATATTAGTAAATGATGGTCACAATACAATAGTAGTAAAATAACACATATTAAAATATTTTTCATTGATTTTTTTTTATTTACGGTAGTACTAGCCGTTAGTATTGCCACGTAAATTAATAATCAAATACAGTAGGGAAAACTATTCGACGATAAGAAGCGAAAAAAATTATTAAAATGTTTCCAAAAACTACGAAAGTGTTACATGAACAAACTTTTCTTCAAATTTCTCTTTTTTAAAAAAAATAAACAACGTAGAAAATATGTACTAATTGTAAAATAAAATAAAATGCGCGAGCAAATAATTTTTCCCATCCGTCTATCCGCCCGTACTGTGGATATGGTTTAGTGTTTGCTTTTCTGTTTTGAACTATTTTATCATCTTTATAATTGACTTGATACTCAAACTTCATAAGATTATGTTTTCTATTGGCCACTGAAAATAATATTGTTATTTAAATAAATTGTCCACGTCTAAGCCAGGAACCCACACAAATTGGTCGATGTCCATTTTAATATTTATAGTAAGTTAACTATCATTTGCAGTTATTCTGAAATACATTTTGCAACGTATAATATCATGTTTTGCTTTTTATCATACAGTTCACTAGATTTTGTAGTAAAATGGGTACAATACAATTAGCTTTAAAGTTTAATACGTAATTTGTTATAATACTTATATAATTGAGTGTGTAAACTTGTACAAAGTAGTTATATTAAGATATTTTCTCTTTGAATATTATGTTTCTAAACTTAAGTGAACATTTTATATTATAGTATGTTATTTTAATCCTTCTTTATGATATGTTAACATTATCGGAGACACAGAGGGCTTCTCCGTTTTATTTTTGTTATTATTTTTGTTCAACGTTGAGTGTTTCAGTATTTTGTTATAAGTTGATAAACACTACTAAGGGTTAAATAGAAGTTTATTTCACAGGTACTGGATCGTCACTGTGACCACATTCGTCGTCATAATTTGCTCCTTACTAAAATCTTCACCAATCGAGCGGAACCTACCACCACAACCAAACCGGCGGAACCACCTTCAAAGGAGCGAGTCAAAGTGAAACAAACTTGCATTAACACCTCTGGTGATGACTGATCAATCATGACGTTACTTTTGAACCAACTACATAAGGTCCGTAATCTTATATATTACATTTATTACATGGTGTTAGTATTTTGTTATAACACTTGAAATACGACTGCCAAAAATATACCTCACCAAATAGCACAGTTAATTATCGTGAAGTAGTTCATTAGAAAATGACATGGCATCAGATACACGAGCAACTCTAAGATCGTTGAGCATGAAAGAGAATTAACGTACAAAAAGGCTTTTGTTCACTTTTACAGTAATGTAAAGAGAGAAACGAAACAACTCTACTAACAGACATCACTTTTGATGTGAACGTTACTTTAAACGGTCCTTACACTTTCTGCTTTTACATAAAGTAACTAAACCTAGACGTATCTATAATAAAGAAACAAGGTATTGAGAATAAGGCTCTTGAAGTCTAATTTCCCTGTTTTTCATTAATTTACAACCACAAGTGCTTTAAGACTACTAATTGTCTGTCGTAGAAGAACAGTGCTCTTGATGTGTCGATCGACCTCGACCTCCGTTCCTTCTACTCTTATAAACGAGCTGGTAGGAACGGCACCTCCGAGTTTCCTATGGAATCACAGGGATTCCGTCTTATGAGGTGTAACCTATATTCCGTTTCTGTAAGTACCTAGTCAAGTTTTTACTGTAAGCACAAAGAGCCTCGGTGTATTAAAACAGCATAAGATTGAAGAAAGAGGAGTAATTCAGTACGAGGAAAGGTTTCTTGTAGTGAATTTCTATCTTCATTTATTTGTTTGGCTCACAAACAATTGTATGCATCATATAATAGTTCAAAGACATTTTACAAGATTATGAAATTACATACTGTTATAATTACTTATAGGTAAACGCCACGTGCACTATAAACAGCAATTAGTGTATACCTATGGTAAAAATACAATACAAGCTTTGGCGAAAACAGATATCAAGCAAATTAAGTACTTTTCATTTAATATTTAGTATGATATTGAGGCATTTGGTAAGCGAGTCAATGTGTTTATCTACCAAGGAGGTGCAACAACTAACATTTTAAAAGTCGTGGAAAAATAAATATTTTTAAAGTTTGTTTAATTCAATTAATATTTAATCATTGTTTGTGACTAACTAACATGTGAAGAGGATAGGTAAATCAATTATTTTATTTAGCGTCCACAATTAATTTACGTATATGAATTTGAACATAAAAGAGAAAAATAAAGTTTTGTTTTAAAATCATTGCATTACAAAGTAAGAAAAAAGTAATACTACTTAGACACCTAGTTGTTATTCAAAGACGTTTAGAAATGAATAACAGTACTATCATGAATATAAATGTAAACACATTACAAATAAGTGTAAGTACTTATTTACAACTACCCACCTGATTTTGGTAAAGTATTTAGAAAAGTATTTTAATATCTACCAAAGTCTAATACGTCTGTGGTAGTGAATTATGCGTCGTTGTTCGTAATGTATATTTACCGTCGTATATTTTTGATAGTAATTGTAATTAGTGTAGATCTTTTACTTTTTATCACACAATTCTCAGTTATTATGTTTATGACGAAAAGCTATTTTATATTTGGTGAGTACAATTATGTTAGATTTTTTTTTCTCCATATTTAGTAAAATCAGTTTCATGCCGTATTTCCGCTGTCCACTTATAAAATTGGTATTCACCAAACATCACAGATTTTATTATGTTACGCCTAGGACACAGGTGTAACCTTTTAAGGTGTGAGGGTAACGACATCAAAATTTCGTTGTGTGCTAAATGTATATATTTTATGAGTTAAAGTTTATAGCAGAGATTTCTTATACAATAACAATGAAAGTTTAATATAGAAAGAGGGATATTTAAGGCTAGTTAAAATCTGTTGTCTTTTGTTACAATAATTCAAAACATTCAAAGAACTGATACAAATTACAATTAAACTTGTATTAATCATGTCTAGGCTTTTAGTCTAATCGACAGTGATCTTGACTGCTCAGACAGACGCCGTTTACGATCGATTATTACTGAGGATTTTAAAGTTATTGTGTAATGAGTACACTCATTTATTCTGTGTCTGGGTGTAATTTATGTACAATATTTCATATATTTAGAAATATCGAAGTATAGTTTTGAACAGTATAGTACTTCTTAATACTAGTGCCTCTATAATAGGAAAATGAATAGAAAAGTAAAACTTTAAGTTGTTTTCTTTCCTAGTAATAGGTAAAATTACGACTGTTAGCATTATGTTATTTTGAGCATGAAATAACATTCAACAAATGTTTGCAGTAATGTTGCCGTATACTGAAACCACACCTTTATCGTAATAATGAGACTATTCCATTGTGTTAGTGTTCTTTTACGCACGACTAAAAGCCGAATTACCGTGTTACCTATTTTTAGGCAGCTACAATTAGATGTAAGTAGTTAAACTAAGATTGACAGACAGACAGACATAAGACAATGCACAATTAAAATCAGGTGTAGTCAGTTGCAGTCGGCTGAAACGTGGTCTAGCCTTTTTTTTTTTTTTTTTTTTATACCACGACGGTGGCAAACAAGCATACGGCCCGCCTGATGGTAAGCGGCTACCGCAGCCTATGGACGCCTGCGACACCAGGGGCATCACGTGCGCGTTGCCGACCCTTCAAAAACCTATTAACCCCCTTCTTGAAGAACCCCATGCTGTAGTTCCCAGGGAAAACCGTGGCAGGGAGCTCATTCCATAACGGGATTGTTCGCGGGAGAAAATTTCTCTGAAACCGCACTGTGCGCGACCATTTAGGTTCCAATGTATGTGGATGAGCTCCCTGACGATGGCGAGCGGTGCGATGGTAGAATGTGGCTGTGGGCATCATATCAAACAATTCTTCTGAACACAACCCATTGTAGAGACGGTAGAGTACACACAGGGAGGCAAAGTCTCTCCTAAGACTTAGTGGCTCGATACCGTCCGTGAGATCAGGATCGTCGACTATTCTCACAGCACGTCTCTGGACTGAATCGAAAGGCTCAAGCTGGTACTTCGGTGCTCCCGCCCAGAGATGACAGCAATACTCCATGTGAGGCCGAACTTGTGCTTTGTACAGTAGTAGCCTTTGTGCCGGTGTGAAATATCGCTTCGCTCTATTCAGAACACCAAGCTTTTTTGATGCCAGCCTCACCTTTCCCTCCAAATGAGTCCGAAATTGGACGTCACTGGAGATGTCGACACCGAGGATCCCAATACTCTGTGAGATGGTAAGGGGTGTATTCTGGAATTGTGGAACTACAGTGAACGGGGTTTTTTTAGCAGTAAACGCACAAACTTGTGTCTTAGAGGGGTTAAATTGGACCAGGTTATCCCGACCCCAATCGGAGACTCTGTGTAAAGTGCTCTCGATTTGAGACACAAGTTGTTCGCGACTTTCTACTACAGCGGTACGAGGGATGTTAGCCCGGCCCGTGTAATACGCATCTCCAGTACTGTCGTCCGCATAACAATGAATGCTATCTATGGTCAACATATCATTGATATGCAGCAAGAATAGTGTTGGAGATAGCACGGAGCCTTGCGGGACACCAGCGTTTATGTCCATGCTTTCGGAGCAGCTACCGTCGACGACGGCTTTTATGCGTCTGCCAGACAAAAAGCTAGCCACCCATTTGCACAAACCCTCGGGCAGGCCGTAGGACGGTAACTTCGATAGAAGGCCCCTGTGCCAGACCCGATCGAACGCCTTTGCTATATCCAGGCCAACTGCCAAGGCCTCACCTTGACTCTCAATGGCTGAAGCCCACCGGTGAGTGAGATACACTAGAAGATCACCAGTCGAGCGACCGCGGCGGAAACCGTACTGGCGGTCGCTGATCAAATCGTGCTCTTCCAGGTAACTGAGGAGCCGTGTGTTGATTACACGCTCCATCACCTTAGAGAGAAGAGAGGTTATAGCTATAAAATAGCCTACTTTATACTACATACATCTTTGTTAAAACTCACCCTCCCAGCCACACAAACACAGATAAAATATTATTCAGATTCAAGAGCTGGTGCCAATCATACCTGGGTTTAAGCACTTAAAACTTTAAGTGACCGTTCACTGCTATAATATCAATATGTACGTCGTAGCTTAGCGTAGCAGTCTACGCAAAGCTACGGTTTATACGTAGCAAGTGCTTTTATATTATTCGTGGCAAATACGACTATGGTAAAGTTTTATTAAATACACTCTAGAAGCTAAAGTGGTTTGGGAGTATGATACATAGATATGGAAGAAAAAGTAATTTTGGTTAGTGTTATTTACATTAACGCTCTATAAATGTCAATGTTCAAATTATATCAATATCAGTATCCGTAATAGAGTTCGTAAGTAACTGACAATATTACAAAAAGTGAGGAGTTTACATAAAAACATTAAATTAAATTAACTTGTATTTTTATATATACAGTTTAACATCGTACTGTTAGTTAGTTAGTTAACACACGAAAGTCATGTAAGCACACATAATAATAATATATTTGATTTTATAATATTAAATATTATATTATGCAAAAAAAATCTGTATTTAATTCAAAAACTTACAAACTCAGTGTTAATTCTGTAAAGTTAAATTTAAGATAACATTAAATTATATTTTGCAAACTTTTACAAGTTGAAAACTTACTCTTTATTTGTTAACGATAAGATGACTGCTCTCTAAAATGTGAGTCTCGTACTTAACTAAAAACGTAAAATAAATTGTGCCTCTAAACTAGGAATTAGCAAACACTGAACACTATATTTGTTAACGATCGGTGACGAAAAAAGGCAACAACCTTTAATTATGTAAACGTAAATAATGAAACGTAAATTTGAATATCTCTTATTTATAATGAAGTGAAATATTTTCCTTTTCATAATCTGCAAAATGTGATTTAAAATAGTTTTAATTGTTCAGTTTGAGAATAGAATAGAATATACTTCATTGTATATGCACTCCAATTGTAACATTTACAATTGAATATTTTAAAAAAATATGTAACATGGGCGGCATTATAGGCGGATTGAAAAATCGACAGGAGAAAAGTACTAGAGAGTAGTTTAAGTATTTTGTATTAAAATAAATATATAAAAAAATATCAAATGTCCGCACTAATCCGTTTGAACCCTTTGCCCTGGCCATGGGCAATTTCAACTACTTGAAACTTTCGGATGTTTGAAAGTCTTATACATACTATAATCATTAATTTAAGTACTTCAACTTCGTTAACGATATTGTATTATACGTATTTTCGTAACGGTATGTTCAGGTTCATAGAAGCGGAAAGGTTCTAGGGCATTTTATGTATATATGTAAGCTCATATAAAACACAATATGTAAATTAGTTTAGTTGACAGTTCCGTAACTCGTCTATATTTAAATTTCCTTACTATGTTGTGTGTCGACCGATACTGAGTACCATTGGTACGCATTATATTTCTAGAAGCTAGCGGTCGGATATGGTATCCTAGGTAACTAGCGCTACGTGTCTCGGTATGCAAATATATCCACTGTTTGTATTCCCTGTAAGCGTTCAGAGCCTAAGCTTTATAATCTAAAACGCTTTTCGCATTGCGCAGGGAATACAAACAGCTGATGCCACAAGCACTTTTATTTGTAACATTACGATGAGAATCGATTTCCCTATTATCGAAAAGAAAATGATAATTTAAACTTGAAATATTATCAAAATTACTTATTTAGGGATGGACAAAATACCTTCTTAGTGTTTGGTATGCAGGCAATGCTATGAATATTCTTATATTCGCAAAGGTAAATCGTTGCCAAAGTGAATCATAATGCGATGCCATAATGTTAGAGTGTTAAGTAAATAAATGAACTGTGACAACTGATTTAAGTTTTCTGAAACAGTCTGCCTAAATTTAATTGACTATACGTTACTTGTCATATTGACATCTTATTTTATTACTAGCAGACGTCTGTATGTGTACCAAAGATTTCAAATGATTAAGAAAATTAATCTAAGGTTTTATTGTATGTTTTTCTGAGTGTCTAAAAGTATTAGTACTTGGTCTAGTCTGGCAGTAAGCCTTTGTATCATATAAGTTATGTACTGACATTATAACTTGGTAAAAAAAGTTTTCCAGGATTTTTTTTCCAGGAAAACTTGTTTTTTCTTTTTAGCACGTTTAACTAAACCTTGCTTTTAAAAAAGTTATTTACTTTTAAATTTATTTTCTCTATAAGTTGAAACTAAGATTTGTAGATATGAATTTCATTTCTTGTATTACGAGGTAGAATAAACTTTTTGAAGTAGAACAACTTACTATAGACCCACCAGTATTATTATCTTTTCATTTCTTGATTAAAATGATAGTGTTGAAAGTTTTTATTCTTCACTACTTTAATGAAAATACAAGGCAGAAAAAATGTTTCAACAGATACCCTAGAGAAAAATAGTTTGAAATTCTCGGTGATTCAGAAAGTCCATGAAATCACAACAATAAAAGATCAAGCCCCAAAGGATTTTACGCATGGTTGCATCTATTGTATATCTCTTGTTATTTTATTGGCATGGAAATTCAGCAGCCACTACTATTCAATTACTTCAAAATTCTGGATAGAGTAGTGACTCTTTTGTGTCAGTGACTTCTTACTGTCGCTAGAATTATGAAATGAACTGCCATTTGGCATTTTCTGCAGATGAAATTCATAAATTAAAAAGAGACGTGTATGAATATTTCTCCAGAACATTTTAATCAACAATGAGGTGTATACAAAAATTGGAAGATTCAAAAGTGGAAGGTTTTTTGTACTTTGTAAATTTACTTGACTTTTGAAAATTATTTTATCATAAAAAAAAAAATTGTAAGATTGTTAATTTATTTACCACTTTTCAAGTCGTCGTGCCTCAAATAGAGATAGTGTTAAACTCCGTTAAGTCTGCAGCTTTTACTGCAAACTCTCAGTAATTTTAATTTAAACATAATTGATTGTGTATGTACGATAAATAATAATAATATTTTATCATGACTAGTACTGTTTAATATAAGGAAAAAATTTAATGAGTATTGTAGCCACAAGCTATTCAAACAACTATGTTCTACGATCCAACTAAAATTATAAATTTTTTAAAGTTTTAGGTAATGAAATTTTTTTTATATAGGAAGCTTACTAGTAACAGTGTTACGGGTTATATCATAGTCAGAGAATAATTGGTTTGACCCATGCCTTCATGGTAAGTCAACAGATTTAGAGAATAGTAATTCTATTCGTTTTCAGTGGTTTACAGATTTATGATAGAAGTATTACTATTAAATTCAGAAAATACATAATTAAAAGTTAAACACAATGCGTTTGTAATATATTTTGTACTTTTATTAGTTGGACTTTTATTAAGTCATAATGTTATGCCATTACAAGTCTTAGTTTATTAATGAGAACGTATGACGTCGTACTTAGTTATGTTTATGCATAGACAGATCTGTTTTATTTAGACGTTGCGCTCTGTAGGGACTGCTTCGATATAAGCCTTAAGTGGTAACATCATGTTTTCAATTTTCATGGCAATAAGTGTGCATTGATTTAACATTTTTTTACAGAAGCAACAGGTAAAGTAGTATACACTACTTCTCTTTTTATACATTTTCAAAGTTAATGACAAACATACTTTTATATACATATTTCTGTCACAATTTGTCACAACCTATAACACTTATAAAAATTTCAAATATCTCACGCACATGACAATCTAGTCTCAAACTAGACAACCAATATTATGGTAACCATTCTGATAATTACCATACTTCTTATATATATTTCTTAATACATTATGTATGTATATGCGTATTATAAATAAATTTCACAAAATTTACCCTGGATGAGAATCGAACTCACGACCTCTGGGTTAGTAATCAGGGTCACTCGTCACTAGACCAACAAGCCGGTCTTTTTAGTTACTAAAATTGTTATTAATTTAGCTCCTGACCAACACGGCCGATTGATTAGGGGCCCAATTTGGTGTAAAATATTGATATCTTTAGTAAATCTTGAATAATTAATTTAATATTGTCTGCCATGTCAGTATACTTATAGTATATTATATTTTTATGTTATATATTATATATGACTGTGTCTGTATCAATTGTATAATAATAATATTTACCAAGTAGAGTGGAACAGATAACATTCCTCTTGTCACACAGAGCAAGTTCTTGATGCTGGTATAAAAGATTTTTAATTATGTGAAAATACTCAGAACAAATTATATTTTCTGTAAACACCTGTAAGAAAAGTTTATTAAAGCGGGCAAAGCAACAATAAAATAGCCGACATAATAAAGGTATATTTCTGTGTGTACTAAGTAAACTGCTGACATGACATAGTGAGATTTGTTTAACTCTTTCTGAACACATAAAAGTAAACACTAAACACACACTTATATAGGAACACACATACACATGCACACACACACACAAAACTGGCACGTAAAGAAAGAAAGTATAAGTGATACAAAATAAAATTGCTTGTTTAAAGTTACTTCGTCAAGCTATACTTAAGAACTGTAGTTCCTCATTAATTAAAAAGATTTGGATCTTAAAAGACTAAAGTAAAATACGATATAAAAGAAAACATAAGATCAATATTAAGTACAACAAATAGATATTATATATTATCGTACACATTTTATTGTTATTTACTTTCTAGTATTTTATTGAGGTATTGGTTTTACATATGCTAACTGATCTTTTAACCAAAAATAAATTAGAGTAAAACAAAATCAATTCATAAGTATGTGTATTAATTAAGTAATATTAGATAATGTAAAAACAAATGAAAGCCAAACAGCTACTAAATAATATAAAAACTAAAAAGTAGCTGGTTCACTTTCTTCAGCTTTTTACACTTTTCTTGGTTCAATCGGCATCGATTGCTATATATCAATTTGTTATCATTAAAAATAAGAGTTCCAAATATATTTTATTTTGATTACACCAATACTATGAACAGTTACGTCAGATAAACTGCAGTCTAAAATAAAATCAATTTCATATTTGATTAGTTTTAAAAGAAAGCCCCGGTTCAAAGCCAGCATTTTGTTAGTCACGTGGCTTAAAATAAAGAAAATAATTTTGAAATTGAATTCATTTCCGCGCGTGAGAATAACCTGTACTACTCATGCCTATGAGTAGTACAGGTATTTCTCATTCTTCGTTACATTTGGTACACATCTTATGAAATGTTTTCGTAAGTTATTATGCTACATAAATACTTGTTAAACTGCAGTTTTGTAGCGGCTACCTTAGCCGCTAAAAATTATGAGATAAAATATGTTTTTGGTAACGGTATTATCAATAAAAAAATGATGATAACCGTCTATTATGAGTTCCAATGGTTTTAACAAAAATTTATGAATAATAAAGGATAAGGAAAAAAAATATGAAAAGTGATTGTTATGAGCACAAATCGGTAGTAAATCAAATCAAAATAGGAATAAGATTTTTATGTGATCCGATATGGGCCTAATTAGTAATACAACTTCGCGCATTCTTTTATGAGCACCGCGACTAGCTCTTCCGCTTGTTGGGTCACAGGATTATTGATATAATATAAATAAAAAAAGAAGTTCAAGACTATCACCGAACATTCTCTTGCAATCTTTTTAGTGATTTAATGTTGAAAATATGTTAAACTAATGGAATTAAGTCAAATTATTTCTTAAAGATCAGGATCTCAGTTTCTCAGTATTACAAGACACGTATACGAGTAAGTAGATCGAAATTTTTATGTGGTAATCAGTAATTATGTAAATTACTACAGTAATATTGACAGTTTTACATAAATGGTGCTAATGAAAAAATCTGGGTTTAAAGATCTATATATGTATATAAAAGAAACTACTGTTTTAATTAGGTCATATATGTTATCGCACTCAATCAAAACACATTCTAAAAGGTTGGGCAGTAAGAGTCATAATCACAATTCAAGCGACAATTTATGCGCTCTAATAAATAACACAGTAATAATAAATGGATAAAGTAGGGTCACTCTACAAAGGTAACGGATAAATTACGCTCAAAAGTAGAATTCCACCCGGAAAACTCATTCAATACATCAAAACAACGTGTACTCATTACTGGAATTCTTACTCTTTTATGTTTAAAAGGACTGTACTCGAGGGACCGTATTTAAAAGTCAGCAAAGACATTAAAAAATTTTGCCAAGCCGTAAAAAAATACCCTGCCTCAAACAGTTGTTTAATTTGACTGATCTGTTGGTCCTGTGGTAAATTAATCAGTGTAATAATAATGAATGATAATATAGTGTGTAGAAATAAGTAATGTATAGTGGTAGCATATACGACTATTGTACATGAGGTTTTGGGTTCTATTCCCGGGTTCTGTCTATGACGATGGATGTTATGCCATTTATGTCCCCAAGCGAGACGTAAAAAAACAACTTACTAGGCCACCATACTACATTGTTTGCATTTGCAATGAGTATGGTGACCACACCTCTTGGATTCTGTTTATGCTTGCGATCAGGCAAAGTAGTCACTTTGGCAGACTCTTATAATAAAAAACAAATTTTCGTGACACACATTTAAAATGCCTGAGATCTTTTGAAAACCTGAGATTGAACATACCAAACCTTCTACAAATTTTTGTACACTCATTTTTTATAGAAACTGTACGTTTTTGGAATGCCTCACCAATCTCTATCAGACGTGCCCAATTCGTTACTACCTTATATATCATACATATAGCGTTATCTATCTCTCATAATGGGTAATTAACGTATGTATGTAGGAGTTTATTATTACTGCATGGACTTTTGATATTCTATTTATTTTCTCTTAATGAATATTTTGTATATTTATTTATTAGATTAGTAGAATTTATGCATGATAAATATAAATATTGCATAGCTAAAGACCTTATTTATTACTCAAACTTTTACTCATACATACCTAGCACCAGCTTGAAATTAAATTAGTCCACCCAAGTGTTCATATCAAATCATAAAAACAAAATAAAGTGTACGATCGAGCTTGTGATTGAATGTTCTGTAATGCTCATTGTGTATATCAGATCTTTGTTGGCCATTGATAGGTTTCGTACTAACAATAGATGAGGCGCACGTTCTTCGTATATCAAGTGAATTCAATTTAATTTAGGAGTTAATCTCATTCATCTGGCCTACTGCCAGGTGACTGTAAGTCTACTGACATATTTCCAAGTATTTGAAAATGTTTATTTTCTAATCTCTTTCCTGCTGTAATTTATATCTTTTCCCAATTAAATAGTAAAAAGAAAAACATGAAGAAGGTTTCAAATTATATTGTTTATTTATTGTTTGAGATTTAGATTTGGTATCTGGCCAAACCACAATTTTACTCTTTTAGAGAACATTTGTTTGTCAGTATGATCTGTTTATTAAATTAGAAAGCATATGAAATGTTTCCCAGACATATATAGTCACATATTTCGTGAAATTATTCGAAATTAAGTTAGTTAAACTTTTGCATGCTTCTCATAGGAACCAGCTCATGGGTTCAAGTTTTCCAATATAATTCGGCCACGTCGATAAATTTGAAATTATACAGTATCTACTGCGTGTTGTAAAATCTTTCTCCATTGAACTGTAAAGTCAAACTGGACCAGAGCCAGGCAATAGATCATAGAATGGAAATTTTTTACTCTCTCTTTCCAACGATGTAATATATTTGCCGCGTTTGCATATCAAAGACTGAGATCATAATTCATTCTAAACCAATGTTGGTACGTTTCATCTCATATTAAAAGTTCATTTTATTTAAGTTTTTATTCAAGTATATAAATGTAGAACAATCGTTAGTGTTATATTTAAAAACAATGACATTTAGATTCAAAATTTAAGAACTCTAAACATTTTAGTTAAGTTATCACTTGTAATGTAGGATTTTATTTCTATCTTGAAAACTAGCGACCCTCTATCGAATCTTGGTTTCACACCGGTGTAATGTAGACAATGCTGTCAGTGTCGAGTTATTAGTAATATTATGCAGAATATCTTCAAATACAGCCGATCTTTCATGAGACTGTATAAATAATTGTTTTCTTTAGAGGTTAGTTTGGTAAGAGGTGCACCAGCCGGTTGCAGGTACCTATGTGCTACGGGTTATCATTAGGAGATAGACATATACTATCGCTGAGTTTTTGTATTTTTTTAAGATATAATAAAATTGTACTTCATAATTTTGATCT
Organism: Hypercompe scribonia; assembly: GCA_949316085.1. Lineage (NCBI taxonomy): Eukaryota > Metazoa > Arthropoda > Insecta > Lepidoptera > Erebidae > Hypercompe > Hypercompe scribonia. Next base: position 15,594,447 of record OX438975.1, read on the forward strand.
ACTTCAATGTAAACGCACAAAGCCTCTACTATATACATATATTTCATAAATATAAATCTTTCTCTTGAACAACTCTTCCTGTAGATAAAAACTGTATTTAAATCCGTTGTGTAGTCGGAAAGATCTCAAACGTAGTACAAGCGGCAGGAAGCGATTTTGTTTTGTTTTATAGAGATGTAATTGGAAGCGGTAAACCGTAGTACTCTGTGGAACACTGCCTTCGAAAGCTAACAGCACTCGAAGGAAATTTTCAACTGAGCGCTTTATCGTTAAATGCATTAAACCAAAACGGTTGAAAAGTCACACAGAATTTATGTTAGTTTTAATATATAAACGGGAATATTTAAATACAATTTACTGTAAAAATTAGAAAAGGGCCAACCAAAATCTGTTTAAATAAAATAGCTTATAATAAATACACTGCAACGAATAGCGCTTTTTTCTAACACTGAAGTAATTTTAAAAGCTATTTTATAGTTTCAAAGTTTCTTAACAACAGTTATTACTGAAGAATATATGATTACTCCTTTTCAAGATGATTATTTACTCTCTTGAAGAAAATCAACTGTAAAATAGTGCCATAGATATAGATATTTGTGTTCTATACCTGTTCATACCTCGCTTCGCCAATGACCCAGTCTAGTTCACGACAAGAGCTATTGATATCGTAATAATTCCGAGTATGCTGACCCACTTTACCACCAATGTTTCCGATTTGCGTAACTATGACTGTACCTTTCAATATAGCTTACGTTGTGAAATATTCCAACTGAATATCATATTTTATTAGCAACTTTTTCCATATCTATAATAAAAATACAGTAGTGTCTTGTGCTACGTACTAAGACGTGTACTAAAGCATAATATGTGTCTTGCTTACTTGTTATATTCTTATTTTTAACAAGGAAATAATCATTATTAATTACTAAACAATGTGTGTTTGAAAATTATGAGTTTGAAAAATTAAAAAATTACGCTTTTATAGCTAGCCGAGCAGAAAAGTATACCTTTTTTTGTATTTGTAATTTCAAAAAAAACATTTTATTATAAAAAAACGTGGAGGGGTTTACAAGATACTCCATTCTATAATAACTTTAGTTTTGTCAATTTCTGTCAACATAGTATTTACAATAATTGACGTCTAGTACCTCAAGTAACGCGTAAGAAAAGTCTCAATGTTGAGATATATGTGTTTGTATTGCTTGACATTCGACCTGACCACTAGCTAAGTTGATATTCTATAAACGTTAACGTTATTAGAAAAGTAATAAAGAGCAATTAGTTAAATAATCAGCAACAGTAGGCCTCGTGCCTCAGGAACTATTCTAAGAAGGCTAGTTTTAAGAAAACTGTGATAAGCTAGTTAACTTTCATTTATGTAGTATTTGTTGGCATTATAATAAGTGATATAGAGTCAGGAGAACATATATACGAGATATAGGTGTATATTATAAATATATATATATCGTATTTCAATCTGTCGCCGTCCACTGCCGCACGAAGGTCTCAGGAGGATATGAAGGTGAAGTTTTGACTTATGAATTTTAACAAAATGTGAACTACGGTGACTGTCATGCCTTTTATGTCCCCAAGCGGGCGTGAAAAAGCATCTCACTAGGCCGCCATAGTGTAGGTCACCATTCTGCATTGTCTGCATTTACAATGAGTATAGTGACCATAACTTTTGGATTCTAATGAATAGAATCCAAAAGTTTCAGTTTCAGTTTCAGTGCTTTCAGTCCGGCAGAGTAGAGTCACTTTAGCAGACTCTTAATATAGACTACAGAAAAATATAGAACACCACAAAATGTAAACTTGTGAACAAATTAAGCAACTGAAATAGCAGATTGATCTGAACAGACTGTCACATGAGCATCTTCAAACCTTGAAATTATTATAATAAGTTATTAAGATTAAATATCAAAGAAGTCTACAACGCTACCAAAATTCTAAAACAACTAATATTTTACAGTGACAGACGCCTACGTATTCCTGCCTGCTTTTAGTTTACATTGCATCATACATTATTTAAGCTTTCTTCGTTTCATGTATTTCAAATAAGATATGGATTTTTTTTTCAAAGGCTACAAGTCATTTTCGTCACGTCATGGTTTACAGATATTTTTTATTCTTTGCAATGGGAAAAATAATGAAATCTGAACCTGATTGCACTTAATTTTAATTTTCACAATAGTCAATTTATTTTGGTTTTAATTTTCGTAACATATTATAGGAACCTTAAATCAATGATTTATTAACTATAAAATAATTTATTATTATTAGAAATATAATTATTTTTATATAATTGAAGGACTGAAGATGTAGCTAAACCACATTATATATGTCAATCCTAATTTAGAGAAAACTAGTATAACTATATATTTGCTTCAAGAAATTGTTTGAAACATAAACAAAAATGATTATATTGCACGTTGCCCATAAGTATCTCTTTTTGCCATCTTTAGCGATAAAAAAGCGTGAGACTTATATTTTCAAGAAATTGTGTTTTTGATGAGATCTTATTAAAAGAAACGGCGGTCAACTGTAACTTACAGCGGGTACCTATACCCACCTGTTACCCGCCTATCCATTTTGATCGTGTAAGTAATAAAAAGATTATTTATGGCAAAAATAGCCGTCTAATATTTATTTTGAATAGTTCTGTAAAAAGATACTGCACTCGTGAAAAGTCGTGATAGTCACAGTTAATAGATAACTTGTAATACATAGTTCTGCTTATCTTAATTTTAAAGTAGTTCTTATAGGATAGATGAATGTTAAATTAAACTTGTTTATTATATCTAAATTAATGTCTAGTTTTCCAGGCAATCTTGAACACAATCATTTTGCTTTCCCAGAGACAAAACTTAAAGAAGGTGACGAAAGCCTTGTTGGCCTAATATATGCGCAGACCTGAAAAACAAACATTCTATACCTAAAGATCGATGTCTCTTTTCTTGAACCACCTGCTACAGACTTTAAAAATCTTACTCCAATCTAAAAACATGCTTGCTTATTTACAGTTTATCTGCTGTTAATGTTGACAGCTTGACACCACATCTTAAAGACCTTGCTTGTTCAAGAGATCTCTTGCAGGAGCTGACGGTTTTGATGAATTTATTATACTCTCTGGTAATGTTTATATTGCTATTATTGACATTCGATACGCAGCTAACTTATGTGCTATGTAACATTGATGGTGGCATTCGTCCCATTACGGTAGGATATATGTACGTTGCAGCGTATGGTAACAAAAATTTATTGCAAGCAAAATATTATTTGTATTTTAGTGTATTATATTACTTTTATTTAATTGAAGTATAATAATATATTAATTATATCATCATTATCAACAGCCTTTAACAGTTCACTACTAGACGTAGGCCTCACCTTAGTAAGGACGTTTTGGTCCACTACACCACACTGGCCAAATGGGTTAGTATAGGATTTGTTTCAACCTTTTCTTCTCTTCGCAGTAATGTTGTCTTGCAAATTTTATTCTTTTACTCACTTCTTACGACATCTATGGGAGGAACAAGGATGGCGACACTCCGTATTCTTAATCTGTCTCCGCATGAAAATATTTCAAAAAAAAAATATAAGTACGTAATTCATGATAATATGTAAAGTATAGATAAATAATATATAAGTACATAACCAATGAGTCTGAATATACGAGTACAATTACAATGTAAATGAAAATTATTTAAATATCATAAAAGGAAAATTTACTTAAGTGTTGTTATTAACATATTTATTTTAAATCAAATTACATTTCTTAATTAAGATGTCACAGATACATACATCAAATATGAGTAGCTGCTGAAAATAAAACAAAACTGCAGGAAATTACGGTTGTAATGGAAATCATATAAAAACATGATTAATATTTATGCCTGTAAAAGTGATTAATCAAGTAATGACAATGGCTCTGATATCTTTGCATCCAAGCGTTAATTATTGGTGGAAATGAAAATAAAAATAACAAATGAAGAGTGTTATTTTCATGGATTCGTATTAATTATCATACTTATTTGTTGATTGTATTACTTTGATTTAAAATTACTAGAATGTTTTATTAATACTTTTTAGTAGTCGAAGATGTAATACGTATTTATTTTTATTTATTTTATTATTTTACCTATAATTATTTACACAGTATTATACAAAGTAAAAATCTAATGAAGAGGAGAATAGGAATTGTGTCATAACTATTTAAAGATAAACTTGGCGTGAATAAAATGAATTGTACCATATGTTTCTGTAGTGTACATATAATAATAGTTTACTTAAACATTCACGTAAAACTACAAATTTTAAATTTTATGACACTTAATTATAATTATAACAGCACATTAAAGTAATAAAATGAGCACTGGTTTATACACATTGTAAGTTACATTTTTGCATCGCTCGTTGACCTGGAAAGTGCTTAACTAAACAAGACTTTACTTTACTAATAAAGTGAAAGTCTAGGTCAATCAAATCACTACAACTATTCACATTAATTTTACATTTTTGTGGAGTCATCATTTATAATCACCCTTCTCGAAGTTACGTGCAATAGCTTTCCCAAGGATCCTTGAGAGAACACGGAAATAAAAACTCTTTATTTGTGGACAATCAATTTTATGAGCCATTTCCTATACACAAACATTGCGTCAATTAGGTATCGACACTTATTAAGTGGGCTGATTTTAAAATTATTTAATCTGCTAACGTAAGTATGTGTTTTTCAGCAAATCCACAGTGATTAGTTAAATAATATAGCAAAACGTTTCTGTATACGTTCAAGACGTGGTCTATGTGTAACAAAGTGCAACAGCCAAACTACTCGTAAACTAGCATATTCCAACACGCTAACAAGGGCATTGAACAATAAGATTTTCGTTCTGTGAAACCGAAATTCCCTAGAATTTCTTATGATAAATCTGAGTATATTGAAGCTCTTTTTTCTACACTAACTTATCTCTGTGAGGTGTAAAAGTAAACTGTTTGTCAAATAATACCTCAAGATTTCTTATTGAGTCAACTTCCTTATTTTTAACTTTTGTCAACGTGATACAACCAAAAGTACATTAAGCTTTTTAGTAAATTTTTTGTTGCAGCATTTAATTGGATTTAAGTGCGTTTTACTATTTTTATATCATTGGGCTAACCTATTTAAGGCCTCTTGCAAGCAGGTAGCATTGTGGTGTCACAATCTTGACAGTTTTCAAGTCACCGGCATATAGAAATTTAAATACCGAATATTTTAATACCGAAAGCTGCTGGAGATGACATTAATAAAAATATTAAATAAGACCGGCCCTAGATGAGATCCTTCTGGAATGGCATAAGAGACGTTTTGCAAGGCAGATTGGAAGCCATTGAGTACTACAAAACACAATCCATCCAAGAGGTATGAACTCAACAAAGAGAGAAAGAATCCAGTAATGGTTACACTTGCAGTTAATATACATATATATATACTAGAAGGTTATGTGTGGGTTTATTGCTTGGTGTCCAGTATTATCGACTAATTATACTCGTACATTGTATCGTTTACTCACTAGCTGCAGTTTAATTCCATCTAATGGGTTTGGATTCGTTTTTTGTTAAGCTATGGTGAGAATTTGTTACTCTTAGAACCGCGACCACCGCGTTAATACCGCTATATTACTTAGGTAGTTGCGAATCGACAAAATATAATTTGTTTTACGGAAGTTGAGTCTGCAGCCATCAATGTTGTAAAGCAGATTTGCAAATCTATCAAGATAAATTACAAACCCAATGGAGCGTGGTGTTGATCGAGATTACACAAACTATTGTCGCTTTGACTAACAACGCCCGATGAGTAATTAGATAGAACAAGATCTGATATTCGTTTTGAAACGTTTTTTACAAAATACAATTTCATCGATTGAGATTATTAGTGTAAATAAATTGCAACAACGCTTCCACCATGTTATGATGTTTAATATTACTTGTCGAATTATCAACAGTATTACAGTCAATACAATTCACATAAAAGTTACCTATGACATATATTACGGAATCATTAAGTTTTCATAAACTTTATTACAGTTATCTAGAAAAGGACCCAAATAAGAATGCACTGAAGGGCCTAAGTGTAGAATGCGCCACACATTTGAAAAATCGATTTGAAAAAATAAATAAAATCATTTGATATATTATAAAAATTGTTTATTTACAAGATAGCTAATTAATCGACATTTATGTTTAAAAAATTATATCATCTAAATGACCACCGTATTGACGTTGCAGTCTTCTAAGCAAACACCCAAATTTTCGAATACTCGTCAGCAAAGAGACCGCGTGATCGCCGACATCTCTGTGATGGTCCCCCCTAGAAACCTAGTGCGAGTATAGTAATTTTTCGGCTATTTAATGAGATATTATTATACAAGCCAGCACCCTCCAATGTAGAGGGAGGTCTAACGCTCCTCCAGAATCCGTGTTAGACTGTAGAACTCGACATCAGACTGGACATTCTCCCACTGGCTTATAACGATTCACATAAATAATAAGAAACCGCGATAAGAGGGAATCAAAATGAGAGATTATGAAACAATTAAATACATTTCTGTTGGTTGTGCTTATCACTCTTCCATCCGTTGTGCACTTAAGATTTAGGTGAATTAACTGACTTTAACTCGAGGGGGTCAGGAACGCTAAGTCCAAACCTATAACTCGCTTTGACAAGTGTATTCAGCTGTATACGACCGAAGCTAAACGCTTTCGGGCCTCCGCCCCGACGTGGGACTCCAACCCATCGGTTTCCTGTGTACTCAACCCGCTATATGAGTTAACCCGCCTACTGACCCCCGTGCATCCGCCCCTTAAGACCCCTATCTCCCAAGCACACGGCACACACCCATACACGCTGTAACTACAATATAAATACACCACAGGGACAGATCACCCAGATATAATCGTGTAACGGAACCGCTCCGGCGATCAACCAAATGGCTCCGTTCGATCTATACCTTAGCTCTCCACACCGCAGCGACTTATAAAGAGTTCTACTCATTATCTCTATCAAAGGTACCAATAAACCAACAGTAATGCTCAGTGAGAAATAATAGAGAGATATCATCTAATTATTCAACGATTATTACTATACTCAGACCGGCATATAAATACATATAAATCATTATCCTACGAAATAATAGGCAACAAGGACTTACCTAGCTACTGCAGCGTAATATATGCTAACTTACTCAACGTTATGGTAACCCACACGACCGGCTATGCCCAGCTTTCACGAACGTCCTGCCTTCACCCTGCACCCTCACTGAATATCCCGACTCTCTCAAACCCTGTCGTTTTCTCTCAGCCCGCGCCCCGCTACCTATCGCCTTTTTTTGTTTACAATTATTTCTCTCACAGATGTCTTGGAACCGATATCCAAAGGTCTGTCAAGTGCAATAAATATTTTGTTTTCACTAGTACAAGGGTCGCTTAATAATCTGTCCGTTAAGTGACGGTCCTTTTCTGTTGTCTAGACCCTTTTTTTACACATGCACGTGTTGCCAACGCCTAAGAATATATTCTTGCATAACCATAACAATAATTGTAAATTCTAAATTACCTAATATGATAATACTATCACAATCTCTTTGCTGATTTTTCTTTCAGTTGACATAGTGTATTTAGTTTATTGATGTAGACACGGTTTTTCAAATAACCCCTTAAAAAAGATTTGCTGGGGATAGATGTGGACTTCTAGGTGGCCGTGGAATGTCGTCTGTTCTGAAAACCATCTTTTCCGGAAACATGTCTTTGACCACGGCAGGGACTCATTGGATGTATGACCAATGGCTCCATCTCGTTGAAACCATGTGTTACGATTGTAGGCCGCAAATTCCAGTTACTCTCCAAGCTTGTTTTGATATTAGACTACTCCTAATAGAAATTAAAATCTTACTCTCCCGCTGAACCAATTTATAAAGTGGAACTTTCTCTATTTCTTAGCTTACCGATTAATTTAGTACTGTTAAGTCAGGTCTCTGAAATAGTAATATATCATAGTTATTACAGCGTACATTACGATATACTAGTACCTCATTCATTGTTATGTGTAGGCTTCTAGCGTTTTGATAAGATATTCGTAAATAACTTAATTTATTAAGATATGATTACAATTACATGCTAGGGCACATTAATTACTAAATTAAATCCTTAATAACTTACTTAAAAAGTCGAAGTTTCTCATGAAAATGTGATCTGTTCCTGTCTTTCCATTTCATAACGGAACAATCTTATCTCTCCCCTCTTTTACTTGTGGTCTAGTGACAGTGTGAAGTGCATTTTTTGAGGGTGATAAGGATTCGAGCACAAACACTGGAGTCTTTCTACCAGCTAATTCAAAGTCTGAGGTATTGTGCTTATCAAACTTTTGTTTATTCTAATTATATTTAATAACAGCTGCCATTAGGTAGTCGAGAATCCAAAGAGGATTACCGCGGAGCGTGGGCGGGTATCTATACCGGTCTGATGCTTAGCCAATCTCTTTCTGATGCTTAACTCACATCCAACTACCGATGCCAGGTGCTTAACCATGGTGTATAGATTCTCCTGTTTAGTTTCAGGTAAGCATTGAAGTTTTATGTTGTTTAAACTTGTTTATTGTTATATTTAATTCTTTCGGTGGCTTAGTTCGCCACAAAATTCATGAGCACATTCTTTTCCTCTACTTAAATTTCCATTGGTATCAAATTGAAACTGTTCGAATATCTTTGTATGTTAATTAAGTGACACTAGGAGGTCTTTGATATCACGTCGAATCGGTTCGAGTATGTCTTATCAATTTTCTTAAGTAATAAGATAAACTCTGTTTTAATCACCTCCAGAATAATATTTCTCACATTTTTATTGGTTATAGCGAGTGTCTTATTTCTCCTTGTATGCAACACACATCTATTTTTTCCTGTTCTATCATTTTGATCACAATGGTAAATAATACAGTTTATAAACTGTTAGTTGACATTCAAAATGTCACGATGACCCCATGACAAAGGCATCATAACAAAACTGGTTTAGTACAACAACAATATCTATTTGCAATTATATTATTAATAAGTTCCGTGCCAGGTCATGAGAAGAACGACGTAAACGCCGTAGCTTCCACTATTTTACGCATTTTAGCTAATCACTTAGCGTTCACTTGAAATATCACTGGTTTAATGTTAACACCAATTGTTTTTGTTATACTGAAGTAATGTTTATTCACTGTTTAGTTCGATGGAAGGTAGAATAGCATAAAATATTACTAAATATTTAATACCTTATTTTGAATTCAAATAAATTTACTTTCTGGAGCACAACTAAGAAGGTGTTAAGAAGAAGGTGTTGTTGTTTCTAGGATACGTCATCATCATCATCATATTTCACGCCAGCTGATCCGTGCAACATCGTCTGCGTCTCCTGTTGCCCGTAGCGTGATGTTATACAGCGTGAATAAATTTGTTAAACACAAAAATGTTTTAGTGAGCTAACTTTAAAAGATAAACATATGCTATCGCCGAATCTTTTAGAAATTTTAAAAGGAAAACAACTCTGTCATCTATAATTTTTGCGAAATTTTAAACGTTTACGCAGCCCTCGCAATGGAAGCTCTATTAGGGAGTGATTTTCTCTTGTTTTTGTACACTTTTCAATAATACTCCGCTCCTTTTAGCTGTAGTGTGTTAATATATAGCCTATAGCCTTTCTCGATAACTGGGCTATCTACCACCGAAATATTTTTTCTATTCAGTCTAGTTGCTCTTGACATTAGCATGTTCAACCCAACAAACAAACAATCAAACAAACGAATAATTTTTTTAGTTTTATAATATTAGTATAAGTAATTAAACTATCGATAACTATTATCACCTGGGGAGATTTTTAATTTCTGGCTCAAAAATAGGTGATATTACTACATTTTAAAGCTTTTTCATGTGTTTTAATAATGCATATGAATATGAACAGTCTCTCTCAAAGGTTTGTTAATTCATATGCTTATGACTGTACTTAAAACTTTAATAAAAACGCAATTTAGGCAACGTGACACTTAACCCCGTATTTTACATTCATAGTCGTTCTATACATAAAACAATTGCCATGGAACATTGCCGCTCTCAGCTCTATATCTTTTATGTGTAAGCATAAATTTGGTAGAATGAAGTTTTATTTAACTATGTTAAAATAGTGCCTTTTTTAACGTATTTTAAAATGGCTGTCATTCAAAGTCACTCTATATAAACTTCAAAAATAAAGGCTATTAATAATTTCGTTACTAAAAGGTATTATTGGATAATTGATAACGTAATTTTCATTGAAATTTGATTAAAAGTCGTAAACTTTCTGTTAATAAGTAGATCCTTATTTTACATACATATAAACAGTACCTTTAATATTTTTTACACTCTACTAAAATCGAGAAAAGTATCTTGATTATGGTTTAGGAAAGACATGTGTCCTCCAAAGGTGAGTCAGAAGTAGCCGACTACAAAATCACTCTAGTAGTTATGTAAATATATTGTAAAGATGTGTGTAAAAGACGAAGGAGATGGGAAAGATGTATCTAAAACTCTTAAAGTAATAAGGTTCTTATTTGTAACTCTTAAACAGTCAATATCATAATTTGACTTCACATTGAACACATTTGCTAAACGAGTTGCGGTGTAATTATTCGATCTGGTTAATAAAGAGAAAATACGATTTAGGCAACTTTCGGGTATTATTTTGCATTCTATTGGATTAAATTTGTCAACGCTAATTGTCTTTAGTTAAGGTAATGGATTGTAAATTTTGAATTTCAATTTACATAAGTACTTCGAAACTATTCAGTATAGAGGATTATAAGTCCTTTAAAATAATATTTTAGTATGGACCTATTGGACTTTAAAAAGAACAAGCCGAGAATTGAGGTTTAGGCTGGGAAAGATCTATTCATTTATTTTTAAATCTTAAAGTAATACAATAGCCAATACAATAACGTTTTTTATTATGCCTGTATCTATCTATAATCGCTATATCGAAAAGAATAGAAAAATATTTCATGTTGTGATAGGATTATTATATCATCGCGTAAATGAAAACTTACCTTTATTGTTATATCGTTAAATTGCAACAATATCAATATCTTTCATGTGTGTATCCCATATTTTCCAAATTTTTATACATAATTAACATTTCGTTAGATTTAGTGTTCTTGGTCAAAGAAGTTTAGAGTACAAAAAAATTTTTTTTAGGAAAATTGCAATTTTGAAATCAAATTAAGGGGCTCATCATGAAAATTTTAAAATGATATATGAGCATATGCAAATTTTAAAAAATAAGTTATATATTTATTCATACAAGATACGCTTATGAAAATGCGAAATTAATCATCTTATTTAACATAATTTAATAGTAATTTAATAGTAACCAAAAAAAATTTAAAAAATACGACTTTGTTAAAAATTACTAATAACAACCAATTAATAACTTAAATGAAAACTAAAAAGAAAAGAAGTAGTTTGGCCTCGAAGCGTAGAATTATTATTTATTTTATACGCAGTCGAGTTCTTTTATTTTTATTCTTTTTTGTTCGTTGTATTTTTCGAACAATTATTTATATGTAGTTGTATCCCGGTCTGAGTGTCGTAATAGTTGTTGAGTAATTAGATGTGATTCCCCTGTTACTTTTCCTATGCATTACTATTGGTTGGTCGGTACCTTTGAAAGTGATATTATGAGTAATACTCTGTATAAATCTTTGGTATATGTAGAAACGATTTATTACCGAGCGGTGCTATTCGATTGATCCTCGGTAAAAGCCCTGCTATACGAACATATCTCGGTGATCTGTCATCGTAGTGTATTTATATTGTGCTTAAACCGTGTATGAATGAACGTATGCCGTGTGTATAGTTAATGGTTGGATACTTGGCAATCAGTTGGCAGGTAAACACTTATTGCCATTGAGTTTATGTGGAGACTATAGGTTGGAATCCCACGTCGAGGTGAAACTGCTGCTCTCGGTTATACAGCGTGGTGTTGATGATGTACTCTTAGCTGCCTCGGCAACGGCGGCCAGTCTCAACGGAAACCGGAAACTTCACAGGAGATTTCATAGTCGACAAGTGTGAGTACGAACACGGCTGCGCTCTCTGTCCTTACTCTCATAATCCAATGGGATGGTTATAAACTGTAGTGTTAAGTATTTCTGTAACTAAAAAAAATCAATAATAATTTTTGACTTGACCTGGGGCTTGAACCCGAGACCTCTCAAGCTGCAGTCGTATACACTAAATTCTAGACCAACGAGGCAGTTTAACATATAATGAGGTAGTAATGCACCCGCGACAAACTCTTATTATGGTCTGTTTCGGCATTCCTGACCCCCTAGAGTTCAAGTTGGTTGCTTCACTCCAAGCTAAAATATACAACGGCTGGAAGACACCACTAATAGAAATGTATTTGATTGTTTCACAATTTCTCACTTTGATACCCTCTTATCGCGGTCTCTCAATATTTATTTCAGTCGTTAAATATCAGTTTAAGGAAGTCTAACTAGGTATCTAGTCCTACAGTCTAACGCGGCATTCCGGTAAGATGTTAGATCTCCTCTCACATTGAGGGGTGCTTTCTTTTAGGGTAATTGTTTTACTCAGACTAGGCTCAAAGAGGTTCCATCATAGTATTAAAATTATTGTGTTCGGTAGTGACTCTTGCTGAACGATACAAAATATCACGTCTGAAGAGAGTAGTCTAATTCGTGCTCTTTACTGCACCAAAAAATTCATAAGTTTTCATCTTTGTACTCTTTATTCGTCTTTGCACTTACTAAACCTAGGGATTAGATTGCAATTACGTAACACTGGTACTACATTTGCTTTAATTATTTAGACTGCTTTACAAAAACAGAATCAGTCATCTTTTAACCGAAAATAGTTCAACGTACTATAGATATGCGCCTCACTGAGAACATTGTCCTTGGAAGTATCTCGTTTATGCTACGGGTCATTCCAAGTTTATTTTGACGACCAGAAGCATGAACACAGTTCGGATAATGTTATTTTTTCGGCAATATGAGTCTTTGATAGAACTCGAATCATTTCACTTTCACAGTTTGCAGTAGAGTATTATTGTAATTTTATGTTGTATGTCCTGCTAAATCACTGCCAATAGAGTAAAGAATGATATTTAAACACCATCGAAAACCGAAGAAGGATATTAAGAATTTCAGTGCATGGTGCATAGACTTCATTTTATTTTGTTACTATTATTATTGTAAGGTTACTAAAACTAATACCGTCCTCAGCTTTCCACTTGTAGATAGTAGGGCCACGCTGATCTCAGCATAAACGGGCCGACACGACTGGGGCAGTACTACCCTCTCACAGGAGAACAACCTAAAGTGACAGCACCCGTTCAGTCGTGTTTCGTTGGTGAATGCGAGACCGGAGGCCCATTGATGCAGGGGTAACAGTTATTATGGTAACTGTGTAAGCCTTACACAGCCACGATGACTATCATGCTTTTTATGTACCCAAGTGGGTCGTGAAAAAGAATCTCACTAGGTTGACATAGTATGATGACCACAGCTCTTGGATTCTATTCATGCTTTGGCAGGTCTTTAATACTGAAAAAAAATATAATTCTGCGATTATATAATTAGTATTCCACTGATGTGCACTTTTGAAGTAATATTTTACCTTATATTACCAATCTAGGAAATAAATAAGATGCGAGCTTGAATCCTACAAGAAATGAGCGTCAAAGGTCGGCAACTCGCTAACTTACTACACTTCTTAACTTGCTGCCGTGCGTGAACAGAGGTCGTCACTTCCTATTAGCTGACTGGTCTGTTAATTTGCCCCTATATCTTAAAAATAATACCATTTGAATACCGATATCACAAATACTATGTAACTCAGGAAAGAAAGAAAACCCTTGCTACTAATTCTAAAATAATAATATTGAAAGTAACTGAAAAGTAATCTACTAATAAACTCACCGTCATATTTAAACGAAAAATAAAGAGAAATAGAATTGAATGTTATGCAATTACCTAGCAAAATATATAAAAAAATGTTTGAAACAACTTAATCTACAAACTTAAGTGCCGAGCACAAGAACTGATGTTAAGAATTTCACATTTCGATGGCCATATTGAGTTTAGAATTTCAGTAAATTTCATTTTAGTACACTTCATTTACTAAATCAGTAAAGCTGAAAGGAAATTCAAATAGTTATTTGTTTCCATCAAAATCAATCCATCAACAGTCTTAAATAATTCACTACTGAATATGGGCCTATCCTTAGCAAAAAGGCTTTGGCCTACTATACCATGTTCCACAGACCGGTTGGTATAGGGTTTGTTTCAAGTTTTTCTTCTCCTTGCAGTGATGGTGTCTTACGTAGTGTGTCCCTTAGTCACCTCTTACGAAACCCATGGGACGAGTAGGGGTAGTGATACTCCGTATTCTTCATCCATAGTTCCACGGAGTTTGTTTATTTGAAACATGTTGTTGAAACACGTTAATTTTTGGAGACATAGTAGTCAAATTTGATGCTCTTCATATACTGAACATTTCTTGACGATAGTTAAAAGAGGTATAACACAGGTAAAAAAAAAGGTTTGGATACTATTTTTTTCAAATACATGTTGCACTTGTAAAGACAAATTTTACATTTCAATCATTAGTATTATAGGCCCGTAGTGGATAAAAAAGTATTAATAACGTTTAATTACCTCTGGTTAAACTCTAGACATCACATATATAACATTAAGTTTTTTATGTAAAATTATTTTAACATTAAAGATAGGCTTTTATAAAGGCCTTTGAGAACTTTCAACGAACTTTTTAAATTATATAATAGCTTCTTGTAATATCAGAATACCAATTTAGTCAATCAATCCTTTGAGACAACATTCATAATTATTCTGGAAAGAAGAAACTGACACATTTTCGGCAGGACACATTTTTGCGTAAAAAATAAAAGATTACTGCAAAATTTATTTCATTTCCAATTTCAAAGATATATTTTGACTATAAGTTCGTGTATCTCAAAAGGAATATATTCGTTCTATTCTGGCAACATTTTCTATTGATTCTTAACTCCTATTAACGGTAGCGTGATGTAATATAATATATAATTTACCTTGATAAATAGTGTATTTATTAGTTAAAGTTTTTTCCGCTTGTTGTTCCTGAGGTTATCGCATTATATCGCATCGTAAAATATGGATATATACTCTTTAAGACTTCTCTCAAGAAAGAGTTCTCTCTTTAAAAGTTCTACAAAAAGTCTGCAACAGTATATATCCATATTTTAACGCCAGATTTATTGATACACAAACATTCGGCTAAATAAGGGTTATCTCACACATCATTACGCTGTATTTTGAAAATACATTCGAAATTACATTCATGTAAGATACAGATTGTGCAGAAACTAAAACCTAATGATTTAAATAAGAAAGTTAAAGGAAGGAGTAGAAGAATAAATTTAAAGAAGTTTCATTAAAATATCTCTTATATAAAGTTCTGACGGAAATTATTTAAGTGAAACTTAAACACACCAAAGACAATAACATATCCATATAATATGACAAAGATGTAGACGATTTAAAAGCAACAATAGTGTTACATTATATTTAACATTACAATAGCTTAGAATATAAGGTTAAGTTAAGATCTTACCATACCTATAGGTTGACTCCCTTCTTATCACTGATTCAAGCTGAAAGGAAAATAATTAAGAAGATTTCAGTATAAGTGAATTACTAAAAATCTCTGAAGGCCTGTTTAATTGTATTAAAAAGAGTGGACGTCCAAATAATCATTAATAAATAATCATCCCCAAAATACTTTAACAGTTAATAATATAATATGTAATATTTCTTATGATGTGAGTATTTGAAATTATTAACCTACTTAATAATGTGATCATAATGTATTTACAAGGCTATTTCATTCCCATTCAGAACTCGTGGATATAATTACATAACTTAATCGTACCTTTGTGAGTGCTCAGCGGTCACAAGATTTCTGTAATCGTTGCTGGCTCCCTGCCAAGCACGTTCTGTTAAGTATACTCTGTGACGTCAAATTCCAACTTTTAATTAAATACTTGATTCACATTCACTCAAACTTATAAAAGAGTTAAGAATAATTGATTTGAGCATACTCCCTGAAGTAGCTAAAATAATTACTGGGTCGTTTACTGTAGGTCCTTAAGACGATTCAAATACAAGTCTTTGAATCGGGCTCAATTTTTGCCCTTTTACCGATTTGCAATTATTTTATGTTCAAGTTGCCGCAATTCTTAGACTTAGAGAATTGTTATGTACAGGCATTTTGAATTTTGACAAAACTTTGTTTAGCAAAAATGTAGGGATAAGAGAAACGACCATCATTTGTGAAGATTCATATTCTTATCTTGCCTAACCTTACCGTTATCATTGTCTTACCTTCCGATTGATAGAAATTACAGTAACTGACATACTCTACAGTGGAGAAGATTAGTAAAGAATTACGAGAGTGAAGAACGTAAGTTTAATTTGTTTGTTAAAATTACCCATTGTAGAATTATATTATTTAAAATACATTATTAACTTTAAAAATTTGTGAACAAAGTACCTTCTACTAAATTGATTTAAGAAACTTATTTCTGTATTCGAATGATAGACTTCTAATGTAACGTTGGTAAGAAAGGTTAATGGAACGAAAACATATGTAGATAGAATGCCTAGTTGTTTTTCTTTATTTTCTCTATTTAAGCACCTATTTTTAATTTTATAATATACAACAATATAAATTTATAGAAATGCTTATCCTTTGCTTTGTATTCTATACATAAATCTATATATTATTTTTACAGTTTGCTGGTTTATTATTATAAAAGTGTTAAGAATCTATATAATTATTATTCATATCTATTCTTGATTTTCAGCTGAATCACATGCAATTTTCAAACCCACAGTTATCTTGAAGCGCACCACACTAAAAATGTCTCTATGAGATTTCCACCACGATAGAACAGCCGTGTTACAGACCTTGTCTAACTGGAGAATATTCACGTTAATCCGAACACACTACAAACCGAATAGGTAAGGTAAAAGTATGTGATCAATTTTCCTTGGTTTCATTTTATTTAACATATTGAGGTATTAATAGCATGTAACTTTAAAATAACATAAAATACTTTATGCAAAGAAACTGCACGAATTAATATTTTAGTACAGATGTTTGCGGCATTAGAAAGATAACTTGCGTGCTAATTAATGGACAAGATGTTAATGATTCGATTTACACTAGAATGAGTACGGCTTGATTTAAGGTCATTGAAATATGAAGTAAGTAATTATTAAATTTAAAAATTTAAACAAATATTTCGATATTAGAAGATGAACATAGGTCCTCTTCTGTCTGTACTCGGTCGTACACTGTCATTGGTCAATGTGGCATGAATTATTTATTATCGATGTGGCGGCTTCTACATTATAAACTCAAAAGTAAATGTACAACGGCGCCATCTAGCGAAGATACATCGAACTACGAAGTATGAACGAAACGTATGAATGTAATGAACTACAATGCTACTACTAATCCTGCATCGCGATATAGAGATTCACGTGGCAATTAGCATATGTACAACATCCCAACATCAACCGTTGGGCTGTGGCCCACCAGGCATGATCACCTCGCCTGGTCGGAGGATCCTCCCTTTGTGTCGGAGGGACACATGCCACACGTCCCTCCACAGTGGTGACCCCGACGTGATTAGAAGCCGCCACAATCGAAATAATTTTTTAATGTTTTACAATGTGTCATCAGAGGCTATGTTTGACGTTGCTTGCAGTAAACCTTGCTTTGAAAACTCCTAAACACCAAATATATTATACAAATCTGGTAATTAGAGGTTTGCGTCTTAAGATCTTGTGCACATAGGACTATGAGTGATACATGAGTTTTCGCGCATAGATACACAATAAAACTGTAATAAATAAACAATAATTAAACTATACTTTAGTTGTACACCAAGGCTTGCAAACATTATATAGTAATCAAACTGACAACAATTGTGATGTACAAAGGGCGGCCTTATTGCTTAGAGCAATTTGTTCCAGGTAACCTTCGGATGAACTGTATTCATTTTAAGCTGGTGTAAGGTATATATAAAAGTAAGAGTTTGAATAAGAGTCTTGAGAAAAGGTCTTTACCTACAAAATATTAATATTTTTGTATATAAATTCTACTAATCTAATAAATAAATGTATGAAACATTAATAAAAGAAAACAAATAAAATACCATACGTACAAACGAACATAAATAATTTTTAACCTATTTACGTTTTAACGTATTTATAAAGTTGTGAATATAAAAATTAATGAGATAGTGAAATTAATTTTTATATTTCAGGCTTTATTTTTAAGTAAATTTGACAACTCATTCGATTGTTTTATCATTTATTTCATTGTATTTTATACACAAAGGTTCGGATACATTTATACAATTACATTATTGGTCACCAAGTACTCGCTAATTTATTTTGGGTTTCTATTATAATGACAATGAGTAGAGCTGTTAATTTAAAAAAGAAATTTATATTTATACTTATAGAAATTCTTGAACAAATACAATCAAATAACAAAATATAATCGTGGAAGTCTGCAAATGTAATATATATTTAAAAAAATAGACAAGAGTCTTAAGCAAGAGTCACGATATTTATTATTTTTTTATAATTGATTTTACGTTGGCATTATCAGAGTATAAAAAAAAACTTACTTTTCATAGATATGATATTTTTATGATATCTGCATTAGCTATATGAACATATTTACACATACATACATATAAATATTTTCGAAGTTTAACTAATGCCACTTTTTTATTTTTTTTGTTAAATAACTTTTAGGCATCAAAGATAAAATAGACTTGAAATAGAATTGATAAAAATGCAAAAATACTTTAATCAGTATGAATTATATTTAAATTTTGTTATTTTGACGAAATGTTTTTAGCTGAGAAAGCTATACATTTTTATTATTTATTAACTAAACTTCTTCAGTTTTTGGATGAAGCATATAATCGTTTTAATATAATTCTCTGTATTTACACATATTTATTATATTTTTACACATTTTACTTAACATATTTATACTATATCTTGACAGTAAAATATAAGACTGTTTTATTTAAGTTTATGTTGGCACAATAAGTTTTACAATTTAGTTACTAAATATCTACTGTTAAATATACACATATACATTTAAAACTACATGTTTAAAAAATTCCTGTATTTATCAGAACATTCAATTTTATTGACCATAATATATAAACACATATCGCTTTAAATATTTAAAATTTAGTTATATAATATATATAGATTCAAACTTCTACACGCATAGATAATTATGATATCAAGATATACATATAACTACTCAGTAGCTACCATATATTATTTCAGCTGTTACTGACTGTACTATGTACACGTGTATAATAATAATAATATTTTAGACGTCTGATACACAACGCCATCTATTCCCAACTAGTAGACAATTGATATAAATACATATTTACTTACTTTTTAGTAAATACATACGTATTATAAATAGAAAACACCCAAACTTCGAACCAGATATTAATGCATCTTACAGACATTTGGTCCGACCCAGGAATCGAACCCGAGGCCTCAAGTTCAGTAGTCCCATACGTTACCACTGGGTCATCGAGTCAATCATATACATACATACATACATGTTTGCTCTCTTATTCTGTGTACCAACCTATTTATTTATACTCGGCCTATGTCACTAGTATTTTATTAGGCTATTCACATTTATTATACACGTATGTATATTCAGTATATTGGCCATTTGCAGGACATGATGAGCTTATTTGATTATAATATATTTTCATACTTATTTCCCTGAAAATAATATAATTCATGCAAATTATGATTAAAGTAATTGTTGAAATACATTGAGCGCATTGTCCTTCTATTGTCATAAAACTGTTTCTGAAAAATTAATCAGATTTTCTATCACAATTTCATAAAATTGAATCTGGTTTAATTTTTTCATTTCAATCTTTTCGCAAAGTGCGACAGAAAGACGAAGTTTTATGTTTAACTTGTGTGGATATATTGTTATATATTCATTAAACTGAAGCAAATAGATATTGAAATATTTCCATTAAGTAAATGGTTTGGCATCAGTAAATATGTTGCGTAATTAATTATTTTTATAACTCATACATATATGAATGGCTTATTATTTTCAGTATTTTTGACATGGATAGTGTGAATTGTAATTATAGTGAACGTTTACTATTGTATTGTTATATTAAGCTCATAATTAGTAATTTGTATTTTTTGTTTACATTAACATCTCTCAATTCAATTAAAACAAATAAAAGAAAGATCCTATTTCACAATTAGATACTTATAATACAAGTACAGATATTCTCATTTACATAAAAATATGGCATCGCTATCACGCGTTTATATAAATGTCTTCTTTCGTTTTTATTGGATAATCTTTAGGTGGTAACTTAAAGCTTCTTCTTATGTATGAGAAGCGATGAAAATTGTAGAAGTACTCTTTCCCATCCGGAGAATACTGAGGGTACAGTGTGTATGCAGGTAAATCAAGGTCAAGGTCGGTTAGGGAGTCCGCAAGCGCGTGCTTTGCGAACTCCTCTTTATATCGTCATGATTGTTCTCTGTACGCCCTTCTCTTTGTACACTTTTCTTTTAAAATATAGCACAGAGCTATAGCTATAAGTACTGCTATTGCAATTGCCATGCTTATACTTATCCAGATTATCTCCTCATTGATGCCACTTGTCGATTTCCCTGTAACAAAAAAGGCATTGAGTTACTGAAGCGCAAGCTTTAAGTGGTTCACTTTAAAATAAAGTGTTAAAATGCTGACCTTTCTTGAAAATAAATAATTTATTACACTTTAGATCGTTTTATTCAGAGAAATAAACACTTTCATAGAATTGTTGGTGACGATGGTACAAAGTCGTGAAAATAATTTCGTTGTCTAAACTTAGCTTGATATTTCAAATAATAAAATTAATTATTTAAGTCAAGTCAAAGAAAATTTTCAATGTAGAAAATACAATTTTAACTTAGTGTATATCTTAAAAAGTGAGTTTAATCAGCAGTTAGTCCACTGAGGATAAGAGTAGTTTTAACAGCCGCATAATGTGTTAAATTTTAACGATTAGTGCCTCGTGGAAGGTACTAATTTATTTACTTATTTAAGTTAGTGCTTAAAATGTTAAATCTTAGCTTTAATTTATTATTTATTAATGTTAGCTTCTTGGTCTGGTGGTTACTAACTTTGACAAGAAAATTTGAAGGTTTAAGGTTCAGGTTTTATCACCCTTGTAACCTCTACAAGTAATTGTATGATGTGGATCATTTGTTCTGTGAGTGGGTGCAATTGTGCAACCGAGTTGTAACCAACTGCAACCGAGTGTTCAACCGGTTTGCTGGAATATCAATTTTCCACGGAACGAATGGCATCGGGCCTCCGCAACCCTAAGAGGGAACTGAATTCGAAGGTCGAACAAGTTTTTAGTATATTTTAGGGTACTGACTTCCCAATAACGATTGCCATAGATGTTCATGACAATCGAGACCAACGGTTTAACGTGCTATCCAAGGCACGGGCGTGTAACATTACTAACAATCCATATTCCTGGCTCTTCACAATTTCTTGAGATAAAAACTCAACAACACTTTTGGTCCGACCCGAGACCCCTCGGTCGGCAGTCGTATATGGTAACCGCTAGACCAACGAAGCAGAAGTTAATGTCATTTTGTGAAATGATTATAGGTTCACAAAGGCAGTAGTATAGTTTTCAATAAGTAGTCAAGACGTCATAAGTTTCAATTCCATTGCTACGTAGATATATTTCTACAATTCATCTTATTGTTTGTAGATTTTGAAGTTGGTTAATTTTAAAGTTATTGGAAACTGAACAACAATTTACTCGGTAAGAGATCCACAGCTAACTTTGCAGTACTCTTAATTTCGAGTTATGTTTATCTTCATTATTCATTTTATTTCATAGGGCACCGCATAAGAATCCGCATACAACAGTATGTCAAAACCTACTTTCTAAAAAGAGACCTATGTCCAAAAGTTAACTTTTAAAGGCTGTTGAAGTGATGATGATGAAAATATGGTGCTTATTCTTAAGAAATAAAATAAACCCTTACTGTAGTAAGGGCAGGATGATAGAAGCACAGATCGGTTGCCTTGGATCGCCTTAGGGGAGCCCTATGTCCCAAAATTATCGTCTTACAGCTGTGATGGTGCTAGCAAGAGCAAACACATTGATTTGGCCTATTAAAAATTAAAATTACTTTTTTGTACTTAAAAAAAGTAGACATGCGTATTAAAATATAAGATATGTTTATTACATTGATTTGGTAACTTCACAAATTAACAAATAATTAAATAAATATTTCGGATATTTGACACGCGACGCCATCTAGTTTCAAACTAAGCAGTGCTTGTACTATGATGACCAGACTGACTAATAGAAAAATTATATCCTTTTTTTATAAATACATACATGTTATACATAGTAAACACCCAAACTCCGAAACAAATAGTTGCAGATCATACAAACGTTTGGTCTGACCCGGAAATCGAACCCGAGACCTTAAAAGTACAGTAGTCGCATTCGCCACCGCAGCGCCACTGAGGCAGTGTTTATATTATTGTGCTTAATTTTAGTGTATTATATAACTGGTAAAAACAAACTGCTAGAAACAAAAACTCTTTATACCCACAATATAGTCGTACGTTACATTAGTACAAAATGTAATACTTTTCACAAAATGTTCCTTATACGTACATATATAAATAAGACAGAATAACAGTTCCACGTGACCTCTATCGTATATAGTGTACGCACGTTCTTGACACCGAGTGCGTTTATATTTATCCGCTGAGATATGATATGAGATATGAGTAACAAACTTTACATTCGTATTTATGATATTAGTTACAGATAAAATGTAACTCTATTAATTGGATGTTTAACTGTTATCTGTTTATGTTATTTAAAGAAACAACTTTTTTTCATTATTAGTTTGAGATGTACTGTGAAAATAGTGAGTTTTCTTATGACCAACGGTTTTGTGAATTTATAGGACTTAACACACTTAAATTGAGGTGGATTTAATTTTGTTAAAAATTGTTCTTCGTTTGTGAATTAGTAGACATTACAGGTTTTAAAAAAAACATCTGGAATTTGAAATTCCAATTGGGTTAAACCTGACATTTAATAAAGTCATCTTTATTCAACAAGTTAAGAGCTTATTTAGGGTGGAAGCCACAAAGATGACAAAGATTCTTATCTTTTTCTTTTACATTTAAGACACCAACATATATATTGTTCCAAATATTACAGAGCTTAAGTTCTTATGAAACAAAAAGAAACGGACAAGGGATTGCAAGAGCGTATAAAGTATATAAACTAGGGCACGACATTCTCTGTGAAACGAAGAAGCGTTTTGTGGGAGTGAAAATGGAACTCTGATTTAAAACAGTATATTAAATTTATACTTAAAACGAACTTAGATTAAGACTTTTTAATGTGAAAAGTTATGTAGGTCAGGCGAAGTCAACGAAGCATTTGCTCCTATGAGTATTTACAGATAATTTGGACAAACGCTTGTATGCTATGGCTTCAGAACCCACTTTGACTTGAATTGCACAATAAATTACGTTTCAATCAAAACTTAGGCTTGTTTTACTTAAAATTTAGCGACTCAATAACTATGTAGAGTCTATTACAAGTTTTTTCTTCTACTAGTTACAGTAGTATGGAGTATCACAGATCATTTGCTACAGCTTCGAATGTATTTAGTACAGGCCAGTAAACTAACGCTTATAGCACTCGAATATCGACTTTAGTCCAACCAATCGTTGCCATCCCATTAGAGCGGAAAGTTGTTCTGTGCGATATGCCGGCCAACAGGCAATGACAAGTTTTTTTATTTGGTTTTTGCTTTTTTTTATTTTTTATTATATGTTTTAGTTTTTTATTATAAACAGTTTACAACTGAATGGAATATTGAATTGATTGTAATTTTAACAAACTTTTGTGAGACTGTATTATTCAAAAGCCATTGTTATTTGTAAGTATTATACAAACAAGTAACTAGTCAACTGATCTATAGCCACAGGACAGTGAACTTCTTTCAAAGATTTCAATGGCTATTAACTAAATAAATAAATTTATTATTTCTTAAGAAATACCTTTTTCTTTGATATTTTGATTTCATTTCCTATTGTTGAATGGTCTAAAATAGCAGTTTAGACAGTAACTCTATGAGATAGATAGGGTGATCTACTTGCTTTCGTCTACTCATACTTTAATTGTTAACTATTTTTATAAAGTAGTGATACAATCATATTTTAGCAACGAATGAAAGGATGACTTTTTTAGCAAAACGACTAAAATATACGGCGTTAAAACTCAAGTCCGTCTTTTCACAAACTATTTACTAGCATGTCAAAACAAAGAGATACTACGTTACGAAACCATCGTTGCCAGACTCGTTCAATTACATTGTCAAATGTGTGCAGTTGATAATACATTAATAAGGTAAAGGTTTCTTATATGTTCATAATCCTTCTAATATTATAAATGCGAATGTAAGTTTGTCTGTTAGGGTTTCACGCGAAAACTATTCAACCGATCATCATTAAATTTTGTACACATGTTCTTGGAGGTATCAGAAATAACATAGGACACATTATCTTAAAAAAAATATAAAACGATCTGTTACGAAACTTAATGTGACTGACCAAATGCCACGCGAGCGAAGCCACGGGCAAAAGCTAGTACTGAAATAAAACCGAATGGTGGTAGATACATTTTTTAAAACTTTATTAAAGTATATTTCGCAGAATAGTGTCGGTAAATGAGCAATTTTTAAAAATATTTTTACCAGAAAATAATGTATACAAAAGCCTGTTCTTGGAATTTTATCATAATTCCGAGAACATAAAGAACTTGTTCTAAAAATAGATGAACTGGCCTGCCAAAACTACTGTTTATTGTACAAACAGACTACGTCAAAAATTTAGTGTAGTGTTGCATGATATTTAAGATACGAGAGTTACGACCGTAGGAGGGACACGAATGGGCCGCTTCAACTGGAGTCATAACATGACCTCACTGAACACCTTGTTTTGTATGAGATATTTTTTTTATACAAAGTTACATTGTTTTATAAAATCATTAGTAAACATAAACGCACTACAACTTATCAATGGCTTATTTATACAATTTGATTTCAAATACCAATTTTTTTATTCCTTTAAAAATGTTCAAGCATGTTTCCTATCTACTTCTTTTAAACCTTTTTCATTCAAAGGCGTACGATAAGGTCTTATATCCATTATGTTAGTTTGCACCTAGTGACCC
The DNA here is from genome assembly GCA_949316085.1 of Hypercompe scribonia. NCBI lineage: Eukaryota > Metazoa > Arthropoda > Insecta > Lepidoptera > Erebidae > Hypercompe > Hypercompe scribonia. The sequence continues at coordinate 15,619,896 of OX438975.1, forward strand.
TCGAAGCTCAATAAAAGTGTGAATTAAAAGCGGTACACATCACTGTACGCTTTCGATGAATGGCACTTGCGTAACAATATTGAAAATAGAAAATTTTCTAGGCAGTAGAAACACGCTGATTTCAGCGCGAGCGGGCCGGCTCGACCAGGACAGTACTACCCTCCCACAGAAAACCAACCTAAAGCGCCAGCATCCGTGTTCTCGTGTTTCGTTGGTGAGTGTGAGACCAGAGGCCCATTGCTGCAAGGTTGACAGTTCTCGTAGTAACTGTGTAAGCCTTATACTGTCACGATATCATCGTCATCATCATCAATCTTTGTGCTCCAGAAACGAGCTATTAGGGCTATCTATAAGATGGGCCCGCGTGAGTCACTAAGAAACAGATTCAAAGAAATTAACATTCTCACACTACACTCACAATACATTTACGAGAATCTTTTGTATGTGCATAAAAATCTGTGTAAATTTAAGAAAAATAGTGATCTCCATCAATTTAATTTAAGAAATAAAAATAAACTTGCCTTGCACACTACTAGGCTCTATAAAATATCGAATTCGTTTGTGGGTCAATGTATACAATTTTATAACAAATTACCAAACAACATAGTATTATTATCTATTAGTAAATTTAAGAAATTTGTTAAGCTGAGGTTGTCCAAAAAGGCTTATTACTCAGTTTCAGACTATGTCACAGATTTAGATGTTTGGAAATGAATTGCTCTTTTTTTAAGACCTATGATTGTGAATGTAACTGCTAGTTTAATATTTAAAAGATTTTGAGTTAAAAGAGTGGTGGTGAGTTTCTTTCCTGGGTTCTTTTCTCACCACTCTACCATGAACAATCTGCGAACCCAGCTAGCTGTAATTTTAATCGACAGATTGTTCATCTTTCATCTTTTATTGTTTTTTTATGACGTTCATAAGTGTCTTTTGTGACCTAAATGAATAAATGAATTTGACTTTGACTTTGACTTTGACTTTGATAACTGTCATGCCTTTTACGTCCCCAAGCGGGGTGTAAAGAAGCATCTCACAAGGCCACCATAGTGTGGGTTACCATACTGCATTGTCTGCATTTACGATGAGTATGGTGATCACAACTCTTGGATTCTATTCATGCTTTCCATCAGGCAGAGTAGTTTCACTTTGGCAGGCTCTTAATATAAAAAAAAAGAAAAGCTGCCATACAAAAGCGCGACGTAAAATATATATACTTACCTCCATTTTCCTCTTTAAGGTCCAAATGCTGTCAGTCTAAATTTATTTTAGTATATTTCGTACTTCAGCTTATTTTAGTTATCTTATCTTATTATCTTTGTATTCTTTTGTCGATTGCTAGTAAAAAGAAAGTAATCCAATTGGATAAAAATATGTATTTAGGTAGTAGTAGTTAACTCGGCACTTTGAATAATAGTTCCTAGTAAATAATGATTCATTTCCTCTATTGGGTTAAAAGTAGCACATCTTATGTAAAAATACATTACTCATTACCGGAGACGTGAGGCCAGTTGGCAAATACCGAATATTAAATGTGAGGTTAGTTTTGCTACGACAGGATTGTTTGTGAAACAAAAATGTGTGTTTCAATGAGAAAGTGAAGCGCGAGGATTAATTTGGCCATCACATTTAAACAGAATATTCACGCTTCGGCAAGCTCCTATACAATTCATTATACCTATGTGTATAAAAAGTTGTAGTTAGTACATAGTACTACTACTAGTAATTAGATATCCACCTCAAAAATCACGTGATAAATTTTCTATTGTAAAGAAGAGTACTTTCGTACTTAGCTCTATAGTACATTTAAAATTAAAAAATAAGGCCTAGTGGTTTAAGCGGTCGTCACGCCGCCCTCTACTTTGCTGAGTGGTTTGCGTTCAAACCCCACATGCAACAACACTTTGTGTGATCCACAAATTGTTGTTCTGAGTATGGGTGTTCGTTGTGTCCGTTTCTTGTATGTTTGTAAAGTCCCCCGCGACGCAGGATTTATTCAGGGTGCGGGTGTTGTCAGTTAAAAAAAAAAAGAAAAAAGATTCGAAAAATTATTAGATAAATAGATATTAAAATGTCAAATAATACTTAATTAAAATTTTAAATAGTGCTTTGTAATATTCAAAATTATTTCAAAATTAAAAGCCAATACCTTAATTCAAACAATTTCGTTAGTCCTTAAACTGACTTCACATTTCATATGCATATTGTTAAATACCATACTAATAAATTACTTCAATGCTCCAATAGTTTAATGTCACTATATACTTACTACATGATGTTCAAGAATATTTCAGATGCCGCTTAGGTATAAGTCGCTCTCGCATGCAAACAATTTAGTCAAGAGAATGCTTATCTGTATAATACAAAACACAAAGAGAAGATTATCCTAAGCCCGGCGAAGTTGCTTTAATTTCTTCGTACTTGAGTCGTACAACTGTCCTTTAAAACTCTTAACACTTATAGCTTCAAGATATCACTTTTTTTGCTATGACTTGAACCGAGCAAAGAGATTTGTAAAACTTAAATTTTATGTTGGTATCTTTAGGTCTATGATGTGAATGTGCTATTTCGGTTTTGTCACGAATATTTTCACATTAAATTATTTTTTTTTGGCTCAATAGGGTTTACTTACTAATTTTCACATAAGTGAATACTTTCAATAGATATTCCGAAGTATTTATATAAAGCTGTCTTTGAATTTTACATAAACGATGTGTATGTAGAAGCTCGAACTAATACTACTGCTAATAAACAGTTTTAGATTATTTAAATGACAGGTTTGCTTGGGATTAATGCTGCTCACTTCTACATTTATGGTTGTTTTGTTTAAAAGCGACGGACATTTATTGTTATATTTCATATTTCTTGAAAATGGTCCTTTCTTTAAAACGTCAACCCAAGCCCTTTACTGTACTCGCTTAATTTTATTTAAACAATGTTCACGGACTTGAAGAAAAAAGGACACCTTTGTGATTTGTTTTGGCATTTCTTTACCGAAGGTGTCTTAGCCGCCACATTCTAGTTGTAAAGTCCGACATGTAATAATATTTATAAGAGTAAACAGTAGGCAAGAATAAACATCATTTTCACTTGAGATTTTCAAGTAAAATCTAAAATTTACCAACTCTTAACGGTAAAACGCCGAATCGTTCTATGTACATAATAAACTTAGAATTTACCTCAAAGACATGGTAAATGATGAATTAAACACGTCAGAAGAACGAAACTTTGGTGTTAAAAAAGTTAACACACCTAACAGCACGGAGTTGTAACCTACCCTGCGGTGCATTGGAACACCCTCCAAGGAATATCTTCGGCCATTATTGATGAGGATTGCTACCATAGAGGCTAGATATGCAGTCTTAAAGTCCAAAACAGCGTTAAAGGGCTCCGGCTTTACGATAAAAGAATTTCTAATTAAAGTGCGCCAGATAATTTTTACATCGGTACAACATTTCCGCACGTCGTCTTACTGGACACAGGACGACATTATAGTCATTAAAACAAGCGATAATAACAGGCACAAAATAACATTCACTAATGTGATAAAGTCTTCAATAGTCAAGTTCCCAAAGAAATTATCAACAAACAGTAGTGACTGCGGTAATGCAGCATCAACATTAAAAATTCACGGCAATGTTAATTATTTGTGACCTCTATAGTTTTTTGCACGTACAACATACCATTTTTATTATTATTGTGTTTACATACTTTAATAATGGCTGCTAGTTCAATTTTTGTTCTATACCTTCAGCTTTTAATTAATAGCTTCACGTACACGTGAAAAATATTTATGATTGTGACAGGTATCACATCTGTCATAATCGTCGATTCGCTGTTCCCGTTTATCATTTAAAACGGGTGCATTCCGTTACTCGTAACGTGTAGTAGTTTCACAAAGTTATAAACAATCAATTTAACCTCTTGTATTTTTTTGGTTTTATTCTCTTTTTGCATATATATATTTAGTATGTACACAGCGTTTAGTACCATATTATTTATATTCTACCTTGTCTTGTGTTTTACTTGTTAACTAGCGAGTGGTGTACATTTAAATTCTCACTTGAATCAAGGTAATAACTTATTTAAAATAACTATATGGTTTATTTACTATTGTGTCTATGTTTTTTTGGTTATTTTATATTTAACATAATGTGAACTCGGTGGTGCATATATTTTTGTATCAACGACTCTTCTAAGTATAAGAGTTTCTTTAGCAGACACCTTGTATGACCGATTACGGCACTCATTTAACAATTAATCTTCCAGTGTCTCCCCGGTCACTTTAGCGAATTGAATAAAAATTTCACAGACTAATAATGTGTACTCGTATACAATCTTGATTTTGGAAACTTGGCTTAAGCTGCAACTAACTTCTACTTTTTATTTTCTCACTGTCTTCCATCTCATTCACAACGACTGACTAGAGTAGCGAAGAAGTGGTGGGGTGTCTATCTACCACCGTAGCTGTTTAATCTATAAAATCCTCGCCATTTCCTCTTCCGATCTTTCTACTACCGTTTAATATATCTTTCTTAAAGTTTTTATCAAGGGATCTAATGTTTTGCTAGTGGTAGTTTATTTTCAGCCTGTTATCAATTACTTCTAAATTCTGAAAACAGTTCTGAAATATTTGAGGTCACAATATTCACACCACATCATTATGAGAGATTTTAACATCGATCTTCTGGCATTTAACTTAACCGTACTCGTTATCTCCTCCACATCATCCTATCTTCTAGTCTCCATATCCTCCTCTTTGAGCAACTCATGACAAAATTGAACACCAGGATACTTGGCCTGACTTAATGCTCATCTCTGCTCCTAATCTTATCCATTCCTATTGTCAACATCTGCCTCTAAATTTTCTCACCACGGTTTGATCTTCCTTACTTATATCCTAAAACCCCTAAATTTTCTCGTAAATTCTGCACGAAAGTAGGCGAACTTCTTCACAATGAGTTCCTAGTCACATCACAATCCTAATACATTTCATATTATATACATTAAAGCACACGTTTATATATTTATGTATCATACATTCATTATTTACGTAGTAGTAAGGTTATGTATATTAATTATATTTAATGCACATTTATGTCTTACTCGCTAAAAACATTATGTAAACTCAATATAACAACGATATAAACAACAACTTGTATTATAAACTCAAAACCTTTACACCCACCGCATCTTATTTCTACATCACCTGAACGTCGACTAAAAGTGAAGGCCTCATGGTATTAAGTTCATGTTTGTACTACAATATTTAAATCAATCAATATATTTTTAAAAAAAATTCATTAGATTCTCGTCCAAACAAAAGCGTATCTTTTTTATTTCCTTCTTCTCCTTTTACTCCTCCTTTTACTCTCCTTCTACGTCAGATACTATATATTGTTATTGAATCACGTAGGTTAGGTTGGACACGTGACCATTAACAGCGTGCCGCGTTGAGGCCGTCGAGTGCCAGATTCCCTCTGTTGTTGTTGAATCATTTGAGTTAATGAGTTTCAGTGAATTGTTTTATTCCAAAAAGCAATATTTACCAACCGTCACTGGTAAAATCTAACATGTAGTAAAATATAATAGTAAAAGCAGGAAAATTATTTTTTATAAAGTCTTATATTTACCAAGTTGTGTTGGTAAATTCTAACATTTACCGGCAAAATTTAAGATTAACCAATAATCGAGCTTTCATATTAACATTAAAATATTATTTCAGAACATGCATCCATTAGCATCACAAGATATATTCGTTTTTTATATCATATTAAATTTTTAAGTTAAAATTCAGATAAGAATGATATGAATATATTATTACATATTTATATTGTTATAATGTCTTTATAAATTTTGCACAGTTCTATTCAACTTATTGAAGGCACAACTACGACAAAATTACTGTATATCATAGGAATAACAATCCTACTTCTTAGAATATCAAAGAAATAAATCACTTCATCAGAGAACAGCAAAACAACCCTTTCATTTTGTTCCCAGAAACACAACAATACTAATGCTATTGTTAGCATCCTATTAGCGATATTATTATTTATAAAAGATTTGTGTGAGCGACCATTACGGAACATTCATCTTTAGACCGGTTTTTTACTTGAACCGTTCGTGTTCTATATGTTGAGTCTCACAAAAAAATCTGCTCCGTAGCTATTATGAGTTTTTATATCAAATAAATCGTTTTGTTAGTTGCTGTAAATCCATTCATTATTTGCAGAGGATCATGATATATTATAATTTATCTGACCGTAATATATGTATACTCGATTCTTTTGGAAGCACGTATGACAAAAAATAATTATAATGAGTACATGAATAGCCTTTGACATTTTTGAAATCAATTTGAAGCAGGCACTGGTTGAGTTGTTTGATTGTGGTCGAATAAAGAATGCACAATACCCATTTAAATTCACCTTCGTTAACAAATTTTTAAATGAATGTATTCCCTTCTAACTGTTCTGGATATCTAAATTATCTGGATAGCAATTATTGTGTTTACGAAAATTAATTTGACCGCCTCATAAATGTTACATACACAGTTTCGAGTTGCCTGACGTTTCAACACGATTGGACTAATCCTAATCACAATCTCACCACGGGCTGAGCATAATATCTCTTACGTGATGTGACGAAACTTGTTGATACGGGGATTCAAATGTAAAATTACGGAAAAAAAGTAAAATATAAAATTCTGTTATGTGATATTACGTTGATACGTTAGGGATTAGGGATGAGTAAAGTCTCCAACCTTTACAAGGCCACGGATATACCTCTGTTATATCATTTAAACTGGTATGAACTTCTTGTGTTTTTTGTTTCTATACGTAGGGAAAGAGATGACTTCTCAAAGCTCAAGTGGATTTTTATGAAGGCCTTGAAGAAATAATAGACTGAAGAATAAAGAATAGCGTGCATACATAATGAGTATAACAAATGTTTGCGTTTACGGACTTGGTAGATCAACTTAAGCTTAGAAAATGAAATAAAAATAGCAGCGTGTCGTAGTTACCACATCGACTTTCCCCTTACGATTGTTTTTTATTGTAATAAACCATTTTAAAGTTTACTAAATAATCCTCGTTTCTGTCAAAAGAAAATGCGTAAATTGTCTTAGCAGTGCAGAAACGATATAATTCATTTGTACTGTTACTAAGAAAAACAAAAATTGCTTTTACCAAAATAAAGTTACCATCAAAAGGTAATCAAATATAATTTGTAGTTAGTTTCACAGTTATACTTGCCTCCCATTTTTTTAGAGTAGCCACCCATCTTGCCTGCAACACGGGCTGATGCGCTGCCTACCACCACCAGCACAACAACGCCCGTCCCCATCGTGTTACCTATTTGAAACATAAGTTGATGATTAAACATGCAGATAAATCTTTTAGTTCCACATTTAGATACCTTACGTTTAAAAATTAACGGAGACTTATGTATAAGTAAATTTTGTGTATCTCTGGTTGATGACAATGGTTGGTTGGTTGACAATTTTGATGAAAATTGCATTTATTTAAGTTAGAATATCGTTTTGAAACCTGAAACGTTAGCTCGTAGCGCCAACGGTACGGAAGTCAATTAAAATTCCGCTCAGTATAAACGTAACAGCGTACTGAGAATATATGTTTGGCAAATTAATTTTAATTAAACTCGTGTTTGATCGTGTATTTGAAATGGTATAATATGAATTTCAAAAGTGCAATAATTTTGCATAATAAATATTTATGATCTAGTGACACTATTCAGAAGACCTTAATTAATAAATAGATCTTTGTCAATTTTTTAAAGTGATTATTATAGATTGTGGCCTTAACAAATGAACTTGACTATCAACAAACATAATACATCATCTGGAAGGACGTCTTTGATAAGTGCAGAAAAAACATGATTAGACTGATGTGGCGCCACTCACACACTGTTGGCGGCTTAATCTAATTAATCTAAGTACTAACACAATCACAAGAACATGTCATTCAGTGAAAAAATCTTTTCGTTCAATCAATATAGAACTTTATTCATTTGTTTTTAGTGTTGCTTTTGTAAATAAGAGTGATTTATCTATTCTTTACGCTCTACAAGCTTTTAGTCTAAAATTCATATAAATTAATATTATAATAATAATAATTTTTTTAACCAAAATCATAAGATGTTACTTTTAATTACGTGTTTGTAAATATGAGAGCACCAAAATATTCGAAGAAATACTAGAGACAGGGAACTTGTGGCGCAGACTAATGTATTGTCTCTTTGTCTATCTACTTGATACATAATTACTATTAGTCAGTGTCAGGCAGTGACAATAGGTATCATTTAAGGTGCTCATTACAACGATAATTGCAAACACTATGAGCGTAGTTTAGTTAAGTCATCTACTTACCACTACACGTAGCAAATAATTATACCACAATCGTAAACTGATTATACTCGTAAGTTATATAACACTTTATATTATAAGATATTGTTATTAAACTTGTGTAAAGTTCAAATAATTTTATTATAGTAACAAAGAAAATAAAAAGTGAAACTTCTACACATGTACAAAAGGGTAATAATCCATAAAGGTGATTTATCTCGCAAAAAGTCATAAGTGGCATGTACATGAGAAAAATTTCTGCAATGTCTTTGCACAACGGTTTTGTTACAAAAGCTATTTGAAGAAGTTTTACTGATAACAGTTTTGAGAGTTATTGCAATAGATAAGAAAAATAGAATTAGAGTTCACGTAAATACGAACGCTTTTGTATATCATAATATAGTTTACAAAAAATTACTTACCAAGCAAGGCCGCCATCTTGTCGAAACCTATGAAAAACGCTGGTTCCTTAGTTACATTGATGTTCTCTCTTCTTTAAAAACATCTCGTGGCACCTGTAGACAAAAATAAAATATCATGCGTACCAATATAATATTATCGTTTTTATATACCAAATAACTTAGTGGTGCTATTTCTTTACAAAGATATGGAATACAAAACGATTTAAAATTTTGGTAAACTTCAACATATTAGTTGCGAGATTCTTAAGACTAAATTTAAATTTAACAATCTTGTGAAACACATTAATTACTCAAACTATGAATAGTCAGTAAATAATTAAAATTTTAGTACATAAATTAGTTTCATAGAAAGGACAAACGATTTTTCAGGTAACATTCCCGCTTTATTCTTATCATGCAAATGTTATTAGGAATATTACTAAATACAAAAGAAGAATCAATACCAAACAGTGAATCGTTCTCAAGTGTGGTGACATCGGTGAACCATTATTTTTAGAAGACGTGAATTTCAGATGGTTATGAAAATATTTGTTTTAAATACTTTAAAACAAATTTTATTAATGGTAACAATTAAATAATAAATGTATTTTTGTCTGATGTGGTTATTGTATATGATGTACAACACAATGTAATTGCAGTAGATACTGGAGTCAATGCGCTCGCTCTCGCTAAAGAGACTTGGCCTAATCCTGTATTGCTTAGTACTAATGATCAAAGGGAAGTATGGAAGGGCAAACAACTTGTTGGCTTTTTTTTTGCCTAGGTCTACGTTCTACGTCTTGGCTACACCAGAGCAGAAAGTCCACCTTATGGGAACTTAATATGTGGACAGGAAAAGGAATATACCCCTCTCTTTAATAATCAGAAACGTCTATAAAACAGTCATCTGTAAAATATAGATTAGTATTAGTTTAATAATAGACCAAAGAATAAAGAAAACTTTTTCTTACCAAATTTTATAGCTACATATAGTTTGATTAACATATATAAAAGCATAACGTTTATCCATGAATATACGAAATCAAAATACAAATTGATGAACCTATTTTCACAATAAAACGGAATTGCATAAGAAAACTATAACAATATTTCTATTACAACTACGAAATAGCTACGTGTCGCTTTGTTAAAAGGAAACCCTAATAAAGGCGAAAAGCTTTGCTGAACCTTTAGTTTCTCACATGATTGCACTACCATGCCGTGTATACCTTCGCATGTACACCGTCAATAAAAACATAAAAGGACTTTTACAATGACTCTATAATGGTAAAGTCGATGATAAAATCTATATACAAGTAACCTGGATAAGTTTTATTTTATAAAATCATTAATATTAATAAAAAATTAAAAAATATTGTTAGTAAATATAAGCCTTAGTTACAATATATTAAAAAATAAAGAAGTTAACAAATCATCTCTTGGAGTAGGTCTAGGTCTACGTTCTACGTCTTGGCTACGATATGGCGATCTCTTCAGAGATATTATATATTCTGAAAGATGGTAAGGTTGACATCTGCCGGGCATGCCACTGTCCTAAGAAAGTTCTCAAGAATGGTAGTGCTGTGTTCTGTTGAGATCAATTTATTGTCACAGGCAGGACTATCGTTGTCAGTAACTCTGATATCATGGCAATAGATCGATTAGAGCACCGTGTAATGATTGTCGATATCGCCGTTTGATCGATTTGACCAATGAGAATCTCACTTACAAGTTGAAAAAAAAAATTGGATCATCTCACTGGATTGTCGGTATGTTAATTTGGTGATCATTGTTCCGATAGTTGTATCTGCTCACGGATTAATAACCAAGAGCCTCGACACCTTAAGAGGCTCACGTTAGAAGGTTGGATCAACAGTCTGATACAGAAGGTCGTTCGCCTTGACACGACCCGTTTAGTGAAAAAGTTCCTGTCTCTGGAGCACGAATTTTTCCTGGTTTCTAGGTCCCTGTATCCGATGTCGATAGTTTACTATATTTTGCTATATTTAAATATATTTATAATATGTATGGTAATGTATTTTTAAATAATGAATTTAGAGGAATACCTCTAAATTCATCATTTACGGTTAAAAGCTAAAGGTATACAAAAAAAATTTTCAATTTCAGTTGGCTACAAGTTCTTTTGTTCCCAAAATCACATCTACATTTTCTCTGTATTTCTGTATTATAACTTCATGTATTAAATTCTTTAACAAAATAACAATCTTCATTTATTAGAATATTTTTTTAAAACGCTGATAACTTAGAGAGAAACATATATATAATATGCAATTGCTAAAAAGTTCTGCACCGATCGAGCTCGAATTACGACACGTACACGAGTACAATTTGCTTCAGTGATATACAATCCATTGTTTGGTGTCAGCTTCAGTTCCTCACTTCTCATAAAACGTGACTGAACACAGCCATATAGTATAGTATTTGTAGTATATACAGCTTTAAAAACATTACACTATATTGGCACTACACTTATACATATTGTGTTTTCTTTTTCTTTTTATTATATTATAATATTATATAATATATTACTAGCCTATAAAAAAATTTGAATTTAGACTCGATATTCGACAGTCAAGTTATCTTTAACAATATATTTATAAATACGTAGTGAAGGAAAAATTTAATAGGCACTATGGTTAAAGTTTATAAAATGACGAAGTAGTCCATGCAATAAAGTAAAATCTCGATTTGTTGAAGAGAAATGTCTATAGGAAAATTATAGCCAAAAGCCATAAAACGTGCGAAGCGTACTAAAATCCAATGAACTGGTACAAAGCGGTTCAAGGCTAGGCTTAGGCTTTAATAAAATGTTTTTTTTTATCCTTGGATTGTACATACTTCACACAAACATTTATGACGTTTTATGAATTTCATATAAACTATTTCTCTTGAAAACACCTAAAATATCTAAATTTTTTTGTGAGCATAAAAATTAAAGCAGATATTATTAATATTATTTCGATGATAGAATTAAAGTGATCTGGCCTTTAATGGATTCATCGTAGTTAAAAACTAGTATTTTGCCTTACTGTGAACGTTACCCATTTTTAACAGTAAGTGACCAAACTAAATTTTTATTTGATTGTCGGGTTTATTGATCTTATGACGTGCCCTTCAGCTATATGTATTGATGAACTAATAATTATTAATAGTAGTAAGTTCACTTTAGTTCCATACAGAGTAAATTTAAAAAGGAGAATATTTATTAGTCAGTCGTGCACAAGGTATCCAATCTTGGATTAGTGCGATCATCCTCAACCTGCCTCGAAAAAGTTAATACAGAATTGGTAAGTTGTACGTATTTTTATACAACCTGTGAAAAAAATTTAAACTTTTTTTGATAGTAGTAAAACTATAAACATTTTTTAATTTTATATTAACATATACATTAAACAAAAAATCTAGAACTTTTAAGAGTTTCACCAAAAAGAAAACTGATAGGGATTTACTTTTCTAGAGTGAAATATTTAGGTTTTGCATCTCAGCATGTTAAATAAAGGCACTTTATGTAGTGGCAGGGCTCTAGACCAGTCACTATCCTTAATAGGTGTATTGGATTGGAATGATTTATTGTCTTCTTGAGCGTTTCTTTTAAATTTCTGATACAGATGATATCCAGATACAGGTCATGAATCATACACAGCCTTTTACAGTCCACTTCTTGTCATAATCTACTTTTTAGTGAGAAGTTTTATGATTATGCACGTTGCCTATTAAAAACTCTGCAATACAAAATTAAATTTTAATATAAAATAACAAGGGCCGCTCAAAAAGCTAAAACTTTTATAAAAAATTTGCTTAAAATTTTGTAAAGACCGTACTTGTGTTACAGCTGAAGTTAAAAATAGCGTTACACTGTAATCTATGAGTTTACCGCGTTATTAGCACCCAGTGTTAATAATGAAAGTTGAGGCGATATTTTTGCTGCCTATGGGGCTGACGACCCTACATTCTCATTGCAAATAATTAAATTAAAAATATCACTTCAATGTGCCTATATCAGGATGAATTTTATTTTTATAAACTGTATTCTTGATTTCTAAAATTTTACACACAAATAAGGAAAACAATCAAATCAGTTCATAAATGGCAGATTTTAGAGTGAACAAATGGAGAATATACCAATAATTTTTATGAGAACAACAAGCCAGTGTAAAAATTCATTTGTGTATGAAAAAAACCATATAAATTATAAATAGTGTTGTGGCTATTAGCGCTCACCTCCGGCAATGTGCAGACATCAGCGTTCTATGTTAGTAAAGGTAAAATAACAAGTATTTTGATAACTTGTACAATATAAAACGAAACAATAATAATATCCATTAGGTGTGTGTATGTTTTTTAAGGGAAAACATATATGTAATTACGCGTCATAAGACTTAAGTGTTATACGCACCGTATGTCGGGCTATTGTTGGTAGCAACCTATATCGACTAAAAATCACCTTGTTTTCTCTGCTTCCTTACTCCCCATGGGTTCACCATTAAGTATTTCATCACGAGGGAAGGTCTGTTTGCTCTCTCTGCTTAGCTACCACTCGATCTAGCTTTCCCTTGGGTGCGTAGTTTAATTTACATTTCCACCACTTAGGTGTTAGTTGCATCCCATTCTTCCTTCGTCTTCAGCTTTACGGCAATTACTTTTTCAGTTTAGATATTTATCTCACGCTACTTGGCATTAGGGTGACACGATGAATAGATGCTCCGCATTTTCATTAATGACAGTGCAGATGGGGCATTCTGGGGAATCATCGTACTTGAATCGATGGAGGTATTCACGGAAACATCCATGTCCTAAGAGAGTCCATCTGCCTTTAGTTGAGGCATCCCAGTGTTCCTGCCATTGATGTAGACTTTTTCTCTCTTTATTCCTCAGTTCAGTTGGTGTTGAGTCGGAAGTTACTTATCGGATATGTATGTGTGTGTGTATGTGTGACCATGTGTACCATGTGTACCAGAAATAATGCTTACTGCACGTATGCAGTTCGGAATGTATAAGTATTTGTATTAATGATTTAGAGTGATAACGACCGCCTTTATTCTTATGTAGCCTTCTTTTCTAGGTTTTTTAAGTGATATGGTAGCTTATATTGGACCTATATTCAGAAAAGTGCCTTTCTCTATTCTGTCCATCGATTTTTAGACAGATATATGTAAGAGCCTCAACTTTTGGACCTATTGACATTCCATTTACCAACAAAATCAATTAATTTTTATCTTTCTCTCTTTTGGCCTTTAGGAAATCGTCACCATAGGGTATTAAGGATAGAAAGATAAGGATGATAAATCAATCTCATTACGCAATATTATTATGAAGAAGGCACGACATAAATTGTAATATAAGAAACTGTCTTGGTACTCTTCTTAAGTTAATTTGAATAAAAATAAATGTGTAGCATGTCTGTAATTCCATCTCCCTTGTGACTGCTACTGTTGTCATCGGATTCATGACTTTTTGAGACAATTTTTTTTTTAATTTGTATGATACGATTTACACAATTGTAAGGACATGACATGAATAGAAATTATGTAATTACAATTGTACTAATTTAAATGGTAACTATTCAGTTTATACCAGTTTAATAGAAAATTAACATAATTTTCATAAAATTAGCCCATCTAATTAGTTTTTAGTAAGTTTAAGAATTATTTTGAAATGCTTGTTTTAAAATCATTGTTAATTATTAAGTGCTTTTAAATTATCCTGTCTCGTAACTTTGTTCAAGGAGAGTTAATAAAGTCCTTAAATTTATTTGCCCCACCATTTCAAAATTAAACTTTTTTATGTGTTGTCTGAATTTAGACATGGAGTGTTGATAGAATGAGGAACATATATAATGTGAAGTACTTAGAAGACATTATGATATTATCTATTCTTTCTATTTTAGCATAGAGTTGAAAAATTAGTACATTGTTTAAAAAAAAACAAAATATTACCTAAATAAATGTGCATATCAGTATAAGATGTTAGGCCGATCGCACAAGGCTTGATGCCCAAGACCGCGAAAGCACAACTCCAACCACCCTTCCTTTTTTTTTTTTTAACGTGTAGAAACCTCCTCGGGTCGTCACCCGACCAGGGTTTGTGGCGAGGTGGTGTGTCAGAATCAGACCGACTAAAACCACACGGTGTGCCACTCTGCACCTGGCATAGAAAGGATCTGGGAACAACTGCTATTACGACGTCCAGACCCCTTCTAGCATCTGCCCGCTAAGGTGGGCACTACATTCAGGTGTACTTTCTACTTAGTCGGCGTACAGCACGCGTGGACGTTATCTCCTCGCGGCTGGCCATTGTAGTGGATGGAAGCGAAAATCCACCCCCGTCACCAGATTCGCCGGCTGCGTATTGAGTCCAAGTGTAGATCGTCCTCATGGTGCTTTTCCACCACTTCCTTTCACGAAATGACGTCTTTACAGAAGGTTGTAACCGTGGTAAAACAGTGGTAGCGAGGTATCTCCTCCAATATCTGCAGTGGGAGCCCCACGTTACGCCGCCCAGGCAGAACAATGCTCAGACGACCTCGAAGGGTCCAATCCAGTCCATTGCAGGTCGTTGAAATTTTGAGTAGACACATAGCAATTCAAAACAATATGTCATTAATTCTCTCGAAAACATTTCACGCTAGTCACGTTAAGGTGTTATTTTTACGTTCGTGGGCATTGTGACACACAAACTACTTTTTTTTAATACAAATATAAATTAAAATGAAACAGAAGACATTTTACATATTAATTTATTCAATTTTACATTTAGCTAAAGAGATTACCAATGATCTGAAAAGTTACTCTTGAAGAAATATTTTATTTTATGCAAACCTAACTTATTGAAATTTGAATATTGTAAGTGTAAATATTCAAAACCTCTCGTAAGTAACTTACCGGCAGCTATGATTAAGTTAATACGAAATCTAACTACAGTAAAACTTCACTCAAAAATTAATTTTAGATATTAACGCAACTACATTAAAATTCAGAAGATTAACAAGCGTTTGGTTTCAGCTTAATACACGGGTGTAAGGATTTCTTGCAACCGTGCTGGAAACTTCTTTCGGCATTGAGGAACTAATGAGCAGACGGTATTCGATAATAAGTGACTATCGCCATCTATGGACGCCTGTAACTGAACAATCATAACCACGTTACGGTCCTATGAATTCCCTTCTTCTAGCATTAGGGGAAACGGTAACCCCACTAACTCGATAAATAATAATAAAAGAATTGCCTAGCACATGCCAAAAAAAAAGTGTTTATCCTGCGTAGTTTGTTGTCTTAGTTTACTTATCTTCCTTTCCATCCATGCATCCATTTTGATTAAGATAAATTTCAATATTTAATGTTAAAGGTTTTCCTATCAGTCATTTACATAAGTGTCATTGTTTTGCGGGGAATCCAAGAATTGTTTCTAAATTTTCCGCAACGATGAGACCGCCAGTTCTATTACAAATTTTTATGTAAGGTGGTCTTGTAAAAAATGTTAAGGTTCACAATGAAGTTTATTTTAATCAAATACCATCGTTCAAAAAAATGCTATAGAAATATATTCAAATATCCTTACTAGGCTTTGCAGATGACCATAATGAAATAAACGAATAATTCTACTCAATTTTACGCATTGTACGAGTGTTATTAAAAACTTCACTATTATTATTAACACTTTAAACAACTTTTAACGTTGCGTAACATAATATATCTATTCGCAATTCGCTAATAATTCTCGTGTGAGAATCCTTAATTTGCTGTCTAAGGTATTTTATTCATAATGGTAGTATACCATATTATGTAATCTAATAGACATGATAAACAAATATTATGTGTATGAAACACTTGTTAGTAGTTTTAGAGCGGATGAAAAAAAGAATAAAGAAAAAAAGGGGTGTGGCTGTGTTATAGACACAGTCGTTTATTGTACATGAATAACGTCTCGTAAAGGGTAAAATTTCTACATAAATGCAGATGTACTGGCACCATCGTTGATTCTATTGGCCGCAGTCATTATTTTCTGTTGCCGGCACTGCTTGACTCGATCATATAGTGTTTTATTGGTACCATTCGATTCCTGTTGACATGCCCTTTCCAACCGTATACGATTCTTGTATTTTGAATTAGCTTTCCGACGCGTATAGGCTGACATTATATATTTTTTGTATTTTGACACATAATTTATTCACAGTCACAATTTGTTAGTAATATATATATATATCGTCGATAGATTTAAAACTTAAAGGAAATTTCGATACTCATCGAAATGGCGTTCAAAATGGCGGAGCTATCCCCTCCCCTGCTCGCGACGCATCACAGACCTTACCTATTGTAATTAATTATTTGATTCCTTAGCTATCCAGTGATATAATTAAATTTTGGGTGGGAATGATAGATATATAGCTACAACACGAAAATATATCGTCCGATTTTGTTATCATTCGTTTTTTTGGATTGCGTCCCTATGGAAGTAATTATAAAGACGTTATTCACGTCAATAACTCCAATCATTTTTGGTAAAAAAATGAAAGCGTCAATTTACACTTTGCACAATCGTGAAACAGCCGTGAGCCACGTAATGGAAATAAAATTGGGGAAGGTGCTTTATTATGGGAAGACTGAGGAATACTCGTATGTGATGAGTAATGACTCTTTACTTATGTATTCCCAAAAGCTTTATAATCTAAGATATTATGTTTTGTCGTACAAAAACCTGTTATTGTGCTAAAATTAATATAATAAAATATAAACCCATGAAACGATATGTAGAAATTCATACAACATTAAATTAAGAGGGAATAGATTTTTACAAAAGTAGACAGTATTTTTTTAAGTCCTACTGAAATTTTAGTTTAGTATTTCAGCTAATGGCTAAAACAATCAATTGAAGGACTTAGATCAATAAAAATAATTTCGCACTTGAGGTGAAATATACAGTAACTTAATCCTTCGCTTGACAATTGATTGCTTCTCCTAACAAGAGCTCATTTCGTTGAGACGTAATGTTGTCTGAAAACCTCGTTTGTTACTTGTAACTTTTAGTGTAATTTAGTTCGTTGTACTTAATGATTTTAAATTTATAAAAGGGTCCTCTCGTATTTTAAGCGTCTATCTATAAACAATGTGAGAGAACCCATTGTGTGAAATACTATTCTTATCACTTTTGGTGTTGTTTTCGTAATTACTTACTCTTTGAGTGCGGAGTCGAATAGGTTCTGTAGGAATAAATTATTATACGAAATGAAATTTTTTTCTAGAATATTTATTATTTGCTTTGTGTACGTGGAAGCTAACTCAGTATAGTTTCAGACCATGATATAAACTTTTTACTATATTGATTTGAACATGTTTTAAGGGTCATAAGACGATAACACCTTTGAAGGTTCCACCATACGTGGCAAAGCTAAAGCTCTTTGTTAAAGGAACAAGGTTTCCCTTTATCGTAGTTTGTTAAGTTTCAGTGCTTTCCCTTTGTAAAGTTCAGTTATGACAAGGACACTAATAAATTATATTGTTATTTAAGAACAAAACAAATATCTTACACTTACCGTATACTATACAGCATTCGCCATTGACATGAGCGCTCTGGACGCTCTTATCTTATTTTTCTTATTGGACTTTGAGTTACCCCTCATAAATAAAAAAGAATAGTTGATAATCTGTAAAGGTAATTCATAGAAGGAATAAATGTTTGACACTCTAAAAATAGTGCCGATTCATTCATGATTCGTTTTTCGTACCTTTTCTAGTTGTGTTTTTATTGATAATCGAATTCATATAATAAATATATAAAGTAGTATTTACAGAGCAATCAAAAACTATTTTATTATCCCAACTAGTTATACAATGTATCATTTGTACAGAACAAGTATCCGACTAGATGATGAATAATAAATTTAGATGCATTATTTAAACATTACACTTCTTTGAAGGTCACAGTTTACTTACTTTACATTTAGAAAAGCAGTTATTCTCGAAGAATAGCTGATGCACTCATAAAGTATTCATTGGAATGAGCGTTATTAATGTAAAGTTATTTGTATATTAAATATTGAAGAAAGTACACATGAAGAATACTAGATTTCAGACGTTGGACTGTTTGTTTGACTGCCAATGTGGCTGGTACTGGATAGTCGAATGTACGTCCGCCAGAGCACGCCAAGCACTATCAATTACGCATCTTGAATACAATTTTATGTTGCCTACTTAATACCTAAAAATATAGAAACTCTACACTAAAGTCTGTAGTCCAGAAGGAGTAGAAATATTCATATCAAACACATACATTTTGTGGACCATAATTTTTATTCCGTTTACATAATAGGTGGTAAGTCATTGTCCTGATCCAGGTACATATATTTCTAAAAAATAATACCTATTTTGACTGAGTCTTGTGTTTGGAATTGTGGCAATAACGTTTCTCTTATTAAATTCATTCATTGTGCTTACTACCTCTATTATGTGTACATAATAGAGGTAGTAACTTCGACTATTGTTTTTATTCCGCAGTGAATTTACTACCGGCCCTGAATTAAGATATCAGTTTTTCTCACTACGAATGCTGTAAACAGCATTTTTTGTTCCTTTAGTGTCATCGTTCACTTTTCATGTCCAATGAATCAGAACCATTTGCCTTTTATGATATATCACACGAATTGGACAAAAAATGACTATTGGAATAATTTGTATTCATAGTCTCTGAGGGATAAATAATTTTACCGATATCAATCTATTATTTCAAACCATAGCTAAGTACTCTTACTGTAACAAGCATTTGATACAATAAATATTTTAAATAAACTACTTAAACAAATTTGAACTAGATCAACAGGTCTCTTTGTGATAACAGGAAAGCGAAATACCCTAACGCAGAATGTTCTAGAATGTTTCAGTTCAATTTTATACCGTAGGAGAGTGATGCTTCAGCACAAATAGACTGGGGTGATTGACCTCACAGAAAACCGGTGTTATGCAATTTTTTGTTGCATTTCACCGTTCTCTGGTTACGTCTGCTGTCACTTTTGACGTTGCAGGACTTATCTGCTCTTGTCTCTTACACCAAAAGTATTGAAAATAAATATTATTCGGCATTACTGAACAAATTGTGTATTCAGAGAAAAAAAAAGCAGCGATTGTTGAGACTTTTTCCCTTATTTTATTATCCTCGTTAGTATGAATTTTCTGTTATTTAAAATCATTGTAACGAGTTATAAAAACAACGTAGATTTTATATAAAGTCATTTCTGAAATAGAGCAACCCACGTAGGATTTATTTTTTTATTTATACTTTATGCACATAAAAAGTGACAAAGGCGGATTTAATGCCGTAGACATTTTCTACCAGCTGACTTTAGGGCGATGCAGAACCCAAACAAGGTAGTCAACTATTATATTACTTTGTAATCAGACCCTTTGGTCAAGGTGTAAGTGTTTTGCGTCAAATCTCTATCTACAATCGCCAAAACCTCTATTCTTTTGTATACTTAGGTAATATTTTGTTGAGAGATGTCATTCCCATATCTTTATTAGTTTTCTAATAACGTTTACGTTTGTAGAATGTCAATTAGGTTAGGGAGTTAGGTGACTAATTAGTATAAACAGTAGTTAACCAGTAAGTAACTGTCCATGTGGTGACGGATTAAGAATCCATAGTGTTACCACCCCTATTCATCCTGTGGGTGTCGTAAAAGGCGACTAAGGGAACAAAGTATGCAAGACAACGTTATTACAAACAAAAGGAAAACTTGAAACAAAGCCTATTCAACCCCGTCTGGTCAAAGTGGTGTGGTAGGCCAAAACCTCCTTGCTAAGGAGAGGCTTGCTATGTCCAACAGTGGACTGTAGATGAACTAGTAAGTAAGTATTTATCATTACATGTAACTTGACCACAGTAATCAAACTATACGAAGTAGTTGTTACTTTAATTGCTGCAATCTAATAGTTGTGATAACTCATTATTTAAGTTAAAAGAACATATATTTTGCAATTAAATGAACGTGTTATATATTGTAATGATACTATTAATTTGTCAAAACTGAATCTGGTTATAAAATTTAATAAAAAAAACGGAATGTTTGAAGAAATCTTCAGTTTATTTTACCTATGTTTGCCATGGGTATTTGAAAACAAGTTTAAAGTCGATTCTTGATGCACCTATATTTATTAGATGTTAATGATTATGACATATAATAAAAAATCAACTTGAGTCAGCAAACATCAACGTTATTAAATTATGTATGAGTCAAATAAAATTAAAAAATATCGATTGGGCTACTCGTTTAAATTAGTCTTTAGTACACGTTTTTCAAACATTTCATCCGATAGTGTGTGAGATTTACTATGATTTATCATAACTACGTGCGAAAATAGGCTTGCCACTACGACCAAAGAAGGTGATGCAGTATTGTTTGTTATAAAAACTTTTCCACTTTTTGGATATCTATGAAGAGTATTCAGTTGTCCTTCCATTACTGTTAATGAATTCAAAACAATTAGATCTGTGTTTGACCTCTGGACTATGTATTTTTGGAGTTGATACATTCATATTTATTATATGTGTAGGTATAAAAATAATCTTGTAATCGTGTTTGCAAATAAAGTTAGTAGTTAGTAGTAGTAGTAGTAATACCTGGATATAGCAAAGGCGTTCGATCGGGTCTGGCACAGGGGCCTTCTATCGAAGTTACCGTCCTACGGCCTGCCCGAGGGTTTGTGCAAATGGGTGGCTAGCTTTTTGTCTGGCAGACGCATAAAAGCCGTCGTCGACGGTAGCTGCTCCGAAAGCATGGACATAAACGCTGGTGTCCCGCAAGGCTCCGTGCTATCTCCAACATTATTCTTGCTGCATATCAATGATATGTTGACCATAGATAGCATTCATTGTTATGCGGATGACAGTACTGGAGATGCGTATTACACGGGCCGGGCTAACATCCCTCGTACCGCTGTAGTAGAAAGTCGCGAACAACTTGTGTCTCAAATCGAGAGCACTTTACACAGAGTCTCCGATTGGGGTCGGGATAACCTGGTCCAATTTAACCCCTCTAAAACACAAGTTTGTGCGTTTACTGCTAAAAAAACCCCGTTCACTGTAGTTCCACAATTCCAGAATACACCCCTTACCATCTCACAGAGTATTGGGATCCTCGGTGTCGACATCTCCAGTGACGTCCAATTTTGGACTCATTTGGAGGGAAAGGTGAGGCTGGCATCAAAAAAGCTTGGTGTTCTGAATAGAGCGAAGCGATATTTCACACCGGCACAAAGGCTACTACTGTACAAAGCACAAGTTCGGCCTCACATGGAGTATTGCTGTCATCTCTGGGCGGGAGCACCGAAGTACCAGCTTGAGCCTTTCGATTCAGTCCAGAGACGTGCTGTGAGAATAGTCGACGATCCTGATCTCACGGACGGTATCGAGCCACTAAGTCTTAGGAGAGACTTTGCCTCCCTGTGTGTACTCTACCGTCTCTACAATGGGTTGTGTTCAGAAGAATTGTTTGATATGATGCCCACAGCCACATTCTACCATCGCACCGCTCGCCATCGTCAGGGAGCTCATCCACATACATTGGAACCTAAATGGTCGCGCACAGTGCGGTTTCAGAGAAATTTTCTCCCGCGAACAATCCCGTTATGGAATGAGCTCCCTGCCACGGTTTTCCCTGGGAACTACAGCATGGGGTTCTTCAAGAAGGGGGTTAATAGGTTTTTGAAGGGTCGGCAACGCGCACGTGGTGCCCCTGGTGTCGCAGGCGTCCATAGGCTGCGGTAGCCGCTTACCATCAGGCGGGCCGTATGCTTGTTTGCCACCGTCGTGGTATAAACAAAAAAAAAAAAAAAAAATACTTTTTACGATTGTTTTCTGTAGTTCATAATTATAATTACTAACTACATCATATAGTTGTAGTTAGTGTGGCGACTTCCACATTACAGCACAAAGAAAAATATACAACAGCGCTATCTAGCGAAGTTACAACGAATTACAAAGTATGAACGAAACGTATGAATGTAATGAACTACAATGCAATACATTCTCTGGGAAGAAGCTACCTGACGGAGTTAACCACAACAAGTGGAGAATTTATTGCCTCGAAACCGGCAGTCCTTCAGGAAGCAGAAGGCTTCTATGGCTGGTTATACGCTTCGTGTGCACCTCGACCTGATCCCAAAAACGCATACATCAGAGCCCCATTGACACGCTACTATACCGAAGACCTGCCAGAAGTCAACACATCAACAAAATCGAGCGACCTGTTAAACAGTTCAAATATGGAAAGAGGAGGAGGACAGAGTTCCAACAGAGTTACTAAAGGCTTGAAGTAAACTTATAGTGAAGGAGCTCAAAAAGTTTTTGGAGAAGTTTGGAGGCGCAGGGCAGGAGTATGGTCGTACTGCGTATTATTTAAAAAGGGTGAAAAGAGCATGTTGAAAAACTATCGACCCATTTTCTTGTATTTTCAGATCATTAAACCGTTTTCAGGTGTCGTCATGAAACCATCGTAGGCAATCTGCCTGATTGGCTATACAGTCATGTGCTGAAATATCTCTACAAAGCCGCCACCATGGCCGTCCATGTACACAACCAGCAAATAAGGCTCATACCATTGCATTGAAGAGTGAGATAAGGGAATGTTATATCCCCAACATTATTCACAAATGCAATGGAGGAACGTTGAACTGCAAAAGGACGAAGCACCACCCTAATTGGTGAAAATATTTCTCAAAGGATGCCGTAGGTAAAATTTATTTTTATGCTATAGGTAATTATGAAACCATACAGTCTTTATCACTTGACACACACTTAGTTGCTTCATTTTGAATCATTGTTAGTGTGAATTGACAATAAAATGCAAATCCCACCTAATATATAGCTGTGACATATCAAAGATGTTGTTTTAAGCATATTACTAAGTACAGAACTGATGTATATTTAATCTTTACAAATCAAAATATCGTCGTCCACTGAACGAAATTCTTCCCCAAGGAGCGTCAACCATCCCAGTCTTGGGTAATCCACATCCATCCCCTGCTGGCCACCTTCTTTAAAGAAGGAAGTCCATGTAGAAGTATCAAAATCGGTCATTTTTAAACGTATTTTTAAAGGTGATAAAATAATTATATTGTTTTGAAATTTTAACAAAAATTTATTTAACCTTTTAACAGTACAAAAAAGTTTTTTTTTCCAAAATGGCGGCTCAGGATCATTTTTTGGCGGCTGCCTACGGCGCGAGGTGCCAAACTGCTGCATTTATCACTGTCAATCTATCGATCTGAAACAAAAAAATTGAAGTGTTTTCGTTTTATACTTACGTACGTTTTATACTATTTAACGGAAAGGATAAACCTAAAAAAAATAAAAAATAAATAAAATTCGTTATAAAATAAGCCTTTGAAAAAAAAGTTAGAATTTAGGGCTATTTTTGTGACATTTTTGACCCCTAAAAGTAATTAATTAACGCGAAATATCAAAGTTTTAGGTTTATCCTCCCGGTAGTAATGTAGAAAAAGGTCTCACCAAATTTCAAACAAATCGGTCTATAACTTTTTGAGTTACAACACGAGCAGTTTTTAAAAATACAGTTTCGAGATAATCGCGTTTAAAGTTTTAGTACAGGAAAATGACTAGTTTAAGTTACTTACCCATTAATCAGCAATCCCAGGTCCATACGATAATCCTTCCTCCTCTTCAAAAAGCTGATTTTCTTCTAATAACTGTTGTTTACGAGCTGTACGAGCATCTTTTGTCTCTGAAAGGCTCTTGCGATTCTGTCGGGATATTCGCGCCTCGTCTGTATTGAAAGCAAACACTTTAGCACAAGTGCCAACAGACAAATTTAAAAGGTTCATTATTCTTAATACTGAACTGAAACCTTCATTAAATATCCCAGCAGCAATGTATGCTGAGATTTCAACTATTTTCAGTCCAGAATGCAGATGTTTTGGTGATAATCGCCAAAGTGTCGCGTTGAAACTTTCATTTGCATTCTGTGTATGACCACCAAGGCATCGCTCAAGCAAATCATCTTTGGACAAATCTTCGTATATTGGTAAGAGATGCTGTTTTATTTCTTCACCAAGTAATGGAGCTAAATCTTCGTTTTGAGGATCTTGATTTAGAGCAATAGCCTTTTGCCACTTACACCAGCTATCGACACCTACTGTGCAGTTTTCATGGCGCGGTTCTTCTTTAGTTGAAAAAACATGATAATAAGTTGCCATTATGGCTTTTTTCAGCTCATCAACATTGTTAATATTTATCTGAATGCTCAAACGATAGTATTTTGTTAGTTTTTTCACAACTTTATCAGTTAGTTTTCTTTTCCCTGAAAGTTTCTTTTCTTTTCTTACATTTCTAACTCTAGAACCCATTCTTTTTTCTATATAGCCAATACATTCACTCTTCACAACAGGTAGCTCATCACCGTAAGGTTCTAAATCTTGAATAGCCTTGAATGTTTTAAAATCTCCGTCGCCAATGTAGTTACTATATTTTACTCCAAATTTTTCTTCAGAAGATGAAAACATTTCTTTCATGGCATCAACTTCCATCTTTCCTGCCGATCCTTCGTAATTTCTTTGACATTCATCTTCGTGATATTCAAACCACTTACAGAATTCTTCTGTATGAGTCTTTTTTTTCCAGTAATTACAACCTTGACAATATTTACTTTTGGTTCTCAAATCAATGACTTTCCCTGAATAATAACCGATGAGTGTTGCAACACCGTACTTTGATTTGAAGCCACGCTTTTTCCACGTGCCATCACCAGATACTTTTAAAATATTTCTTTCCCTTCCTTGTTCGGCATTTTTCTCTATTTCTTCTTGAACTGCCTTCTGCGATAGTGACTCAAATGATAATTTAGTTGCCTTATAAATGTGCTCTACGATGTTAGCGTAACAACGTTGACTCAAGCCACTACATAAATCCATCAGATTTCAAAAGACATTTATTCCTTCTCTTGCAACGCCTAAAAGTCTCATGACAAAGACTAATTTTCGATTTATTTCGTATCCATTATTGATGAAAGGTCCTGAATTTATCATTCTATCACCACATGGACACCTGGCAACAATTTTAAACCCAAGACCTCTGCAACCACTCTCAGTGAAATTTATCTTTTGATTACACTCTGAGCACTTCACAAATTGAGATAAAGCTGTAAACACCGTAAAAAAATCAATTATTCTGTACCCGTGCTAAGGATTAACAATTATATCTTCCATATCATGCGTATGGAGTTTTTTTTCGCTAGCACTCTCATTTTGGCTTGTACTGGCTTCGAATTTTTCACCTTCCTTATCCATAAACTGATTGCCCTGATAACGTCGTTTTGTAGGATTATTTCGTGCAATATTGCCTCGCGTACCTTTTTTATAATTCGGCATTTTTATGCTTCGAAATCGACTGAATACTACAAATTTTCAGGCTAGAATAACTACGCACGAGAACGCATACGTAAGCTGCACCGCTATCACACGTAGTCAAATTCAAACTAAGCAATCCGAATTGAAACAATACCTACGCGTCGAGCACAAATTGTTACCTGTTCAATTATGCACGATCTACATTAGCGAAAATTGTTTGATCGATGTCGGATTATAGGGGGGAGGCGGATTAGACAGGGGCCAGATTACCGAGGGTCCACTGTATTTACATACTATAGTAATATAATAGTATATTTATATATATATATTTACATATTTACTAATTTTTTTTGAAGTCGTATCGTTATATATATATATATATATAAGAGTATTTATTTCCAGTTATAGGTCAAAAGGATTGCATTGTCATTATAACAGAAGGACCTTTTTGTATGGCGCGGTCCGACAACCTGACTCTTTACTTTACAGTAGGCGCTCCGACTTACTTCATTCAAATAGCTATAACTTAGCAAATATTCGAAATTTTTCTTCCTTTTCTCGTCAGTATACGCTCAATATTCCATATTTTTAGATTATCGAAAAAAAAAATTGTTTTTTTGAAAATTTTACATGGACTTCCCCCCTTAAGTCGTCGGTGCCCGAAACTACGTTTGCCCAATCGTGGTCTCCACTTTAGTACACTTCGGCTCTAGCATTAAATACTTACAACCTAGCAATAATTTTTTCTACACTATAGAACACAAACTGCTGTAAAACGTTTAGTATAATAGATGAAAGTATCATTATAATTAACTTGTATTTAACTACCGTAAAACGGTTAACAAGTAAAGATTTGAATATTGTTATTCCCAACTGCTAGAATGTCATGGAGACTCTATTAAGCCATCTAATCGTCGCAAACTAGTTAAGGGGTAACTATTTATATGGTCTTAAATATCTCGCAACTCATCACCTTCTACGTGAACTCTACGACGTAGCTGTCTACGTGTTTCTAATTAGTTTATATCATCAATGTGTTGTTGATTTTCCATGCAAAAAATTGTTTTATTTGAATTTTTATGTATATCTCTAGACAGAGTAAATTTATAAAGGAGAATATTTAATCATGGATTAATGCGACCACCCTCAATTTGCCTCAAAGAAGTTAATACAAAATTGGTAAATTATACATATTTTATACAACCTGTGAAAGAAATTTAAACATTTTTGCATAGTAGTAAAATGGTAAATATTTCTAATTCTATATTAATATATATTATATAGCGATGATTAGAAAATCATAAGCTTTCAAGAGTTTCACTAAAAAGAAAACTAATAGGGATTTATTTTTCCAGAGTGAAATATTTAGGTTTTGCCTCTCAGTGTGAGTATTTAAATAAAGTCACTTCGTGTAGTGGCAGTATTCTAGACCAGTCACTATGCTTAATAGATGCATTGGATTGTAATATTTAATGTCTTCATGAGCATTTATTTTATATCTCTGTTGAACTATCCAGGTATATTACACAGCCTTTTATAGTTCACTCCTGGAAAGTTCTTCTTAGGAAGAAGTTTTATGAGTACGTTGCATGTTAAAAACTGTGCAACATAAAATTAAATTTTAATAAAAGAAAATAAGGACCGTTCAAAAACTTCAAACTTTTATAAAAAATTGTTTAAAATTGTGTCCCTAACCTACTATACGATCCAATTTTTAATACAGGTAATGGTTTCTTTGTAAAGAACTTGTGATAAAACTGAATTTAAAACTAATGAATGAGTTTACCACGTTATTAACACACGGTGTTAATGATGAAAGTTGAGGTGATATTTTTGCTGACGACCTTACATTCTAATTGCAAATAATTATTAATATAAAAAATATCACTTCAATGTGCCTGTCAGGATGAATTTTATTGTTATAAACTGATGCTTGATTTCTAAAATTTTGCACACAAATAAGGAAAACAATCAAATCAGTTTATGAATGGCAGATATCAGAGCGAACAAATGGAAAATATACCAATAATCTTTATTAGAACAACAAGCCAGTGTAAAAATTCATTTGCGTACGAAAAAAACCATATTAGTTATAAACAGTGTTGTGGCTATTAGTGCTCACCTCCGGCAATATGCAAACATTAGCGTTTAATGTTAATACAGGTAAAATAACAATTATTTAGGTAACTTGTACAATACAAAACGAAACTATAATAATACCAATTAGGTGTGTGTATGTTCTTCAAGGGAAAACATACAATTACGCATCATAAGACTTAGGTGTTGTACGCTCCGTATGTCGAGGGAATAAATAAAAATTATGTAATTACAATTGTACTAATTTAAATGGTAACTATTCTGTTTATACTAGTTTAATAGAAAATTAATATAATTTTCATAAAATTATCCCATCTAATTAGTTTTTACTAAGTATGAGAATTATTTTGAAACGCTTATTTTAAAATCATTGTTAATTATTAAGCGCTTTTAAATTACCCTGTCTTGTAACTTTGTTCAACGAGAGTTAATAAAGTCCTTAAGCTTATTTTCCCCACCATTTCTAAATGAAACTTTTTTATGTGTTTTCTGAACTTAGACATGGAGTGTTGATTAAATGAGGAAGGTATATACTACGAAGTACTTAGAAGATATTATGATAGTGAACGAAAGATATGCAATTCACTTTCATGTCATTTATGACATTATTTATTATTGAACTCATTCTCATTTACTATAATTTATCATTATAATATAACACCGTATACTGAAGAACATAAGACTCTCCAGATGCTGCAAGTGTCACTTGGAATACAAATTTATGCAAACGCAAGTGATCGCTATCTTGGTTAGGTCGCTGTAAGAATGTTTTACCATAGAGAATAATGGAAATAAGAAGACATACGATACGTTCCCCGCGACGTTCGCTTGTTCTCCATATATTTTGTTTTGATTAACAACAATGTAGACAACCCACGTTCCTACACGCTCATATTCTACTTTATTGAATACGACAACATTTGGACAGACTAGGCGTGCCAAATGTGAAGTATGTGTTATATAATAATTTTTGTTATATTTTTGTTATAATCACTGTCAATCGGCATATTGTGCCCTACACGTAAAAAAAATGTATTTACTTACACTTTTTTCACGAAGTTAAAAGATTTTATGGCAATATATTTACTATTCATTTCTAAAATCCGCATTTCACGACTTTAAATTTAAGCATTTTGTATAAAGCTTAGACAAATTAATCTTTTAAAATATTCTCTTGTTGCCATTTATGAAATGATGGTATAGATTAATACAATCTTTAAATTCAACTTCGTAAGCTGCAATAACGTCAGTACCACAATAATTCCTATTATTAAATTTTTAGAACTTCGTTGGTTTGTAATGACATACTTTTTGACTACTTGAGAAACGATTAGTAAAACACTTTAATGTTGACGATTTTTCGTGATGTCATTATAATTTTTTTTTCAATAGTAATATTTCTTGTCTACTCTATGTTAGGTTAGTGAACAGTATTAATATCTCTTCAATTGATCCTATGTACGCAGTGGACATGCATTGTACTTCTATTTGATGTAAGATAGTGTTTTTGCAATCAAAAGATAAGAAACAACAAGTAAAAAATGTACTGTGTTTCTCGTTGTTGATTGCTAAAATAAAAGTTTCTACGAACGGAGTTCAGTGGTGCTGGTAATTAGTTTTACTGCGTAGAATAGTATTATAAAATAGTATTAGGTAAATAAAGATTCTACATATATGCTAGATTGAAGTTCTCGACACTGAGAATAATACTTATCTAGTATTTAATAGGTTTGCTAGCAAACTGATAGACTAGATATTTACTGTTGTTTTATATTCTAACTGTTGCGATAGGATATGGAATTTGATAGAAATCAAGTTGTCTGATCACTATTTTTTTTACGTGGGAATGGATATTTGTCCATATTGTAAGATTATTAGAGGCATTCGACGCACTTCCTAGAATAATATTAATTAAGGAATTATGTTAAACGACGATTGTGTTTGTAAATTGTATATAACGTATTCCCATTTCAAATAGTAGTTAAGCTATTTACTTATTTGTGGAATGTGTTGTACAAAAGCTTTTCTTAAATAGGGTCTACCGACCTTGCTACTAATGATAAACTGCTTCTCGTACCTTAATTTTTTGCTACTGGTTAAATGTTTGTCGAATAATCGGCAATTTTTTTAAATGTCCCTTTTTTCATAATGTTTCAAATCATATCATAGAGGTAAAATGCTTCAATGTTTAAAGAATAATCCCAATCTCCTGTCACACACTCACAGAAGTTAGTGAAATAAAAAGTTACGAAATAGCCTTCTCCTTTTGTTGAAGGTGGTTATGAATACCACTACGTGCCGTGTGATTCGTTCTATAAATACGGCAAGGTATATTTTTGTGTATTATGTGGTATGCATATGTATCAGACCCAAGACAAATAGTAGACTACACACGTCATTAAAACGACCTTTCGGCTCGCATTTGGTGATAAAATGCTTCTCTTATTGTACCCTCAAGGCCTTAAAAATACGTATTCGCATGTAAAATAACCTTTGTTCTATCAACACTGATAAATATGTATCACTTATGAAATAAATTCTCCTTGCGACGAAGCCCCTTTGTTCTCCCGGTGTTTTATTGTGTTATTTTAGATTATCTAGAAAACCTGCAGTAGGGCTTTCAGGTAATCCACAGTTTAAATATACTGCAAAGTTGAATTTAGCTGGTTATCTGTGTCAAAACAACAATAGTTACAGAAAAAAGGAAGACATGTTTATCTGCAGTCAGTAAAATTTATAAATTTTAGTATCAGACCGGGGTCAACAGCGGACAGCAATAGGCTTAAGTATAGGTATAACATTTAAACGAGTAATAAAGTTACTGGTTGGAAATAAATCGTATCACACTGGTACTTAACCAGTAACACTATTATGGAGAGCCATTCTTCAGCAGAAATGCACCGGCTAGACAGGATTAATACGACAGCCTGACAGTAAACCCGTGCTAGGCAATTCTTTTATTATTATTCATCGAGTTAGTGGGGTTTCTGTTTCGTTTCAAGTCACGGGGAAGGGGATTCACAGGGCCGTAACGTGGTTATGATTATTCGGTTACAGGCGTCCATAGATGGCGGTAGTCACTTATTATTGAATACCGTATACTCATTAGTTTCTCAATGCTAAAAGAAGTTTTTAGCACGGTTGCAAGAAATTCTTACCCGTACTTCATAATTAACGCTTGCCAATCTTCTAACTTTTAATGTAGTTCCATTAATGTCTAAAGTTGATTTTTGAGTAAAGTTTTACTGTAGTTAATATATATATATAGTTTTTATAATATTTCATATTAATACTTAATTATAGCCGCTGGTAAGTTACTGGCAAGAGGTTTTGAAAATTTACACTTACAATATTCAGATTTCAGTAAGCTGCGTTTACATAAAATAAAATATTTCTTTAAGAGTAACTTTTCCAGATCATTGGTAATCTCTTTAGCCAAATGTAAAGTTGAATAAACCAATATGTAAAATCTCTTCTGTTTTATTTTAATTTATATATGTATTACAAAAAAAGTAGTTTGTCTGTCACAATGCCCACGAATGTAAAAATAACGCCTGAACGTGACTAGCGTGAAAGTATTCGAGAGGATTAATGACATATTGTTTTTCAATTGCTATGTATCTACTCAAAACTTTAATGACCTGCAATAGATAATTTCAAGACTCTTTAATAGTCCACTGCTAGACATAGATCTTCTTACTTTGTACCAACCCGTATAAGATTTCTTCAAGCCACGTGTTGGACCACCTCAGGGAACTTCTGGATGTTAGCTTGACGTGCAGACACTTGCCTGAATGCTGGATGGTCAAACTAGGGAAGCCGGGACAGCTGACTGATTCAGTCGTGGCCTATAGGTCTCTCGTGTTACTGGACCAGGTGGTTAAATTGTGTGAGAGGATAATCTCTGTCCGCACCATCTGGCATATCTACGAGGCCCCAATCTATCGCACGTCCACTTTGATTTTCGAGCGGGACGTTTGACAGTCAATGTCGTGTTGTGCCTGAGGACCGTGTCCGAAACGGTGAGCTGCAGCAGTGTGCTGATATATATGACTATTTAGAGGAACGTACAGTCATGTACGAGGTCCAAGATGGTGTTGTGAGGTGGTGACTCATATTGTGCAGTGTCTCACAGAGGTCTGTCCTCATACTACTTCTGTGGAATATAGGCTACGACTGGGCCCTTCGAGGTCGTCTCAGTATTGTTCTGCCTGGGCGGCGTAGCGTACGACCCTCACTGCAGTTATTATAGGAGATCCTTCACTACCACTGTTTTACTGCGGTCGTAACCTTCTGCAAAGACGTCATTTCGTGAAAGAAAGTTGCGGAAAAGCACCATGATTACGATCTCCACTCGGACTCAATTCGCAGCCGGTGAATCTGGTGGCGGAGGCGGTGGACGGGACGGATTTTCGCTTCAGTCCACTACAATGGCCAACCGCGAGGAGGTAACTGCCGCGTGTGCTATACGTCAACTAAGTAGAAAGTACAACTTAAGGTGGTACCCGCCTTAGCGGGCAGGTGCTAGGAGGGGTCTGGATGTCGTAATAGCAATTGTTCCCGGATCCTTTCTATTCCAGGCGCAGAGTGGTTTTAGACGGTCTGATTCTGACACACAAACTCGCCGCAAACCCTCATCGGGTGACGACCTGTAGGTTTCCACATGCCAAAAAAAAAGTGTTTAACCTGCGTAGTAGTAGTAGTAACTTAGTTTACTTATCTTGAATGTAAATAAGTATACTATTTGTTTATATTCAATAAATATTATTCTCTGTGTACAGTGAACCTTAAGTCGTAAATTAGACATATGCCATCATTGTCTATCTCTACGGTACTGATAAGGATTTTATACAGTCTCATAATTCACATATTTTAAGCTTTACTCGACCGTAAACATTGGTAATAGTCCTCTATGTCAACTGTCTGTGACTATAAAGTTGTTTACGTTTTCCCATTTTGATTAAGATTGATTTCAATATTTAATGTTAAAGGCTTTCCTATCGGTTATATACATAAGTGTTATTCTTTTGTGGGGAATCCAAGAATTGTTTCTAAATATTCTGCAACTATGAGGCCGCCATTACACATTTTCATAGTAGGTGGTCTTGTAACAAATGTTAAGGTTCACAATGAAGTTTATTTTAATTCAATACCATCGTTTAAAAAAAGACTACAGAAATATAAACGAATATCATTACTAGGCTTTGCAGATCTCCATAATTTAATAAACGAATGATTCTAATATCAATAATAATATATTCTTAATAATATGTTATTTAAAACTTCAATACTATTATTATTAACACTTTAAACAGTTGCGTAAGATATCTATTCCCAAAAGTAATATTGTGTCCTTGTCACTGGTAACATTATGTTTATTCTTTAGATAGAGTGAACCTAACGGGTAGTAGAGAAACACTGATTTCAGCATGAACGGGCCAGTTCAACCGGGGCAGTACTAGCCTTCCACAGAAGATCAACCTAAAGCGACAGCATCTGTGCTGTCGGGCAGAGTGGAGTCACTTTGGCACTCTCTTAATATAATAATAAAAAAGAGCACCGATTGGGATATAAAAATCAGCATGTTCGTGTAAGGAAATGTAACACAATATTGTCTCATAAAGAATCTGAAGAATCTGAATTCTATCTTACCTCACATTCACTATATATACTAATGTATATATGTAATATATATGTAATCTATAATTTGACCTCCTTCATGGATGTATATAGATTAGTTTTATCTTTGCCTTAATCTAAACACAATTATTATTTTAATGAAGCACTTGGCTGGACAATTAAAATAAACATGAAATGACAAAATTTGCCTAAATGTTCAAGCTTTGTATAATAGTTCTCACACGAGGGAACTATTAAATTGCTGTCTAAGGTATTTTATTTATAAAAATAGTATACTATGATATATAATCTAATAGACATGATCAACAAATATTATGTGTATAATACACTTTTTAGTAGTTTTAGAGTGGATGACAAACGAGAGAGTAAAAACTCCAACCATTTTTGCCAAAAAAATAAACGCGCCGTTTTACACTTTGCACAATCGTGGAACAGCCGTGAGCCACGTAATGTAAATAAAATTGAGAAGGGCGCTTTATTATGGGAAGACTGAGGAATATGTGATGAGTAATGACTATTTACTTATGGATTCTCAAAAGGCTTATAATCTAAGATATTATGTTTTGTCGTACAAAAGCCTGTTGTTGTGCTACAATTAATATACTAAAATATAAACCCATGAAACGATAGGAAGAATTTCATACAACACTAAAAGTAAGAGGGAATAGATTTTTACAAAAGTAAACAGTATTTTTAAGTCCTACTGAAATTTTAGTTTGATAAAAATAATTTGGTCCCTGAGCTGAAATATACAGTAACTTAAACCTTCGCTTGACAATTGATTGCTTCTCCTAACAAGAACTCTTTTCGTTGAGACGTAATGTTGTCTGAAAACCCCGTTTGTTACTTGTAACTTTTAGTGTAATTTAGTTCGTGGTACTTTATGGTTCTAAATGTATAAAAGGGTCCTCTCGTATTTTCGACGTCTATCTGTAAACAATATGAGAGAACCCATTGTGTGAAATACTATTCTAATCACTTTTGGCGTTATTTTCGTAATTATTTACTCTTTGAGTGCGGAGTCGAATAGGTTTTGTAGCAATAAATTATTATACGAAAGTTTAAGTTATACGAACGTGGGAGCTAACTCAGTATAGTTTCAGACCATGATATAATATATCTATAATATAAATCTATTCGAACACATTTCAAGGTTCATAAGACGATAGCGCTTTTGAAGGTTTCACTGTATGTGGGAAAGGAAAAGCTCTTTGTTAAGGGAACAAGGTTTGTTTTTATCGTACTTCGTTAAGTTTCAATGTTTTCCCTTTGTGAAGTTCAGTTATGACAAGGTTATTATTAGATTATATTGTTATTTAAGAGTAAAACAAATGTCTTACAGTAACCGAATATTATACAGCATTTACCATTAACGTGAG
Organism: Hypercompe scribonia; assembly: GCA_949316085.1. NCBI lineage: Eukaryota > Metazoa > Arthropoda > Insecta > Lepidoptera > Erebidae > Hypercompe > Hypercompe scribonia. The sequence goes on from OX438975.1 coordinate 15,655,150, forward strand.
CGCTTCGGACGTTCAATGTAATCGTACCATTCTTATTGGACTTTGAGTTACTATTTATAAATAAAAACAAATAGTTAAAAATATGTAAAAGTAGTTTACAGTCTGTGAACAAATAAAGAAAGAAATGTTTGGAATGCATCCTAAAAACAGTTTCAGTTTTGCAAACTTGTTGGCATAATAAAATAATTTTCAGATTGATCTATAAATACCCATCGTATATTTTAATAAATTCGGGTATCAACAAAGAAACACAACTGGAAAATGTATGAAAAACGAATCGCGAATAAATTGGGACTGTGTCATTGTAGAGAATGTAACATTCGTAGAGAGCAAGTATCCGACCAGATGATGAATAATAAAGTTATATGCATTATTTAAATCACGTTACACTTCTTTAAAAGTCACAGTTCAGTTACTTTATATTTAGAAAAACACCTATTCTCGAAGAAAAACTGATGTGCTTATAAAGTATTCATTCAAATGAGCGTTATTAATGTAAAATTATGTGTATATTAAATACTGAAGAAAGTATACATAAAGAAAACTAGATTTGAGACGGACTGTTTAACCGTTGTGTCCGATAGTGGATAGTCAGATGTCCGACCGCCAGAGCATGCCAAGTACTGTCAACTGCCTATCCCGAATGCAATTTTATATTGCTTCATTAATACCTAAAAATATTGAAACTAAATACTTTAAAACTTAAATATATACACTACAGTCTGTATTAGACAAAAAGTGGGCATAGTCGTTTCAAACGCACACACTTTGTGGACTATAATTTTTATTCCATTTATGTAATGGGTGGTAAGTTATTGTAGTGATCCAGGTACATATATTACTAAATAGTGATACCTTTTTGAACGAACCAATGAGGTTTGTATTTGGAATTACGTCAATAATGTTTTTCTTAATAAATTCTTAGCATAGTGCTTACACAGGACAGAGGCAGTAACTTCGACTATTGCTTTTATTCCGGAGTGAGTTTACTATCGGCCCTGAATAAAGGAATAATTTTTTCTCACTCCGAATGCCATAAATGACATTATTTGTTCCTTAAGTGTCATCTTTCCCTTTTCATGTCCAATGAATCAGAACCATTTGCCTTTTATGATATACCGCATGAATCGGACAAAAAATGTCTATTGGAATAATTTATTTTTATAGTCCTCTCAGATTTCAGTCCTGTCAGTTAACAATTTTATCGATACCAAACTATTGTTTCTAACTATAGCTAAGTACTGTTACTGTAACAAGCATTTGATATAATAAATATTTTAAATAAACTACTTAACAAATTTGAACCTACTTAATGGTGAATTTCTGTATTTGGTATTTTATTACATTAACATGTTTGAATATATACGCTTACATTACAGGATAAGTCACATATATTTCTTAATACATACACATTATAAATTACTTACACCTAGATACAGAAAAAAGGATCACACTCTTCACATAATATTGGATCTGGGATAGCATAGAGGCCATGAGTTCTGGTTCAGCACCCATTATCAGTAGCCACTAGATCAACAAGTCTCTTTGTGATCACAGGAAAGCGAAGTGCCCTAACGCAGAATGTTTTAGAATGTTTCGGTTCAATTTTATTTATACCGTAGGAGAGTGATACTTCAGCACAAATAGACTGTGGTGACTGACCTCACAGAAAACCAGTGTTATACAATTTTTTGTTGCATTTCACTATTCTCCGGTTACGTGTGCTGTCACTTTTGACGTTGCAGTTGTGTATGGGCTGCAGTAGTTAAGTACCATAGGGCTTTATCTGGTCTTGCCTCTTACACCAAATGTTTTGAAAATTAAATATTATTCTTTACTGAGAAACTAAATTACTAAATTGTGTAGTCAGAGAAAAAAAGGAGCAGCGATTGTTGAGGCTTTTTTCCTTATTTCGTTATCCTCGTTAGTATGGCTTTTCTTTTATTTAAATTCATTGTAACGAGGTATAAAAACAACGTAGATTTTTTTTTAAAGTCAGTTGTGAAATAGAGTAACCCACTTAGGATTTGTTTATTTATTTATAGTTTATGCACATAAAAAGTGATAACGGCGGATTTAATGTCGTAGATATTTTCTACTAGCCGACTTTAGGGCGATGCAGAGCCAAAACAAGGTAGTCAACTATTATATTACTTTGTAATTAAGTGTAAGTGTTTTGCGTCAAATCTGTATGTACAATCGTCAAAACCTCTACTCTTTTGTATAATTGGGTAATATTTATACCATACCTTTGTTAGTTTTCTAATAACGTTCACGTTTTTAGAATGTCAATTAGGTTAGGGAGTCGGGCGACTAATTAGTATAAGCAGTAGTTAACTAGTAAGTAAGTAGTTATAATCATATGTAACTTAACCACGGTGAGGCAAGTCACAGGTTCGATTCCCGTCCGGCCCCAAATAATTGTGTAACGAACCACGAGGCACAGAACCAGGATGATTCAGAACATCGGAATGTGCGTCATATCGCGTGATGTAAGCGGCGCCAATAGACCACGCCTAATCTATCAGTGCATCTATTGTTCCGGCGCCCGAGCAACAGGGATGGAAATCGCGCGGCTATATTCACTCCAAGCTTCCTGCGTTCCCCCTCCGCAAGAGTAGTGTCGGGTGCAATATTTTTATATAAATACCTGTCGTAAATAAAATCTACACACATTTCCTTACTTGCATAGCATCAGTCGTTTAATTTACCTCACTGCCTCCATAGTTCCTGAGTACTACCATTGCACGTACACTACGTAATAGTACCGGTTTAGGGTTTCCTAACTCTAACCGTACATCTACACTGGTGACCACCGACGTTTGGATACAGCAGTAGTTATCCCGAGAAGATGTCCATCGAGATACTTACGCGGACTGTAGCGGAACTCAGTCGCAAAATATTACGTATGGTTACCTGCCTTTGAACTTAGACCTAGACTTCGCCGTGCTTTCACCTGGCGCTTTATCGTTGCTGACGTATCAAAACCTATCATCAGCATCGACTTTCTAGGTTACTACAACCTGCTAGTTGACTGCCGCAACCAACGTCTAATTGATAACCTCACAACGTTGTCAGTCTCAACTCTGTGTCAAGTTTCCACAGAGGTGATCTCATCAGTACGTACCACTGTTGGTACTTCTACTTACCATCAGCTTCTAAGGGAGTACCCTGACGTCACTCGCCCCGCTGGAAGGCCTCAAACAGTAAAACATTCGACTGTACACCACATACGTACAACCCCAGGTCCATCAGTAGTCAGTCGCCCTCGTCGTCTGGATCCAGAACGTCTAAAGATTGTGAAGACAGAATTTGAGGAGATGCTGCAGAATGGTACAGCACGAAGATCAGACAGCTCTTGGTCCTCACCGCTGCATCTAGCCCGCAAGAAAAATGATGGATGGCGTCCCTGCGGTGATTATAATTATAGGTCTTTGAACGCCCGTACCATTCCAGATAGATACCCTGTTAAGCACCTGCAGGACTTCACACATCAGCTGGCAGGTAGTACTGTCTTCTCCACCGTCGATTTGGTGCGCGCCTATAATCAAATACCAGTTTTTGAAGAAGACATACCCAAAACAGCAATTATCACACCCTTCGGCCTTTATGAATTCCCGTTCATGACATTCGGACTTCGAAATGCTGCTCAAACCTTCCAACGCTTCATAGACGCGGTCCTTCGTGAGTTAGATTTCTGTTTTGGCTATTTAGACGACATTCTAATCCACAGTCAGGACCCCTATCTCCATCAGCAACATCTGAGGCAGCTGTTCGAAAGACTGTCAATGTACGGTGTACTTATAAACACAAACAAATGTGTATTCGGTCAACCGGACGTAAACTTTCTTGGCTTCAGAGTTACAAAAGCAGGGATACAGCCTCTAGACGTAAAAATTCAAGCTGTACAGGACTTCCCTACACCCAGAAATATCAAGGAACTCAGAGGCTTTCTGGGGATGCTGAATTTTTACCGCCGCTTTATTTCTAATGCTGCTGCCATACAAACTCCTCTCAACGCATTACTCATCGGTCCGAAGAAAAAGGGTACACAAACAATTGAACTGACACCTGTTCTTCTGGAAGCTTTCAACCGCTGTAAGGCTAGTCTTTCAGAAGCAGCACTCTTGGCACACCCGGACTCACAAGCAGAATTATCTATACAAACAGATGCCTCAGACTCTGCGATTGGAACGGTATTACAACAGCAAAAAGGTGAGATATGGCAACCGCTAGCATTCTTTTCCAGAAAGTTAAGTTCAAGTCAGAAGAAGTACAGTCCATACGATCGCGAACTATTAGCCGTCTATGAAGCCATAAGATATTTCCGTTTTATGGTTGAAGCTCGGACTTTCGTGATCCTAACAGACCACAAACCACTCACTTTCGCTTTTAAAACGAATCGAGAGAACTGCTCACCACGACAATTCCGATATCTCGATTTCATAAGTCAGTTCACCACGGACAAATTGATGACGGATTGATGTAGATACGATTCTTCAAGTAATTCTAAAATAAGAAGTCTGCTTGGGATAGATCCGGACTTCTGGGTGGCCATGGAATGTCGCCTCGTCTGGAAATCGGCTTTTCTGGAAACATGTCTTTAACCACCGACTGGGACTCATTGGATGTGTGACAAGTGACTCCATCTTGTTGAGTAAATATGTTACGATTGTAGCCAGCAAATTCCAGTAGCATCGGTCCCAAGAACTGCCGTAACATGTTTGTGTGAGATGTTAGATTCAAATGTTAAGGAATTTTTGGTCCACCCTATACATATAACCATTTTTCAATCATTGACACACATATTATTGCGTGTTGTGTTGTGCATACCACACAAGTAGGCAATTCAAGTAAGAAACTTGATCAAACGAACCAATAAAAATGAGTTATGACAGTCTCAATACAATCTCTAAATAAGCTCCTATAATAAAGAAGTGGATACGTATTTTAATATTTTGATATATGTAAATGTAAAAAGTATACCATTAGGATTTACTAGATAAATAAATTTGCGTTACATAAAGGTTTGATAATAATAAGTAAAACATGTTACAAATAGGTAGACTGACATTAATTGTAGTTTCTGTTGTAAATCGAACTTGATTTATGTTATAAAGTTTAACTTTGTGCATCCTTAATATCCGGATCTCCGAAAAGTTTCCGGGACAACGGCCATGTTGTTACGAAAATTTTCGGTGTTAAATGAATCAAAGGTACACAATATCAGGGTTTTCCGTTTACTCTATAGAGACACTTATGAATATAATTTTTTTTTTATCAAATAACATCTACGTTGTTGTGTGTAAACGACTGTCTCACTACTAGCGCAGCCGTTATATCATAGTTCAACGGATATAAATAAATAGATAAGAGTTATTCCAAACGTATCTGATTACTAAAGTCTTAGGCCGTCATAGCGTGGGCCGCCATACTGCATTGATAGAATTCGCAATGAGTATGACGACCACTCTTGGATTATATTCATGGTTTCCATCAGGCAGAGTAGAACCACTTCGGTAGGCCAAAAATAAAAAAACCTAAAAGTAATATAGTAATATATGGAAGTAAGATGCTTTCTAATTCAACAACGGAGTTGAAGCAAATACATAATTTACATAATTGTTCAGAGGGTAATTATATCGGTCCACACTTAAAATTTATGCGAGATTTCAGAACAGAGGTTATCATAGTTGGTACTTGACACAGTGTTGTCTATCTAGGAGCTGACGAAAACATACTAAAAAGATAAAACTAATCCTTACTAACCTATCCTGATGAATAAAATACTAACAGCACTGAGTACAATTTTTTATTCAATGTCAAGAATAGCTACTAAAATTGGAGAAAATAATTATTAACCAAAATAGTACGGATCAGATCATCTGGTCATTCAAATGGAGAAATATAAACAGTATGGTATCACGTGGTGTTGTAGGCTAAAATCTTTCTATGGATAGGCCTATGTCCAGCAGTGGACTATTAAAGGCTGATGACGATATCGATAAAACCTATAAATTAGACCAACCTTATCAATGTTATGAACGTGGAGTCGAAGCCATATGAGATTATACATTAAACAATATTTGAACGATAAGTAACGTATTCAATGTGAATAAGTCAAAATAAGTCTAATTCGTAATGTCTTGTCAAGTATTTAAGTTGAAGGATGCTAACATCGGATTACACTAATCCAAAGAAAACAACAGTAAGTAAGTGTAGATCGTGTTTATAGGACTTGTGATTATCCTATGATAACAACCCATAGTTTGTCACTCTCTTGAAAAAAATATATTAGATTAGATTGTCATTCCTTTTTCTACTTACTTTTTTTAATGATTACAAGGTTTTTTATCCAACATTTTAAAAAGATTAAAAATAAAAATATGACTTTTTTTGAGGGCTTGCCAAAGTATTCTAACTAATTATTGTTTTAATTTTTGTTTCAAAATAACTGTTTTCAAAATCTACCTCGAACACAGAAACCAAAAATCTGTGAAATAGTTTGCCTTTGAAAATATTTCATAATTAGTGATTAGGTATATTTATTTTTAATAGAAAATTAATTTCTTAAAGTCTTGTGCCTGTTAAAGCTTTTGCTGAATATAAATAAATATTTTATATTCTGCCAAAAATGAGACTTAATATTAGATACAAACGTTACATTTGTTTTGTTTTATCTTCTTGTCCTTCGTAAGAAATAAATAAACCATGCTATTAAATACCATTGTTGTTTTTTCTTTGTCCCCAGGAGATTTTGTTACGATTAAAAACAATTTATTCGAATACATATTTATTCATATATCTCCATCCTTTTTTTCTTTTTTTGTACTCTGCGGCAATCCCCACGGATACCACCGAAGGGTGGTTATGTCGGACTCGAACCGACCAAAATCCGCACGCCGTCTCAGGTACCAATAGCAGGGGACCAGGTGCACCCTAGTAAGGAAATCCCTGGAACCCCGACGTACCTCGGACCAACTACGACTGCAGTGGCTCCCTCCTGTGTGGAAACCTCGTGGTTTCTTTACTGCCTTCCTTCCCCCCGAAAGGTTCTGTAGTGCTCGCATTGTCCCCCCAACCTGCTTCTGCTAGAGTGACAGATGGCCTCATCTGTCACCCCCAGACCTGCACTTATGGAGGACGGAGTTCGTCTAGTGATCTCCGGCGCCTGAGTCTTCTGCGGTACCTAGCCCGTTCCCGGGCCTGGCGGACCGATAAAGTTCTAAACCTCTCTCGGTCTCGCTTCGCCATCTCCTTCGCAAGCATAACCTGCTCGCAGAAAGAGACGGCGGAGTTCCACGCGCTCTCGCTCCGTATCATGGCCGCTACCATGTTACCGAGTACCGAGTTATCGAGTAAATATTTTATATTCTTCGAAAAGTGTGACTTTATATTAGATACAAACATTACATGTGTTTTCTTTTATTTTCTTGTCCTTCGTAACAAATAAATAAACCATGCTATTAAATACCATTGTTGGTTTTTCTTTGTTCCCAGGAGATTTTGTTACGATTAAAAACAATTTACTCGAATACGTATTTATTCATATATCTCTATCCTGAACTGAGATAAACACCTAACTCTAGTCTAACACTTTTCTCGGCTATTTAAAATATACATATGTACGTAGTTAACTAAAATGCGAATATTATTTGATCATCTGAGCTTATTATTATGATACAAAGAATCAATTTTAATGATATGTTTGTCTTTAAATACTAAACTACTGTTAACTGCTAACAGTACAGTTCGGTTATAATTTATGGCTGAATTATGCAGTATTTTGGTTACGATTCGGGAGCGTACTTGCATATTCGTAAATTTAAGAATGGTGGTTTTAAAATTATTAGTTATTACTTATTTATGTATTTCTAACAAGTACCTCGATATTCGAGATAAAGATAATATCTGATTATTTCTCAGAAACTAATGTATTCTTTTTAAACCATGATATTTTTCTCATTTCGATATATATGCTATTGCCGGGAATTTTTTATACATACAAATAGAGATCTATCCAATGAAACTCCACATCTGGGGTCGATGAAAGCAAAAATTAACATTCCCACTTTAAGGGTACTAGAAGTATCCTAATAAAAATATTTTTCAATATTTTATTTCTTTTAGCTTAATGTGTATGTTCAAACCAAATTACAGGTTTTTAAAACTAATGTTATAGTTTATAAGATATGCTGTGAACATACGGGTGTACGAAAAGATGGATATGATGAAACTATGAGGGTTCCGTTTTTACCATTTTGAGTACGGAACACTAAAAACTCAAAAAACACTGGTCAACAAAATTTTTATTTCTTTTTGTCCCACGAAAACTTATGTCAAATTTTGAATGTACTAGGGCCTTTAAGTAATAATATATCAAGGGAAAAAAAAATGACACGTCAGGTATCGTCGTTGTGATATAGAAGCATATATTTATTATTTTTGTCTAAATAGAAAAATTTTCTGCACTTAAAGAAGTTATTGTTTAATGTAGATAAATTTAATTTTCGGTAATATTTAGCTTCTGGTAGGTCTCTTTTAAGATTCAAATAATAATCTGCTAGCATACGTGGACTTCATTTCCCTTGGTAGCGCTTCTTCATTAAAGAAATGTCCTGATGAAACCTCTCACCTTGTTCATCACTCACAGCTCTCAAGTTTGCAGGAAAGAAATCTAAATAAGAGTGTAGCATGTGTATTTTTAAGGACATGTTACATCCCAAAGCTTTATATGACACTAGAAGTTCATTTATTAAATCTTTCAATTTGCCGCTCTATAGTTTCTTAAAAATTTTGGACAACGTTCACAAAACTTTTCCGGGCAACTTTTTCTAGATTATTCAATTTCTCTTCAAAATCATTATCCTTTACTAGTTTCCATATTTGTAGACGTACAAATATACCCTCTTTAATTTTTGCCTCGCTGAGTTTGGGGAATTTTTGTTTTAGATATAAAAATTCATTGCCGTCTTTAGGCATAGCCTTCACAAATTTTTTCATTAAGCCGAGTTTTATATGCAACGGTGACAAAAATATGTCATCAGGGTTCACTAAAGGATCACTTTTAACATTTTCATGGCCTGGAGTAAGTGATTCACGCTTGGGCCACACTTTCTTTATGTAGTGACTCTTTTTGTCTCTACTGCCCCATTCGCAAAGAAAACAGCAAAATTTTGTGTAACCTAGTTACAGTCCAAGCAAAATAGCAATGACTTTAAAATTTCCATAAATTTTCCAAGCGTGTTCACCGTATTCAATTTTTTCACGAAGTAATGTCGTATACCTACGAAAGAAGGTCTCTTTCATATCACAACCATGAGCAACAACATTGCTTTCAAGCTAGATTTTGAAGAATCAATGAATAATTGCCAGAGACTAGGAAAGTTCAGCCTGTTTTTTTGATAGATTCAAATCACGTACTAAATCATTTAAATCACTTTGTGTCAATAAATGAGGCTCTTTTGAAGTTGACGATTCATAACTTGAGTAACTTTGTTGAGGTGTCTTACTCTGTTGACTGAGAACAAATTCCGCATTAGAAGCAGAATCCTGACTTTCTGGTTGATTTAGAGGTTTTGGAATAGGCAGTCCAGAACTGTGTGGGATAGGTCTGACGGTCGACGATAAGTTCGGTTACTGGATAGTGTGCTTAGTCTTGGTTGTAATGCTTTTTGTTTGAGTTAAACAAAAATAACAATCGCTTATAAGATCTTTTGGTTCAATTCAAATCATTGATATAGCGAATAGCAAATGTCTAGGTTCTTATTTAGCCCAACCTAATAAGAGTCTCATACACGTTACACAACATGTATGTGGAATCCAGGATTTATCTTGATGCGACACAGAAAATCCAAAGTAACCAAAATAGTTCAATTAATAGCGGGAAATTTCGACCCTGAGGTGTAAAAGTTAACTCTCCACACACATAACAGAATCTGTCGAGGTTGTTTAAACACTTTCATGGTATGTTTACGATGTAACTAACATAAATAAAATGTAACTTAGTTAAATACAGTAATTATACTATACAGTTGCCAAAATAAAGTTTTTCTTACTTAAACGCGTTTTGAGGTTAGAAATGTATTTATAGCTATCACTAAAAAACTGGATGTGACTGCAACAAAACTATATATTTTTTAAATTAAGGGTTACCAACAAAAATAAAAATTTCCACTAAGTCCCTTCCCGCGACCTTTAACTTCACCTTCCATGGTGTTAGGTAATTGGGATTACCTAAGTCTCTATCACAATTGAAGTTTTATACTATCTGCAACTAAACATAATATTAATAAAGAGAAAGTAGACACAGGTGATAAAAGTTTTGGATTAAGCTTGACGTATCGAACAGATATACCTAATAAAAACGTATTCTTTAGAACTTCTAATGAACAAACTTAATTTCTTTCGTATGTATTTATTTTCTTATACTAAGACAGATTAAGATATGAGGCAAATTATGGAATAAGGATGACTAGGTGTTCTTCGAATCTCAGAAAAAATACTATTATTTATTTAATCCGTGTGCTCAAAATGTTTTGTTTGTATTATTCGGTTATTTATCTTTAATCATAAACAGCTGTTCCTCGCATAATCTTCATGTAATTAATTACCTTGGTGTATTAATAAATCAAAATATGCATTAGTTAGATTAATTATATATTATTTATCATCAATTACCTACCGTAGTCCACTGCTGTACATATATTAGACATATATGTATTTATTATTCTATCACACAGCGGAGTTCCTGTGTAAGTATATGTATATGCATGTAAGTATTTAAGAACTTTTAGTAAATCCAGACCCAAAGTATCGGGATTACATAAGCAGTGTACACTGAGTAGTAACTACATATATTGGTATAAATACAATGCTACCGGCCAGAGTTTTACTCTTGGGATATTAAAATATTTATTAAAAATAATATATGAAATCCCAGAGAAATGGATATAATATCTCGTGTAATAGAAGTTGAAATCCTAAATTTGTTGAAAACAAAAGTAAACATCCATCAAAACCCTTGTGAACGCTTATTTTTCTTAGGTACTTTCAAGTGTTGTCAAAACCCTCCGTTAAGAAAGCTTTTACTTTAGGCATTATTTTATGTTAAAACTCTATATTGTGGTATTTTCAATCAAGAAATAATATTCATTTCAACTGTCTCATTTCCACCAACTTTTAGTGTAAAAAAAAATAAAGAGAGCATAAAATACACATTTATTTTTAAAATACAGATTGTTTCAAGTATGTACATAAACATGCACATAGCAACATGTACATAAATACCAATTATTTTTACAACACATTTGCTCATTATGATATTTTGTTCTTGTTGGTGGTAATTTCCGACTTTATTTATTTATTAAAATTCTTATGATATATTCGTTATGTAGATGCCTGTATGAAATGGGCTTATAATTTTTTAAAATAAAATATAACATATTCAAAAAGGACAGGATAAGACAAATATATAGAATCAGTTCAAGTTACGTCTTTGAAGTCTTATAATACAAATTTGAAATGTCACATTGTGTCTAATAATTTAATTAGCTAATCAATCCATAAACTTTGTCTTTACAAAGTTTATACACAATTAAAAAAAAAAAAAAATGTAACTCACTAATTAAGGAATACAAAAAAAACACTCACAAATTATAAAATATAGAGTATAATACTTCAATCTCCTCACTTAAAGTACCTTTGCATGCTATACTAACATCGTTCAAAACAATCCAAAATTTGATGAATTGTTGAATTCGTATTCCCACAAGCTGAAAGTTAAACAAAGGAATTCATTTGTTATCCGTCCACGTAATAAAACATGTCGACACACTGTTACTTCACGTTAAGTTTTGTATACGTAGTGTATTATAATACATAGGTGACTCCTCTACTTGTTTGCTCCTCTGTACCGTAAAAAAAGATTGAAAATAATCGTATTAATCCTTATCCACATAGAGATGAATGCGAGCATTGTTTTCCCATTTTATACTGAACAAACAAGATTTAACAACAAACAAAAACATTGAACATGGGCATTAATTCTGTTGCCCGTCTGTGCCGAAACTAAGCTGGGTCTGTACTATGATTTTATATGATCTTCATAACATTTTACATCCTTTGAACTGTATGTACACATATTTTATTATTAAACATAATTATGTGTATTACTAAATACAAATAGAAAAAAATCGTCTAGACACAGACCAACAAATTGTGTTTGTCACACACATATTTGTGTTGGGTACAAATTGAACCTTCTCTTTATTTTTTTAGTTGATAGAAGTGGTTTCAGACCGCCGTCCCACCCCCTATCGCAGCAATTTATCCGCCATCAAAGGTCCACACTCTGGCGGCTCGCGGTCGTGGCTGGTACAAATCGAACCTACGACTCTGGGCTTTTCATTCCAGGTTAGTAACTACTATATCAAAAAACTTACTATCTTGTCACAGGAATGTCATTTGAGCATAAATTGTAATTTTAAAAGTAAATATTAAAACTAAAAGGTACGCAGTTACGATTTTTCCTATTTATCTATATTATAATTTACAAACAGAATGTCGACTGAAAAACTTCTTTATTTAATCTCAATTTTAGCATTACTTTATAAAATGAGAACAAACTTTTAAAAAGTAATTAGTGCTCGAAGTAAATTATATATATATATATATATATATATATCTCAAGTCACGTCGCAAGTCGTCGGCGTCCTTAACTTTCGAGTTTTCTAAATGGAACAGAAAAACATCTTCGTGTAACACTTTCGTATTTTTCGCTTCGAGCACTTTATGTAAGTGGCCCTGAGAATTTTCATCTAGATACGCACCTACAGTGTAAAAACTTGTTAAGCAGATAAAATGAACTTTTATTTAAACCGAATATAAGTTTAAATAATTTAATACCCTAAAGATCAATGGAGAATAAATACTATAAATGTATGTACGTACGACTTTTGAATATTTTTAAGTAATATTTGCGAAAAATATATATTAGCAATTAGTTTGCTTCGCCGAGCATGTGTTATAATTGCATGTCAATTACTAGTGAAATGCTTTTTACCTTTTTTTAATGTCATCATCATCATCAACAGCCTTTTACAGTCCACTACTGGACATAGGCCTCTCCTTAGTAAGGAGGTTTTGGCCTACTATATACCACGCTGGTCAGACAGGTTGGAAAGGGTTTGTTTCAAGTTTTTCTTCTCTTTGTAATGATGTTGTCTAGCATATTTCGTTCCTTTAGTCGCCTTTTACGACACCCACGGGATGAATAGGGTAACACTACGTATTCTTAATCCGTCACCACACGGACAATTTTTTTACATACTTTGTACACTACAATTTTTATTTTATATTATTTATACTTTGTATATTACATAACAAAGTTTTTTAATATACTTTGTATATTATAATATATTTTGTGTACTACCCTTTTACTTAAATTTTTGCAATTGTGTCGAAATATCAAGCCCCATGATATTTAAAGCAGATGACACTAATAAATGTAGCTAATGCTTGGCTAGACCAAAGAGAAACCGCTTCAGTTTCTCTTGTGCAGTTTAAAATTATAAAAAAATATACGAGAACGGGGTAGAGTACTTGCTAAGTACTAGTTTTACAAAAATTCTACTATAATACTACAATTATACTTCACAAGAAGCAGCTACAGCTGTAGCGAACATACCCGCGACGACACAGTTGCTAGCGACTGCTAGTATAAAATAATAATAATGGAGTAATCATTATGTTTGAAGGAGAAGAGACTGAAATCAATGAAATAAATGATTACACTCGCATTTGACATGAAGCCCAAATTGATGCAGATATTTTAATCAATGAAAGCATACGTTATGCTTCAGAAAGAAGAGAACCTGCACCAAAAATATATCAAAAATGTTTTATGAAAACAAGGAAAAAAGGAAGGCTTCTCACAAACCAATACAATCACTTTCATAAAAGAAATTTACAACTTATCGCCACATTCTAAAAAATGTAGGAGTGGAGAAAATAGGTGTTGCGTCTTTTCTGATGTGCAAGTTCCATTATTGTTCTTTGATTTCATACTCGCGAATTATTTTTATGAGGACTTCAGAATAAATATTTATTGCAGCTGTGATGCACGGGCTCGTAAGGAAAAGATAAAAGTTAATTTCATGGATGGTATTATTTTGGAATTATTTAGTATACATGAAGATTTGGGTGGTTCAACTCAGACTACAAATATCATAACATTGACAGTTCACGTGATATAAATGTTAAAAGGGTTATAAGTTCTTAGCCTGCCACTGCGTGGGTCACCATACTGCATTGTTTGCATTCGCAGTGAGTATGGCGACCATCACTCTTGGATACTTTCCATCAGGCAGAGTAGCGTCACTTTGGTAGGATTTTATAAAAAAAGTTTATGATTTAATGAATTTAAATGTTCCCAACTGGAATCCGAAAGAAATACACGTGGATTACGAACAAGCTACTATGAATGTGTTCAGTTCGAAATTTGAAAAGGCATCAATGATTCGGTGCTATTATCATTTTTGTAAACGTTTGAAAAATATAAATTTTCAACAAACAAAAAAAAACAAATACTAAGGCAATATTTGTTCTTGTTTATGTTTAATGCTAGTAGAAATTATAAATAAATCTTCTAATGATACAAAAATACAGAAATTTATGAAATATTTTGAAAAGTATTGAATAAGGCCAAATTTTACTAATGTATGTAATTGATGAAGGATAAAATTTTAAAATAGACGAACTAATTTAAAAAAAACACCATACTATAAACTTGGCACATTTTGAAGGATGATATTATTCTAGCAAATTTTAAAGTAGATTAGTGTAAAAAAGTTAGAAAGGAGACTTTGACAAACAGAAGCTACAAGTCTCTTGAATGAGACGAATTCATTTGAGATGCACAATTGCAATCAAGTTGTGGGGAAATTTTTACAGTATTCATTCCATTCTTGTATAAAGTCGTTGTTTTACGTGTTTCTTTTAAAATATACATTTGTTTCTTTTCAATTATTTGTTTAAATTATTAACCGAGCTGTTCCTATAAAAGAGTAGTAATACAAGTGTTTTTTACAACCGAACAAATGCAAATGGGGAGTTGCAGTAGCTTGATTAATCCGTGGTAGTCTGGTCAATCGGACAGCTGCTACTAGAAGGGCATGCCCCTTTAACTTATGTGTTGGTACTAATGGAAGCTATGTCTAAAACCTTAATCTAAAATTCACGTAATAATGCGAAAAAGTGTACGGTCTATATCCAGACAATTAGAACACAATTCGGCCTTCAGAATATTTTATGCTGATTCTTTCTGAACACGCTTAGTAATTAATGAATAAAACAAAATATAATATTACTTTTGTAAAGAAATTGAACATTGTAATTCAATTTGAAAGTTAACTAAGTAATATAATTAAAGAAAATGTTTGTATTAAATAAGTTATTCTTTTATAAATATTATCTCATGGTTCCTACACACTATACTAGCAACCTGGCTGGCAGGTTGGCACCGCTCGAGTATGCCGCCAGCATAATTAGGTCGGCGGTACATGCCGTTGGAGTCCGTAGAGCATCATTTCAGTTATGACAGCCGGGTTAAACACTAGTGGTGTACGCTTTGCGTTCTAGATTCTTAACGATAGATAGCGACCCTTTAACATGGTCATCACGGTCGTAGTATTAATTTTAATTAGCAAAAGATTGAAAAGAAGGACATTTTGTGTGTGTGCGTGTGTGCAACGCAGAAAGTAAAAAGTATATCTATAACGTTTGAGTAAATATAAATAAATAAGATCACAAATCTCACACACGGCGTCTGTATCGTGTTCGATTGGCTCGAGTTTATGCTATGGTAATCAGATTGCTGGTAAACATATTTAAATAATTTAAATATATTATAAATGAATTACACCTAGACAGAACAAATAATAGTGCTTACCACACAAATATTTGTCCTGAGTGGATTGAATCCACGACCACCGGCTTTGCAGTCAGGCTTCGGCTCGGAGCCACTAACGACTACACCATCAGGCCCGTCTAAGCTGGCCCAAGTACGTTATTTAAGTAATTTATTTAAAATAAAATGCTTATAAACATATAATACTTTTTTATTATTGTTATTCACACAATTAAAGTAACATAATAAATGTCAAAGTATCAAGTATTAATGAATTACTTTATGATTTATATTATTATTGTCTTTAATTATGTGTTCTTCTTTATTATATGTATATATACATTAGTTGGCTGGCTTTTATAACAGAATTAACTGTAACTCAAGAAATATTATTATTAATTAGGTATAATTTTTGAGGCTTTACTTTTCTTTAGCGTTTGTAAAAAATTAAATGTTTAATTTTTAAAGAATCTTTAATTTGAGTTCAATTAGTCGAAAATCTAAGAAAATTTATACAATCTTTCATCCCCTATTTTATCCCCTTAGAGGTGGAATTTATTAAAATCTCTTCTTAGGGGATGCGTTCGTCATAGTAGCTTTATGCATGTAAAATCTCAGTCCGATCGGTTTAAAATTGACAAAGTTTCGTACAAACTTTTATCCCCTATTTTATCCCCTTGGGGGTAAAATTGATTAAAATTCCTTTTTAGCGGATGTCTTTGTCATAATATCTACCTGCATGCCAAATTTCAGCCCGATTTGTCCAGCGGCCTCGTATGTCAGTCAGTCACCTTTGAGTTATATACAGTAGCGCTTAAAAGTATTTTGACAAGACTACTTTTGCAGTTATCTTTTTACTGAGTACTTCGAAATAATTTTAGTATTTTTTATATTATTATTTATGATGTATTTCATCCTCTGTGAGTTACAAGTTGGAACTTGTTCGTTTTCTTTCTTTGTTAAAAACAAAACACGTCTACATATATATGCGCTCAAACGTATTTTGACAACCATTCAGTTCCTTGCTGGCAGCGGTTCTACTCACACTGCATATATTTTTGGCTATAAGGTATAATTACAACGCATTTATCAACATGCCTAAGACTAAAGAATATTCTAATGATATTAAAAATGGCGTGATAACTGCCCTACAAAGTGGAAAGACGCAAGCAGAAGTTGCTCGAAGTTTTAAAGTGTCACGACAACTTGTTAGTTCGTGGAATAAAGCTTATAATAAACGTAAAACTATTGAAAGTAAGCCTCGAAGTGGCCGTCCGAAAAAAACATACGCTAAGGAAGACCATTTGATAAAAAGGTTATCGACAAGTGATGTCCGAAAAACGGCTGTGCAAATAAAAAACGAGTTACAGAAAAAATATGACGTGAATTAACACGTTTCAACTGTAAAACATAGACTAAAGGACTCCAGATTTCACGGACGACGTCCAACTAAGAAACCTCTAATTTCTGCAAGGAATAGGAAGCTGCACCTTGCGTTTGCGAAACAGTTCAGATTATGGACGAGTTCAGAATGGTCGAAGGTGCTGTGGAGTAACGAAAGCAAATTTAATTTAGTGTTGTCTGATGGTATACGGTACGTGCGACGTCCTGTAAACGAAAGATTTGATGTTCGATACCAAATACCCACACTAAAGCATGGAGGTGGCAATATTATGGTCTGGGGATGCTTTTCTGGCCGCGGAGTCGGACCTTTGGTTAGGATAAAAGGTACTATGGATCGCTTTATGTACGCAGATATATTAAAGCAACAAATGCTACCCTATGCTAAAGCAAATATGGCACCTGGTTAGTATTTTCAACAAGACAATGACCCAAAGCACAAATCAAAACATGTCAACGACTTCATGAAACTCGCTAAAATCAAAATTCTCGACTGGCCAAGTCAAAGTTCCGATTTAAAACCGATAGAGCATCTTTGGGAAGAACTGAATCGCCGTGTAAGATGTCGAAACTATTCAAATAAAGATGCTTTATATGAAGCACTAAGTAACGAATGGAGCCGAATACCCATTGATCGTTTGCAGAAACTAGTTGACTCGATGCCGGCGCCTTGTGAAGCGGTCTTGAAGGCTAATGGATATGTAACAAAATACTAATAGTTAATACCAAAATTTTTTTTTTTATTTTGTAAAATAAAAAACTTTCCTTGTCAAAATACTTTTGAACCGTGTCGTAAATAATTTTCATTATGTTTTATTTTTGTATAGAAATACATTACATTTAAGGGTCTTAATTTGTGAAACGTATCATTACTTCAAATATAATCTTTGATTGGAAACAATTTTGTTATCATTTTTTGTGATATGGAATAAAATTGAATTGTCAAAATACTTTTGAGCGCTACTGTATATTTAGATGATGTATGAGTACCAGTTCAATTTGGAATAAATATAACATAAAAAAAAACAGTAGCAGTCGTGGGACTGCCGATAGAAGTGAAAACGGAACTATTAAGTTGAGAGTAATTAAAACTATATGCAAAAATTATATGAATTTTTTTATGTTTCATATATAGCTATATATAATATATAATATCATATATAATATATAATAATAATAAATTTCATATATAATATATAATATCATATTCTCCATAGCTATAGATATACTATTATCATTAGCATGTCGGTGACGCGAACCGAGGATTTTACCCTCTACCAAAACGCTCAACGCGCCTAAAGAAGTTTTCACTTCAATAATATTTAAATTTTTTAATTCATATTATCGTAGGCTCTGGATAGATTGTTTTCAATCGATGTTAACATTCACTAAATTTTATTCCAAACATTTCATTTTTACTAAAATACACATAAATATCTTAATTGATGACATATAGACAGTGTAGGTCATTGCAGTAAAAACAACAGTTTTGCCAGAGTTTCTAAATTTGCTTGCATTTCTCTTTAATCAATTTTTTTACCAGTTTATAGATTTACTTTTTCTTGATGTGTACTGTTAAGTCAATAGCTGGGTGAAATTATCGTTCCACTAATGGACGTTCTGTGTAAACCTGTTTTCAATTAGAAATTGATTTTCAGTTAGTTGGCGTTAGTCACCAAATCCAATTTACTTTATGGAGAATCCAACGTAAAACGAAAACGAAAGCGAAAATATTCCTACAGCCTTACTTCGTTTCTATAGTGTGTGAGAAAAAGGTTTTATAGTTCATTTCAAGAAGTATGTAAATAATTACACTGATTTACATAATAGTCACACTACTGTACTCAATAGTAGATACGATTCGGCCTTTACAATAGTAAGTATACATAGCAGCGTCTCGCGGTAGCGTAATAATGTGCATAAATACCTTTAATTCATGAAATCCTTTTAAAATTGTGTGAAACCGTATATTATGTAGATTTTCAGGCCATATATCAACACACAAAATAGGAACAATCTGTTTTATATAAAACCGTAAAGTTAATTAAAAGTTTCAGTTAGCAGTAAAGTAAATAAGGTATTCGCTTGACTTTCAGCTCTGAGACTCAGGGACAACAACCGCTATAAGTTACTCTGAAGAGACTCAAACACCTAACTTCACATAAAATGAAGGAATTAAAATTGAATAAGTAATTTACTGATAGTTTCTTGAGTTGCTTGAATGTTTCAGTTCAATATTGGAAAATGGTTAAAATGATGGTCACAATTTTTTTTAATATTGCTATATAATGTCACTGCATCTCAAAAACTCTCTAAGATACAGGTGGACCAAGAATTTGTTAACATTTGAATCTAACATCCCGCGCAAATAAATGTTTTTTGGAAATTTTGTCGCAAGGGATCGCTTCACGGGGCCGCAGCACGCTTACTGTATAAAACAATTTCATTTAAACAACAGTTCGCTTATTACTGTTAGACTTCGTTTATTGCTTATTTCTCGTTGAATACGATTTACACGACTTAAATCAGTCTCTGAGTACTGCTTTAATAAAAAAAATGGATGAAGAAGTTTGGAAAAACAGGATCTACAATAAATTTGAAGCAAACTGGACTTTCGGCCGGAAGAGAACGTGCAGCAAGTTTCCGTTTCTGTTCGACGTAATCCAAATATATCGATGCGCATACGTTCGGCTGAATTAGGGTTATCCCGCACATCATTATGCCGTATTTTGAAATTATGTTTGAAATTACATCCATATAAGATCCAGATAGTGCAGGAACTAAAATCTAATGATCTAAATTTGTGTAAGTCGTATGCTGCAATTTCAGCAAAAGGAATCATCGGAACCCACATTTTTTGAAGATTCTTGCAGTCTTTCTGCTTCTGTTAATTCTGTTGAATATGTGAAAATATTACGGGAATTTTGAGACCGACACTACTGGGATTTGAATCTTAATATGTACATGGTTTTAATAAGATAGAGCCACTTAGCACACATCCAATGAGTCCCTGCCTATGGTCAAAGACATGTTTCCGGAAAAGCTGATTTCCAGACGAGTCGACATTCCATGGCCACCTAGAAGTCTAGATCTATCTCTAGCAGACTTCTTTTCATGGGGCTATTTAAAGAATCGTGTCTATATCAATAAACTAAATACATTACGTCAACTAAAAGAAAAGTCAGCGAAGAGATGTCAGCGATCTCGCGGTCTCTTTGCTAACGAGTATTCGAAAATTTCGGTGCACGCTTAGAAGAGCGCAAACGTCGAAACGTAACGCAAAATTTAGACGATATACTTTTAAAAAAATAAATTCTAACGAATTATTTTCTGTGTTTAAAAATAAACATTTTTTGTATAATATTTCAAATGATGTTTTTTCAAACGATTTTTTCAAATGTTAACTAATTCGTGGCCCACCCTGTATATAGAAATATAGAATCTAAACGATTTAAAACAATCTTTATTTTGTAATAACACAACATTTGTTATAAATACTACCTTAAAGCCAGTAACAGCAAAAATGCTCGCTTACTGTTGCCAGCAAACCTCTTGCAGACTTAAATCTAATTTTTGGAGTCTGCTGAAAGATCATGGTAAGAATCAGATAAGAACTGGTGTCCGATCGAAACTGATTTTTCAGCTGCAACCGATATCGAACTTTCGGCGCTGTTCTCAGTTTCGGCTGGAACCGAAACCGAAACTCACTCCAATTTATTTAAAAGTGTTATATACTGCAATCTAATGTGCATACCTTAATTAGTGCTATATAAAATAAAAAGACAATCTTTAAAGTACATAACAAATATAATTTTTATTTTTATGTCTTAAATGTATAGACATAATAAATATGTTATATTATATAAGTGTTACCATAGTTATAACGAAAATTTAAATAACAGATAACACAATATATGTCATTGGGCGAGAAACATATGTATAATATATAATACGTTTTTAAACAGGCATGAAAAATCATCTCACTAGGCCGCTATAGTGTAGGTCGCAATGCTGCATTGTCTACATTCACAATGAGAATGGTGACTACTACTCTTGGATTCTACTGATGCTTTCTTTTAATTTCTACATAAATATCTCACGACCAACACTACTATTGCAATGATTCGTCATAAGCACATCTACGTGTACACAGAACAGCATAAATCGTATAGCGATTTGTGGTTGCTAAGGGTCAAAGATAGACTGGACTAACTAATTAAACACACGTATCTTTCCTCATGATGACATCATAATCAACCTATTTCCTTCAATTTGAGTCTAGTAAAAGCAGCAATAGCCGACGTGTGATGAGGCTGACGTCAATGTAATGTATGTATAACTGCATTTACTGTCTGGTTGGTCTAGCGGTTAACGCAAGCGACTAACTTTTAAGAGGTTTCAGGTTTGATTCCCGGGCCGGATCAAAAAGTGTTATTGAGTTTTTCTGATTACAGAAACACTTTATTACAGTTTGGAGTTTGAAAGTTGGGGTCTTAACCCTCGTGCCTCAAAGAGCACGTGAAGAAGTCGGTGTGGCGCCTTATCTCTCTTCGGTCGTGTTGGATAAATATCCTATCAGATGGTTATAGTGAGAGAACAGAGAGTGCACCTAGGTTTGCGCATGAATGTGTCATACGCTATAATATCTCTTGCTTAGTTTTCTGGCCTCTGTTGAGACTGGCCGCAGTTGTTAACAACGGTTAGGAGTACATCATCATAACAGCACTTACACACGATGTAGCAAATAATGAAAACATAAAAGTTGTCCTGTTTCTTAACCACTGAATATTATTCCTTTCTACCCTACACTAAACTTTGTATTTTAATCGTTTCTATATAAAATATACCAAACGACGTAGAATAACATATGAACACTCGAGTTTCGGCGTGGCCTAAAGTTTCAACTACTTTTGACCAAAACTGACTGAAGTCTAAACCGAAACTTTCATTTGATCTAAACGATAAACTGACCAGTTGTATTAACACACGAAGAATAAAATCTACATATATCTGTAGAGTAGTATATTAAAATAGTTTAGAATTGACCGGCCTCATATGTACCGAACCAGGGCTCTCCCATAGAGTCTGGTTTATAATAAAGAGCAAACAAATAGTGTTAGTGACTCAAGTTGCTATAGATACAGTACTAGAAATACTATACACGAACGTTTAGCAAACCAAAATTTTAATTATCTTAAATGGTTACAATTTACAAAACAATTGACCAGTTCAGTCATCTGAACAACGTTTCGTATTTCTACTGACCACACTGTTATTTTACTAATGAAACAATAAAGTGGTAACATGGAACTATGGCTTTGTCACTTCAGTTCACAAATAATTTTCAGTTGGTGAATCACTTCCATGTACAGAACACAGTTACTCGAATTAATAATAATAGATTCACACGCGTCACACATGGCACTCTAATTTCAACCTAGGCAGAACCGCTAACAGAGCTAAATCGGAGAAAGATGTGACTGTTGAAGAGCGTATTTCAAATTTTCTAAATCAATACATGTTATAGATAAATTATACACAGATAGAAGAAATTATAGTGCTTATCACACAATAACTTGTCCAGGATTAGTAATCTGTGGAGTGGCTCATCCTGCCAGATGGTGACCGGACGGTGAGGCCCGGTGACCTCTTCTGGGAGGGTACATAGGCCCTTCCGTCCAACGATTCGATCACCATCATGCTTCATCGTTACATGCCTACACAGCCTTCTGAACTTTGGTCTTACACTGCCACGCTGACTGTAATGCCTTTTACGCCCCCATTTAGCTCCTCTTCTTTTATATCAAGGTAGCACAAATAAAAAACGTAATCGTGCAATAGCTGCATACCTTCTCCTAATAATCCCTTTTTAGATGTGGAATTAACAAATACTCGTCGACTTCATGCAAACCTCAGTGCTATCCACCACCACCTTGAGACGGTACGGCCAGCCATGCTTTTTCTAACTGAGACACAAATAACTTGCCCTGTAGACATGACACCGCTGAAATATCCCGGCGATTCAATTACCCACAGCTGCAAGAGAAAGCGAACTTATTTGTTGATCTCTTTGCATCACCATGTCGCCACTGTTTGTGTCACCATACTACAGCATCATCTATCAGCATTCGCGATGAGTATGGTGACCATCACTCTTGCATTCTATTCGTGTATTTCATCAGGCAAGGTGAAGTAACTTTGGAATAAAAAAAACAGATACTAAGAATTAATAATAAATTCTGGTGCTACAGGTATTAAAAACACAAATATTAAAAAAGTTACTTAATAGTACCAATTATTTCTACATCATCATCATCATCATCATCTCAGCCAAAGGACGCCCACTGCTGAACATAGACCTCCCCCAAGGTTCTCCACAACAGCCGGTCTCATGCCGCCCGCATCCCACAGCTTTCCGTAAACTTCACCAGGTCGTCAGACCGCTTTGTGTGGGGTCTACCAACGCTGCGTTTTCCAGTACGCGGTCACCACTCCAGAACTTAACGGCCCGATCGGCCATCGTTTCTGCATGTAATATGTCACACCCACTGCTACTTAAGTTTAGCATTTTTATTGGCAATATCGGTGACCTTGATTCGTCTGTGGAGCTCCTAATTCCTGATTAGATCACGCAATGAAACGCCGAGTATTTGGGTAACTTTGAGCCTTCTTATCAAACCCACCCTGGCAATACACACTGGTCAAAGACTTTTGTCTTGAGATACTGCGGTATTTGTGACGAGAAAACGTTACGTAGCTTCCCGAACGCGGCCCAACTTAGCTGGATTCGACGGTTGACCTCTTTTTCGAAGTTGGACCTACCTAACTGGATAGTTTGTCCTAGATACACGTAGTCGTCAACCACTTGGAGGGTAGATTCTCCAAATTTCACTGGAGTGGGTGTGACATAGGCATTCAACATAATTTTTATTTTATCCATATTATTTTTTAAACCCACTCGTTTAGAGACTTCTACGTTATTTCTACGTACATGATGAAATGAAAATGTAGGTATACAATTTATTTAACAGTTTATGCATAGACATGGTGGTTTGTATTAATTTTATTTCTCAAGCGTTTATTCTGTAATATATTCCGTAATAGTACGTGTCAGCATTTTTACTATCCCTGTCCTATGATCCCATTCCGAGGTAAGCTTTGAATGTGTGTTGGAAATCCTAACCTTCTTTTACTTGAGGAGAATAGTTAGAATCAGATAAAGCTGATTTAACATGGATAATGCATCGAAGTGTGGCAACTATTTTAGCCTTATGCGATATTCAAAGATTAACCTGGTTTAAAAGTATTATAGTGGCACAGATTTATTATGAAATAGGTTTATTTGGTTCAAACAAAAAGAAACGCCGACTAACAACTAGATTTGTTTGTTAGAAAAAAGCGAAGTCTCAGAATTCTCAACTAACACTAATAAACTCGTTGACAACTCCATGGTTTTTATAATAACTAGTATAGAAATACCAGCACCTTTCCTTTTAAAACATGGCTCGTTAAAAGGCAACCATATCAAGCTCTTTGAGCAAACAACTCATAATTCATATAAAACAGTTTTCGGTAATATATAGCATAATAGTGATTACATTTAAACTTGTTCTATAAATTTACTTCTTTGTGTACTTAGGCGCGCTTAATGTATTGGGCACTTTCTACCAGACACCTTTGGGCTACCCTCCTGGGGAGGAGAGTAATGGTAGAAATCTAGTAAGGTCAATGCACTGAGGTTACAGTTGTAATCAGCAGTTATAATTAATTTTATTATTTTATCTTAAATATCTTATAAGTGTACACATCATCATATATTCTTCGTCATCATATATCCATATAGCCACGACTGCCTCGATGACGTAGCGGTAGTGAAAGCGACCGTTGTGCTTGAGGTCTCGGGTACAATTCCCGGGTCGTACCAAATGTTTGTATGAACTGCAAATATTTGTTTCGGTGTTTCTGTATTTTCTACGTATAGTATGTATGTATTTACAAAAAAAAAGGATATAAGTATTCTATCAGTTAGTCTAGTTATCGTAGTACAAGCTCTGTTTAGTTTGAAACTAGATGGCGTTGTGTGCTAGATGTCCGAAATATTTATTTATTTATTACTAGCTTTTGCCCGCGACTTCGTTCGCGTGGACTTCAGGTTCGTCCCGTCTTCTAGTAATAAGTAAGAAATACGGTAACTAAGTACTGCAGAGCCCTAATCATAGGCCTATAGGTAGCTACTGCAGTATGCTCCTATAAACTACATTTAACGATCTTTTTCCTTCAGCATAAACATGCAGATTCTTCGCTTTGGAAACACGTGAGCAAGCCACATAGAGCTGACCGTGAGAAAAACATGGCGTGCCCAAATGTAGGCCTGCTACCTTCAAGGTTTGACCCTGCGATTTGTTGATCGTCATTGAAAATGCGACTTTTAATGGGAACTGCAGGCGTTTAAAATTGAATGGCAAGTTGTTGGGTATGATTGGGATGCGCGGTATAAGAACATTGTCTCCCTTGGCTTCTCCAGTTAAAATTGTAGCCTTCACTATATGCCTTCCTAATTCGGTAACTCGCAACCGAGTACCGTTGCATAATCTTGGCGCATCCAGGTTACGCATTAACAAAACGGGTACACCTACCTTTAATTCCAACTTGTGTGATGGCACCCCGGACAACTCTAAAGAGTTTAGGAACTCTACGGGATAACTTGTAGTGTCATCGGATGACATAACTGTGTCAATGGAATTATACACTGATGTTTCGCTGTTTATTTCGGCCAAGATTTTTTTATTTATTTTCGCAACAGTCTCATTTTTTGGTGCCAATATGGTTCTTTCACACAACCAATTTTCGTCAAGAATATTTTGTTGCAGATTCGGAAAAACTTGTTCAATAAGTTCGTTTTCTGTCTCCACAGCATGACAAAATTGCTGTGTGAAAAGAACCATACCTTCTTGGTCGGTGTTTAGGTGGCCTTCACCAATTTCTAGCAGTTTTTGAGCATATGCTCCTGATTCGACATCGCTGAATAACTGGACTCGCATGTTAGTGGTAAGATAAAGCTTTTCAACTTTAGACCACAGATATGAGGCTTTTAGACATGCGTTAATTTCATCTGCTGCAGTGCCTCTCTCGATAACAGGTAAAGTCTGTCTAAAATCCCCTGCCAATAACACTACCACACCACCCATCAACTTTCGATTGCTGTGAATATCTTGTAGACAGCGATCAAGCGCCTCAATGGCGCGTTTGTGTGACATAGTGCACTCGTCCCACACGATCAGCATACATTGTTGCAAGAGGGCGCCACGGGCACTGCTCTTACTGATGTTGCACGTTGGGGTTTCTTCGCTCGCCAGATTAAGAGGTAATTTAAAAACCGAATGTGCCGTTCGTCCACCGCTCAGCAATGTTGCAGCGATCCCAGAGGAAGCCACCGCTAATGCAACTTTACGGTCCTTACGAATTTTTGTTAGAAGCAAATTAAGCAAAAATGTTTTACCTGTACCGCCCGGGGCGTCAAGAAAGAAAAGGCCGCCTTTGTCAAGCTCAACTCGTTGTAATATTTTGTTATAAATGTTTTTTTCTTCGGGTAGCAGGCGTGGTTCAGTTTCGCTGACCTGAGCGTCTAATAAAGCAATATCGTAGCTTAGCTCTTTGATCAAATCGGTCGACAACTCTCCTCGACGCTCTGGTGTAGGCATACCGAAGTCAGACAATTTCTTACCGGCAATCGTTATTATTTTGTCCTCTATATGTCTCAGTGCTTCATTGAAACATAGATCATTGTTGACTTGATCCATCCTTTCAAATCTATGCAAGATATCCTCCGATAATGCAGATTTATACTTATCCCATAGTTGAAGAGGATTGGATAAACCGCAAGTGCATATCAATATTGCAAATAGTTCTCTTATTTGCGAAGGAGAGCGACACAGCACTGCCTCTTCCATTGTGGCATCCCAGTGGTTGTCATCTTCCAACAACCCCAACTTCTGACACGCTTGTCGAAAAGTTTCAAGTTCTTGGCCGTCAACTGTTTTTAGATCCAAAAAGCTAGTGGGGCCCTGTACTACATTCAGCAGCATTCGCAAACAGTAACATTCGAAGTTACTAACATGCACTGTGTAAATGCGCCCAAGAGCATCTCCTGCCTTCACACCTGGCCAGCCGTCGACAGGTGTGCCTTGTAAACGACGTTTCCATTCTTTCGACGACACGTTCCATGTATAGTAGCGGGGTACGTCAACATAAAGTAATGTTTTTGCAAATGCGTCATTTTGGCAAAGCAGGAAAAATGCAGTTAGTGTCGTCTTAGGTGGTGCGGCCATTCTCTCTCTAAAATTGTTTTCAGTGAAGTAAATCCGCTGACCATTAGGCAGATGAACCGCAAGGTGAGTGACTGTTGGGTGTCTTTCATGCAGAGGCAGACCCAAGATCCGCCACGCTGCTTCGTTACTACTAACATATCTACCGGCTCGACACGTTTGCACCTCATCTCTCGGGTCAATATTAACATTCCCTTGCTGTCGAATGTTAAAAATAGCCTGGTCGCTGCCTTTGTTTATATATTTACAAATATATTTTATCGCCTGTACCGTATTGCAGAACTCTACATTTATGTGACAGTTATAAATTTTAGACAGAAGAGGAGGATATGGGACAATCCAGCTATTGTCAACCAATACTTCCTGTGTTCCACCTCGGGTTTTTAGAGTTATCGTACGGCCGCCATCTCCTGGTGTTCTACGCCTGTACAAAGGATAGCCTTTGTCGTTAGTTTGAGTATCTTTTAAAAGCGCCCTTGGATACTTTTTGGTGCATTTTCCTTCTTTCATGCATGGTGATGACGGATTTAGTGCACCACAGGGACCGTGAATCATATTTTTGGTTACAGTATCGTAGAGTTTTCGATCACTTTCTGGATTTGGTATCTCCGCACTTATGACTTCATCAATTTGGTTGGGGCGTAATTTTTCCGTCAACCACAGCAGTAAGTGCACGTGAGGCAGACCTCTTTTTTGCCACTCGATCGAGTACATGAAACACTTCATATCTCCAAATATTTTACCTTTTGTAAGTAGAGCAACCAATTTTTGTACTTTTATTTTAAATAACCTGGCTGTTAAGTCATGTCTGTCTGTTGCATTTTGACCTGGAATGAGCTCTTTAGTAATTTCTGGCCAAGCGGGATTACATGTCATTGTAATAAACAGATCAGGCCTCCCGTAGTTACGCACGTATGTGAACGCATCCTGCGTGTACTCATGAAGATATCTCGGGCTATTTACAAATGACGATGGGAGTATTACCAATTGACCCAAATTGTTTGGATCTAAATCCGCATCATTCCTGACCGCGTCTTGTAAATGTATATAGTTTTCTGCTCGCAGTTTTGTTTGGTTTAAAGCAATAAACCTTAAGCGCTCACTCTCCACTTTGACATACATGTCCACCAAAAACTGAAGAAAGAGAAGCCTACATCGAAGCAATAAATTAAAATTGTTGCGACGTACCATCATATGATACGCATAAAAGTCTTTGCACGACACTTTTTTGTTCGGTATAGGCTGTTTTGTAACTGGGTTTGTCTGAGGAATATCAAAACTGTACCCCTCTTGTCCTTTCCAAAAAATTATCGGGTACTCGAGAGCATCATAAAATCTATGAGTGTCCGGAACTCTAGTAAGCCGGCCATCGTGCGCCTGAATAACAATGTCCCGAGACGCAGTTTGTTCAGTACTAACTACTACGGCAGCTATTTCGTTTGTGGTCGGGGCATTGAATCGTCTTTCGTGTTCACCACGTGGTACACGATCTGGGTGTATCACGACCTTGTAATTATCGCTAGTCACTCTATCTTTAGCCATTTTAAATTCATGCACTAAAACGTTGTGATCATGTAGAACTTTTTGTATTTTTTGAACTGTGTTTCTTTCCACACCTGGTACGTACTCAGAACGCCTATCAACTTGTGCTTCCTCATCACCCATGAAATAAACTTGCAAAAATTTTGGTTGCGTATTAGCAGCAGGAAGCAAAGAGCCAATTGTGTGGTACATTTGCCCTTGGATTGTAAAAGTCGGGCAAAATCCTGGCATCGACACAATGTTATCAGCTCCAAAAGATGTCATATGGAAGCATGTATTGTATTTTCTTATGTTTTTTAAAAAACGGCGAGACTCATCTGTTTCATTTGAAAAAAGTTCTTTAAGAGGTTCAACAGGCTCGTCTATTGAAGGAAGAACTACTTTTCCTCCCGAACAACACATGCCTGCAGCTTCCTCTTTCCATTTAAGAGCACCGCAAAATCTGCATTCTTTATTCATCGCTTCTATTTTTATAAGCTTGTGGCTTTCGTAATCAAGAGTTTCATCGTACTCAAATGCAGCTTTATCGAATACTCCCCACGCGTTTCTTGTAAATATTAATCGTCGCTGTTTTGCCCTTTCAGCAACAGCGCGTCTGCGAGCTTCAGCAGCTTCAACAGTTTCAGTAGCTCTTTAGGACCCTATGTAAGTCGCTTGCTGAAGACGCCGAGCTTGAGACTGTTCGGGTGTCTCCGCAGCCCGTTGAGATGCTAGATACTCAGCATGCTGTCGACGTCGATCCTGGGACTGTTCGGGTGTCTCAGAAACCCGTTGAGATGCCAGATATTCAGCGTTCTGTTGACGTCGAGCTTGAGACTGTTCGGGTGTCTCTGCAGCCCTTTGAGATGCTAGATACTCAGCATGCTGTCGACGTCTATCTTGGGACTGCTCTGGTGTCTCAGCAGCTCTTTGAGCTGCCTCACGCTCTGCTTGTTTAAGCCTTCGCAGTTCGGCTTGTGGAAACGTCTCGTTAAGTCTAGCTACTTTCATAGTTCGAGCTTTATTAGAGCTTTGGGAAAGATTAGACTTACGCTTTCGCGGCATAATTCTTAAGTACGTGTTGTTTCTATACTTCCAAAAAATACAGTACGGTAGTTATTGTTATGATTGTACTTTAATGCAATCCTTGCCTATTTAATTAACCTATCTATATAGTAATTCAATTATCAATGAAGTAATTCGTTATAATTAACCTATTTATATAATTTGTTATAATTAACGGTAAATAACCTATCTATATAGTAATTGAATTATCAATGAAGTAATTCGTTATAATTAACCTATTTATATAATTTGTTATAATTAACTGTAAGTAACCTATCTATATAGTAATTGAATTATCAATGAAGTAATTCGTAAAATCATCAAATAAAACTTAGCGCAGTTTTTTACAATAAATTCTTTATCAAGATTACAAAAAAAAAACTTATTCTTTAAAATTAACTCTAAAAAGTATTTTAGGTGGAATTTTCTGAAAAAAAAGCTGGTAGTTTTTAAATTTTTATTTCGCTGTAGATTTATTTGTTTCTTTTTTTTTATTTTAAATTACTTGTCAGTATGTCAACGCTTGAAATTGATAAATTGCCTAAATTTTGCTTACTTTTTACCAAACAACCTTAGTAGAACAAAAATTCGCAAAACGGACACAACCGTCAACGACGTCTGCCCTCACGCGTCTGCCCGCGTTCGGGTCGCGCATTCAGCGATGAGCCACTTCTTCCCCACCGCACCTACCCCGCTCCCCCCACGCCCCGTTCGCCTGGCGCCGCTGCCGGTATTTATCACCGAAACGGTATTTATCGCCGAAATTGCTATGACTCTGCATTTTAAATCTGTGATATCTTCGAAAATATTTATTTAATTTACATGCTGTAAAAAGCCATATTGATCTTTATTAAATGCACAATGTATTTAAGATACTTAATTGGATAAGGATTAATACTGTATTGCTTAAAATCGCTTCGTAAATAAGCCATTATTTCTCGTACAAAGTAAAGGATAAAAAATGGTTATTGTGGGTTATTCCTAAGAGATAAACATATACCATCACGGACTTTTTTGTAGACCTTTTTAAGTTGTACATTACTGTAGTAAATTGTTTTGATCTATCTTGTAGGATTCAGACAGCGTTTGCAATGTAAGCGCAAAAAATGTGTTTTTTTTACGACCTCACATTAAAAACCTCAAAAATTGTAGCCTATGTGTTATTCTGATGTATAAGCTATAGCCTATGTGTTATTCTGATGTATAAGCTATATTGTGGTAAAGTTTCATTCAAATCCATTCAGTAGTTTTTACGTGAAAGAGTAACAAACATCCATACATCCATACTTACAAACTTTCGCCTTTATAATAGTAGTAGGATTTATTTATTCACATGTATTGTGAATGTAAATATATATGAGTGTTCATATCTTTTTATTCAAAGAAATAATGCCATCAGTGTTTTCTATAAACATGCTTAATTTCCGTGTGCTTTCAGTTGTTCTTTCTAAATGTGAACCAGCTGAAATGGATGTCACTTTACCTTTACTCAAGACCTCGTTTGTGTACAAACGGAATAGATCCCTTATTACCTACTTATAATAGATGTCAGCTTGGAGTTCGGGTTCATACTTAATTGAATCCCTGTCGATCGTAATCTTGCGTAATTGCAATTAACCTTCTTAACCTATGTCTATCACGATTGACAATCCCGTTTCTTATAATCGAAAATGTTATCTCGCATCAAGAAATATAGGCCAACTGTTTTGAACAGCCAACAAATACTTAGAGAAACGGCACACGCTACAAATAAATATATAAAAAAATAATGAACTAAATCCAAAATATAAATCAGACATTTAAAATTTGCAATTTCATAGAAATGTTATTCTTAGAACGTTCATAGAGCAATCATAAACTTACTAAAATTTAAAAAAACTGATAGTTTCTGGGTAAAAGGTAAACAAGAAATTCTTAAGGAGCTAGTAGCGGCATTCGACACACTCCAAGTGAATCTTGTCTCGAATACAGAGACCTCTAATAGACTTCGCTCGCTGTACGACACAATCAACTGTTTGACTTTTATCATGTTTGATTAAGTTTCTTGTTTGATTTCTCACTGAAATATTCCTTTTGGATATTTATAGTATTGTAAAGTTGAGGTCTCAAGGATTTTTTGCGAGTGTTGTGTATAGTATGTATTTTAATTAATTTTGAAGAGGTTTGATTTTCACATAACTGATGCATTTTTTAAACTTAAATAGGTATTTAAATTTGCATCTAACGTTTTTAGTTTATATACGTATGTCACTGAAGTAAATATATTTAGGCATTAATGTTCATGTGGTATTCCTACAATTCAATTTTCATTTTAAAGTTATTACAATATACTTATTTTATACTTATTTTGTTTTTGAATATCATGGTTTGAGAACTACTGAGTGTTTAATAGCTACTGCTGCTACCGTGAGATGCCACACTTAGACACATAGATTCATAGACTCAGAATTCACGTGAACCCTGAGGATCAAGAAGAACGGGTCCTCAAGGTAGTATAGACGGCGGCAATAAACATCCGCTGTGACGAAGAAATACGCGTAGCCAGCATAGGATGGTATGCCATGTCGGCAGGGTGGCTTGTTTGTGTCTCTATTAGAAAAATTACAGCCAGCCGTACACTCTCAAGGTGGTGGTGGACGGCGCTGAGATTTGCATGGAGTCAATAGATATTTGTGAACTCCACCTTAAAAGGGGATTGGTGGGAGAAGGATATGCCGATATTGAACGATTATGTTTTTTTGTTTGTGCTGTCTCGATAGAAAAGAAGAGGAAGGAAATGCGGATTTAAAAGGCATGACTGTTATCGTGGCAGTGTAAGATCGAGGCTCTGGATGCTGTGTCGTGCTGGAACGGTTAAGTAGGTATGACGGTGTCCGAACTGTTGGTTGGACTGAAGGGCCTTCGTATCGCATCGGATATGGATACCACCGTTTCTCGATTGCTCCACACTACCTTCACAATGACTCCAGGAGCATTCCGCTGATAACACATCAACCACGATAACTGTCACCCATTTGTCAATGGGCTTCCGGTCTTGCAATCACCAACGATAGACGACGGCATGAATGCTGTCGGTTGCTTTAGGTTGATTTTCTGTCCGGACCTCGACGGCATATATAGAACCTCGACGGCAGGTGGCTCTTCGACGAGCACTTCCGACAGCTTTCTCCAAAGCTAGTCGGCGCTGCTTCTGCCCTTGGGCGACTTTTGCTCAATTCGGGTGGAGCCAGCATCGCGACGAGACGGCTATACACGGGGGTTGTGCGGTCAATGGCGCTGTATGGTGCACCGGTGTGGGCGGCGGCTCTAACCGACCAGAATAGGGCTCGCTTCTGGCGCCCTCAGAGGATATTGGCGGTTAGAGCCATACGCGGTTACCGCACTGTATCGACGGAGGCGGCCTGCGCCTTAGCCGGAACTCCCCCGTGGGATTTGGAGGCGGCAGTGCTCGCTGAAGTTTATCGGCGAACGGCAGACTTCCGGGCGGGCACCCCGCCCCCGCCCGAAGAGATACACGAGTGGTGAAAGGCCGCTCGTCGAGCCACGATGGCTCATTGGTCGTCTCGGCTGGAGGTTCCACGTGCTGGCCTTGCCGCCGTGGAGGCTCTCCAGCTGGTCATTGCTGAGTGGGCAGGGCGACAGCACGGGACTCTTTCCTTCCAACTGACGCAGATCCTTTCCGAGCACGGTTGCTTCGGGAAGTATCTGCACTCGGTGGCCAGGAGGAAATTGAGTCCCGCCTGTCACCACTGCGACTGCAGTGAGGACTCGGCTCAGCACACGCTGGCGGTTTGTTCCGCTTGGGCTGCGCAGCATGGGGTCCTCACTGCAGTTATTGGAGGAGATCTGTCGGTACCGGCCGTCATACGCTCCATGGTCGGTAGCGACAGTTGTTTTACCGCGGTCGCAACCTTCTGCGAAGACGTAATTTCGCGGAAGGAGGCGGCGGAGAAGGCTCGGGAGGACGACGTCCACTCGGACCCAATTCGCCGCCGGCGAACCGGGCGGCGGAGGCGCGCGTACCAGCGCCTCATGCCGCCTTGAGTGTGGCTGCGGGTGGACGGGACGGGTTTTCCCTTCCATTCGCTATAGTGACCAGCCGCGAGGAGGTGACGTGCGCGTGTGCCGTACGTCGCCTAAACAGAGAGTTTATAAGCAGATGGTGCCCGCGGAAGCGGGCAGGCGCTAGAAGGGATCTGGATGTCGTAATAACAGCTGTTCCCGGATCCCTCCTATCAGGTGCAGAGTGGCACATCGTGTGGTTTTAGTCGGTCCGATTCCGACACACCACCCTGGCGTAAGCCCCGGTGGGGTGACGGCTCGAGGGGGTTTCCACACGTTAAAAAAAAAAAAAGGTTGATTTTCTGTCAGAGAGTAGTACTCGGTCGAGTCGACCAGTTCATGCTGAAATCAACATGGCTCTACTACCTTAACAATTTATTTAGTGTTTCTTTATACACTTATTAAGTTATACAAATCTTAGAGCTTATCATATCGCTCTAACATTTTTATAGCTTATATAATAAAAATCTTAGAGCTATGACATATAGAACTTAGTTACAAGAAAATGGTCTCAAATATATGAGCAACCTCTTTGACTTATTATAAATAAAGAGAAACTCAATCTCAGTATACCTTTCATCATAAATGTAAGTCACTCGACAATATTAGTTCCATGCCAACGAATAAAGTAACAAACACTGGTTGATGTTGTTCAGATGATAGTCACATTCTATGTTGCTACTGTTTAGAAACATAGAACATTTCAGTTAGAACGTTACGTGATTGTCTCACAAACGCGTTTTTCATGTCAATCTCATTCCATTCTACGCACGTGGGATGTCAAGATTAGAGGTGATTTAAGATGAATTCGTTGGTTTATGTCTAAGCATTGTTTGTTATACATCATTCTTTTAAAAAAATAAAATTAAAAAATAAAACTCGAAAACATTACAAGGCAAAGAGTTCCCTGTAGCCCATAGAGGGTTCTGATATCTTGCGGAGCGAAATAAGGTAAGCTTCCATCGAAATAAGGTATTGATTTTTAATTAGGGGACTCCACTGGTTACCTTATATCGACTTATATATATTAGAGAGACTTCTTTAGTAGTAGGGCACATTGAGGCACTAGGCTTGTGGTTGGTCCCTAGATAAGACGGAGACCCTCTTATTCTATCGGCTTCGTCGTAGTCCACCCTCTGGTGCCTCACTCGTGGCCAATTCGGTTCTCGTACCTGAGGTGCTAATATTACGATATTTAGACACCTCGTCTGGATATTGTAATAATACCTGTTCTGGGATCCTTCCTATTTCAAGCGCACAGTGGTACGTAGTGTCACCCCGGTAACTTGTCATAAACGGTGGAGTGATGGTCTGAGAGGCCTTCCACACGTTAAAAAAAGCCTATTGTAGTAAGTACTTACGCATAATAAAGTTAATTGTTTGTAAATGCGGATTTAATGGTAATTTTAAAGTTACTGCCTGATCAACAAGTATATCTGAAATTTGTAACTGTGAAAATTTATTAATACAATCATCTACCATCCAAGGATCATAAATTTGATGTTAGTTTCAAACAGATGTTTAACAATTTCAAATTCTTAGTGTTTAATAAATTAAATAAAGCACACCATAACGGAATTCATACATTAAATAGTTTGAAGTTGTGATAATCTCTTTTCACCCTAAGTTGGTAAACCGCAATGAGGGCAATAGATATGGATTAACCTCAGTCATAGAGAGGATATGCTCAATCTACAGTGAAATATGTTTATCAGGTGAGGTAGATTTCTAAAGTCACAAGATAAGTCAACAAAATGCACCTCACATGAAATAATATTTCAATATATTATATTATTTTAATACATACATACAATTTGTTTCTTTGCAAAACATCCTCAGAACCTATTCACTACTAAATGAAATGTTGTTTGCTCTTTTTACCCGAATGCCGAAAGTTTGGTTATGTATCTTAAGCGTATTTTGAAAGTTTATTTGTAAATTTCTTTGTTATTACGTATCTTCTAAAGGCTGGATGAATTTCCACAGTCACGGTATTATTTTACCCGTGTCAAACACTCAAGAGGTGTTCAAGAAACTATCTGACTTTTTGAAAGAAAATCAAAATGATAGAATGCTAAATTTAATTTTTAAAAAACCTATCGACTAGAGAGTATCAAAATTACAAAAATTTAAAGGAAACTACAAAAGTAAAAATAAATTTAATAAGGAATAATAAAATAATTCATAAAGTTTTTATTAGTATAAAAATGGACCATGTTTTTGTTGACCCTTATGCTGTTCTTTTTAC
Source organism: Hypercompe scribonia (assembly GCA_949316085.1). Lineage (NCBI taxonomy): Eukaryota > Metazoa > Arthropoda > Insecta > Lepidoptera > Erebidae > Hypercompe > Hypercompe scribonia. Next base: position 15,691,679 of record OX438975.1, read on the forward strand.
TTCCTTACTTTTTAGTTGCCTTCTTGCACTTGGGCGTTTGATTTTTAAGTCATTATTTGTTTCATGGTTGTTTTTAAAATTCACGGGCGAGGCGGGGCCTTTCCTGCCTCAATCATTTATTGATGGGTGTGTTTATTTTAGTCTTAATTATAGATATTTTGAACTTCTAAACGAACCTTAAAATAACTTCGTGGGCGGTAACGTATTTATTAACAAGATACAACTTTATTTTTCTAAAGCTGTTACTTATAGAAGCTTCTGTCCAAATTATAACTAAAGTTTTAAAACACATAGCTAACAATATTTACGTAATTAATTACTATTAGATTACATTTAACATGTATCTGATTACTTCTAAGGTTTCCTTGTAACACCCTAGAAAATTTATTTCTTGGCGAATCTTGCATGAATCTTGAAGAACAACTAGATTGCAATATTTAGATTTTAACGTATTCTTCTATTGTAGTTAAAACAATAAACAGATTTTGCCTAAGATTATAATAATAATAGACGTAAGTAGACCACGGTTATGCCGTTTGCCCATTCATAAACGTAATTTAGCACTTGTGAGTGCCCTGGATTCGTTACTATCAGACTACTTTGATAATAGCGAAGATCTTGGTGATACACATTCCATTCTGTACTGTGCAGCTATTGCAGTTTGTCGAGTAGCTGGTGTTAAATGTATTGAACGTGTAAGTGCTACTCGACCCGAAAATGGTGTACCAGCTTGGCAGTGTAGAATCGAACGTCGCATTGCTGAGACTAGGACACTCATCGCTAAATTAACTTGTTTCCAAAGTGGTAATACACGGCCGAGAGTCATGCGCTTTGTGAAACAGGTATTCTTGGGAACTACCATTAGTCCTCAACAATACATGTCCTGTGTCACAGAGCGCATAGACTTTCTAAAGCAGAAAGTTTATGCATGGGCAAATAGGATAAGACGTTATAGAAAACGAGTCGATCGGTATAATCAGAATCGAATGTTCCAAAGGAATGAGAAATGGGTTTACCGGAAATGGGAGGAACCGAATTCATGTGTGAGTGATGGGCATTTTCCAGATGAAAATACCACAAATTCATTTTGGCGTAACATTTGGTCAGTCCCTGTCACTCATACAGAGGGTGATTGGTTGGAGGATGTCAAACGTTCGTGTGAGTCTATAATAGCTATGGAACCCATTGTTATTAATAAAGATGATGTAAGTTGTGCAGTCCGTTCATTACCGAATTGGAAATCACCTGGTCCAGACGGACTGCACAACTTTTGGCTTAAGTGGTTTCGAAGCTCACATGCGTGTTTGGCACCACAATTCCAAGCAGCTTTGGATTCTGGTTCATTACCACAATTTTTAACCACCGGTGTAACCCATTTACTCTTTAAATCTGGTAGTGCCATGGATCCCAAAAATTTTAGACCTATAACATGTTTACCAACTACATATAAACTTCTAACATCTATTTTGAGACTCAAAATTACTACACACATAAATAATAATTCGATACTCTCTATTTCTCAAAATGGATTCAGAAGCGGGGCCCGTGGCACTAAAGAGCTCCTTATTATAGACAGGACCATTAGCCAACAGGTACGTCGTAGTCGTAAGAGTCTGGCAACATGTTGGATAGATTATAAGAAGGCTTATGATTCCGTTCCACATACCTGGCTTTTGAAAGTGCTAGAGTTGTATAAAATTGATGCAACTCTGTGCACTTTTTTAAGGTCATGTATGAGTCAATTCGCTATTCGAAAACAACACTTCGCTATCCAGGATGTCGGCAGACTGCGATAAATGACATGCTTATAAAGATCGAGCGAGGTATATTTCAAGGTGACAGTCTGAGTCCCTTGTGGTTTTGTCTAGCTTTAAACTCTCTCACCACTCTGTTAGAGGGTTCAGGGTTAGGCTATCGGTTGCAGAAAGATGATCAAGTTATATCTCACCTTCTTTATATGGATGATTTGAAGTTACTAGCCTCCACAAAATTACAATTGACGGCGTTATTAAGGGTCACTGAAAACTTTAGTAATTCTATCAAAATGGAATTTGGTGTAGACAAGTGTGCAGTCATGTATGTAAAGAAGGGCGTGATTGTAGAATCTGAAGGAATGGAACTTTCAGATTCAACAAAACTCAGATCTCTGTCTGCCACCGAAACCTACAAGTATCTAGGTTTTTCACAGTCCTTGGGAATACCGGAATCTGGCGTGAAACAAATGTTACAGGAACGCTTCTTTAGCCGCCTAAAAAAAGTACTTAAAAGTCTTTTATCAGGCGGTAACAAGGTGCGAGCCTATAACAGTTGGGTCATGCCGGTTCTGATGTATTCCTTTGGTGTACTTAGATGGACTCAGACCGAATTGGATGCCCTTGACAGGAGAGTCTGTACATTGCTGACTGCATTCCGCATGCACCACCCACGTTCATCGGTTATGAGATTGTATATTCCGCGAAAATTTGGAGATCGTGGTCTATTAAATATCAAGACTCTACACAATCGCGAGATATACAATCTCAGAGAATATTTTCTACAGACTAATGTGCGAGTGCATCGCAATGTAGTTGCAGTGGATACGGGTTTTACCCCGCTCGCTCTGGCTAAAGAGAATTGGCGCAAACCTGTAGTACTTAGTACTACTGATCGCAAGGAAGTATGGAAGGGTAAAGAACTTGATGACCGATTTTATCGGGCCCTGCACGGGTCTGATATAGACTTTAAAGCGTCGACGTCTTGGCTACGGTATGGTGATCTCTTCGGAGAAACCGAAGGTTTTGTTTGTGCAATTATGGACGAAGTTATCATGACGAATAACTACCGGAAACATATCCTGAAAGATAGTAAGGTTGACATCTGTCGGGCGTGCCACCGTCCTGGAGAATCTATTAGGCATATTATTTCTGGTTGCTCTCGTCTTGCTAATGGTGAGTATTTGCACAGGCACAATCAAGTAGCCAGGATCGTACACCAACAACTTGCCCTTAAATACCAACTTGTCAATTTTGAAGTGCCTTACTACAGGTATGTGCCCGACCCAGTTCTCGAGAACGGTCGTGCTATGTTATATTGGGATCGATCTATTATCACAGATAGGACTATTGTTGCCAATAAGCCTGATATTGTGGTGATAGATCGATTAGAGCGCCGCGCAATGATTGTCGATATCGCCGTTCCTCATGACGAGAATCTCGTGAAAGTTGAAAAAGAAAAACAATTGAAGTATTTGGATCTGTCTCACGAGATTGCCGACATGTGGAATGTGGATTCGGTGATTATTGTTCCGATAATCATATTTGTTCATTGATTGATAGCGAAGAGCCTCGACCAACACCTTAAGAGGCTCACGTTAGAAGGTTGGATCAAGGGTCTAATGCAGAACGAGGACCGAGACGGTGTTCTAAGGCGGCGGCTCATGTCGGGCGGTGTTCCACAGGGGTCTGTCCTCGGACCACTCCTGTGGAACATGGGATACGAGTGGGCCCTTCGAGGTCGTCTTCCCCCCGGGCTGGGCGTACTTTGTTACGCAGATGACACATTGATCACGGCCCGGGGGATGAACTTTCAAGAGGCGGCGCGCCTGGCCACCACGGGTGTCTCTCTGGTGGTCGGGCGAATTGAGGCGCTGGGTTTGCGGGTGGCCCTGGACAAGACGGAGGCCCTTTTGTTCCATGGGCCCCGTCGTGGTCCACCCTCCGGCGCCTCCATCGTGGTCAATTCGGTCCTCGTACCGGTTCAGGCCCAGATGAAGTATCTGGGCCTGATCCTCGACGGCAGGTGGCTCTTCGACGAGCACTTCCGACAGCTTACTCCAAAGCTGGTTGGCGCTGCTTCTGCCCTTGGGCGACTTTTGCCCAATCTGGGTGGAGCTAGCGTCGCGACGAGACGGCTATACACGGGGGTTGTCCGGTTAATGGCGCTGTATGGTGCACCGGTGTGGGCAGCGGCTCTGACCGCCCAGAATAGGGCTCGCCTCTGGCGCCCTCAGAGGATATTGGCGGTTAGAGCCATACGCGGTTACCGCACCGTATCGACGGAGGCGGCGTGCGCCTTGGCCGGAACTCCCCCCTGGGATTTGGAGGCGGAAGTGCTCGCCGAAGTTTATCGGCAGACGGCTGACTTCCGGGCGCGTAGCGGCATACGGCCCCCGCCCGAAGAGATACGCGAGTGGCGAGAGGCCACAAGGAGAGGCTCGTCGAGCCACAATGGCTCGTTGGTCGTCCCGGCTGGAGGCTCCACGAGCTGGTTTTGCCGCCGTGGAGGCTCTCCAGCCGGTCATCGCCGAGTGGGCAGGGCGGCAGCACGGGACCCTTTCCTTCCGACTGACGCAGGTCCTTTCCGGGCACGGTTGCTTCGGGAAGTATCTGCACTCGGTCGCCAGGAGGGAATTGAGTCCCGCCTGTCACCACTGCGACTGCAGTGAGGACTCGGCTCAGCACACGCTAGCGGTTTGTTCCGCTTGGGCGGCGCAGCGTGGGGTCCTCACTGCAGTTATTGGAGGAGATCTCTCGCTACCGGCCGTCATACGCTCCATGGCCGGTAGCGACAGTTGTTTTACCGCGGTCGCAACCTTCTGCGAAGACGTAATTTCGCGGAAGGAGGCGGCGGAGAAGGCCCGGGAGGACGATATCTACTCGGACCCAATTCGCCGCCGGCGAGCCGGGCGGCGGAGGCGCGCATACCAGCGCCTAATGCCGCCTTGAGCGTGGCCGCGGGTGGACGGGATGGGTTTTCCCCTCCATCCGCTACAATGGCCAGCCGCGAGGAGGCGACGTCCGCGTGTGCCGTACGTCGCCTAAAATAGAGAGTTTATCCGCAGATGGTGCCCGAGGTAGCGGGCAGGCGCTAGGAGGGATCTGGATGTCGTAATAGCAGCGGTTCCCGGATCCCTCCTATCTCAAGCGCAGAGTGGCACACCGTGTGGTTTTAGTCGGTCCGATTCCGACACACCACCCCGCCGTAAACCCCGGTGGGGTGACGGCCCGAGGGGGTTTCCACACGATAAAAAAAAAAAAAAAAGGTCTGATGCAGAAGGCAGTCCTCCTTGACACGGCCCGTATTGTGAGGAGGTTCCTGTCTTTGGAGCCCTAACCACCGGTGTCTTGGTCCCTGTACCCGATGTCGGTGGTCTATTACTATTTTTTATATTTTTAAATGTGTATTTTTTGTTTTTTTTATATATTTAAAAATGTAACAAATATGTGTATATCACGAAATAAAGAAAATAATAATAAATTCTTTATTCAAAAAAACAATTTTATATACAATTTTACTTATAATAAACAGCAAACATTCAAGTAATTGGTATTTGAACTCTGGCACCCATGATAAGATTTAACTTGTGTTATGGGTACCAGGGCTCCACCGCAATCTAAAAGCGACACTGTCCACGTATTTGTAAGTATAAGGGAAACCACAAAAGAATATTGCCGACCAAATTAGATTTAAAATTAAAATAAGTTATAATAAAATCATGCTATCAATAAGTCAGCATGTTTTGGTAATTTGACAAGAAATTCAAACCTTAATTAATTCCGTTCCATAAAAGACCAATCAGTACCAAAATCATAATATAAAACAAAATTAAAGTCCTAAACAAGATCAAGAATAGAATTAAAGCACAAAATCAAAGTCAAAATTAGAATTAAAATCAAATACTAATAATATTAAAAGTTTTAATCTACATATGCTGAGTAGTCGGGTATGTGTTATAAAAAATAAGCAAATGATGATAAGCTCGAGGTGAATATTAAATGACAATGGCATTTCCCCAGAGGTATAAAAAAGAAAGCATCTTTTTTCATATTTTTAACAACTTAATCCTTTTATACAGATGTTTGTTTAGTACTTGGTATTAAATGCCTTGAGGAAACTAACGTTCTTAAACAAGTTTAAAGAAAACTTGTTAAAAGTAATCAAAACAAATAACTGTCAGTACTTAGTTTGTTTAAGGTTAACGCGCTTAACAAAGGAATTAATTATAGCAGTATACCAATACTGAAGTTGAATGAGAGTTCGTAGTGTTAGCGTTAGTTAAAGGTCTTATTAAAAGTGAACCAACGTTGGACTTTCTAACAACGCGTAAAAAAAGTTTGTTAATAACGAGATTTAGAAACTACAGTGAATTTGCCTTCGACATTGTAGTTAAGTTGAAAAATGACTAGAAGTTTTCTGTGAAAGGAAACTGAAACTTTTGCAAGATTCCTAGAAGCAAGTATTCCATAAAATGAAAATACTTAACTTTGATCATAAACATATATCTATAGGTCTTAAAGTTTCTATTAAAACTCACTAGAAGATCCTTTACCTACCTACTATTTACCTACATACTATATTTTTGAATATTTTTTATTATCTTAACCTTCTGCGTCTCTGAAGTTAACCTTCTAAATAGTTGTATTTCTTAGTATGTTTTTATGTTCTGCGATGCTTTAAAATTGATATTGTTGTCGAGTACTCATAATGAAATGAAATGTATGTACGTGGTGAAATACTGTAATTATTAGAGCTCTATGCAATGCAGCATCAAGTGACACCGTTAAGAAATTATAAATTAAACACTGATGAGATTCGTCTTTTTTTTCTCTCTTCATATGGTTTTCAACACCCTTCAAGCTACTACACCTCATTCAACTATCTTCATCTCACTGAATGCGCGTAGAAGACGCTATAATTATATCGCTTAAAACCACACGAGTTTTGGCTCAGCTATTGGCGGTCGGAGGTTCAGGTATAACCGGTAAATCTAATTGTCCATAGAATCGATTAGAATGATTTGATTAAATTTTTATCCGTTATAAGGTTATGAAAAGTTGTGACCACTACGATGTTAAAAAAGTGCAATTTTAAAACAGGTTCGTTATTAACACCTTTTTTTTTTTTTTTTTTTTTAACGTGTGGAAACCCCCTCGAGCCGTCACCCCACCGGGGTTTACGGCGGGGTGGTGTGTCGGAATCGGACCGACTAAAACCACACGGTGTGCCACTCTGCGCCTGAGATAGGAGGAATCCGGGAACCGCTGCTATTACGACATCCAGATCCCTCCTAGCGCCTGCCCGCTAAAGCGGGCACCGTCTGCGGATAAACTCTCTATTTAGGCGACGTACGGCACACGCGCACGTCACCTCCTCGCGGCTGGCCATTATAGCGGATGGATGGGAAAACCCGTCCCGTCCACCCGCGGCCACACTCAAGGCGGCATGAGGCGCTGGTATGCGCGCCTCCGCCGCCCGGTTCGCCGGCGGCGAATTGGGTCCGAGTGGAGATCGTCCTCCCGGGCCTTCTCCGCCGCCTCCTTCCGCGAAATTATGTCTTCGCAGAAGGTTGCGACCGCGGTAAAACAACTGTCGCTACCGGCCATGGAGCGTATGACGGCCGGTAGCGAGAGGTCTCCTCCAATAACTGCAGTGAGGATCCCACGCTGCGCCGCCCAGGCGGAACAAACCGCTAGCGTGTGCTGAGCCGAGTCCTCACTGCAGTCGCAGTGGTGACAGGCGGGACTCAATTCCCTCCTGGCGACCGAGTGCAGATACTTCCCGAAGCAACCGTGCCCGGAAAGGACCTGCGTCAGTCGGAAGGAAAGGGTCCCGTGCTGCCGCCCTGCCCACTCGGCGATGACCGGCTGGAGAGCCTCCACGAGGGCAAAGCCAGCACGTGGAGTCTCCAACCGGGACGACCAACGAGCCATTGTGGTTCGACGAGCGGCCTCACGCCACTCGCGTACCTCTTCGGGCGGGGGCCGTATGCCGCTACCCGCCCGGAAGTCAGCCGTCCGCCGATAAACTTCGGCGAGCACTTCCGCCTCCAAATCCCACGGGGGAGTTCCGGCCAAGGCGCACGCCGCCTCCGTCGATACGGTGCGGTAACCGCGTATGGCTCTAACCGCCAATATCCTCTGAGGGCGCCAGAGGCGAGCCCTTTTCTGGGCGGTCAGAGCCGCCGCCCACACCGGTGCACCATACAGCGCCATTGACCGGACAACCCCCGTGTATAGCCGTCTCGTCGCGACGCTGGCTCCACCCAAATTCGGCAAAAGTCGCCCAAGGGCAGAAGCAGCGCTGACCAGCTTTGGAGAAAGCTGTCGGAAGTGCTCGTCGAAGAGCCACCTGCCGTCGAGGATCAGGCCCAGATATTTCATCTGGGCCTGAACCGGTACGAGGACCGAATTGACTACGATAGAGGCGCCGGGTGGTGGACCACGACGGGGCCCATGGAACAAAAGGGCCTCCGTCTTATCTAGGGCCACTCGTAAACCCAGCGCCTCAATGCGCCCGACCACCAAAGAGACTCCCACAGTGGCCAGGCGCGCCGCCTCCTGAAAGTTCGCCCCCCGGGCCGTGACCAATGTGTCATCGGCGTAACAAATTACGCCCAGCCCGGTGGGAAGACGACCTCGAAGGGCCCAGTCGTATCCCATATTCCACAGGAGTGGTCCGAGGACAGACCCCTGCGGAACACCGCACGACATGGGCCGCTGCCTCAGAATGCCATCTCGGTCCTCGTACATGACGGTACGCTCCCTAAGATAGTCTGCCACAAGCCGCCTCAGGTACTCTGGCACCCCGTGGTAGTGGAGTGCTTCCCTGATGCAGCTAAATGGCAGACTATTAAATGCGTTGGCGATGTCCAAGGACACCGCCAACAGCACGCCGCCACAGCTCACCGCCTCTTCGGTCACGGCCCTCAGGCGCAACACAGCATCGACTGTCGAACGCCCGGCTCGAAACCCGTATTGGCGTCCGACAGATCGGGGCCAACTTCGCAGAGGTGCCGGACGATGCGGGCAGAGAGTATCCTCTCAAACAATTTACCCACCTCGTCCAGCAACACGATAGGCCTATAGGCCGCGACCGAATCGGCCGGCCGTCCCGGCTTCCGTAGCAGGACCAGCTTCCCGCTCTTCCAACCCTCAGGAAAGCGCCCGGTCGCCAAGCTGGCGTTTAGGACTTCCCCGAGGCGATCCGACATGTGGTCGAGGGTTCGCGCCAGCACTCGGGCAGGTATCCCATCTGGCCCAGGGGCGGTGTTCTTAGAGCGAATCCGTAGAACGACCGCCCCTATCTCCGATTCCCTGACGGGCGGAACATTATCCTCGTTCCGTCCCCCGTCGTCTTCGACCATGAAGGCCATCGACGGGGGTGTGTGCTCCGCCCGCTGCGGGAAAAGGCCCTCGACCACTTCCCGCAGGAAGTTGGGCTGGAGGGTCTCTGTAAGGGGGGGGCCCGATGTGCGGAGCTTTTGTCGCGCCGCACGATAAGGGCGACCCCAGGGGTCACGATCGAGACCCTCCAGCATTTCCTTCCTCTTCACTTCTTTGGCGCGGCTAATGGCCAGCTTCAGAGTTTTCCGCGCCTTTCGGTACTCCTCATGAAGCTGGTCCTCCTCGCCGTCTACGCGGTGTCGCCGCCGACTACGGGTGTAGGACCTATGGGCACGAGTACAGGCCGCGCGGAGGTCCGCCATCTCCTGGGACCACCAGTAAACCTCCTTCCGTGGAGGCCGATGACCTCGGATACGGGGCATGGCCGCATCGCAAATCTGCGTAATCGCGTCACGAAAGCGACCAGCCCCCATGTCGACCTCCTCGGTTGGGGCCTGCGGAGGCAGCCAAGACTGAATAACGGCTGCCTCCTCTAGTAAGTCCCTGTTCAGCTTCGAAATAGCCCACCGCGGAAAGCGAGAAGAAGGCCGCGCCGTGTGACCCCTACTGGAGTCCTGGATCCGGGAGAGCTCAAATCGGATGTAGAGGTGATCCGAGAGCGTCTCAACCTCTTCCAGAACACGCCAGTTCCTTACTCGTGCGGCGAGGGCAGGGGTTGCGAACGAAAGGTCCACTATCGACCCCCCCTGCTGTCGCACGCACATGTTAGTGGAGCCTCTGTTTAATAAACAGAGGCCCACCGAAGCCGCCCACTCCTCTACGGCTTCGCCCCTAGCATCCGTTCTGGGGGAACCCCACGCAACGGATTTTGCGTTGAAGTCCCCCAGCACAAGGACGTGCCCAGACGTTAGTCGCCGTATCGAGGTCTCCAAGCTGTTGAGGAAAACCTCGAAGTCGCTCAAACTCCGGTTGGGGGAGAAGTACACACCGTATACGGTGATCCCCCCCCACTCAGCAGCAACATATCCAGTGCCCTTGTCTCTTAGCGACAAGGGCGAGGAATGAGGCGCTGTGGAGCCGACGACTGCCACGGAGCCGTCCCGGTCACCCAACCAATTCGGTCGAGGAGGAACATAGTAGGGCTCCGCGGCTACGGCCACACTGATCGACCACTGTACCATGGTTTGTAGCAAGAGATCCTGCGCCGCGGCACAGTGGTTCAGGTTCGTCTGGACAAGGAGGTTGGAGACTTGGTCCATTACCGGACTGTCTCTACAACCTCCTCCATGGGCGATGATGTTGACAGACGAACAACATCGGAGACAGCCTGGGCCGACTGGCTAGCCCCCGATGATTGCCGAGATTCATGGGGAGGCTTGCAGCCCGCCTGCCCGATCTGGTGATTGGCGGGCTTATTACCCGCCTCACACGCCGGGCAGTGAGGGGTGGCAGAGCATTCTGCCGCCTTGTGCCCCGGTCGACCACAGCGGAAACATAGTCCGCTGCAATCAAGACGACTACCACACTTGGCGCGTGTGTGCCCCGATGCCAGGCATTTATAGCACCTCATCGGTCTCGCCGCCAGGATTGTGATCCTAGCGTTCACGAAACCGATGAGTAGTCGGCCTGCGTCGCCCAAAGCTTTGGCCGACGCTACGGGACAACTGACCCACACAGCACCAAGTCCTCCTGGACCGGGGCGGATGGTGCCGACCCTAATGTTTTCCGCGTTGCACCCCGTCTTCTCTACAATCGCAACGCGGACGTCTTCGGCTGTTACGGAGTCATCCAGGCCCGAGATGCGCAATTCAGCGCATTTTGTAGGCCTGGTGATCTTCACACCATCCGTGGCTGCAAATATTCCCCGCAGCTTCTCGGCAAATGTGTCCGCCGTCTTTATAGCTTCGGCTCCAGGGAACTCGAGTACTCGAGCTCCTGTCTGAGCGAGGCGCAATCTGACCCCTCCAGTCCCGAAATCGTTGGCGAGACTGTCCCGGGCCCTCTTGAAAATGGCCGCGTAGGATAGTCCGCCGTTAGCTGCCTCCGGTGATACGGTGACCACCACAGCCGCAGTCTTAGGAGGTTGTAGTTTACGTGGCTTCTTCGTGGTAGCCACTGCCACCGATGGCGCCTGTTGGGTAGAGGCTTTTTTACCCCGCTTCCGGGACTTTTTAGCCCCCCCAACTACCCGCCAACCATCGTTGGGAGGGGCAGATATGGAGGGATCAGATAAAGGTGTCGGAGTGGGGAGCGGTGGAAATGCCGCTCCAGGCTTGGTCGCCGGGTTACGTGCTTCCCTAGGTGCTACAGTCCTACCTACTGCCTTAGCCACCTGCCGCGCCTTTGGAGCAGCCGCAGGAACAGCAGACACCGACGCCGCCGCTGCATAAGACACGCGACCGCCCACAACGGGAAGCGCTGTCGTCACTGGTGCGACCTTCAGTCTATGTGCTGCCAGCGGCGGCCGGACAATGCGAGCCGGAGGCAGTCTCGCCTCCAGGCCAGCGAGACGCCCATCCATCATACGCCACACCGCGTCCGTAATTTGGCGCAGGTGGGCATCAGGGATGATACCGATGGGAGAGGGAGCAGGCTGAGATGAGGTCTTGGCCGGATCTTCCGTCGGACGATGTGCTTTAAATTGGGCGAACTGAGCACTGAGCTCAGCCACTTGCCCCGTCAGGTGATCGTTAGCCGCCTGAAGGCGTGCTACATCCCCCATGAGGTTTTCCACGACTCCAGCAATGGCAGAGGAAGAGTCCTTAAGAGCCCTAACGAAAGAACTCTTAAGGTTTCTGGACTTGGTGGCCACTTTATGGATTATGGCCACCCCCATATTTACTTTCTCCTGCAAAGACACCGGTGTTTGGGAGATAGAATCCCTTCCCACCGGTTCCCGTATTTTCTGCAGGAGATCAGCAATCTCCTCCTCCGCTGCGCTTTCACCTTCTGCTCTGACCCTTCTGTAGGCTTCTGCCTTGGAGAAGACAGAGCCTGATGGGGTCGAGATCGAGGTGCGTGACCGACCTCTGCGGCTGCTACCGACTTTAGGGGGCAGCATCTCCTGGGACGTGTCGCTCTCTTCGTCCCTGGAGTGTCCGCGTTTTCTCTTTGTTGACTCCAGTGCGTCCATAGTCGCACTAGAGTTACCTCCATCCGACGGATTAGTGGATTTCGAACGAATTCGTTCCGAAGTTCTTCGGCTCCCAGCAGCCAAAATGACTTCTGGGAGCCCAACCGAGATCGGCGTTCCCACCAATACGCCCTCTTCGTGGGACGAGTAATCGTCCGCCCTTGCAATATTCTCCTTCCTACCCTTCTTCTCCTTCTTTTTTTCGTCAGTTTGATTCTTTTTGTTTAAATTTTGTTCCATATTTAATCCCACGATTGGGGGAGAATTAATGGTCCACCCGGGCAGAGATCCCCCAATACCCGGGCAAGCGTAAATTTATGCCCAACCGAGGGGTCCGCAGGTGCCTCGGCTGGGAGTGCGCTTACGACTGAACTACCCATCAGCCATGCATCCCCTGGTCACGCACCAGAACACGGGATTCGGGGTAATTTTTTATAGAGGTTTTCTTCCTCGCAGTCCAGGCGGCTAAGCCAAGACCCTCGCCCCCGATCGGCATCGCGAGACATAACCACGACACTCCTTTCGGGACTACGATATGCCGACAGTGGTAGGGAGACAACGTCTCCTGATACCTGCTCGGTGGCAGTGTAAGTGCACACCGAGCCTGTCCTACCTTTTCCACCGCTAAGCGGAGGTACTCCGACCCTAAAGAGTCCCACCATAGTGATTTTTTACCGAGGTTTTCCTCCTCAATGCTCCGAAGAGCGAAGAACCAACAGAGCATCCGACAGACACGCCCGCTCTGTTGGACCAAATCTCGGCCGATTTGCCGAAGAAAATGGCTTCCTCTTCGTGCTAGAATATTAGCCGTTGGTAATGATGAACAACACCATCACCAACGTTTCCAGGGTGCACCACGTGGAGGTTTTCTAGCCCAGCACCCCTCGTTATTAACACCTACGTTAAAGTTAGCACTAAGTTAGCACCTACTAAACTATACAGGTGATAGTCAATGGTGAATTTAGGCTCATAATTACTTCAAATATCAGATTAAACTATCCATATTGCAATTATAGACTTAAATATCCAGCTTGTTTTTGACGTATTTTGTTTTATTTTTAAATTGTGTTTCTCTAAGTATGTGTTAATAATTGCGTTTACGAGTTTGTGTTGTAAGAGGACAATACAATAATAGAATTTATTTTGTTTTATCAGAATCTAACAAGTATTTGATAAAGTTTCGCTACATGTTTTGAAAGACCAACTTATCTTGCTTAAACATGTTAAAAAGAAGTGGGTTGCCAATATAAAGAAGTGTCTAGTTTTATGTTGGTATTTATAAATGAGCATGACCATGAATATATGGACCACGATACAGTACTGCTTCAACTCGAAAGATATCTAAAAATATTTATAATATAACTAAATATTATTTACAGTTTTCATTTTGTAACGAAAACTAGGTTTTTTTTTGGAAATCGTAACAAGTTAATGTGTAGGTAATTAAATTAACTCATAGATAATTAGTTAATCATACCAACAGTAAAGAGACTGAACAAATTATTACCTTCTTTTACATACTGAAGTGATTGTGTTCATCATATAATTATTTGATGTGGCCGAGAATCGAACCTACGACGTGATGCAAGTTAAAATAAAACAAAAGAAACAAATGTAAAAAATAGTGGTAATGTAGTATTTTTTTTAATTTGATCTAATGTTTAATTAAGTCATCAGTGTGTCGCTGTCTACTGCTGAACGAAGACCTCTTCCAAAGAGCTCCATTCGTGGTCTTTGGCAGTCCGTATCCTGCTAGCTACTTTCGTTAGGTTCATTTATATAATGAGGCAATAGGATAACCAGGCTGGAGCGGGCGCTTCCTGCGTGTAGTATCCCTGTTGAAGCCGAGGTTGCTGGCTGGCTGAGACTTCATTACCGCTTATCACTGTGGGAGTGATGCTGCTGCTATTGATTTTGAAGGCTGCTTCCAATTACATCGGAGTCACCACTCAGGAGGGAATGAGTGTCATGTCATTGCGACAGTGAGGGAGGATCCTCCAATCAGGTGAGGCGATCATGCCTGGCGGGCCGCGGCCCAATGAGCTGAATCAGTCGTGCTAAAGTATATTTTTTGACTTGATACTATTCAACACCAAGAAACAAGCTAGTCTCTTATGAATTAGAGAGTCATAAGATGTGGTTTCCTGTGTAGGATTTATCCAAAAGTAAACGTTGATCATCAACATAGTTATAAGGAGGATCAATGTTGGTTTTATGTGCTCACAAAAGACCAGTTGATTCACTGGTTTCATCGCTCAAATGTTCATGTAGGTTCCGCACGTGAAGTAGTCTACATTTTCGATCAATTATTTGTAGAACAAAGTATACACACAACTACATTTTTTTATTCTTACGTTACATTAAACTGTGATTTTTAGTAAAACTGAAAAAAACAAGATACTACTTAGTCTGGCCATAAATACTGTTACACTTAATTATAAAAAAATATTACATTTGAATTTCGAATCTGTCATTTTTATACGATTGTTCATTGTGTTTTCTCATTTTGGCGCCAATACATTGTAAAATATTTTGCGATATTAAAATGGTGTGGGGTGATAAAGAGAACCGAATCGCTGTGATAGCATTACACAAAGTAGGTATGGAGCCAAATGCAATTTTTAAAACTCTCCATACACTTGGTATTAGTAAAATGTTTGTGTACCGGGCTATTAATAGGTACAATGAGACCTCCTCTGTTTGTGACAGAAAAAGATCTGGCCGTCCACGTAGTGTTCGTACGAAAAAGGTGGTCAAAGCAGTAAGGGAAAGAATTCGAAGAAATCCTGTCCGAAAGCAAAAGATTTTATCTCGGGAAATGAAGATAGCACCTAGAACCATGTCGCGTATTTTAAAAGATGACTTAGGACTTGCAGCCTATAAGAGACGCACTGGCCATTTCTTAACTGATAATTTAAAGAAGAATAGGGTGGTAAAATCGAAACAACTACTGAAGCGGTACGCAAAGGGAGGTCACAGAAAAATTTTGTTTACGGATGAGAAAATTTTTACAATTGAGCAACATTTTAACAAACAAAATGACCGTATTTATGCTCAAAGCTCTAAGGAAGCTTCCCAATTAGTCGACAGAGTGCAACGTGGACATTATCCGACTTCAGTGATGGTTTGGTGGGGTGTTAGCTATGAAGGAGTGACTGAGCCATATTTTTGTGAAAAAGGTATCAAAACATCGGCACAAGTGTATCAAGATACCATTCTTGAGAAGGTAGTTAAGCCCCTTAACATCACCATGTTCAATAACCAAGTATGGTCCTTCCAGCAAGACTCGGCGCCGGGTCATAAAGCTCGGTCCACGCAGTCTTGGTTGGAATCGAACGTTTCGGACTTCATCAGAGCTGAAGACTGGCCGTCGTCTAGTCCCGATCTTAATCCGCTGGATTATGATTTGTGGTCAGTTTTAGAGAGTACAGCTTGCTCTAAACGCCATGATAATTTGGAGTCCCTAAAACAATCTATACGATTGGCAGTGAAGAATTTTCCCATGGAAAGAGTGCGTGCTTCTATTGATAACTGGCCTCATCGTTTAAAGGACTGTATTGCAGCCAATGGAGACCACTTCGAATAAGCTTTTTATATTTTTAATTGTTTTATATTTATGTATTAAACTGACACACTGTAAAAGTAATAAATGTTATTTGCAGTTAACAATTTTCTTTTTTCTTTATTACAATATTTATGGCAAGACTAGGTAAACTTAAAAATGAATATCACAAACTCGATTTACATGCGAACCATAATATTTGTTTTAAAAGCTGATGTTAGCAATGTGCAAGTTCAAATGCGTGTGTGCGTCAATGACAAAGATGAATGCAAAGAAATAATCAGTGTTGCCACCTCGGATCTTTATCTAAAAATCATTTATTATAATAAACACACTTGACTTTTAAATAAACTGCAAGTATTTTTAGTTTTTCATAAATTAGCAAGTTTTGAATCTTAATCCAACTAAAGTATGGTATATGAAGATATAAAATCATTATTAAGTACAACAAAATTAAATCATTTTAAATAGTACATGTAATAATTAATTATTATGTAATTATTAAGAAAGGAGTTACCTAATATTACAAACTGAAATGTAGCTGGTTCGATTTTATTAGTTTTTTACTCTTTTATTAGTTCAATATATATCGATTGATATTTATTGATTTACAATCGTTGATAACAATAAGACTCCAACATATTTCCTTATTTTGGTTATGTCAATACTTTGACAGGCAAAGTTCAATAATAGAAAAACAATTTCGTATCTTATTTATTTTAAAATAAAACCCCATGTTAAATTTAGCATTCTAATGACAAAGTGACTTAAAAAATAACGAAAATAACTTTGATATTATTTTCGTATCTGCGCATGAGAAAAATGTGTACCACTAATAAGCATTCTCCCTTCAAACTTTAAATTGAATGTGTTCATGCCGTAATGGTTGCTTCTTGATTTTGTTATTTATAAATAAATATGGACACAATGTTTTGACAACAATCGATTACCTTGTTAAAAGTAAAACTATTATAACAACAAACAAGGAGAATCTTAGCAGAATCAAATTTCGGTTAAATATTCACGTATGTAATACTTTATCTACTTATATGACCACCCATAACTTTTACTCGCCTAAAAGGTTTGCCCTCCCCTCATCTCAAATAAGTTAGGTGGGTAAAGGCTCAAATCAAAGTGCTCGTTCCACTAAATAAGCATAGATTAAAACAAAACACTACACAACGAAACACAAATAGAAACTTAACTAAGAAATATATAAAAGAAGAAATCACTTTTTAGTACCTGTGTTATTTATAACCAGTGTTATTTATAAATAAATATGGACACAATGTTTTGACAACAATCGATTACCTTGTTAAAAGTAAAACTATTATAACAACAAACAAGGAGAATCTTAGCAGAATCAAATTTCGGTTAAATATTCACGTATGTAATACTTTATCTACTTATATGACCACCCATAACTTTTACTCGCCTAAAAGGTTTGCCCTCCCCTCATCTCAAATAAGTTAGGTGGGTAAAGGCTCAAATCAAAGTGCTCGTTCCACTAAATAAGCATAGATTAAAACAAAACACTACACAACGAAACACAAATAGAAACTTAACTAAGAAATATATAAAAGAAGAAATCACTTTTTAGTACCACTTGAAAAAGTGAAATTTATGATGATTTCCAAAACTTTATAATAAACATGTAAACATTTACGATATGTTTTTGTTATTAATAAACTTTTAAATTTATTTATTGAGACCGGAGGCCCATTGATGCAGGGGTAACTGTTACCGGGGTAACTGTTACCGTGGTAACTGTGTAAGGTTTAAACTGTCACGATGATTTTCATGCCTTTTACGTCTCCAAGCGGGGTGTAAAAAGCATGTCACAAGGCCGCCATAGTGTGGGTCACCATATTGCATTGTTTGCATTGGCAATGAGTATGGTGACCACAGCTCTTGGATTCTATTCATGCTTTCCATCAGGCAGAACAGTGCCACTTTGGCAGACTCTTAAAATAGAAAAATATAAAAAAAATAAAGCTTTAGTGATAACATACAAAATTGTCTTACGTATAACTTAGATCACTACCTGCCAGAGTCAATCAGTCACTCACTGCACTCACTTCTCTTTTTTCTTTTCTCAACTCTCCATTGCTACCTAAATATCTTGTTCCCCACTTCCACCTCTTATGTTCCACCTATGATCGAAACCTTCGGTCAAAAAACAAAATGCTTCTTCTCTGCCCCCCTCACACCTCCAATTTTATCAATTCCTCCTTCTTTGTGCAGTTAGTTCTTCTATGGAATGCACATACCACCGATATCAGGATGTCCACAAATCGCCACACATTTAAGGCAAGTACGTGATCTACTTCGAGATAATTTGGTAGAATTGTCGTAACGATAGTACCGTAGTGAGCATTTACATGGCATATTGTATTAATTTTATATACATGTATGTTTATATATTGTGTATGTATTGTTTATATAAAATAATATTTTATTATTAATGTATGTCAACTTCTTTATTTTACCTTTGAACCTACCGCATCGTATTTCCACATTACCTGAAGGTTGACTCGGAGAGAATGCCCCATGGAATTAAGTCCGCCTTTGTACAACATGTGTACCAAGTATAAATAAATAAATCAATTAGTAGTCGCGACTTGCTAAATTGATGAGTCTTGTAAAAATACCAAGCAAACATACTACTTACTCTATAAAGTCACGTGTGTATTGCATTTACTGAAACGTGCCCAGTATAACAGTTAAATCATATATAATGTGGATACTAAAAATGACACAAGAAAAACAAAGTGAAAAGGAGATAAACACAATACATTATTTTATTTCTTTGTTGTACGATATTGTGCAGCTCGAGGACTACGATTCGTTATACTATTTTAGACTGCTATCTCAACTAGAAAAGATTGTCATTCACGTTAAGTAGATAATAAGTAGCAAATAAAACTTTTTATTGCACGTATTCAAGTCGAAGTTACCCTACGACGCAAGGCACTAACTTCAGAAGCACTCAGGCAGATATATTATGTGGATCACATTACACATCGTCAATACTACACAGACCTTTATTCCATGCAAGAAGCTTTTATTTTATGTTGTATGTAAATTTTATCAAATAGGGTCTGTTTCACCACTCACTCATAAAGTCCCTGATGGATTAGTGTCAATTTATCTGTAAAATAACCATAAATTTCGGGTCCAAAAGTCTTGGATGGAGGCATATAAGGCACTTTAATTTTTTATATAGTGTTATATGGCTAATTACTATCTAAAACTTTATCCAGAACTGGTGAAACTGATTCTTGGACTTATACTCAAAATTATTTGGTGGTTCATACTTGAATTCAAATTGACAAATAATCAGTGGTTTCCGAAGTAATTTGGATACAAAAATATTTTATTGGTCGTCTATCTCATTGCCTGAATCATAAAATTAAGTTACGAGTATATATATTAAGAAGAAGGTCATAATACATAAACGTACATTTCATACAAAATTATGTCTTCTAATTTTGCAGACGTGGTTTTGTAACTTTGTTTTAGTCACATAATACGGTAGCGAAATGATAAACTCATTAGAGCTAACCATCACGTTTTAAAGATATCGCGGCCGGCCGGTCTATTATGCTTACATTCGAAGATTAAATCAACAACTAGTACAACGAATACGTCGCAAATTAAAATTAGTTAAACGCTCAAAATGCAATTTCTCTTAAACGATAAACAGAAAACATTATTTAAGTTTTGTAATTGCATATGAGCCTACAAATACGTATACGTACCTATACGTACCTGACGTTTAGACCCATATTGTCATTGAAGAGATAAAAAAAATTATGTATATAATTACAAAGTGATCAATATCTAAGAGAATTCCATTAGGCAATTCTGTTTTGAAATAATTTGCCATATCCAACGCTATTATGCCAACAATACTTTTATAAGCATTTGACTGTAACAGTTACTAGAAAATATTTTTTGCGGTTATACTTTAAAATTGAAACGGTTGCCTAGCCCAAAAATCTCTTCATCTATGTAGACTGCCAGACCATTTTAGATATTCTTCTGAAATATTAAATGAATGTTGCCCACTTTCACTAATAACATTACAGTACATGCCGAATTGTAATATAAATCTTTATATTTCTAATTCTACAAATTTAGATTTTTTACGTGAGTTTATACAGATATACAATTTTAATTTGTGTCATGCTCATGTGCAATTTAGTAGAAAGCGCTCACACTATTAACCCCGCTCCGTGATATTGTACGGGCCATTAAGTTTAGATGTGACCTTTCGTACTTAGCAAGGACTTTTGATATTGTAAGTTCTCTTTTTAATATATAAAAATATTGCAGTAGATATAAAAAATGTAATCAATATACAGGGTGGACCACGAATTAGTTAATATTTGAAAAAAA
The DNA here is from genome assembly GCA_949316085.1 of Hypercompe scribonia. NCBI lineage: Eukaryota > Metazoa > Arthropoda > Insecta > Lepidoptera > Erebidae > Hypercompe > Hypercompe scribonia. Next base: position 15,711,876 of record OX438975.1, read on the forward strand.
AACGTATTAAAAATCATTTGATATATTATAAAAATTGTTAATTTACAAGAAAGTTAATTAGTAGGAATTTATTTTTAAAAAATATATCGTCTAAATCGTTTTGACGTTTGTACTCTTCTAAACGAGCACTGAAATTTTCGAATACTCGTCGACAAAGAGACCGCAAAATCATCGATATCTCTTCGCTGATTTTTCTTTTAATTGACGTAGTTTGTTTGGTTTACTGATGTAGACACGATTCTTCAAATAATCACATAAAAAGAGTCTGTTGAGGATAGATCTGGACTTCTAGGTTGTCATGGAATGTTGCCTCGTCTGGAAATCAGTTTTTCCGGAAACATATGGCTCTATCTTATTGAAACCATGTGTAGCGATTGTAGCCAGCAGATTCCAGTAGCATCGGTCCCAAGAACTACCGTAACATTTTTACATATTCAGAAGAATTAACAGTAACTTCAGTTACTAATCCCGTTCACGGCCGCGAGAATCTTCGAAAAAGTAGGATCCAATGATTCCTTTTGCTGGAATTGCAGTACAGTAACCTTGGGAAAATGAAGTGGCCTCTCGTGTTTGGCTTTGGGATTTTCACTGCTCCAATACTTGCAATTCTGTTTGTTTACCATGTCCGTTAAGGTGAAAATAAGCTTCGTCAGAAAATAAGGTGTTGTCAAAATTACTGAATCGTTCTAACCTTGATTTGGTATACGAAGCGAAATAAGCGTCTCAGAGTAATAAGAGAACTGTTGTCTAAATAAAACTGTTTCACACAGTAAGCGCGCTGGGGCCCCGTAAAGCAATCCATTGCAACAAAATTTCCGAGATATGAGCTAGTGGTCAGATGCCTCTCCGTACCCCGTGCGGTATTTATTTGCGCGGGATGTTAGATTCAAACATTAACGAATTCTTGGCCCACCCTGTAGAGCTCGAAAGAGCTTGAAAGTACCAGTTATTCAATTTTATTAGTAACATTTCATTTCATTTTTGTCTGAACTGACTATAAGACTTTAAGAATAACTTAAAGTATGTCAAGACATACATAGGTAACAAGAGAGTAAATAGTCAGTATAATATAATTTATGTATTTGTCGTTTCTTCTAAGGGTAAATAGGTTTGCTTTTTATTGTAAAGTGGTATTGAACAAAAATTTGCACTTGCAAACTAAAACTGCTAATTACTTTGTAAATTATAAGTATTCCTTCTCAAATCTTGTGAATTTTATAGTAAAATTGAAAATTCTATTTTACTCAGGTTTTTTACTATTCTAAACTCGGAAATAAACTAACTAAAGATTTATTTGTGCCTTACAAATAAATCTTTAGTTAGTTTATTTCCGAGTTTTGCATGACAAACAAACATAACTGGTATCATTATTGTTTTCCACACTTAGCTAAAACATATCTTTACGAGTCGTGTGAGTGATGTAGCACCCTATTAGAGTGTTACTCTGCTTATGTGTACGGAAATAACTCATTAATCTAGAATGACGTGTCGTTGAATTATATGGTAAAAGTGTTAGGAGCGTGGGCTGTTTAGAGCTGGGCAATAATATTATACTATTAATGTAGGTACCATGTCTTAGGAATTATTTTTTTGAGTAGAACTGGAGCTTAATGGTCTTCAAATGATGGTTATCAGCAAATGTATTATATATTTGTTAGTTCTTTTTGCCGTAGTCTAACTTGACTTAAATAGTTTTTCTGTTCTTCTTGAATAGCTTTTATGATTAAAGGCGTAATGTTATAACTTTAATGTACTCTTGAAAATATGAATTTAATATAAAAGTAATATTACGATTAATAGAATTGAGGTGTAATAAAAATTATTGCGTATTTAGTGGAATTAACATAATATGATTTTAGCCTGACTCCAAAATAGCTCTAATAGGTTTTATATACCTTTGAACAAGGTTGCAGTTTTCAGTAGATAAACTTATGCAACGGGTTATTGAATTAGAAGCTGACTTTCGCTCGCAGTAGTCTTGTTATCTATATATTCATATATTTTTCTGTTGTATTCTGAATTTCAACCCTATCCGTTTAGCCACACGCATGAAGGAGTGATAAATACACTAACCCAAATATACATAGTAACAAATACTAAAAACCATAACATTTTATTTCTCTTTTTTGAAAACGGCTATCTGTTGAAATATAATAAGAAAACCGGGGAAAAAATTACTATGTTGATGTACTAAAAGGGATGGTGAATTATTTTGTCATATGTTTTCTATAATTACTAGAATTTGAACTCTAAAATTTGTATAATTATCCTCCTCCGCTTGAACTCAAACCCGCAAACCCCGCTGCCAGACGATACGAATATATTACTATTTGTTTTCAGTGTTGCGTTATCCCTAATACATCAATCCGGACAAATACTATCAGAACCTTGATTTGAGAATCAATACTTGAAGCTCACTTTCTTTCTATACAAGTTTTGTTTTATCAAATACAATCGTATAGTACATAATATTTATAAAGGAGGTTTTGGTAATATGAAGTTTATTTTGATATAATTTTAAATATTTTATTTGATACTCTTGCTTAATGTTAATTCAATAAATAAAGAAATGATTAAAGGCAGATTTCTTAATAGATTTTCCAATTACCATACTTTAAAAATAGACCTGTCATCTGCTAATAATTCAATTAAGGTTTAGCTTAGTTTTTATCAAGCATGACAATAGTACCTATTCCAATAGCGTCCTAAATAAAAAATTTGAATAATCAGTGGTATTTCTCAACGACCTTGAATTTTTTTAAGAACTGTTATGTAAATCATAAGCAGGTAGCTCTTAAATTTAAATGATTTAACTTGAAATGCTTATGTCTTATCCATATTAAGATAAGGTGGTCCCACAAAGTGATCCGACGACGTCTTTTGATGATGATGATGCTCATGCCTGCATAAAATTTTATAACGTCATTTAAATATAATTCATTTTTTAAACTCTTTCAAACAAAAAAAGTAACGTTGGCAAACGTTCATGGAAACACTAATTAAATGAAGACTATATTGCAATTACTTGTTCCAATAATATTATTATCGATATTAATTATCCGTTTATGATGGTATAATAAACATATATATGTGTCATCCTACTACTATTATAAAGGCGAAAGTTTGTAAGTATGGATGTATGGATGTTTGTTACTCTTTCACGTAAAAACTACTGAATGGATTTGAATGAAACTTTACCACAATATAGCTTATACATCAGAATAACACATAGGCTATAGCTTATACATCAGAATAACACATAGGCTACAATTTTTGAGGTTTTCAATGTGAGGTCGTAAAAAAAACACATTTTTTGCGCTTACATTGCAAACGCTGTCTGAATCCTACAAGATAGATCAAAACAATTTACTACAGTAATGTACAACTTAAAAAGGTCTACAAAAAAGTCCGTGATGGTATATGTTTATCTCTTAGGAATAACCCACAATAACCATTTTTTATCCTTTACTTTGTACGAGAAATAATGGCTTATTTACGAAGCGATTTTAAGCAATACAGTATTAATCCTTATCCAATTAAGTATCTTAAATACATTGTGCATTTAATAAAGATCAATATGGCTTTTTACAGCATGTAAATTAAATAAATATTTTCGAAGATATCACAGATTTAAAATGCAGAGTCATAGCAATTTCGGCGATAAATACCGTTTCGGTGATAAATACCGGCAGCGGCGCCAGGCGAACGGGGCGTGGGGGGAGCGGGGTAGGTGCGGTGGGGAAGAAGTGGCTCATCGCTGAATGCGCGACCCGAACGCGGGCAGACGCGTGAGGGCAGACGTCGTTGATGGTTGTGTCCGTTTTGCGAATTTTTGTTCTACTAAGGTTGTTTGGTAAAAAGTAAGCAAAATTTAGGCAATTTATCAATTTCAAGCGTTGACATACTGACAAGTAATTTAAAATAAAAAAAAAGAAACAAATAAATCTACAGCGAAATAAAAATTTAAAAACTACCAGCTTTTTTTTCAGAAAATTTCACCTAAAATACTTTTTAGAGTTAATTTTAAAGAATAAGTTTTTTTTTTGTAATCTTGATAAAGAATTTATTGTAAAAAACTGCGCTAAGTTTTATTTGATGATTTTACGAATTACTTCATTGATAATTCAATTACTATATAGATAGGTTACTTACAGTTAATTATAACAAATTATATAAATAGGTTAATTATAACGAATTACTTCATTGATAATTCAATTACTATATAGATAGGTTATTTACCGTTAATTATAACAAATTATATAAATAGGTTAATTATAACGAATTACTTCATTGATAATTGAATTACTATATAGATAGGTTAATTAAATAGGCAAGGATTGCATTAAAGTACAATCATAACAATAACTACCGTACTGTATTTTTTGGAAGTATAGAAACAACACGTACTTAAGAATTATGCCGCGAAAGCGTAAGTCTAATCTTTCCCAAAGCTCTAATAAAGCTCGAACTATGAAAGTAGCTAGACTTAACGAGACGTTTCCACAAGCCGAACTGCGAAGGCTTAAACAAGCAGAGCGTGAGGCAGCTCAAAGAGCTGCTGAGACACCAGAGCAGTCCCAAGATAGACGTCGACAGCATGCTGAGTATCTAGCATCTCAAAGGGCTGCAGAGACACCCGAACAGTCTCAAGCTCGACGTCAACAGAACGCTGAATATCTGGCATCTCAACGGGTTTCTGAGACACCCGAACAGTCCCAGGATCGACGTCGACAGCATGCTGAGTATCTAGCATCTCAACGGGCTGCGGAGACACCCGAACAGTCTCAAGCTCGACGTCAACAGAACGCTGAATATCTAGCATCTCAACGGGCTTCTGAGACACCCGAACAGTCTCAAGCTCGGCGTCTTCAGCAAGCGACTTACATAGGGTCCTAAAGAGCTACTGAAACTGTTGAAGCTGCTGAAGCTCGCAGACGCGCTGTTGCTGAAAGGGCAAAACAGCGACGATTAATATTTACAAGAAACGCGTGGGGAGTATTCGATAAAGCTGCATTTGAGTACGATGAAACTCTTGATTACGAAAGCCACAAGCTTATAAAAATAGAAGCGATGAATAAAGAATGCAGATTTTGCGGTGCTCTTAAATGGAAAGAGGAAGCTGCAGGCATGTGTTGTTCGGGAGGAAAAGTAGTTCTTCCTTCAATAGACGAGCCTGTTGAACCTCTTAAAGAACTTTTTTCAAATGAAACAGATGAGTCTCGCCGTTTTTTAAAAAACATAAGAAAATACAATACATGCTTCCATATGACATCTTTTGGAGCTGATAACATTGTGTCGATGCCAGGATTTTGCCCGACTTTTACAATCCAAGGGCAAATGTACCACACAATTGGCTCTTTGCTTCCTGCTGCTAATACGCAACCAAAATTTTTGCAAGTTTATTTCATGGGTGATGAGGAAGCACAAGTTGATAGGCGTTCTGAGTACGTACCAGGTGTGGAAAGAAACACAGTTCAAAAAATACAAAAAGTTCTACATGATCACAACGTTTTAGTGCATGAATTTAAAATGGCTAAAGATAGAGTGACTAGCGATAATTACAAGGTCGTGATACACCCAGATCGTGTACCACGTGGTGAACACGAAAGACGATTCAATGCCCCGACCACAAACGAAATAGCTGCCGTAGTAGTTAGTACTGAACAAACTGCGTCTCGGGACATTGTTATTCAGGCGCACGATGGCCGGCTTACTAGAGTTCCAGACACTCATAGATTTTATGATGCTCTCGAGTACCCGATAATTTTTTGGAAAGGACAAGAGGGGTACAGTTTTGATATTCCTCAGACAAACCCAGTTACAAAACAGCCTATACCGAACAAAAAAGTGTCGTGCAAAGACTTTTATGCGTATCATATGATGGTACGTCGCAACAATTTTAATTTATTGCTTCGATGTAGGCTTCTCTTTCTTCAGTTTTTGGTGGACATGTATGTCAAAGTGGAGAGTGAGCGCTTAAGGTTTATTGCTTTAAACCAAACAAAACTGCGAGCAGAAAACTATATACATTTACAAGACGCGGTCAGGAATGATGCGGATTTAGATCCAAACAATTTGGGTCAATTGGTAATACTCCCATCGTCATTTGTAAATAGCCCGAGATATCTTCATGAGTACACGCAGGATGCGTTCACATACGTGCGTAACTACGGGAGGCCTGATCTGTTTATTACAATGACATGTAATCCCGCTTGGCCAGAAATTACTAAAGAGCTCATTCCAGGTCAAAATGCAACAGACAGACATGACTTAACAGCCAGGTTATTTAAAATAAAAGTACAAAAATTGGTTGCTCTACTTACAAAAGGTAAAATATTTGGAGATATGAAGTGTTTCATGTACTCGATCGAGTGGCAAAAAAGAGGTCTGCCTCACGTGCACTTACTGCTGTGGTTGACGGAAAAATTACGCCCCAACCAAATTGATGAAGTCATAAGTGCGGAGATACCAAATCCAGAAAGTGATCGAAAACTCTACGATACTGTAACCAAAAATATGATTCACGGTCCCTGTGGTGCACTAAATCCGTCATCACCATGCATGAAAGAAGGAAAATGCACCAAAAAGTATCCAAGGGCGCTTTTAAAAGATACTCAAACTAACGACAAAGGCTATCCTTTGTACAGGCGTAGAACACCAGGAGATGGCGGCCGTACGATAACTCTAAAAACCCGAGGTGGAACACAGGAAGTATTGGTTGACAATAGCTGGATTGTCCCATATTCTCCTCTTCTGTCTAAAATTTATAACTGTCACATAAATGTAGAGTTCTGCAATACGGTACAGGCGATAAAATATATTTGTAAATATATAAACAAAGGCAGCGACCAGGCTATTTTTAACATTCGACAGCAAGGGAATGTTAATATTGACCCGAGAGATGAGGTGCAAACGTGTCGAGCCGGTAGATATGTTAGTAGTAACGAAGCAGCGTGGCGGATCTTGGGTCTGCCTCTGCATGAAAGACACCCAACAGTCACTCACCTTGCGGTTCATCTGCCTAATGGTCAGCGGATTTACTTCACTGAAAACAATTTTAGAGAGAGAATGGCCGCACCACCTAAGACGACACTAACTGCATTTTTCCTGCTTTGCCAAAATGACGCATTTGCAAAAACATTACTTTATGTTGACGTACCCCGCTACTATACATGGAACGTGTCGTCGAAAGAATGGAAACGTCGTTTACAAGGCACACCTGTCGACGGCTGGCCAGGTGTGAAGGCAGGAGATGCTCTTGGGCGCATTTACACAGTGCATGTTAGTAACTTCGAATGTTACTGTTTGCGAATGCTGCTGAATGTAGTACAGGGCCCCACTAGCTTTTTGGATCTAAAAACAGTTGACGGCCAAGAACTTGAAACTTTTCGACAAGCGTGTGAGAAGTTGGGGTTGTTGGAAGATGACAACCACTGGGATGCCACAATGGAAGAGGCAGTGCTGTGTCGCTCTCCTTCGCAAATAAGAGAACTATTTGCAATATTGATATGCACTTGCGGTTTATCCAATCCTCTTCAACTATGGGATAAGTATAAATCTGCATTATCGGAGGATATCTTGCATAGATTTGAAAGGATGGATCAAGTCAACAATGATCTATGTTTCAATGAAGCACTGAGACATAGAGGACAAAATAATAACGATTTCCGGTAAGAAATTGTCTGACTTCGGTATGCCTACACCAGAGCGTCGAGGAGAGTTGTCGACCGATTTGATCAAAGAGCTAAGCTACGATATTGCTTTATTAGACGCTCAGGTCAGCGAAACTGAACCACGCCTGCTACCCGAAGAAAAAAACATTTATAACAAAATATTACAACGAGTTGAGCTTGACAAAGGCGGCCTTTTCTTTCTTGACGCCCCGGGCGGTACAGGTAAAACATTTTTGCTTAATTTGCTTCTAGCAAAAATTCGTAAGGACCGTAAAGTTGCATTAGCGGTGGCTTCCTCTGGGATCGCTGCAACATTGCTGAGCGGTGGACGAACGGCACATTCGGTTTTTAAATTACCTCTTAATCTGGCGAGCGAAGAAACCCCAACGTGCAACATCAGTAAGAGCAGTGCCCGTGGCGCCCTCTTGCAACAATGTATGCTGATCGTGTGGGACGAGTGCACTATGTCACACAAACGCGCCATTGAGGCGCTTGATCGATGTCTACAAGATATTCACAGCAATCGAAAGTTGATGGGTGGTGTGGTAGTGTTATTGGCAGGGGATTTTAGACAGACTTTACCTGTTATCGAGAGAGGCACTGCAGCAGATGAAATTAACGCATGTCTAAAAGCCTCATATCTGTGGTCTAAAGTTGAAAAGCTTTATCTTACCACTAACATGCGAGTCCAGTTATTCAGCGATGTCGAATCAGGAGCATATGCTCAAAAACTGCTAGAAATTGGTGAAGGCCACCTAAACACCGACCAAGAAGGTATGGTTCTTTTCACACAGCAATTTTGTCATGCTGTGGAGACAGAAAACGAACTTATTGAACAAGTTTTTCCGAATCTGCAACAAAATATTCTTGACGAAAATTGGTTGTGTGAAAGAACCATATTGGCACCAAAAAATGAGACTGTTGCGAAAATAAATAAAAAAATCTTGGCCGAAATAAACAGCGAAACATCAGTGTATAATTCCATTGACACAGTTATGTCATCCGATGACACTACAAGTTATCCCGTAGAGTTCCTAAACTCTTTAGAGTTGTCCGGGGTGCCATCACACAAGTTGGAATTAAAGGTAGGTGTACCCGTTTTGTTAATGCGTAACCTGGATGCGCCAAGATTATGCAACGGTACTCGGTTGCGAGTTACCGAATTAGGAAGGCATATAGTGAAGGCTACAATTTTAACTGGAGAAGCCAAGGGAGACAATGTTCTTATACCGCGCATCCAAATCATACCCAACAACTTGCCATTCAATTTTAAACGCCTGCAGTTCCCATTAAAAGTCGCATTTTCAATGACGATCAACAAATCGCAGGGTCAAACCTTGAAGGTAGCAGGCCTACATTTGGGCACGCCATGTTTTTCTCACGGTCAGCTCTATGTGGCTTGCTCACGTGTTTCCAAAGCGAAGAATCTGCATGTTTATGCTGAAGGAAAAAGATCGTTAAATGTAGTTTATAAGAGCATACTGCAGTAGCTACCTATAGGCCTATGATTAGGGCTCTGCAGTGCTTAGTTACCGTATTTCTTACTTATTACTAGAAGACGGGACGAACCTGAAGTCCACGCGAACGAAGTCGCGGGCAAAAGCTAGTAAGAGTATAAATTCTAAAGAAGAAATAAAAGCTATCGTTATCGGCATTAGCTGCAATTCCGTCAGTCACGGCCTTTTCTCTATATCAAGGATATTTCATATAAATTTTAAATGTGTAGATCAGTCACGGTTGCTTCAGGGTATCAATAAAATAACAAAAAATAAAAAAATGTGAATATATACATATATTCACATATTTTTTCCATCTATGACATATGTGATTTCAACTACTCGTGTTGTCTTTCTAATTACAAAAGGACTTTAAATAATTGAAATATGTTATAAAACACTTTGTTATTTCGATACTTAACTTTGCCTTTTCTTTATTGTTCATTTGAATTTCATCCAAACTCGGTTCTATTAAGCAAAATAAAAGGAAATGTGAAAGAAAAATTTCAATTAATTTTTATTTCAAAGAAAATATAAAATTATCTGTATCTTTGATATAAAAGTATTCATAATGCATGGTTTACACTGTTCTTATTCTACTCTTTATATCATTGTACAGATAATAAAATGGATTGGTTGTATCACATTATTAACTAAAATCGGGCGATATTGCCTTTGGGATAAACGGCCTACCTGTATTATTGTCTGACTTCATAGATATTTGCGAATAACGCAATTCATTTAAGGGACTGTACTTTATTTCTTATTAAGATTATTTGTATTGATAATAAAATCTATACATGCAATCACTAATCAACCTCTTGTAACGATACCTAACCTTTATTGAGTAGTGTTTAAGACGGATTGATCGAAACGATATCATAACACGAGTGAGTGTCGCTATAAAAAGAGATTGTATATGCTGTCTCCAGTCACCTAAGAGCGTCGACCTAACAAGGTCTTTCGAAGGCAATATACGTTACAGGCAAACGTAGTTTATAAATAAAGTTTCAAAGAAGGGTATTAAAGGATACCAAGTAGGTTACCAAGTGTTGAGAAAATAAGCAGGGAATGGTATTGAAAAATTTATTCAATTTTTCTCGTCCCATAAGTACGTTTCCTCTATTCTAATTTATTTTCTTCCATTGTCTGAAAGCAGTTACTATGCCAAAACCTATGGCAAAATATTGCCAGATTCAGATTCTAATTATGAATATTACAAAAAAATACATAAGCCTTAACATAACCTATATATCATTTCGCGACGCTAGCAACCGTCTAGACTAGACTAGACTAGATAATTACAGAAGAATATTTAAAAAAATGAGAATATGTTCAAAGGAAAAGTGAAGTAACATCAGAAAGGTAAAGTGACTTAGTAATTTATTAGTTCTTATATACCACGGGTCACGAATTAATGAACATTTGAAAAAATCGTAAAAAAATAGATCTGAGTTTCTGGGTGGTCATGGAATGTCGTTATTTTTGGAAATCAGCTTTTCCGAAAACATATCTTTGCTGAAAACCATGTGTTACGATTGTAGCCAGCAAATTCCAGTAGCAACGGTCCCAATAACTCCTGTAACATGTTTGCGTGAGATGTTAGATTCAAATGTTAACGAATTCTTGGCCCTACCTATATTAGCTTTGAATACAATTGAAACTACAATTCCTTAGACCAAAGTACCTCACATGTAACTCAGTTTTATGTAGTGTTAAGTTTGTCCAATAAATCAGATCTATCCTGCTTCTAAACTATGTTATATAAAATACCCATACCCTATAAATAATTCAAGAAAATGTTTAGTTCTCTTACGAGATGTAATCACGGTTTTGTATATAAACGAATAAAATCGATCGTTTTTGTGCAAAGTTATAAAAAAGGTTTATTACTACTTTATCTCAATGTGATTTAGACATGCATCGGTTGCTTGTCTTGAGGTAATCGTGTAAAAAACGTTCGTATATGAATCTCTGAGAGTTTCTTTATTTCAACATTACTAAATAGATTTTGATGTAGGTATAGGGTATCATTATAATCACAGCACAGTCGCGACTGATGTAACCTTTTATTTTTTCAACATGGCTATCAAATAACACGTAATTTATTCTAGGAATGGGCATTTTATTTTGTTGAAATTAAAAAATAATACAGTATTTTTCCAATTTTTGTGTTTCTTTAACATTTAAACGTTACAAATGTTACGAGTTAACTAGTGCACAACACTTAGCGCAGTAGAAAACGGTGTAGCGATGCTTAAACCTCTATGGTATCCGTGCAATCATGTTGTGGAGTGCATTTTGAATATTTGAAAAAATGAGACTACTTGACCTAACACTTTCACCGCAACCACTTAATCGTAACCCACTAATTCATCGAACTTTTTGTAATACTCTGTTTTTGTAAGAGACGAAGTCAACATTATCAACTCTTTGCTTTGACGCATTGTAGAATGAATATTTTATTAAGAATTCTATCACATACTGCTACGATTTCATTATAATGATTTACTTTATATAAATTCTCAAAGTTATTCGTACGGTAACCAGAGACCACAACGTCTAGTTATAAACGAAGGAAAAAGTTATTTGTTCTCTTCATTATTATCCTCTAGACTATTCTTAATACTTCAAAGGGACCAACGTTCTTCCCAAATTAAGTACAAGTTGCTCTCGGCACAGTAGACTTCGTTAACAGCCTCTGTCAATGTGCGGTATACTTACCGAGACGAAAACATCATTTTAGGATTTCACAGAGACGTAGTCTTTATTCAAGAACCAATTTGTAATTATGGTCCTCATTTTCGCGTGCCTTTTTACAGATTAAGATTTAATATTTATTTATAGAAAAAATAGGGTGTTACATACATTTAGGAGCCAAGTGAAACAAGTGAGCATACTGTTTAGAATATAGTTTTATACGTAGATGTGCTTCCATATAGAGCATTCCTTCTACTTAATTAACATTATACAAAATACAACAATATTTTTTTATTAAAACCTTATAAAAAGGATTTGTAATAGACCCTCGGAATATTACGTGAAAGCCACAGAAATAGGAGACGATTGTGAGAGAGATGAGTTCGTCTGATTGTCTCTGTCCCTACCACTATCTCGGTGGTATATGATTAAGATGCAGTCACGATCAGACGTAATACCATCACAGTATAGTGTGAAATCCCTTATTGATCTTTATTCGTCAATTGTTTTTTTTTTGTAAATTACAGGAAAATCAAATTCTACTTTTTCAATCAGATTTTTGTGTGTTTTAACATCAGAAGAAGATATATGAACCTTAGTTAGGTATTATACTTTACCCAATCTTTTAATAATGGTACCTTTGTACCACTGATTATTATCACAATTATTCAAATATTTTTTAACAAAATATCATCTCGTGGTTCATACATTCTTGATTATCGGCCCCGTAGTACTCAATTTCTGAGTACTGTTTTAATTTAATATTGCTGTTTTAAGTATATTATTTCTATAGCATATCATTAGTCCAAGTTTTTGCCCTAATACTAACTCAGCGGATCAAGAACCCGTGACGGAACGAACCGAGTTTCTATGTTCAAAATTTTTATACAAAACTCAATCAATTTAACAAAGAACACCAAACGGTATCTTTTCTATTTTAGTGTTTCTAAGTAAGAAACACTAATAAGTGAAAAATAAACTAAATTATTTATTTATTTTTCATAAAATCAAAAGTTTACTTAGTAACTTTAATTTAGCTATCATCATCAAAATTCGAAATAAACGTAATTGTAAAATTATTATATTTTACTTAGCAATCAAGCTATTTGTGTCCATAAGTTATTATGAGTTATTTAAATATAAACTTACTAATTCGCAATTCTCGTAAAATGTTATATGTGATAAGTACCTTAAATCTGTTTAAAGTCGGTGCTAATACAGTTATGACACGAACAAAATTCCATAACCTAAAGACAAGTGACTAAGTGAGTGAAGTAAATATTAGCTAGATCTCCTCTGTTGTTGGGAATGAAACGTACGAAAACCACCACCTTCAAATGCTACTTTCAATGTTAACAATTAGTAGTAGCGAATTATTTTGGTAGTTGGATTTGAAGTATTGAAACTGGATATAGGCTCCAGAATGATGTTGAGACACAATGTTTTTATTTCTGAAAACCCGGTCGACGGAGCAATAAGGATCATGTTTAGTAAGGAGCATCGAAAGAGGGCAAAATTGTAATTCTTTTCATTTTTTTAAAACTAATTTGGAAATGTGAGTAACTCGTTGGCACTGTTAAGTACGTTGTAGGAGGCAAATGAAACAAACGATTGCTATTAGCACACTGTTTTAATAGCTGTTTACACAGATCGACGACGCAGTCACTTATGCATAGAAGCGCAATCAGTTATTAAGGATAATATTTTGAGCTCAGTCTTAGTAGGTTATGACTGATTCTACTCATAATTAATACCAAGACAATAGTAGAAAATAAAATATCTGCGAATTATAAAGTAATAATAAAAAATCAAATGACATGAGCATGTTAAACTTGAATGAAAATACATAATTGATCAACATAATCTGTATAAAATCACTTTGATCAGTAATGCTAAAGATCTGAAAATATTTTTCAAGAAGAACAAAACGGATTAAAGTGAGATAACATTGCAATATCTTCGAAAAAAGTGAGCGTCGGCAATCAGTCACCTAATGGAGCAAATACTTCATTTGGTTTTAAGCTGACTGTTGCAAAATCTCATGTATTAGCACTGTTATGTTAGGGATTATACGACTTATACTCACCATACTCGTATATAACTTGAGTTTAATCTACAGAGGGATTATGCAACAGGTCTAAACAGGAGATGGAATCTATCAATCTGGTCCAGTTATATTTCGTTAACAATCCCAATTCGCGGTTAGAATGAAGAGATATGGTATAGTTTATTCATTAATCAACTCGATTCTATTAATAACGAATTTTTAAAACACTGACAGTGAATTTCATATTGTACAATAATGATAATTTATCAGATATTGTAAGTACTGTCTTATGTACATAATGTGAATGTTGTAACATGTGTAGAATACTGTAATTGACATAAACAGTGTAATGTAGCTAAGTTATTGTAGATATAATTATAAGAATTTATTGAACTAATATAGTTATATTTATTGATGAATTCAATCGTAATTCTGAAAATTATTGTAAATCGTTCGAAATGAGAAATCTGTTAATATTCTGAAGTATGTTAATATAAAAGTACTTAGTGGATCATTTTCTTTCTTTCAAAGGTTTTTGATATATTATCAGTTTTAACAATTGTCTAAAGCATCTCTAATATTTCTAATAAAATGTCTTAGGCTTACAACCGCACGAAATAAAACAATAGTCAGATATACTTACATATACAATTAATAATAGCAACCTTCAATATGAATAGTTCTCATATATGTATATGTGTACGTGTGCATAGGTACATATGTGGGCGAGCTATGAAGATTACTCCTGTCACTTCCGTACAACAGTATAGTTCTTAAATAATAGAAAGTTATATTAGTTTCTTGGTAGATTTAATGTTTAATGTAAATGAACTATGGGCCTTAACAGAATCAAACAAATTTTAAGAGAATACCACCGGTAGCTCTCGTTAGGCAATATCCACTTAAGATATGCGAGCAGCGTAACATTTTGCATAAGATCAATCGCACACGTATTATCTGGTTAATGAACCGTTCAATGGCAGTCTTTCATCGGAGATAATACTTTGTAATATACAACTAACAAGAAAAGGTCTCGTGCTCGGCTAAGCGACTAAGCCGGGGCTGTGTTAGGCTTGCCGGTAAGCTTTTTGTACAGTTTGTTCACGCAATGTAGCAAAACAAAGCCAGATCACTTCTAAACCAAATCCCTTACAGATAAATAAAGCAAATCTGATAAATACTTTTTCATTAAAACATTTTTACATTGTATACCACCACTCGGAGCGATAACATCATGAATATTGTGTGTGCGTAACACACTAAGCGTTGGATATGCTCTAGAAAGAAGACCCATCAAGCTTGGCCTGAACGTCGACAGATTTTTTTTAAATAAAATAAATTATAAATAGCTAGTTTAAAATATTAGTAAATGATGGTCACAAAACAATAGTAGTAAAAGAACACATATTAAAATATTTTTCATTGATTTTTTTTTATTTACGGTAGTACTAGCCGTTAGTATTGCCACGTAAATTAATAATCAAATACAGTAGGGAAAACTATTCGACGATAAGAAGCGAAAAAAATTATTAAAATGTTTCCAAAAACTACGAAAGTGTTACATGAACAAACTTTTCTTCAAATTTCTCTTTTTTAAAAAAAATAAACAACGTAGAAAATATGTACTAATTGTAAAATAAAATAAAATGCGCGCGCAAATAATTTTTCCCATCCGTCTATCCGCCCGTACTGTGGATATGGTTTTGTGTTTGCTTTTCTGTTTTGAACTATTTTATCATCTTTATAATTGACTTGATACTCAAACTTCATAAGATTATGTTTTCTATTGGCCACTGAAAATAATATTGTTATTTAAATAAATTGTCCACGTCTAAGCCAGGAACCCACACAAATTGGTCGATGTCCATTTTAATATTTATAGTAAGTTAACTATCATTTGCAGTTATTCTGAAATACATTTTGCAACGTATAATATCATGTTTTGCTTTTTATCATACAGTTCACTAGATTTTGTAGTAAAATGGGTCAATACAATTAGCTTTAAAGTTTAATACGTAATTTGTTATAATACTTATATAATTGAGTGTGTAAACTTATACAAAGTAGTTATATTAAGATATTTTCTCTTTGAATATTATGTTTCTAAACTTAAGTGAACATTTTATATTATAGTATGTTATTTTAATCCTTCTTTATGATATGTTAACATTATCGGAGACACAGAGGGCTTCTCCGTTTTATTTTTGTTATTATTTTTGTTCAACGTTGAGTGTTTCAGTATTTTGTTATAAGTTGATAAACACTACTAAGGGTTAAATGGAAGTTTATTTCACAGGTACTGGATCGTCACTGTGACCACATTCGTCGTCATAATTTGCTCCTTACTAAAATCTTCACCAATCGAGCGGAACCTACCACCACAACCAAACCAGCGGAACCACCTTCAAAGGAGCGAGTCAAAGTGAAACAAACTTGCATTAACACCTCTGGTGATGACTGATCAATCATGACGTTACTTTTGAACCAACTACATAAGGTCCGTAATCTTATATATTACATTTATTACATGGTGTTAGTATTTTGTTATAACACTTGAAATACGACTGCCAAAAATATACCTCACCAAATAGCACAGTTAATTATCGTGAAGTAGTTCATTAGAAAATGACATGGCATCAGATATACGAGCAACTCTAAGATCGTTGAGCATGAAAGAGAATTAACGTACAAAAAGGCTTTTGCTCACTTTTACAGTAATGTAAAGAGAGAAACGAAACAACTCTACTAACAGACATCACTTTTGATGTGAACGTTACTTTAAACGGTCCTTACACTTTCTGCTTTTACATAAAGTAACTAAACCTAGACGTATCTATAATAAAGAAACAAGGTATTGAGAATAAGGCTCTTGAAGTCTCCTGTTTTTCATTAATTTACAACCACAAGTGCTTTAAGACTACTAATTGTCTGTCGTAGAAGAACAGTGCTCTTGATGTGTCGATCGACCTCGACCTCCGTTCCTTCTACTCTTATAAACGAGCTGGTAGGAACGGCACCTCCGAGTTTCCTATGGAATCACAGGGATTCCGTCTTATGAGGTGTAACCTATATTCCGTTTCTGTAAGTACCTAGTCAAGTTTTTACTGTAAGCACAAAGAGCCTCGGTGTATTAAAAGAGCATAAGATTGAAGAAAGAGGAGTAATTCAGTACGAGGAAAGGTTTCTTGTAGTGAATTTCTATCTTCATTTATTTGTTTGGCTCACAAACAATTGTATGCACCATATAATAGTTCAAAGACATTTTACAAGATTATGAAATTACATACTGTTATAATTACTTATAGGTAAACGCCACGTGCACTATAAACAGCAATTAGTGTATACCTATGGTAAAAATGCAATACAAGCTTTGGCGAAAACAGATATCAAGCCAATTAAGTACTTTTCATTTAATATTTAGTATGATATTGAGGCATTTGGTAAGCGAGTCAATGTGTTTATCTACCAAGGAGGTGCAACAACTAACATTTTAAAAGTCGTGGAAAAATAAATATTTTTAAAGTTTGTTTAATTCAATTAATCTTTAATCATTGTTTGTGACTAACTAACATGTGAAGAGGATAGGTAAATCAATTATTTTATTTAGCGTCCACAATTAATTTACGTATATGAATTTGAACATAAAAGAGAAAAATAAAGTTTTGTTTTAAAATCATTGCATTACAAAGTAAGAAAAAAGTAATACTACTTAGACACCTAGTTGTTATTCAAAGACGTTTAGAAATGAATAACAGTACTATCATGAATATAAATGTAAACACATTACAAATAAGTGTAAGTACTTATTTACAACTACCCACCTGATTTTGGTAAAGTATTTAGAAAAGTATTTTAATATCTACCAAAGTCTAATACGTCTGTGGTAGTGAATTATGTGTCGTTGTTCGTAATGTATATTTACCGTCGTATATTTTTGATAGTAATTGTAATTAGTGTAGATCTTTTACTTTTTATCACACAATTCTCAGTTATTATGTTTATGACGAAAAGCTATTTTATATTTGGTGAGTACAATTATGTTAGATTTTTTTTTCTCCATATTTAGTAAAATCAGTTTCATACCGTATTTCCGCTCTCCACTTATAAAATTGGTATTCACCAAACATCACAGATTTTATTATGTTACGCCTAGGACACAGGTGTAACCTTTTAAGGTGTGAGGGTAACGAAATCAAAATTTCGTTGTGTGCTAAATGTATATATTTTATGAGTTAAAGTTTATAGCAGAGATTTCTTATACAATAACAATGAAAGTTTAATATAGAAAGAGGGATATTTAAGGCTAGTTAAAATCTGTTGTCTTTTGTTACAATAATTAAAAACATTCAAAGAACTGATACAAATTACAATTAAACTTGTATTAATCATGTCTAGGCTTTTAGTCTAATCGACAGTGATCTTGACTGCTCAGACAGACGCCGTTTACGATCGATTATTACTGAGGATTTTAAAGTTATTGTGTAATGAGTACACTCATTTATTCTGTGTCTGGGTGTAATTTATGTACAATATTTCATATATTTAGAAATATCTAAGTATAGTTTTGAACAGTATAGTACTTCTTAATACTAGTGCCTCTATAATAGGAAAATGAATAGAAAAGTAAAACTTTAAGTTGTTTTCTTTCCTAGTAATAGGTAAAATTACGACTGTTAGCATTATGTTATTTTGAGCATGAAATAAAATTCAACAAATGTTTGCAGTAATGTTGCCGTATACTGAAACTACACCTTTATCGTAATAATGAGACTATTCCATTGTGTTAGTGTTCTTTTACGCACGACTTAAAGCCGAATTACCGTGTTACCTATTTTTAGGCAGCTACAATTAGATGTAATTAGTTAAACTAAGATTGACAGACAGACAGACATAAGACAATGCACAATTAAAATCAGGTGTAGTCAGTTGCAGTCGGCTGAAACGTGGTCTAGCCTACTTTATACTATATACATCTTTGTTAAAACTCACCCTCCCAGCCACACAAACACAGATAAAATATTATTCAGATTCAAGAGCTGGTGCCAATCATACCTGGGTTTAAGCACTTAAAACTATATGTGACCGTTCACTGCTATAATATCAATATGTACGTCGTAGCTTAGCGTAGCAGTCTACGCAAAGCTACGGTTTATACGTAGCAAGTGCTTTTATATTATTCGTGGCAAATATGACTATGATAAAGTTTTATTAAATACAATCTAGAAGCTAAAGTGGTTTGGGAGTATGAGACATAGATATGGAAGAAAAAGTAATTTTGGTTAGTGTTATTTACATTAACGCTCTATAAATGTCAATGTTCAAATTATATCAATATCAGTATCCGTAATAGAGTTCGTAAGTAACTGACAATATTACAAAAAGTGAGGAGTTTACATAAAAACATTAAATTAAATTAACTTGTATTTTTATATATACAGTTTAACATCGTACTGTTAGTTAGTTAGTTAACACACGAAAGTCATGTAAGCACACATAATAATAATATATTTGATTTTATAATATTAAATATTATATTATGCAAAAAAAATCTGTATTTAATTCAAAAACTTACAAACTCAGTGTTAATTCTGTAAAGTTAAATTTAAGATAACATTAAATTATATTTTGCAAACTTTTACAAGTTGAAAACTTACTCTTTATTTGTTAACGATAAGATGACTGCTCTCTAAAATGTGAGTCTCGTACTTAACTAAAAACGTAAAATAAATTGTGCCTCTAAACTAGGAATTAGCAAACACTGAACACTATATTTGTTAACGATCGGTGACGAAAAAAGGCAACAACCTTTAATTATGTAAACGTAAATAATGAAACGTAAATTTGAATATCTCTTATTTATAATGAAGTGAAATATTTTCCTTTTCATAATCTGCAAAATGTGATTTAAAATAGTTTTAATTGTTCAGTTTGAGAATAGAATAGAATATACTTCATTGTATATGCACTTCAATTGTAACATTTACAATTGAATATTTTAAAAAAATATGTAACATGGGCGGCATTATAGGCGGATTGAAAAATCGACAGGAGAAAAGTACTAGAGAGTAGTTTAAGTATTTTGTATTAAAATAAATATATAAAAAAATATTAAATGTCCGCACTAATCCGTTTGAACCCTTTGCCCTGGCCATGGGCAATTTCAACTACTTGAAACTTTCGGATGTTTGAAAGTCTTATACATACTATAATCATTAATTTAAGTACTTCAACTTCGTTAACGATATTGTATTATACGTATTTTCGTAACGGTATGTTCAGGTTCATAGAAGCGGAAAGGTTCTAGGGCATTTTATGTATATATGTAAGCTCATATAAAACACAATATGTAAATTAGTTTAGTTGACCGTTCCGTAACTCGTCTATATTTAAATTTCCTTACTATGTTGTGTGTCGACCGATACTGAGTACCATTGGTACGCATTATATTTCTAGAAGCTAGCGGTCGGATATGGTATCCTAGGTAACTAGCGCTACGTGTCTCGGTATGCAAATATATCCACTGTTTGTATTCCCTGTAAGCGTTCAGAGCCTAAGCTTTATAATCTAAAACGCTTTTCGCATTGCGCAGGGAATACAAACAGCTGATGCCACAAGCACTTTTATTTGTAACATTACGATGAGAATCGATTTCCCTATTATCGAAAAGAAAATGATAATTTAAACTTGAAATATTATCAAAATTACTTATTGAGGGATGGACAAAATACCTTCTTAGTGTTTGGTATGCAGGCAATGCTATGAATATTCTTATATTCGCAAAGGTAAATCGTTGCCAAAGTGAATCATAATGCGATGCCATAATGTTAGAGTGTTAAGTAAATAAATGAACTGTGACAACTGATTTAAGTTTTCTGAAACAGTCTGCCTAAATTTAATTGACTATACGTTACTTGTCATATTGACATCTTATTTTATTACTAGCAGACGTCTGTATGTGTACCAAAGATTTCAAATGATTAAGAAAATTAATCTAAGGTTTTATTGTATGTTTTTCTGAGTGTCTAAAAGTATTAGTACTTGGTCTAGTCTGGCAGTAAGCCTTTGTATCATATAAATTATGTACTGACATTATAACTTGGTAAAAAATGTTTTCCAGGATTTTTTTTCCAGGAAAACTTGTTTTTTCTTTTTAGCACGTTTAACTAAACCTTGCTTTTAAAAAAGTTATTTACTTTTAAATTTATTTTCTCTATAAGTTGAAACTAAGATTTGTAGATATGAATTTCATTTCTTGTATTACGAGGTAGAATAAACTTTTTGAAGTAGAACAACTTACTATAGACCCACCAGTATTATTATCTTTTCATTTCTTGATTAAAATGATAGTGTTGAAAGTTTTTATTCTTCACTACTTTAATGAAAATACAAGGCAGAAAAAATGTTTCAACAGATACCCTAGAGAAAAATAGTTTGAAATTCTCGGTGATTCAGAAAGTCCATGAAATCACAACAATAAAAGATCAAGCCCCAAAGGATTTTACGCATGGTTGCATCTATTGTATATCTCTTGTTATTTTATTGACATGAAAATTCAGCAGCCACTACTATTCAATTACTTCAAAATTCTGGATAGAGTAGTGACTCTTTTGTGTCAGTGACTTCTTACTGTCGCTAGAATTATGAAATGAACTGCCATTTGGCATTTTCTGCAGATGAAATTCATAAATTAAAAAGAGACGTGTATGAATATTTCTCCAGAACATTTTAATCAGCAATGAGGTGTATACAAAAATTGGAAGATTCAAAAGTGGAAGGTTTTTTGTACTTTGTAAATTTACTTGACTTTTAAAAATTATTTTATCATAAAAAAAAAAATTGTAAGATCGTTAATTTATTTACCACTTTTCAAGTCGTCGTGCCTTAAATAGAGATAGTGTTAAACTCCGTTAAGTCTGCAGCTTTTACTGCAAACTCTCAGTAATTTTAATTTAAACATAATTGATTGTGTATGTACGATAAATAATAATAATATTTTATCATGACTAGTACTGTTTAATATAACGAAAAAATTTAATGAGTATTGTAGCCACAAGCTATTCAAACAACTATGTTCTACGATCCAACTAAAATTATAAATTTTTTAAAGTTTTAGGTAATGAAATTTTTTTTATATAGGAAGCTTACTAGTAACAGTGTTACGGGTTATGTCATAGTCAGAGAATAATTGGTTTGACCCATGCCTTCATGGTAAGTCAACAGATTTAGAGAATAGTAATTCTATTCGTTTTCAGTGGTTTACAGATTTATGAAAAGAAGTATTACTATTAAATTCAGAAAATACATAATTAAAAGTTAAACACAATGCGTTTGTAATATATTTTGTACTTTTATTAGTTGGACTTTTATTAAGTCATAATGTTATGCCATTACAAGTCTTAGTTTATAATGAGAACGTATGACGTCGTACTTAGTTATGTTTATGCATAGACAGATCTGTTTTATTTAGACGTTGCGCTCTGTAGGGACTGCTTCGATATAAGCCTTAAGTGGTAACATCATGTTTTCAATTTTCATGGCAATAAGTGTGCATTGATTTAACATTTTTTTACAGAAGCAACAGGTAAAGTAGTATACACTACTTCTCTTTTTATACAATTTCAAAGTTAATGACAAACATACTTTTATATACATATTTCTGTCACAATTTGTCACAACCTATAACACTTATAAAAATTTCAAATATCTCACGCACATGACAATCTAGTCTCAAACTAGACAACCAATACTATGGTAACCATTCTGATAATTACCATACTTCTTATATATATTTCTTAATACATTATGTATGTAAATGCGTATTATAAATAAATTTCACAAAATTTACCCTGGATGAGAATCGAACTCACGACCTCTGGGTTAGCAATCAGGGTCACTCGTCACTAGACCAACAAGCCGGTCTTTTTAGTTACTAAAATTGTTATTAATTTAGCTCCTGACCAACACGGCCGATTGATTAGGGGCCCAATTTGGTGTAAAATATTGATATCTTTAGTAAATCTTGAATAATTAATTTAATATTGTCTGCCATGTCAGTATACTTATAGTATATTATATTTTTATGTTATATATTATATATGACTGTGTATGTATCAATTGTATAATAATAATATTTACCAAGTAGAGTGGAACAGATAACATTCCTCTTGTCACACAGAGCAAGTTCTTGATGCTGGTATAAAAGATTTTTAATTATGTGAAAATACTCAGAACAAATTATATTTTCTGTAAACACCTGTAAGAAAAGTTTATTAAAGCGGGCAAAGCAACAATAAAATAGCCGACATAATAAAGGTATATTTCTGTGTGTACTAAGTAAACTGCTGACATGACATAGTGAGATTTGTTTAACTCTTTCTGAACACATAAAAGTAAACACTAAACACACACTTATATAGGAACACACATACACATGCACACACACACACAAAACTGGCACGTAAAGAAAGAAAGTATAAGTGATACAAAATAAAATTGCTTGTTTAAAGTTACTTCGTCAAGCTATACTTAAGAACTGTAGTTCCTCATTAATTAAAAAGATTTGGATCTTAAAAGACTAAAGTAAAATACGATATAAAAGAAAACATAAGATCAATATTAAGTACAACAAATAGATATTATATATTATCGTACACATTTTATTGTTATTTACTTTTTAGTATTTTATTGAGGTATTGGTTTTACATATGCTAACTGATCTTTTAACCAAAAATAAATTAGAGTAAAACAAAATCAATTCATAAGTATGTATATTAATTAAGTGATATTAGATAATGTAAAAACAAATGAAAGCCAAACAGCTACTAAATAATATAAAAACTAAAAAGTAGCTGGTTCACTTTCTTCAGCTTTTTACACTTTTCTTGGTTCAATCAGCATCGATTGCTATATATCAATTTGTTATCATTAAAAATAAGAGTTCCAAATATATTTTATTTTGATTACACCAATACTATGAACAGTTACGTCAGATAAACTGCAGTCTAAAATAAAATCAATTTCATATTTGATTAGTTTTAAAAGAAAGCCCCGGTTCAAAGCCAGCATTTTGTTAGTCACGTGGCTTAAAATAAAGAAAATAATTTTGAAATCGAATTCATTTCCGCGCGTGAGAAAAACCTGTACTACTCATGCCTATGAGTAGTACAGGTATTTCTCATTCTTCGTTACATTTGGTACACATCTTATGAAATGTTTTCGTAAGTTATTATGCTACATAAATACTTGTTAAACTGCAGTTTTGTAGCGGCTACCTTAGCCGCTTAAAATTAGGAGATAAAATATGTTTTTGGTAACGGTATTATCAATAAAAAAATGATGATAACCGTCTATTATGAGTTCCAATGGTTTTAACAAAAATTTATGAATAATAAAAGATAAGGAAAAAAAATATGAAAAGTGATTGTTATGAGCACAAATCGGTAGTAAATCAAATCAAAATAGGAATAAGATTTTTATGTGATCCGATATGGGCCTAATTAGTAATACAACTTCGCGCATTCTTTTATGAGCACCGCGACTAGCTCTTCCGCTTGTTGGGTCACAGGATTATTGATATAATATAAATAAAAAAAGAAGTTCAAGACTATCACCGAACATTCTCTTGCAATCTTTTTAGTGATTTAATGTTGAAAATATGTTAAACTAATGGAATTAAGTCAAATTATTTCTTAAAGATCAGGATCTCAGTTTCTCAGTATTACAAGACACGTATACGAGTAAGTAGATCGAAATTTTTATGTGGTAATCTGTAATTATGTAAATTACTACAGTAATATTGACAATTTTACATAAATGCTGCTAATGAAAAAATCTGGGTTTAAAGATCTATATATGTATATAAAAGAAACTACTGTTTTAATTAGGTCATATATGTTATCGCACTCAATCAAAACACAATCTAAAAGGTAGGGCAGTAAGAGTCATAATCAGAATTCAAGCGACAATTTATGCGCTCTAATAAATAACACAGTAATAATAAATGGATAAAGTAGGGTCACTCTACAAAGGTAACGGATAAATTACGCTCAAAAGTAGAATTCCACCCGGAAAACTCATTCAATACATCAAAACAACGTGTACTCATTACTGGAATTCTTACTCTTTTATGTTTAAAAGGACTGTACTCGAGGGACCGTATTTAAAAGTCAGCAAAGACATTAAAAAATTTTGCCAAGCCGTAAAAAAATACCCTGCCTCAAACAGTTGTTTAATTTGACTGATCTGTTGGTCCTGTGGTAAATTAATCAGTGTAATAATAATGAATGATAATATAGTGTGTAGAAATAAGTAATGTATAGTGGTAGCGTATACGACTATTGTACATGAGGTTTTGGGTTCTATTCCCGGGTTCTGTCTATGACGATGGATGTTATGCCATTTATGTCCCCAAGCGAGACGTAAAAAAACAACTTACTAGGCCACCATACTACATTGTTTGCATTTGCAATGAGTATGGTGACCACACCTCTTGGATTCTATTTATGCTTGCGATCAGGCAAAGTAGTCACTTTGGCAGACTCTTATAATAAAAAACAAATTTTCGTGACACACATTTAAAATGCCTGAGATCTTTTGAAAACCTGAGATTGAACATACCAAACCTTCTACAAATTTTTGTACACCCATTTTTTATAGAAACTGTACGTTTTTGGAATGCCTCACCAATCTCTATCAGACGTGCCCACTTCGTTACTACCTTATATATCATACATATAGCGTTATCTGTCTCTCATAATGGGTAATTAACGTATGTATGTAGGAGTTTATTATTACTGCATGTACTTTTGATATTCTATTTATTTTCTCTTAATGAATATTTTGTATATTTATTTATTAGATTAGTAGAATTTATGCATGATAAATATAAATATTGCATAGCTAAAGACCTTATTTATTACTCAAACTTTTACTCATACATACCTAGCACCAGCTTGAAATTAAATTAGTCCACCCAAATGTTCATATCAAATCATAAAAACAAAATAAAGTGTACGATCGAGCTTGTGATTGAATGTTCTGTAATGCTCATTGTGTATATCAGACCTTTGTTGGCCATTGATAGGTTTCGTACTAACAATAGATGAGGCGCACGTTCTTCGTATATCAAGTGAATTCAATTTAATTTAGGAGTTAATCTCATTCATCTGGCCTACTGCCAGGTGACTGTAAGTCTACTGACATATTTCCAAGTATTTGAAAATGTTTATTTTCTAATCTCTTTCCTGCTGTAATTTATATCTTTTCCCAATTAAATAGTAAAAAGAAAAACATGAAGAAGGTTTCAAATTATATTGTTTATTTATTGTTTGAGATTTAGATTTGGTATCTGGCCAAACCACAATTTTACTCTTTTAGAGAACATTTGTTTGTCAGTATGATCTGTTTATTAAATTAGAAAGCATATGAAATGTATCCCAGACATATATAGTCACATATTTCGTGAAATTATTCGAAATTAAGTTAGTTAAACTTTTGCATGCTTCTCATAGGAACCAGCTCATGGGTTCAAGTTTTCCAATATAATTCGGCCACGTCGATAAATTTGAAATTATACAGTATCTACTGCGTGTTATAAAATCTTTCTCCATTGAACTGTTAAGTCAAACTAGACCAGAGCCAGGCAATAGATCATAGAATGGAAATTTTTTACTCTCTCTTTCCAACGATGTAATATATTTGCCGCGTTTGCATATCAAAGACTGAGATCATAATTCATTCTAAACCAATGTTGGTACGTTTCATCTCATATTAAAAGTTCATTTTATTTAAGTTTTTATTCAAGTATATAAATGTAGAACAATCGTTAGTGTTATATTTAAAAACAATGACATTTAGATTCAAAATTTAAGAACTCTAAACATTTTAGTTAAGTTATCACTTGTAATGTAGCATTTTATTTCTATCTTGAAAACTAGCGACCCTCTATCGAATCTTGGTTTCACACCGGTGTAATGTAGACAATGCTGTCAGTGTCGAGTTATTAGTAATATTATGCAGAATATCTTCAAATACAGCCGATCTTTCATGAGACTATATAAATAATTGTTTTCTTTAGAGGTTAGTTTGTTAAGAGGTGCACCAGCCGGTTGCAGGCACCTAAGATGGACTATATCGCGACACCCGAATGCTCTTGCATTTTATATTACTGATATCTCCTAAGATATATATTTCAAAAATGGTTACTGGGTTATCATTAGGAGATAGACATATACTATCGCTGAGTTTTTGTATTTTTTTAAGATATAATAAAATTGTACTTCATAATTTTGATCTACCTCAATGTAAATGCACAAAGCCTCTACTATATACATATATTTCATAAATATAAATCTTTCTCTTGAACAACTCTTCCTGTAGATAAAAACTGTATTTAAATTCGTTGTGTAGTCGGAAAGATCTCAAACGTAGTACAAGCGGCAGGAAGCGATTTTGTTTTATGTTTTATAGAGATGTAATTGGAAGCGGTAAACCGTAGTACTCTGTGGAACACTGCCTTCGAAAGCTAACAGCACTCGAAGGAAATTTTCAACTGAGCGCTTTATCGTTAAATGCATTAAACCAAAACGGTTGAAAAGTCACACAGAATTTATGTTAGTTTTAATATATAAACGGGAATATTTAAATACAATTTACTGTAAAAATTAGAAAAGGGCCAACCAAAATCTGTTTAAATAAAATAGCCTATAATAAATACACTGCAACGAATAGCGCTTTTTTCTAACACTGAAGTAATTTTAAAAGCTATTTTGTAGTTTCAAAGTTTCTTAACAACAGTTATTACTGAAGAATATATGATTACTCCTTTTCAAGATGATTATTTACTCTCTTGAAGAAAATCAACTGTAAAATAGTGCCATAGATATAGATATTTGTGTTCTATACCTGTTCATACCTCGCTTCGCCAATGACCCAGTCTAGTTCACGACAAGAGCTATTGATATCGTAATAATTCCGAGTATGCTGACCCACTTTACCACCAATGTTTCCGATTTGCGTAACTATGACTGTACCTTTCAATATAGCTTACGTTGTGAAATATTCCAACTGAATATCATATTTTCTCTGAACTGCATTTTGAATCATGATAACATATTTTCTATTACAAATTTTTGGCATAACTGTAAACTGTCCTCATATTTATATGAATAAATTTTATTAAAAACAACATAAAAGCATAACCATGAGATAGATTTTAGAATACATATCTCTACTTTGTTAAACATTATATATTTAATGTGTTAATTAAGAAGTTGCCTGGGTGAGGGGTCTATAAAGACGAATGTTGTTCTAATTAACATCGGTGAGCTACTTTTGCAACCTTGTTCCCACGAAACCAACTGAAACGCTAGCAGTATTAACAATTAGTATTTACACATTTAAATTATAAAATTGCTACAGTTCTATGAAATAAGACAGAATATCGCTCTAGTTAAATATTCAACGTCATCCAAATATATGCTTTGATGCGGGCATAATAGTAAACACGGATAATCAAATTGAATATAAATGATATCCTAGCTTAACAGTTTGTCGATATTTCGCTAAAGCTTCACGATGTTATACCTATCATATGCATAGCTGTGGTTGGAAAAAAATATAATATTATGGCAATATGTGAGTAAAACAGGATATTAGAACCCTTGCCTTAGAATCCATGGTAATGATGACGACACTTCCGTTAATCTCTATCTCAATTTGTTCTATTCAGTTGAAAATGTATGCTTTATTTTATTTATATTTGGCTCTGTTAAATTATTTTTTTTTATGTGCACTATCTTTAGGGTAAACGTGAACTAGAAATCTTGAAAACTGAGTCTCATTTTGTGCATTACGTTTAGTTAAAAGTAACATAATTTAACTTTAACTAATTCAGAGTTTAAACTCTGTTGTATGAGAGTACATGTAATTTAAAAAAAAATAAGTCTATAGGCATAACTAAACTTTTTTATTTTTTACAGTTTTGAATTTCTAGTAGTTTTAATTTAAACCAAATAAAATTTAGTATTCTATGTCGTTTTTAAATTTATTTAGTTTCTACAGTGCAAATACTCGTAAATGGTGTAGTGTATATTTGTGATGAAAAAGCAATTTTCATCGTGAGTTTTTAATATCTTACATGTCGTTATATCATAAATATTTGAATTTCACTAACAAAAGAACGAACAGACGAAGTATACTGATCTTAAGTGGCAGAAAATACTACTTACTTACCTACTATACGTTGTGTATATTAAAAATGATAAGAGCCTGTTGAACATAATTTTGGAACACTACATTTTTTTATGTGAAATTATCAGTTAATATTAATTTGCCAAGTTATGCTGTTTGTATATGAAACTAGTAAATATTTTATATTTAAATAAATCTTGAAAATTTTATTATCATTGAAACAAAAATTAGACAATCTTAGCATTCGGGTTCAGATTCGTAAGGCTGAAAAATTTACTAAATATACATACAATATACATACCAAATATACATACAAGAACAGTTCTCTTGTAAAGCTCTCTTGTATGCTTAGTTCAGAAAATTTTAAAAGTCCTCATCAGTCCTTTTGTGTGGAACTTACTGTAAGTATATGAGAAGATAAGACTTCGTACTTTATTGAAAGAAGTTATTAGTTGGGTTCGCAGTAATAGAAATTGAATTTTAAAAATGTTATAAATTAAGATGATGCTGTTTTCTCATGACGAAGATGATACGCTATAAATTATTCAGTTAGAATATTTGCGATGACGAATACACAGTCAATAAAAGCCCTTTGTTATGCAATCTTATTCCATATATTCACACTCAAGAAACGTTTTTAACACGGTTTTATAAGCATCGTATGTATGTGTAATGTACGTGTATCTTTATGTAACGGAACCTTTAGAATTTTAAAACGAAACTTCACAAAATTTTTTCATTTAAAGCCTACCAATGTGACTCTACTCTGCCTGATGAAAAGCATGAATAGAATCCTAGGATTGTGATCACCACACTTATTGCGAATACAGACATTGCAATATGGTGACCCACGTTATGGTGGCCCAGTGAGATATTTTTTCACGCCCCGCTTGGGGACGTAAAAGATATGACAGTCATCGTGGTTGTGTAACTACTATTGACACGATAACTGCTTAATGTGCCTCCGGTCTCGTACTCACCAACCAAACACGATGCTGTCGCTTTAGGTTCGTCTTTTGTGAGAGGGTGATACGCCGCGGTCGAGCCAGCTCGTTCGTGCTAAAATTAACGTGGCTCTACTACTACTTATTAAGGACCGTTACCAATATAATGGAATAGTAATTTTTAGTAATAATAAGTATCTGTTGGATTAGCAACTTTTTCCATATCTATAATAAAAATACAGTAGTGTCTTGTGCTACGTACTAAGACGTGTACTAAAGCATAATATGTGACTTGCTTACTTGTTATATTCTTATTTTTAACAAGAAAATAATCATTATTAATTACTAAACAATGTGTGTTTGAAAATTATGAGTTTGAAAAATTAAAAAATTACGCTTTTATAGCTAGCCGAGCAGAAAAGTATATCTTTTTTTGTATTTGTAATTTCAAAAAAAAACATTTTATTATAAAAAAATGTGGAGGGGTTTACAAGATACTCCATTCTATAATAACTTTAGTTTTGTCAATTTCTGTCAACATAGTATTTACAATAATTGACGTCTAGTACCTCAAGTAACGCGTAAGAAAAGTCTCAATGTTGAGATATATGTGTTTGTATTGCTTGACATTCGACCTGACCACTAGCTAAGTTGATATTCTATAAACGTTAACGTTATTAGAAAAGTAATAAAGAGCAATTAGTTAAATAATCAGCAACAGTAGGCCTCGTGCCTCAGGAACTATTCTAAGAAGGCTAGTTTTAAGAAAACTGTGATAAGCTAGTTAACTTTCATTTATGTAGTATTTGTTGGCATTATAATAAGTGATATAGAGTCAGGAGAACATATATACGAGATATAGGTGTATATTATAAATATATATATATCGTATTTCAATCTGTCGCCGTCTACTGCCGCACGAAGGTCTCAGGAGGATATGAAGGTGAAGTTTTGACTTATGAATTTTAACAAAATGTGAACTACGTTGACTGTCATGCCTTCTATGTCCCCAAGCGGGCGTGAAAAAGCATCTCACTAGGCCGCCATAGTGTAGGTCACCATTCTGCATTGTCTGCATTTACAATGAGTATAGTGACCATAACTTTTGGATTCTAATAAATAGAATCCAAAAGTTTCAGTTTCAGTGCTTTCAGTCCGGCAGAGTAGAGTCACTTTAGCAGGCTCTTAATATAGAATACAGAAAAATATTATATAGAACACCACAAAATGTAAACTTGTGAACAAATTAAGCAACTGAAATAGCAGATTGATCTGAACAGACTGTCACATGAGCATCTTCAAACCTTGAAATTATTATAATAAGTTATTAAGATTAAATATCAAAGAAGTCTACAACGCTAGCAAAATTCTATAACAACTAATATTTTACAGTGACAGACGCCTACGTATTCCTGCCTGCTTTTAGTTTACATTGCATCATACATTATTTAAGCTTTCTTCGTTTCATGTATTTCAAATAAGATATGAATTTTTTTTTCAAAGGCTACAAGTCATTTTCGTCACGTCATGGTTTACAGATATTTTTTATTCTTTGCAATGGGAAAAATAATGAAATCTGAACCTGATTGCACTTAATTTTAATTTTCACAATAGTCAATTTATTTTGGTTTTAATTTTCGTAACATATTATAAGAACCTTAAATCAATGATTTATTAACTATAAAATAATTTATTATTATTAGAAATATAATTATTTTTATATAATTGAAGGACTGAAGATGTAGCTAAACCACATTATATATGTCAATCCTAATTTAGAGAAAACTAGTATAACTATATATTTGCTTCAAGAAATTGTTTGAAACATAAACAAAAATGATTATATTGCACGTTGCCCATAAGTATCTCTTTTTGCCATCTTTAGCGATAAAAAAGCGCGAGACTTATATTTTCAAGAAATTGTGTTTTTGATGAGATCTTATTAAAAGAAACGACGGTCAACTGTAACTTACAGCGGGTACCTATACCCACCTGTTACCCGCCTATCCATTTTGATCGTGTAAGTAATAAAAAGATTATTTATGGCAAAAATAGCCGTCTAATATTTATTTTGAATAGTTCTGTAAAAAGATACTGCACTCGTGAAAAGTCGTGATAGTCACAGTTAATAGATAACTTGTAATACATAGTTCTGCTTATCTTAATTTTAAAGTAGTTCTTATAGGATAGATGAATGTTAAATTAAACTTGTTTATTATATCTAAATTAATGACTAGTTTTCCGGGCAATCTTGAACACAATCATTTTGCTTTCCCAGAGACAAAACTTAAAGAAGGTGACGAAAGCCTTGTTGGCCTAATATATGCGCAGACCTGAAAAACAAACATTCTATACCTAAAGATCGATGTCTCTTTTCTTGAACCACCTGCTACAGACTTTAAAAATCTTACTCTAATCTAAAAACATGCTTGCTTATTTACAGTTTATCTGCTGTTAATGTTGACAGCTTGACACCACATCTTAAAGACCTTGCTTGTTCAAGAGATCTCTTGCAGGAGCTGACGGTTTTGATGAATTTATTATACTCTCTGGTAATGTTTATATTGCTATTATTGACATTCGATACGCAGCTAACTTATGTGCTATGTAACATTGATGGTGGCATTCGTCCCATTACGGTAGGATATATGTACGTTGCAGCAAAAATTGTACAAAAATTTATTGCAAGCAAAATATTATTTGTATTTTAGTGTATTATATTACTTTTATTTAATTGAAGTATAATAATATATTAATTATATCATCATTATCAACAGCCTTTAACAGTTCACTACTAGACGTAGGCCTCACCTTAGTAAGGACGTTTTGGTCCACTACACCACACTGGCCAGATGGGTTAGTATAGGATTTGTTTCAACCTTTTCTTCTCTTCGCAGTAATGTTGTCTTGCAAATTTTATTCTTTTACTCACTTCTTACGACATCTATGGGAGGAACAAGGATGGCGACACTCCGTATTCTTAATCTGTCTCCGCATGAAAATATTTCAAAAAAAAATATAAGTACGTAATTCATGATAATATGTAAAGTATAGATAAATAATATATAAGTACATAACCAATGAGTCCGAATATACGAGTACAATTACAATGTAAATGAAAATTATTTAAATATCATAAAAGGAAAATTTACTTAAGTGTTGTTATTAACATATTTATTTTAAATCAAATTACATTTCTTAATTAAGATGTCACAGATACATACATCAAATATGAGTAGCTGCTGAAAATAAAACAAAACAGCAGGAAATTACGGTTGTAACGGAAATCATATAAAAACATGATTAATATTTATGCCTGTAAAAGTGATTAATCAAGTAATGACAATGGCTCTGATATCTTTGCATCCAAGCGTTAATTATTGGTGGAAATGAAAATGAAAATAACAAATGAAGAGTGTTATTTTCATGGATTCATATTAATTATCATACTTATTTGTTGATTGTATTACTTTGATTTAAAATTACTAGAATGTTTTATTAATACTTTTTAGTAGTCGAAGATGTAATACGTATTTATTTTTATTTATTTTATTATTTTACCTATAATTATTTACACAGTATTATACAAAGTAAAAATCTAATGAAGAGGAGAATAGGAATTGTGTCATAACTATTTAAAGATAAACTTGGCGTGAATAAAATGAATTGTACCATATGTTTCTGTAGTGTACATATAATAATAGTTTACTTAAACATTCACGTAAAACTACAAATTTTAAATATTATGACACTTAATTATAATTATAACAGCACATTAAAGTAATAAAATGAGCACTGGTTTATACACATTGTAAGTTACATTTTTGCATCGCTCCTTGACCTGGAAAGTGCTTAACTAAACAAGACTTTACTTTACTAATAAAGTGAAAGTCTAGGTCAATCAAATCACTACAACTATTCACATTAATTTTACATTTTTGTGGAGTCATCATTTATAATCACCCTTCTCGAAGTTACGTGCAATAGCTTTCCCAAGGATCCTTGAGAGAACACGGAAATAAAAACTCTTTATTTGTGGACAATCAATTTTATGAGCCATTTCCTATACACAAACATTGCGTCAATTAGGTATCGACACTTATTATGTGGGCTGATTTTAAAATTATATCAAATCCACAGTGATTAGTTAAATAATATAGCAAAACATTTCTGTATACGTTCAAGACGTGGTCTATGTGTAACAAAGTGCAACAGCCAAACTACTCGTATACTAGCATATTCCAACACGCTAACAAGGGCATTGAACAATAAGATTTTCGTTCTGTGAAACCGAAATTCCCTAGAATTTCTTATGATAAATCTGAGTATATTGAAGCTCTTTTTTCTACACTAACTTATCTCTGTGAGGTGTAAAAGTAAACTGTTTGTCAAATAAAACCTAAAGATTTCTTATTGAGTCAACTTCCTTATTTTTAACTTTTGTCAACGTGATACAACCAAAAGTACATTAAGCTTTTTAGTAAATTTTTTGTTGCAGCATTTAATTGGATTTAAGTGCGTTTTACTATTTTTATATCATTGGGCTAACCTATTTAAGGCCTCTTGCAAGCAGGTAGCATTGTGGTGTCACAATCTTGACAGTTTTCAAGTCACCGGCATATAGAAATTTAAATACCGAAAGCTGCTGGAGATGACATTAATAAAAATATTAAATAAGACCGGCCCTAGATGAGATCCTTCTGGAATGGCATAAGAGACGTTTTGCAAGGCAGATTGGAAGCCATTGAGTACTACAAAACACAATCCATCCAAGAGGTATGAACTCAACAAAGAGAGAAAGAATCCAGTAATGGTTACACTTGCAGTTAATATACATATATATATACTAGAAGGTTATGTGTGGGTTTATTGCTTGGTGTCCAGTATTATCGACTAATTATACTCGTACATTGTATCGTTTACTCACTAGCTGCAG